>CM075855.1:108570244-109267744 GCA_037975125.1 Latrodectus hesperus
ATCTCCGAATCAATAATCATCATGTATATAATATTTTAAATGAATTAGTTCATAAATTATTTAATATATTACTTACAACCAAAATAAACATCCTTTCATAAATTTTAATATTTATTTGAAATAATGATTTTCCGCTAACATTATTTCACCACTCCGAAAAGTAAATAAAGCAATTTAGAATAAATAAATATAACTCGTCTCATCTTTAGCCAGGAAATGAAGACACATCCTACCTTTGATTTCGAAGCCGATATATATTAAACTCTGCTTCTCTCACACCAAAGAAGCGGTTTAAATTTAAAAACCAAACAATCTCTCGAGTGTAGTTCTATAAAAAATCTTAAAAAATATATGACTCACCACATGAAATACGACAATTTAGAATATTATTTCGACACTCCAGAGTAAAATTAACAAGAAAATGAAGAAGAATGTCTCAGCAGCAATAAATTACATATCCTACTATATAAACAGTATATCTCTCCTTTGGGCTTTCGAAAACTGTATCAGTAAACAAATGGAAGAACAAATGAATATGCTTTCTATAAAAGCAATACTGATAATCCAGTTTCTTCATGAGTTTTGTCCAGAAGGATTTTCAAATCATACGTCATCGATTGCATTTTGAATTCAATTTTAATTCTTAAATGATATTGAATTATTATTACTATAAATTTTAAAATCTACTGGCTTTATGTTTTTGAATAAATTCTCCTCATAAGCAAAAATTGTCGTATAAAAAGTAAACCAAAGAATTTTCAAATCAATTTCTGTAAAACTATAATAAATAATGCAATAAATTATATATATATATATATATATATATAGATAGATAGATAGATAGATAGATAGATCGACTTACTCTTTCACTTACTTCTTTACTTGCTTGGCGGGGAAAAATAAGAAGAAAGAACATTTATGTTGATAATAAAGAAAATTCCAATTGCTTTGTCATAAAACTGTTCATAAAGGATTTCAAACATCAGACGGTTGCCTCCAAAAATTTAAAACCAGACACACTTGAACTTTAGAAAACCGTGTAATAAAAGTGGATTTAATAAAAAGATAGTAATTATGAATCTATAAAAACAAAGTTGTTTTAAGTATGAATCTTATTTTAAGCATTTCTTAAAGTATAATCATTCTAAATTATTCCTAATATAATTTTATTTATAAAAAAAGTAGTTTGGTAAAACAGAAGCCCGATGGTTAGTGGTAGATTCAGGTCCGAGGTTCGATCCTCGGGCTGGGCAAGGTTGACACAGCCTTCCCATCTTTGGGTCGATAAACTGAGTACCAAGCATGCTTGAGAAATAAATACTGGAGGTTTCACGTTAGGTTGACCGCCTAATCGGGACATATGCTTCGCAACCCGGCGCTTCTTGTGTCAGGAAAACAGAGATAAACACTATAGGCCTTGGCCCACATGGCCTAGTGTGCATATAAAATCAAGATTTAATTTAAATGATTTAAAAAATTCATAATGGTAACAACAAATTTAAAACTGTTTTTAACTTTAATTTTTAAGTGTGCATCATGAGCAGTTAAAAAAATCAAATCATTGTAAAATGTAAGGAATAAGCTTTTGATTAGCAAATGAATGCTTAAAAATTTTTATATGTACCGTAAACAAAATTAATATAAAAAATTAACATGTATAATGTAATGTGATATATGTACTTTTATATTTAGAAATATGTAGCTAGATTTTTATAATATTTATTACTCTTTCATAATAAATGACTAAAATTTTGTTATTTTGATCAAATTAAAAAAAATTACAATGATAAAAAGAAATTCTCAAAATATTTTGCGAAATTTTAAATTTCGTTATTATCATGAAACTTGATATTAAATTTTGTTACCACACTAAAATAGGAAGAGTTTTGATCTCGAATCGCTGAAAGTTTAGGAAATATTTACAAGGGAAAGTATTTGATACCAAAATTTATGACATTTTTATGTGCATTATCTTAAAGAAAACGATAATACATAATTCATGTCTCAAGAAGAGACAAAGATTCAAAAACTAATTCTAAATCCATGTGAGTAGCTGGTTTTACAACTACAAGGAAATGTAATATACTTGATCAAATTCTTTGCATTAATTTTAAGATGCAAACTTATTGTGGACAGGAAAATTGAAAAGGTTTTAAACACCATATTATTAAACACAATGACTTTATGAACAAAAGCAATTTAAAAAATTAATATATTTTAAGCAAATTATATAATTAACTAAACTATTAGACGCTTTATGTATTGAACAGAATAAATATCATATAAAAGTAACAAAATAAATAAATAAATAAAAAATAAATAATATAAAATAAAAAATGATAAAATAAATTAAATAAATAAAGGACAGAAAATAAAATTTGTGTGAATAAAATATTTTATTGATAATAGCTATAAAAAGTTGAAATAGAATTTCTGTCATTAGGAATAATAATTTCCTCGATATCATTTATTATATTTTTGTATTAATTTCATTTCATTTGAATAATTCAAAGAAATCATGTTACTGTAAAGATTATTAAAGAAAGAAATATTGTTAAATTTATTAACAATGCAAAATTCTGAATGTGCACTTCAAATGATTTTCTGTTACTTAAATTTTCATACACTTAAAGGATTACTAACATTTCAAAATTTAAGGATTAGTTTTATAAAAATAAAAGAAAGTGAAAAATTAAATTTTTCATTTTAATGACTGTTTCGTGCTTTCATAATAAAAATATTAAAACTTTTCATAATTTTACTGCCTCAAATACTCAATTATTTCATCACACACACACACACACACACACACACACACACACACACACACACACACACATATATATATATATATATATATATATATATATATATATATATATATCATAAATTGAAAAAAAATACGAGAATAAATACAAAAATTAAACAATACATTTAGCGGGAACGCAACTTAAAAGTATTACTAAAATATAATTAATCGTAAATTTTTTTTATTTCTTTTATTTTATAAATTTATTTATTTTAAAATTTATACAATATTTTTTTAGAAAATTTATTTAGTTTAAGAACCAGCCATATTGGTACTTCATTTGATGTATATATATGCGATTATCGGTCATCAGAATCAAGTCTCGCTACTGTACAAACAAACTCGAATGCTTTTGAGTGCTAAATTATTATACTTCGGATTTGAGACGAATTCACAACAGGTAAAAGAGTTAAAGCTTTCTTCGCAAGTTTACACTTTGTATTCACACGTTCACACGAGATTCATAAGTTTCCGTAGAAGTTTTGTAATTTCTTTTCAAAAGCATACAATATCCAACCACTCAGATTTTTATGAGCGGCCAAATAGCAAGAGCCTATCTAGCTTGAGCAAATGTCACCGAAGCATCACAACATTTAGGCAATTCTAGAAGTACGGCATCTAAGGTCATGACAGTACATACACAGCTCAACAAGACAAGAATGAGAAAATCTTCACATTTGAAGGACACTTGTACAAGCATATGTTTGTGACCGTCTCTTTTCGACTGTCAAGCATGGGGGTGAAGCTGTTATGATATGGGACACCGTGACGTGGTTTTTCATCAAGAAGAATCATGACCCTGTAAAAAAAGATTACTGGAGGAATGTTTATAGACATCTCAGTTGAACATGTCTATCCTGTGGTTCAAGCTTTTTTTTCTTGCTGGAAAAGGAATTTTTCAGCATGTTGATCCTAGTAGTGGAACTTCATTAATTACAGCCGGATAAAATCGAGAATGTAGTTAAATATTTACCTTGGCCCTCACAGTCACCCTACCTCTATATAATTGAAATGTAACTGTCTCTATTTTAGAATTCGTAATGTAGAATCAAAATCCTCCTACATGATCTTCTTATATAATTTTAACAATTTCTCCATGATATATATGTATCTATCTATCTATCTATCTATCTATCTATCTATCTATCTATCTATCTATCTATCTATCTATATATATATATATATATATATATATATATATATATATATATATATATATATATATATATTTATATATATATACATATATATTCGTATATATATACGTATATATATATATATATATATATATATATATATATATATATATATGTATATATATATATATATATATATATATATATATATATATATATATATATATATATATTCATTCATTCATTCATTCATACATATTTCAGAAACAGATGCAGTGATTAAAGTGTAAAAAGTCAACTAATTTATATTTCTTACTTTTGGAAAATTTCTAAGTTTGAATTAAAATCTGTTCATTATTTCTTGTAGCAAAAAATATAACATATTTCACACTCGAATCGATATTATCAAGAAAAATGACTGCTGTTTTTTTATATTTATATTTCTAAAAATAATTGATTCTTTCCTTTCCATTTATATCGTTCATGAAACTTTCAAACTAAAATTTTCTAGAAAAATATAATTGCCACATTTTCATTATATTTTTCACATAAAACATGTTCTTTTCAGCAGATATTCAATTAATATTTCCGCTCAATTGTATTTCAATAAAATTTCAAGTGTAAATAAAAATTAAAATTAAATAAATATTTTATGAAATAAATTAATTCAATAAATCATTAGGTAACTTTTCACATATTTTATAACATTTTTTTACTCCTTTATAAACTTTGAAATTGTAAATTAAATGAAAAGTTACATGGTTGTTTTTGTTACTCATTGACATTTAAACATTTTGGAAAATTCATAACCATCACATTTTTTAAAATGCTAGATCTTTGAATCAAATTAAATCTAGAAGCAGAAATAAACTATTTTATAATTGCTTGAAAGTATTTTAAACTCAGTCGGAAAAGAATTGTTATTTATAATGCATCTCAATTAAATTGAACTACTTTGTGGAAAATTTTTGCGTGGGTTTTAATTCTCTGTAAATTCGAGTTTCTTTTTCTAAAATGTTGAAAAGTCCTTAGCATTTATTCGTATGATTTAAGGAATGCGCTCTAATAATGTTTGTGAAAAATAATATTTAAACACTTATTTATTTAAGCTTGAAACCATTATTTTCATAAAAGCAAAAATTTACTGACTTTATATTTTTCCATTATTTGCCAACACACATTTTATTTTTTTCTACAAATAAATAAATAATTCCCAAAAATCATTCATTAAAATAAAGTATGAATCAAGATAAGTGCAACAATAATTTTTTCTATTATTTTATGAAAAAGAAATAAAAGACTGAAAACAAACTAGGCATTTAAAGCAGAATTTCAAAAAATTAAAAATTTATGCTTTTACATAAACGTTAGAGTTTACATTAAGATATATCGAACTGTTTTGGTTTAACTTAATTCATAATTTCTATTGTTAAAAATTATTTAACAGTAAGAAAGATAATGAGAATACTGAATCGTTAATGAATAATTAAAAGATATACATTTATTTTTATTATTCAGAAATATATAGTAAATATTTCTAATTAAATAAATTTATTTAATTAGTGACAAATGTGTACCTATATTAATTACAATTCAACCATCCTAATTGTTTGGATTATTATGAAATTTCTCGGATTATGCAATAAACTATCAAAGTAATGGCAACATTTCAATCCACTAATGCATGCAAATTAAATTGGAAATTAATAATGGATATTTAATTCATTCCCTTTTACTTCTATTATGAATTGCGTAAAAGTAAGATTTATATATATAAGCTAAAATGTGCTCACACAAAAATATTTAAACTATTGCGTAGTGAAAAATAATAAGTTTATATCATTGTATTTAGAAAATCTCCTTATTGATAGACTTGATTTTATGATTAATAATGAAATATTTCCATTAAGAATGAGGAACTCAATTAGATTAATGAATTTTCAGTGGAAAAAGGTACACACTATTGTTTAAGTTCTAAAAGTCGAAGATGATTCATATTAAGCTATATAATTCTCAAAACGTAATAATGAAATATTTAAATTTAATGAAAATTTATTGAGAAATCTAAATGATATTGTATGAACGCTAATAATATGATTATAAATATTTTTCAAATCAAAAGAAATTTTAATTATATTATACTTAAATATTAATAATAAATTATTTTAAATTTTAAAAATTTTAAAAATTAGTTTACTCTGAAAAATGTGATGTATTGAACTGTTAATTTTTATTGTTTAATATTTATTTGTATTTATTAATATGTATTTGCATTTTCTTTTATCATTATGTATTGTAGTATTCTTTTAACTTATGAATTCTAATTTGCCGAAATAGAGAGTTAATAGAAGAGAATGTAAAATAATTCAGCTTTACTTTCTTCACACTTATTTTCTCGTGCTAATTTTTTAATTACGTGTGAAAAATTAGAAATATGCCACATTTCCCATTTGATTCAGAAAAAAACACAGATTTGTAACTTCTAGTTCTTATATTATCAGTACATGATTAAAAAAAGAAAGTTAACAATTTTCCTTATTTTTATTAAATGAACCAGGTTTAATAATGAACTACGAAATTGAAAGAATAAATTATTATCGTTCAAATAAAAATATTTAATTTTGGTAAAATTTATAAAAAAAAACAATTTTAATTCGAAAATCCTCCTAGGGACTATAGAACAAACAATTCAGTACTGTAGTTCAGATGAAATTTATATATATTTTTTTGTATAAAACATCATATATTGCAAGATAAAATCTGAATTCAATGAGATGCTTTTAGAAAGATATGATCTGTTTTGGATTCTGACTGACAATTTTGCTTGTAATTTGTTGAGATGCAAGAGCGACTGTCTTGAAAAAGAACTGAGACACACAATCATAATTTTTAATTTATGGAGATTTGAACCTAGATTAATAGATTATTACTATTTATATATTTCTATTTCGTATGTATTTTTCGATAATCAAAAATTAGAGAAAATCCAACGTATTTCACTTGAATAATTAAGGCATAGTTACATCCCGAATGACTTTTAAAGATAGTTAGGACTAAGTCTTTGAAGATAGTAGCAACTATACCTATGTATCAGACTTTATCAGTATATGGCCGAAAACTACTTTAGTACACATTGAAAAGTGTACAATAGCAATCTATTTGCTCAAATATTGCAAATCTGTGAACCATTTTTGTTAAATCTTTGGTCTTAGGGTATGATAAACTCAAAAATATCTGAGGATTGTAATGAGACTGGTCTCATAGGTAAAAGTTTACTATTGGGTACCTCTTGATTTTTTGGCAATTTTTTTTTACGATAAGGTAGGTGCAAAATGTGACTAAAAAGATGGCCGCTGCACAAAAACTACAAAAAGATAGGGTTACCAGGATGATCAGAAATTAAAATTCATCGCCAAAATGTATCGCCAAACCAAGTGGTACCAGATTCTACACCAAACCCGGTTCATGCAATCATTCTATAGTTTACATTACTCAACCAGAAAATACCAATTGACATTTAAAAAACGTTCATGTGTCAAAAAGAGTTTACAAATTCGTCTTGGTGCAGGTCATTCATGTCAATTCGTCATTCAGTCAATTCGTTTTGGTGCAGGGTTTACATAAATATATCCCTTCAAATATCAAGAAATTTCAAATATTATTGTTTAGAATACCGCATAAATATTGTTTGAAAATTATTAAGAAATCACTAAACAAGATAGAGCTGACGAATTCAAAACGAAAATTGTTAAAATCACGTCCAGAGTGATAATATTTACTTTATCAAAATTGTTAATTATAAATTTTTTAATTTGAAACCCAATACTAAGAAGAAATAAATCCAAGGCATTGTTTTTAAGAAAATGACAGTAGCAGTATGACAAATATAGGTTAATTTAAGGATAAAATAAAAAAAATAAGGCACAGATGCCATATAATCCAGGATTCCAAATTCTGAATATTTTTGGCGATGAAGAAATGTTGCCAAGATGACGTATTGTGACGTGCGTGATGACGTAAATACTATTGTTGCCAAATTAAAATTTTTTACATAATTTTATAGTTCCTTATATCTACGACGTAAGAAAAACCAGGTTTCTAGATATATAAGAAAATTCGCCAAAAGAACCACCAGACTCAGAATTTGGTATCCTGGATTATATACCGAAAATAATGTTGTAATAATAACCAAAAAACTTGAGAAGAACAAATATTAATAAAGTAATAAATTAATTCTTACCTCTTTGACTTCTGAAGTGCAAATCTGAAAAAAGTTTCTTTTCCTGGTAGCCCATATGGATAATTTAACTCAGGGACATGTCATACGGAAGACTAATTCTACGTTTTCATTTCTGTTTGCATTTTTCATAGATATTTCATGTACGTTTAAGTAAGGTATTGTCACCTGCCGTAAATGGTGAAAAGCATTAGCCGTTGACTTCAAGGAACTGGCATGCATAAACAAAGTATCCATTTAGTATAGCATATTATAGAAAAGGATTGAACTTATTATTATAACATCTTTAAATAAAGCGGCCATAGTGCTAAACCAAACTCACCTACAAACTTGTAAAAGTATAAGTTGTAAAATGAAGGTTTTCTATCCACCCAGATAGCTTTATAATGATCGTGTGAGTTCCATTGACTCTGAGTCACTAGTAAAATTGAAAAACTTCATTAAGATAAAATAGTTTCTAAGAAAATTTAAATAATTAAAATTTATAGAATTTTTACATTTTTTTCAAACCGTGTAAACATTTTCTATCACGCTTTTACATCATCATTTATCCAAATTCATTTAGATAAATTAGAAGAAAACTGAGGAATTTCTTTCATAATTCAGTTTAATTTAATGAGGGAATTGGGGTTTTTCTTATGTTATTCATAGTTGTTGTTGTCTTGTGCCAGCTAGACTGACAATATGGTGTGCGCTGCTCTACTTTTCCAATTGAAATGTAATTTGGTGATGAGTCCGACTTCCTCAGTACAAACATGCCATAGGTAACCGTTTATGTAGACAACCATTCACAACTCATTTATACAAGGAAAGAGCAAAGACATGAGGGAGAGAGAGTGAAAGTACATCCATATCCAGACAGGGATTTGAACACAAGACCTCTCTATCCACAGTCAGGCACGCTGTCCACTTAACAGGCTGGGCAGCGTATTAGCAAACCTTAATGACTGGACATTCAGTAGTTGAATTTAAAGATGGAACAGGGCAATTTCATATTTAACACAACCTATTCTATTGCTTATATTATTTCCCCAAGCTGCATGTATATTATTCAGCATACATATAAAAAATAAAATAATTCAATTGCTTGGGTGGTGTATATTTCAGGGTGTCCTTTAGGATTTCGCCAATTTGGCACCACATTTTTAGAGATGTTGCTTTATTTTTGGTTGGTCTATCATGTTTTAAGTGCCATCTTTTGTTTCACACACACACAAAAACAAGCTTGGGGAGAAAATTGCCAATTTTCGCAAAGAAGCATTTTAATGTATATTTTTCTTCCATTTGCTTTACACATTATTGTATTATATACTAATATATATCTATATAATACTGGATTTATTTATTTATATAATAGCTCTATATAAACATGAATATATGGCACAGATGCCGTATAATCCAGGATGCCAAATTCTAAGTTTGGTGAATTTTTTTGGCGGATTTTCATGTGTCTGGTTTTTATTACGTCATAGACATGGAGACCTATAAGAATTTAGCAGAAAATTCTATTTTGGCAATAGTAGTATTTACGTTATCGCGCACGTCACAATACGTCATCTACATTTCTTCATCGCCAAAAAAATTCAGAATTATCCATATCGATATATATATATATATATATATATATATATATATATATATATATATATATATATATATATATATATATATATATATATATATATATATGGAATAATTTTGCCATTGAAATAGCATTTGCCTAAGCCAGTTAAACCCTGATCGCTCCGCACTTTTAAGCGTGCTTACATCTCAAATGAACTTTTCTCCGGTGGCAATTTGTGATTTAAGTATACTTGAACTGATTTATCTTAAATCAAATTTGGCGAACAGATTTAAATTCGTATTATATTGATTTAGCATCATTTTGTTTTCTGCTTTGTCACTTAGTCGAAATATGTCATCCGATCAAAATAAAAATAAAAGAAACAAAATTTTAAAAAAATAATGAAACAGAATTATTTATTAAAGCATTAAGTAAGAATTAAAAATTTATTTTAGATTTGAAAAGAAATACGTATATACATATATGTGTGTGTGTGTCTTTTCTAATTTCTAAAAAAAGTACTAAGCTATAATATTTGTTATTAAAAAAGCAATCCAAATTGCTCGTTTAATGTATTTGAAATAAATATGTTTACTAGTTTAAAAGTAGTAACCCACAAAATATAACTTTTTCTAGATAAGCAACAATTTGTCTAAGTTTCATTTTCATATCTAATACCATGTTTTTGAAAGTTTGTTTCCAACTTACGCAAGCAACTAATGCGAATTTAATCTCATTATATTGCCATAGAAATGCATCCACTTAAAATATCTGATCTCGTGTCTCTGCTGCAATGCAGATTAAATTTTACTTTATTTTGAGCGGGCGTTTATAATGGATATTCTTCCGTCTCAAGTATGTTTTCGTCTCAGTAATTTATTCTTGCTCCAAATCCTCATTTCTATAACTCCTACTATGAAATGATTTCGCTTTGAATTGCATGACATAAACATTCAGTTGATGAGAGCTGTGTGAGAAATGTTGTTATGTATTTTCAACGTCAACCATTAATCCATTGAGTTGAAATGCTAATCTTGTTTAAATGTCATTAAACATGCACGCACTCGCTAAACTCGATGCATTTCTGCAATAACCTGAAAATCAAAATTAGTTTGAGTCACAATGTAATAGTGAATATTTTTCTCTATAAATTATGCATATTATTACATAATATTGTGCATACATTAGCATTGGTTATAATACATTACGCAAATGTTTACCAGATTTACTTATTTATTATTTACCTCTCGCTGAGTATCTTAAATTTGATTACTAAATGTCATTTACATTTTTAGTTTGAAGTTAAAATCGTATACACTCTCATTTAGTAACCAAAAATCCTTAGATAATGAAATTTTAAATTTAACAAAGATATCATTATGCATGCGAATGAAGTTGGATATAACTACATTTGTTAAAAAGCAAATACAGAGTAATACAATTAAATTAATAACATAATAAGTTGAAATTTTGTAATCAATTTATTTGTTATTCTATGATCATATTACACTCTTTTATGCCAGCTAGTGTAACTAAATGACGGAGAACTAATAATCTAAACCACTAAGAACAACTAATTATCTAAACCGTTATAACCATCCAACCTTGATCTGAACATCGAACCCATGACCTACTAAAATGAAATCTAAAATATTAAAAATATAGTCTTCACTTTGCCTACATTTTTATATTTTTAAAAAAATAATATTTTATAGATTACCAATAGTTATGTTTTCATAAGTATGCATTCAAACACCCGGCAGAAATTATTTCATGAATTTCAAAATTATTAAATGACTATTGTTAACAAATTATTTATTTTTTACTCAATTTATTGTTTTTTAATATTTTATAAGATACTAGGAACGCAGAGAAATTTTATGATTTTGTTAATGTATTGTGTTGTTACTTACGATATTTAGACAAGCCAAGCTCACTATGCCATTGGCTATGCGAATTTAAGTCAGTAAGGTGAGTCTTTAAATTAACCAGAGCACCATAAAGATGAAAGTACGTCTTTGCTCTAAACACCTCCAATAGATGGCACCACCAGAGGATCCACTCCATCAATTTTGGCATTGATCTGAAGAATAAGGAAATTTTCTTCAGACCATTACATTCATGGTAACTGCTCAACGACCTACCGCATGAATTTTGAGTCCACATATTTAACGAGCACGTAAATCCCATGTTCTTGGTGGGTTTTTAACGGCATTGGGAATTGAACCCCACCCTAACGGAAGGAAGGACGGATGATACTCTAACCACTAGGCTAACGCGGACATTGATTCTAATTTCTAATGTAAATAAACTGAGTGTATCAGATTAATATTTCATACATATGTTAATATCGAACCTAGCCATTTTAATAAAAGAAAAAATGAAGCTTTTATTTTATGGAGTGCTAACTTTTCAAATTATCAAAGCTATTTTTATCTAATGAAAAATATTTGGTAGCGAAATTCTTTATAGATGATGGCATTAAAGTTTTAAAATATTCCTTTCTGAGTTTTACAAATCAATTCAAAATCTTTTGCCATCCTATTTTTACAGAAATGACAAACATTGCAATTTGTTTTTTATCTAACTTTTGCGAACATTGTAAATCTCTTTTTAATGAACTTGAATAAAATAAATCTAACTTTTTCATTTGAATAATAAAATATGCTTTCAAATATTTAATATTAGGTGGAGTTTAAAGAATTTTATACTGGAGAATTTCTTGGCCTTCTTCTTTCAATTATTTTACTCTAAGGAAATGTTAAGAGAATTTTAAACATTTTAAAATAAGTATTCAAGAATTCTTTAAAATTTTAATTTCAATTTCAGAAAACTAAAGAATTCTTTCACGTTTAATAACCCAATAACCATTGCTTAAAACAATTTCACTTTACGTAAATTGTTTTATATTTTGAACTATTTTCTATGTCTCAAAAATTTAGAAGTATTTACTCATCTTATGTTTCGTTCTACTTTTTAACAATCAAATGATACTTTGTTGCTACGATTTATAAATGGCATTTTTCCACGGAATAACCGTGAAGAAAATGGGGAAAAGAGGTAATGTCTACTCTCTTTCTGCGAAAGAGAAATAAGCGTTCAGAAAAGTACTATTTACTTTGTGAATGATCGTTTGCGTCAAACACTTCCCGCCACTTTTATCTTCGATGTTGCCATTATCTTATTTCTATTAAGCATAAATCACAAGCTTCTGATATCATTACGTACTTTTTTTTCAGGACACTGATTGTTCTATCTGAAGTCAATAGCAGTGCATTACTCAAACAAACCTATAACTGCAGAATCATATAAATACTCTGTAATTCAATTTAAAAGTCATCACTGTGATTTTACCTCGCAATTGGTAAATCCAATATTACGCTTAGAGCTTCCATTTATTATTCGAATTGTTTTTCTTTTTCTTTTCTTTTCAAAAAAGAAAAAATATTATAAATTTCATTGTATTAATAAATAAATTTATTAAATATTATTATTTTATAAAATTGTTTTTAATAAAATAATAGTATTTAATAAATTTGAATAGTATGAATATTTAAATTTTATATTGAACAATTAAAATCATTCGAATTTATTTGCGACTCAATTGTTCAAATTATATTTTCAAATGTTTTAGCTCTAATGGATATTTATTTTAAAATGAATATTTCTTATTCACTTTTTTCTTTTACTTTTATAATTTAAGCAAAAAATATTGTAATTTTAATAATAAAAAATTTAAAAGTTGTAAATTTGATACTGAAAACTTATAATAAACAATCCTACTGTTGAGAACTTGTTTATGACTCAATAATCCAGTTTAGAACCCATGACCGTAACTTTAATTTTCAAAAGGCTGCGAGAAAGGCATTGCTTTTACTGATAATATTTCTTATTCATTTTTAGATTCTATTTATGAAAAAATAAAATGTTACATGTTTAATACTAATTACGGCAAAATCTTGCAATTGTAAATTCTATATAAACAATTATATTATTAGAAAATTATTTACCAGTGTGATTAATTTTATAAAATTCACTACTTTGATTTTTAGTTTACAAGTGAAATATTTCAACTTTTCTTTTAACTATTTATTCGTACTTTGTATCTAGTGAATTTTTTAGAAAAAAGAAAAAAATGATACTTTTTTAACCAATGAGTCTAGAAACATTTATACTAATTTGAGTAAAGTATATATTCCATTAAAATACAAATGAATTGTAACAAAGTTTCTTGGAAATTTCTATTAATTATTGTCTCAATAGATCACGAAAATTCAAAATCACAAAGGTTTGAAAATGAATGTGAATGTTTGTGACGTTTTTCTTATACATATTATAAATATATAAGAATAAATAAGTACATGGTTTTAATAATTAATTTTTTAATAAAAAATTTATTTTATTCTTTTTTACATATTATTTTTATTTCATTTCTTATACATCCATGTTACACTGACATTTTGTTTTACGATTATTACTAAAGTTTTTTTAAATATAATTTTTATTCAATTATAAAGGACATTTAACTATTTAAAGTACAAATTTTATATAAATAAACCAAATCTATAATGCAAAAGTCTTTTATTCCTTTGTAAAAAATAACAATAATATACAAGAGCTCTAATGTAACACAGTGTCTAACATATACAGCACCGCCAAATGATTAGGATTAATGTTGTGAAAATAATAAAAAGTTTTATAATATTTCAATATTAGAAAAACTTTTTAAATAAATAATTTTACATTTTAAATCTATCTTTGCTATTTAATAAATATAATACTTTTTCTAAGAAACTATACCAAGAGAAATTTGATTCAAACAAATACATGTAAAACAGCTTTGTCGAATACAATCTAACAACTGAATATAACTGCAAGATTTGGTGTAATCCACAACATACTACCTCCCGTGAAGTTTATTCATGGTAAGTCTTGGTTGGTTGGTTGGTGTCGTGCCCATGGGGAGAAGTATAGATGACCATGAGTGAGCAGAACACAGCTGGCTATCTCCTTGATATCTCCGAATACAATCTAACAACTAAATATAACTGTAAGATTTGGTGTAATCCACAACATACTACCTCCCGTGAAGTTTATTCATGGTAAGTCTTGGTTGGTTGGTTGGTGTCGTGCCCATGGGAAGAACTATAGATGACCATGAGTTAGAAGAACACAGCTGGCTATCTCCTAGATGCTTTATATAATAATTTTTCTAAGAAACTATACCAAGAGAAATTTGATTCAAACAAATATATGTAACACCTTGTCGAATACAATCTAACAACTGAATATAACTGTAAGATTTGGTGTAATCCACAACATACTACCTCCCGTGAAGTTTATTCATGGTAAGTCTTGGTTGGTTGGTTGGTGTCGTGTCCATGGGAAGAACTATAGATGACCATGAGTTAGAAGAACACAGCTGGCTATCTCCTAGATGATTTATATAATAATTTTTCTAAGAAACTATACCAAGAGAAATTTGATTCAAACAAATATATGTAACACCTTGTCGAATACAATCTAACAACTGAATATAACTGTAAGATTTGGTGTAATCCACAACATACTACCTCCCGTGAAGTTTATTCATGGTAAGTCTTGGTTGGTTGGTGTCATGTCCATGGGAAGAACTATAGATGACCATGAGTTAGAAGAACACAGCTGGCTATCTCCTAGATGATTTATATAATAATTTTTCTAAAAAACTATACCAAGAGAAATTTGATTCAAACAAATATATGTAATACCTTGTCGAATACAATCTAACAACTGAATATAACTGTAAGATTTGGTGTAATCCACAACATACTACCTCCCGTGAAGTTTATTCATGGTAAGTCTTGGTTGGTTGGTTGGTGTCGTGTCCATGGGGAGAAGTATAGATGACCATGAGTGAGCAGAACACAGCTGGCTATCTCCTTGATGTTTTCAGAGTATAGACTCTTTTCGGTGTCGAGTTGTGAGTTATTCCTCGAGCTGAACCAGAGATCTTAAAATGGCAGGGCATTCAAAAATGTGTCTTGGTGTTAGCAGAATATTATCGCAATTTAATGCAGAGACGGTAGGTTCTGTTGCCATCTCTCTGGATTTTCATATCTCGATAGTGATTGATTCTAGAGTGAGTGATAGTTTTAGTGAGGTCTGTATTTGCGCTTATTTCACAAATCTGTGAGTCTTTTTTAATGGTGTTTTCTCTTAGACAGTATCTAATAATTGCATTCACATCGTCAAGAGATACTTTGAAGGTATTTCCGTCATTGAGTGTTCATCCCTTCATTGCTAAGGTGATCTGTCTCCTTATTTCCAGGGGTGCCAACGTGCGCGGACATCACTGCAGAATACATATCTTAATCTTTGGGGGAGCCAACAACCCCTAGAAGGCGGTTTTCTAGGCTGTGGATAGGAGAATGCCTCCCCTTGATTTTCTTTTGGGTGGTAGATGGGAAATAAAATGTCTTCCGCTGACCGACGGGAAAAAGTACAAACTCTTCGAAGGCAATGGCAGCCATTTTTCCATTGTCTTATTTTCATATTATAAGTTAGAGGTTCTGAAAACACCCAAGCCAAGATATGCATGCAGAAAATGGATCCTTGATTCCTGTTGGCTCAGAAAATTACCTTCCTTACACCCTATTGATCCCACGAAAAGCCTCCCCTTCAGATCAATGTCAAAATTGAGGGAGTGGATCCTCTGGTGATGCCATCTATCGGAGTATTTGAAGAGAAAAGCCATACTTTCACCTTCATGGGGCTCTGTTTAAACGAAAGATGCACCCTACTGACTTAAATTCGATTCGCATAGCCACCGGCAGAGCGAGCTTGGCTTGTCCAATTGTCATAAGTAACAACAACAAAAACGTCTTAAATTTACAATAGCAGTTCATGCTTTGCAAACTCTGCTCAGCACTCGAGTAAGAAAAACTGAAATCCAAAGAAAATGTGACGATTATTTTTTGAGCAAGAGATAAAAACCAGATTTTAATTTATTTTTAAAACAGGATCGAAGATCAATTTTGGCAAATTGCTCTTTGATGAGTTTGATATCTTATTCTTATGAGACATTTCATAGAAGGCACATTTTAATTTCTTGAAAAAGGATACTGAATAGTTTTATTTATCTTCCAAAATCTATAATAGATCGCCATCAGTTTAATTTCACTCTCTCTCTTCTTATTAAAAAGAATGTGTCTTCTGCAAATGGGAAAATAATAAAAATTCATTTAAATAAATGCACTCACAAGATTTGAAATTTTTATCAGCTCTCAAAATATTTCGATTTTATATAAAAAAAAATTTCATTTTATTGTACTATATTTTTTCTTACACATCAAAACTTTGGTACTTTTCCATTATACCCACCACGTTTGATAGTCGAAGAGTAACGGAGAATAAAAATATCGTACATTATTGTCATACATGTTCCATTTGAATCAGATATTGTTTTAAAATGTTTACGTTTTCAGAAACTACTAAAAAATAATACAAAATATTTTATTTGCATTTTATAAACTAAGCAATTATCACTTATTAATAAAACTTAGGTAAACGCCAATGTTTATTTCTGGTGAAAACGGTTTAGCAATCGCATCAGTGATTGATTGTGTAAATATAATGTAATAGTACTTTTTTCAATGCGGTAAAATAAAATTTTTTTCTGTAATTAGTTATTTTTTTTTTGTTTTTGGTGATTTGTGACCGTAATGTTTCTTTTAATCGACAAAATTATCAAGAAATCTTTGCGCCAATTAGCTTTAGCTTTGTTTGGTATTTAGTTTGTTTACCATCGTTTATTATTTTTTAATCAATTTTTGCACAAAAAAATTCGTTTTAGTATATACTAAATTTGAAATAAAATTCTGAGATCTATGTTATATTATTTTTGCTTTCTCTTAAACAAAATGTTCTATAAAAGAAAACATGCTATTTCTTTATGATCAAAAGCGGGAGTATAACGGAAAAGTAGCAAAACATCTTATTCATTGCTAATAAATGAATAAGATGAAAATTTACAGAATTTTTATGTTAAGCTTATCTTAAAAATAACTAAAAATATATTTTGAACAACAGGCATCTACTTTTGTTAAACAAAAATTTAAATAAAAATACTCGTGAACATAGTAAAATCTAGTAAATCTTAAAAATAAGAAATAAGGAAAATTAAAACTCTTTTCATAATTTAAATCTTTTAAACATATATAAGATAATCAAATATATATATTTCAATTAAATATTAAGTAGGGCTAATTAATATGTTTAACTTTATAATAGCACATTTTATAACATGTTAAAAAATTGCAAATATTAATTTTCATTGAACAAAAAATTTAAAAAATATATTTAAATTTAAATTCCAATCTTTCATTGAATGCAAATTTAATGAAATATTTAATTTGAAATTATTGTGTTTATTCTTTTGTTTATTTAAAACTTAAAAGTATAATATTATTTTAAAGCCATAATAATTTCCTATGTGTTACAGTGCTTACAATTTATATTTTTCTCAAATAAAAAAATCAAATGTATTTAATTAAGTCGTAATTAGTAAGAGAAACTTATTTAAAAGAAAAATGTGTGTGCCCTTATACCTCAACACTTTCTCCATAAATTATATTCATATCACAAAAAATAATAAAAATGAAATAATTAGTAAGTAACTATCTTTAGTAAGTAATTATTATAATAATAGTTCATAACTATCTTTATTTTATGATGCTGATGCGTTTAATTTATATATATATATATATATATATATATATATATATATATATATATATATATATATATATATATATATATATATATATATATATATATATATATATATATATATATAAATCTGATAGGAAATTTTAATTATTATTATTCTAAACATGCGTTTTAATATTAAGTATAGTAAAAAACAATTCAATTTCCTGAAGAAAATTATATGTTCCCAGTTTTTGAAGTCCCTTCTTTTTAATATGTAATTTTTTTATTAAGGGAAATAAAATAAAAATTATATTACTAGTTAACATTTATAGAATCATCTGTTTTTCTAATTTTCCATGCCTTGACATTCAGTTATTGATACATATACTCATAAGGAAAATTTTTAGATGGGTCTTTCAGTGTAAAAGTTTAACAGAAGTATATAAATTTCCATTCTGAATATTTATTTTTACTTATATTTTAAAATAATTAATATTATTCAATGTGTATATATATATATATATATATATATATATATATATATATATATATATATATATATATATATATATATATATATATATATATATATATATATATATATATATATATATATATATATATATATATATATATATAAATAAATTAAAATCTTTGTTGTTGTAGTTACTTAGGACACTTGCACAAGCCAAGATCGCAATGCCTTTTCTATGTGAATTTAAGTCAGTAGGGTGCGTCTTTCGTTTAATCAGAGGGGAAGGTACGACTATTCTCTTCAAATCCTCCGATAGATGGCACCACCAGAGTATTTACTCCCTCAATTTTGACATTGGTCTGAAGGGGAGGAAATTTTCTCCAGACCTTTTCACCCATGGTAACTGCTCAACGACCAACCGCAGGAATTTCGATTACCCAAATTTAAGGAGCACGTTTATCGCTTAAAATTGGTGTATCTTTGATGGGACTCCAACCCCGCCCTTCCAGAAGGAAGACCGATGCTCTAACCACTAGGCTACCACGGCCCTTAATCTTTGTAAATATGCTTACATAAAGATAAAAGTAAAACTCAATTAGAAACAACATTTATCTAGTTTTCCCGTCAATAAATTGTTACTGGGCTAGCAACCGAATGGTTAGCGTTTTTGTTTTCAGTTCAGCAGTTCTTGCGTTTGAACCCTACCTTGGTCATGCAAAGAATTAAATTTTTTATGAAAACAAACCAAAAAATTATTATTTGTATTTAAGTCTGTAATTCAAAGCATTTGAGATAATAATTTTACAGTGGGATATTTTAAATAATTCAATGGTACCCAAGCCACGGAATGAATTAATTGAAACAATGAAAAACAAATATTGAATTTATTTGGCTATTTAATAATAAGAATTAATTTTGTGTAACTTAACATTTATAACTATTTTTAACGTTTCGAAAGGAAGTAAATTTACAATAAAAATAATTTAGATGTTTCAAAATCATCAGTTTTATTTTATGTGTGTTTTGTGAACTTATTTACATAATATTTAAATAACATACTTTTCATAAATATTACATTTACAATTAAAAAGATTGTATAATATAAATATAAAGTTGCCATTTTTTTTTTTTTTTTTTATACTTTGGCATCATTTACAAAAGTTTGAAGCGAAATTTAGGTAGCTTAAAATTTCAAGTTTAAAATTTAGGGTTCACTATCTATAAAAATTTTTTTAATAAACTCTATTTTTTGAAGTTTTTATTATATTTTTATAAATGAAGTACGGTGATATTTGAAAAGCATGAAATCAATATCAGCTTAATATATCGTGGTTTCAATTCACATTCAGATGTATGCAAAGATTCTGATGTAGTTTGAAATCCGCGGTTAACTGAAAGTTTTAACTGCATAAGTTTTCCTGTACATAAGTTGTAGAGAATGCAACCAATCAAGTTTACGAAAATATGGACTAGTTTATGATTATAATGCTTATTACTTAGTTAAGCATACCTACATCATTGATTGTAAAAAATAAGTATTATAAGAGTTTAAAAACATGATATCAAGATTTTTTTTTCTTTTTTACATAAAAAGACCGAAAAATATTAATTTTTATTGGTTTTCCTAACAACACATTTTAAAAGAAAACAATTTTCATACCCAATAAATTGAATTTATCATTGAACTTTTTTTTTACATTCATGCAAAAATATTAAGTAAAATAATTTTAAATAATTATTGTGATTATTAAATCTCATGTCCAAGGTATTGAGTCAAATAACTTTTCTAGGAAATTTTGATTCTTTTTGTTTTGCAAGACCTGTATTTTTTTCTTTTTATGATTTACTCAGAATATGTTAATTTTGCTTTTAAAAAATCTATTATCATAAAGACTTACATTTCTAAAGATTATAAATAATTATAATTTATTTACCAGTTAAGTTCATAGTTATCGTTAATTTTTTGTTATTCTTTTAAAAGACTTTAAAAATTTTATAAACTTTTACTTAAAAATATCTAATTTAACTGAAATCAAAATATTATTCGATTTCATTTGTTCAGCTACGTTTCCAATCAACAAAGTTTATCTTTACCAACAGATGGCAAAATACAATTTAAATGATTGACATAGCTAAGAATCTATTGAAATTTCCTCTAGACAGAATCACTTGTTTTGAATGAGATGTTTTCACGGAATGTAATAATACATGGCAAAAGATGTAATTCAAATCAAAGTCTCGCTTCAAGTTACACCTGTGGTTGACATAATATAGCAATAGAAATTGTGCGAAATAATGCTTAAATGAAAAAAAAAGAACATTTCTTTAACGCAGACGATTTTTGTTTTTGTCGTCGACGAACAAGAAAAATCATTCTCTTTAAAAAGAAAAACCACCTGATAAACTAAAAAACGACATTCGATGTACTTTTTTTTCCTATTTCGTGCCGATTCCTTTCCCTCAGTGTTGCAGTTTCTTCTCCACTTTAAGCGAAAGGGGGGTGTTCTTTCAGCGGAAGCGCTGCCAAACGACAGAAATGCGTTCGATGTAGCCGAGGGCGCACGCGCGGCCAGAGTTCTGGTAGCTTATCTGCAAAGTGATTCAAGGTGTTTCACAGTTCAGATTCTAAATGCTAGCGGACGGTACCGGGAAAAGTAAAACTGAAAAGAAAAAAAAAATCTTTACGTAAACCCTTTGGTGTTTTCCCTTCATCTTCATTCGAAATATTTCTTTGTTCTTACGTCTTGCTGGAAAAGAATAAAAATATTACCTTTCGCCGGCGGAAAGAGGAAAGAAGCAATCCCGCCTTTTGCACACCTGTGGAATGAGTGAATCGCAGAGACACAAATGACAGTTATTTCAATAAAATACCGAAGTTATTCGAAATAACTGGATGGAATAACGGGCTGTCACCACTCTTCAGCTTACTCTTTGGCATACAATATTCCAAATTCTTATTAGAAATGCCAACGTTTGCAATTGAATTTTAAAATGTGATTTTGATATTATTCTTAAAAAACTATGTAAGAACAATCATTTAGAATGTTAACTCATATCATTTAGAATACAATCATATTGTCGTCATCAAATACAAAATAAATAATTGATCCCACTCAAATTGTTGGGATTAGATGAGTAAAATTTTGGTCCGAATTTGTGATGTCATCTTAATTTTAGTAGCAAAGATGAATATCTTAAAGACATATTGAAATTTTTTTTATAAAACATGCCTTTTAAGCACGGGCCACAAAATCCTCAAGTTTTGGGATTCAAAGGTTCCTTTCCTAAGAGGGACAGATCCAGATCCCTTTGCGTGGACAGAGCGACCCCTCTTTTGCCAAAATGGGAGGCAAAAGCTTCTCCACCCTTTCTGGGAAGAAGGGGATCTTCCAGCGGGATAGTTGGAATATTTCATACAACAAATATGTTGCTATGGTGTCATCCTGCCACGTTAGCAGAATCTGAATCGCCAAGGTAAATATAATTTATAGTAATTGATAAATTAAAAAAATAATAATTGCCCTCTTAAAAATTATTCAACTGTTGACCTTAAGTATAAATATAAATGTTTTTTATAAATATATGCCCATATTCTTTGAAATGTTTTGTTTTGTTTTTCGCCATTCAATTACACCATTGTATATTGATATCATGTTTTAAATGTGAAACAAAAATTGTTTTATTCAAAAGCACAAAAATATGCAAATATATGTTAAATTTTTAATTGCAATATAAATAATATAGCTACCAACTCTACTAATTTTATCGGGAAACTCCTGTATTTTCATCATTTATCCCAATAATATTTGAAAATCGACTGATATTTGGCAATTTCAGAGAAAAACTTAAAAACAGCCGGAATTTTGTAGGAAAAATGTCTATTGAGTTATTTTAGAAGCTAAAATAGTCTCAAAAAGCCATGCATTTTTTTCAAAAGGAGAAAACTGTTTTGAACCAATTCATTTCTAAAAAATGCTGAGACAGAAACGTAGGAAAAAAGTAAATTGCCAGGAGTTATTCGAATTTGAAATGTATTATGTTTTTTAAGAACAATGTATTTAATAATTTCTATATTCTTAGAAATATTTGTCACTTAATTAAATTTAGTAATATATTTTATGTTTTTATGTAGTTTTATAAGTTTAATATTTATAAATTACACTAATATTGCTTTATAAAATAAATATTGGGACATAAATGTTGATGTTTATTCTTTTACCATGTAGTATATTCTTTTATTTTTCATTGTTCTTTTATGAGATTGATAAATATTAGGATTATAAAACAAAATATGCCTGGAATAAATCGTTCTCAGAATGAATAATCTATAGAGTGAAATTGTGTTTTTGGGGTACTACCGTTTTAAACATTCTGTTTCAAACGAAAATGTCACTAATAGTGTCTCCTGATTCTTTACCTTCAAATTCAGTATAATCTACCAATTTTTTACCCAAAGTTAGCAGGTATGAAATAAATTAAAAAATTGTTACAAATTGTTTTTGAAAAAACTTCAAAAGCGATTTTTTTGATTCTTGAATTGAAAGTAATAATGCAATTTTTAATTTGGATTAATTATTAATAACATCATTCTCAGTAATAAGAATTTGAAAACTTTTATTCCTAGAAATTGAAAAACTAATTAATTTTTTTAAAACATTATTGCAAACAATTTTTTTCACTTATTATAACCATATTTATTGGAAAAACTACACAAAATTATATACTCCTAAAACCATTGGCGTATTATCGGCAATTTCATTAAATGCTGATTGTTATTTAATAACTGATTTCTACTAAAGATTATCTGTCAGTTAAGAAAAGAAAGCTGAAACTATGTTTTACTGTTGCAAAATCCATTTTTAATGTTTCATTTGCCTCAAAATTAATTATGTTATACCCTTGATCGGAAATTATTCTATTATTTTTAAATACTTGTTGACTCTTCTGAATTGATATTATTACTTTCTTCACAACTTATCAAATGCATGATATACGCAACTTTTTTTAACATTAAACTAAATTATGTTATTAAATATGTTAAAAACATGTAGTTAATGTATCATATGCTTATTTATGTATTGATATAGAAATGATAAGTATTTAAAAATCGTGGATTTAATTATTTTTCAAATATTTTTTTCCGGAATATATTATTTTTCAGAATATCATTTCTAACATTCAAAATATGTTTTGTTTCTTCATAACATCATTTCTTTGTGTTTATTTTAAGAATGTAACAAGATAAAATTCATATGTGCATATAATAAATGCAAAGCACTGTTTATTTACATGTTTAAATTTATTAAATAATAGATATAAACTAAATAATGCTAAATATTTTATTTAGTATTTACCATTACACATTTTCTAATACGATTTATCTAATACAATTATGAAAAAAATTCTAAAATGTAACAAAATTTGAAAAATATGATAATCAGAAGCATATTTTACAATTTATATAATTTTACATAAAGAATATTATAAAGAAAATGTTTTCTTAATTTAATTAATTTACAAAGCCTTTTTACACTCTTAATTAAAGAAAATATTGCGAACTTGTCAATACTAATGAATTTGTAAAAATGATTTGCATTATATAGGCAAATATATGAAAAAATAGTATTTTATTTTCTATTTATGATGTCTATAAAATAAAAATTTTATCAGAAATATAATTTCAAAGGAAAAATAATTTATATAACTATATATTTTTTATGTTAATAAAAATCAATATCTACTCGAATTTAAACAATGAATATGTTGTAATAGAAATAAAAATTATGTTTTTACTAAATTAATGCGCAGTTATATATTGTTTATTACAGGGACATAAATGTGTTACCATGAATCCAATATGTAAATAATTCATTAGAGATTGGCGAAGAATTAATTTTATTTAGAATACAATATGTCATTACTGCATCTATTAAATACATTTTTATGATTTATGAAATATTTTAATAGACAAAATGAATTTGTATTGAACATATTTGTTTTAAATATTCCATTTTTAGTAAAGGATTTGAAATGGAATATTTAAAATAATTTTTGATATTATTTTGTTTTAATTTTATTTTTTCTTAGTATTTTTGATTAAATCATATTTTAGTGTAATATTATAATTTTTATGAATAACATTGTAGTAATATATTTAAAATGAACTACAGATTTCTTGTTTTGTTAACGCGTAGTTTTCAAAATGATATATATGATTTTCAAAATAAATCGCATTGTTTTCCGATAAAGTCATACAATTATGTCTTTTAAAAGCGTTGTTCTGGAATATAAAAATACATCTAGATATAACATTTCAAATTTTAAAAACGATAAATTAAAATATAATCAAACATTTTTAAAGGAGAAATTCTATAATTATCAAGAAAATACAATTATCCTTCGTTTAATATTCGCAGAACGACTTTCAATCATAAATTTTTGTACACAACCTCCTATCGATATACCGCAACTTTTTCTTTCCAGCTAAGTAACAAAATAATAGGAATACTAAAAGGGAAAGAGAATAAACAGCGTGAAGCACAGCAGCTCCCTGCTGATATATTTTATCCATCAAGGGGAAAATACACCAGAATAGTGGTGTAGTAAAAGCTTTTCAGAAGGCTATATTTCAGTAAATTATAAAGCAAATAATAATATTCCAGAATATATAATATTTATATATCCAGTATCTTAAAGTAAATATTGTGAATAATAGGCCAAACTTGATGCAAGTGTAAATTGATAATTTAATTAAAAAATGCTTGTGTAATGTAAAGCCTTATGAATGAGAAAAACTAAAACTGAGGTTAGCCAATTTAGTGGATAAAATTTATTACAATTAAGATTAAAAAATCTGATATCTAAAATGAGCTATACAACCCATTATTTGCTATTAACTGGACAGCCCATTATGTCCGACTGTGCAGAATCGGCGGCCAAGTCACCTATATATATATATATATATATATATATATATATATATATATATATATATATATATATATATATATATATATATATATATATATATATATATATATATATATATATATATATATATATATATATTTAATTTTTAGAATTTGATAAAATTTACAAAACTATTTATCCTGTAGAGTTAAAATTAATTTAAACAAATAGAGATAATTTAAAAACAGAATTTTTGGATATTTTGATTACAGTAAAATATAACTGCACATACGCTTACATTTATGATAAAACCAATGATTTGAATTTCTAAGTAAATAAGCCAACATTTTGGAACTCAAATATATCAATTAAAGTTTTTAAAACTGTTATTTTCAATCAATTTAATAGAATTTAAGAAATATATAATAATTTTAAAAGTATCAATAAACAAATAAAAAGACTGAAAAATATTGTAACTAATAATAATATTCCAATTAACTTTATTAAACTCTATTTGGCTAGTAGAGCATTGCTTATAGGAGTGAAGTAAGATGTAGGTATAAACTACAGAAAGGTCACCGAAGCCTCGAAGGCTTTATAAGAAACTTGAATTGACACTTAGTATTTAAATTTATGTTTCTGGTTTCTTCTATTTATTTGCAGTTTTTCGTTTTTGGAATTAGATTTAATTTGATTACTATAAATTTAATAAAGTATTTTGGCAACTTTGGATTTAATATTATATTTTGCCTTAATGGTTTGGTTTCACATTGTTAGTGCAACTTTGGGATGCTTCATTAAGGCTTCAGTCAGAAGCCAATGCAAAAGAGCCAAACTCTATGCCAATATGGTTAACACTCCCAGAAGAAGCTGGGCATGTTGGTACTTCGTTTCATTTTCCTTTTATTCTACAATAATATCAATAAAGGAAACTATATATTATCAAAAGTTATAAATGTTAAAAATAAAAACTGAAGTTGGAAATAAACCTATTGAACTTCAAAACTCTTTCTTAAAAACTATAAATTATAATTCCAGTCAAAATTATCAATTAATCAAGAAAATTATCATATAATGTAAATATTTTTATTTAAGGAAAAATTTTGGCAGACCAAGCTATATATGAACAAATATTAAATGATAAACATATAATAAAATCAGTTATAATAACTTCATATCAATTTATTTAAGATTTTTAATTGCATTGATTACTAATCTGAAAATCTTCTACCAGCTGTGTATATAAGAATTCTCTAAATTATTTGAAAACTATAATATTTTTCTTCCATATTTTACAAGTTATAAAAAAATTGTCCTTATAAACCATCGCTACTTATTTAAATGGAAACGAAACTATTCAGCAAAACTCGTAGAGATTCCTAAGTAACTTAAATGAGCCGTGAAATATGGCTATCTGGAGGAATGTACAATTGTTCTGTCCCCAAACATTTCGGTTAGTTTTATGAAGCGTTCTCTTTTTTTAAACAAAACTCTTTACTTCACTCTTCTGATCTTGTTTGTTCTTTTCGCATAAAGTGATATATCAGAAGTTTATTTATTTTCAGAAAACTTTTAAGGCATCGATACGCTTCAATAGTTTTATTTACGTACTTCTCCAGAATAAAATTATCTTCCTTACTGTGCACTGTTTTCAAATTGAAGGGATGCTCAATCTCAGACCATTGACACTTATTTACATTTCAAATATTATAAGGTTAAAATTTAAAATTTAAATATGATACTTTTCTCAATTTATAGTTTTCTTTTTTCGAACTTTGGCACGGTACGTCACTCTTGCTTTATTAATTTGACGTTGCTTTAAAAGTCGGTACATGAACATATCTAATTTTAAAATATATTTCAGTGAAAAAAAATAACGCAAATTACTTATAACAAATATTTAAATCACTTTATTTCGAAATTAAATTTCTTCTAAATTAGAGACACGCATTTTATGCATGTACATGCCCATGAATGGTAATGAAATTGCAGATAGCTTGGCCAAATCTTCGACTGCTGACATTTTGCAGAGCAACGCTATTCTAACGTTTTCGGAAATCTCCACTTTTAAAAAGATGGTATTAAACGCAATTTGGAGAGATCCGCCTGTCCACTCTTGGTACTTTGGGGAAAAACCTTGCTGGTGTCACCAGATCAGTATCCTCAGGATACTGCAGACTGCTCTTTCCCGTTTTTTGAGTGGCCACATTAGGTCCCTTTCTTTTCAACAGGGCCAGAAAGTCTTTTTGGTCACTGGTGCAATACTGATCAAACCTCCCCTAGACATATTCTTGAATGTCTGAATTTTACTGTGAACGAGGTTTTGAAGAATCCTATTTTATTTATAGATTTTTTAATGATTTTTTGTTTTTTGGAGGGGGTTAGCTACACCCTCTAGGATTAGAAACTATAACAACAACATGCCCATGAAGTTAAACAGAATAACATACAAACAAGCAAATTACACAAACAAGAACTTATACATGTGTACACACATATATTTACATATTATCATAATTTTTAAGGCACAGATGCCGTATAATCCAGGATGCCAAATTCTGAGTTTGGTGATCTTTTTGATGGATTATTTTATGTGTCTGGAAAACTGGTTTTATTTACGATAAATATGGAGACTTATAAGAATTATAAGCAGAAAATTCCATTTTGGAAACCCTCTTATTTACATCATCAAGCAACTCACAATACGTCATCTTGGCAACATAGTCAAAAAAATTCAAAATTAAGCATCATGGATCATACGGCATCTATGCTTTTTCTTAAAAAAATAATAAGCACATAAACGATCCTTTTTGGAAACACAGCATCTATCACTTTATTCTATAATATTTTCACTATACATTAACAAAATCACATTTAATTGGAAATTTATTATTAAAATAACTCACACTATTAAATTTTTCATTTTACCACTTTTATTTGTATAAGTGCTGCAAATAAAAATAATAATTTAAATTTCAAGGAAATAACGTGAAAAATAATACCGAATGTGTATTTATTCTCTGATAATGTACACATGGCTTTGTAAAAATGCATCCTTTTGGAATCACAGCATCGTGAAAAGGATTTCTTTATTAACAGAAGCAAAAAGTAAAAGCCTCACATCAACTTTTCCTTTTACAAAAGAATTTGAGGCATAAAAAAGCTTGAAAGAAAATTTATTTAAAGAACTGGATTGTTTGAAAGCAAATGCAACTTTTAAAAATAATTTGAATAGCTTTAAACAGGAAAATCTTTTTCTAGAAGTTAGTATTATTTTTATATAGAACAAATTTTTAAAAGATTTCTAAAATAATATTTGAGGTAAATATTTTATGAGTTAGTTTTGCCTGTGTGTGTACATTTAAATCCTTCAATATTAACATAGGAAATATTATTTCTATTAGTAGAGAAATTATTTCTACAAAAGTTTTTATTAACATTTCTTATCATGTCATTATTTTTAAAAACACGTTATTTTATAATAATTGCTATATATATATGTACCTAACAAACCATACATACATACATACATATATCTATAAATAACTTATTTTATATTATTAACTTTGAGAGAAAAATATTTTTATAATTCACTATCAAATCCATATGTTACAAGAATAAAGTTTTCACTCTCATGTTAAAAGAAAACAATAATTTATCAAATAAATAAGAATCTCATTAAAAAATAATTTTCTTGGTTAGATTCTTATTTATTTGATAAATTATTGTTTTCTTTTACATGAGAGTGAAAACTTTATTCTTGTGACATATGGATTTGATAGTGAATTATATACATATTTTTCTCTCAAAGTTAATAATATAAGTTATATACAGAAATATTTCTAAAATACCCTACTCTTCAACCATTTTTCATTGCTATGAAAGAATTATTGTCAAATAAAATGTATTTCTTTTAATAAAAAAGAAAAATAATAATTACCTTAATTAAATTCTTATTTATTCGTCAAATTATTGTTTTCTTTTTACATGAGAGTGAAAACTTTATTCTTGTGGCATATGGATTTGATAGTGAACTATATACATATTTTAAGTTAGCAATATAAGGCAAGTTATATCGAGAAATATTTCTAAAACACACTACTCTTCAAAAAATTTTCGTTTCTGTCAAAGCGTAATTGTGTAGTAAAATGTACATCTTTTTGACTTATAAAAGAAAAGAATGAACTGAAATTTAATTACATTGCTTTAAATTGAGTTCATTCTGGTAACAAATAAGAAGTTTAAAATATGGTAAAGTCTTTAAACATATGCAATTTCTGCACCAATATTCATTTTCAATCTCAAACGGTGGATTTAATATTTATATAACTGTTTATATAGCCCTCATTTTATTCTCTAATCTTTGTGAATATAGATTAAAATTATTTTTTTAAACATTTACATAAGAATTTGGAATGGATTTTACTACAACAAGAATAAAGTGCAAATATTCTTGGAGAATAGAATATTTCAGCAGCAGTAAAGTATAACTCTATTAAATAGTATGAAAATTTACAACAAAAGACACACATAACAATCGTAAGGAATTTATAATAAAATTTAGATGATTAGAAATTTATATTGATCAAATGTTGAAGAAGATGATTTAGCAAGTAATAAATTCAAATTTGGAAAATAGTTTTTACTTCTCATTTAGAAAGTAAAACATTGCTTCAAAGATTAGCTATACTTCTAATGCAATACAAAACGTAATTTGTAAACCAATACTTATAAATTAAATTTATAAGGGTTTTCGACAGTTTTTTGTTACATACAATAAATGAAATAAATAAAAGTTTCAGAAGTTTTTTGTAACTATACTAGTAATTGTGAAAATGTAAAAATAATGAAAATAATTGAATTTATATAATTGCAGTTCAAATATTGTTATTTCTAAATGCCTCTAATTGTAATAAAAATTGTATACTTCAGTAAATATACTGCAAAAAACTTTCTTAATGAAAATATATTTTATATAATTCTCTTCATGATAAATAAAGTAAAAACATAAATTCAAGTACAGCTATGTTCAAATTTAAAAGGATCTTTCACTCATTAATTATTGAACCTTATGTAATAATCAATGTTTCTGGAGCAATTTCAATAAAATATAAAATTTTAAAGAAAATTTATTTATGTAGTGTCCACATTGTAATTTTGTTTGCTTTGTAAGTTAACATTAAAATATTTTTATATCAGATTTATGGATTAAATAATGGGTAATTTATGCTGTTAAAATTAAAAATGGAAGGCATCATATACAGAAAACTTGATACGAAAAAGCGTCATTAAATAATTTGCATGTTAAAAATGGCAACATCAACACCTCAAACAACCATTAAATACTGAAGGATGCATCTTTTTTGTATAACGCTTTTAGTGTTTTTTCTTTCCCTTTTCTGAAAGAGGAATTAACGGTGGGTTTTTTCTTTTTTAACAACGAAGTGCAGCGTTCCATTACTATGCATTTTCATTATCCATGTACGTTGCATTTATTTTTATCTTTGACGTTATCTTTTATTTCTAAAACATGTTTTTGCTGTTAGATCGACAGGGTATATTAATTTTAAGAGCGGAACCACCTGGATCGGGGCAGAATGTTGTGCAATCTGATACTTTTCCTTGACTTTATGGCTTTCTGTCATAAGAAATATACCCCACTTCATTTATAAGCTATTGTTGTAACCGTAATCACAGTTTTGTTTGCAAAGTAAATGCAAAACAATGGAATATCACTATTTTCTTCTTTCTTGCACTTTTAAGAGATAGGAGTATTTGAAGTAACTGAATTAACACAATGGATGTGTTGAAAATCATACCCTTTCTGAACTCACAAGAAGTATTGAAGAACAATTCAATATTTTAGTATATCATAAAATAAATTTCGTATATGTACTTCATTTTAATAGCTACTCTGAAATTAACAGAAAATAGAATCGCATTTATTTTTTTCATCTATTTAAAATTATACAATTATCACGTCATCTTAAAAGAAAAAAGACAACAAGATATATATTATTAAATGTATTAACCTACATTTATATCATTTTACATACTTTAGTTAACATTCATTTTTAGTTTACAAAAAATTTTTTTAAATTTTTTTCACCTAAAAGAGTATGAAATTCATTTCAAGTTGGATAAAAATATTGTAATTTTATCAATTCAGTTTCCATTAAATCTCAGATTCACGATTTTTTTACTATGATAATAATAAAAGCATGGTAATTAATAAGCAAGTACTCATTTTAGAGAAGAAAATATTGAGAAAAAAATTATCGATCAATTTTAAATTTACGTAAAAACTATACAATTTGCGGAAAATTTTATAAAGCTAATCCATTTTCTCTTCAACTATCTCTTTTATTCAACATTATAAACCCACAATAAGATTTAAACATAACACAGTTGTAAGTATTTTAAATGTAAGAATACTTTTTAAATATCTCGTAGTCTTTATGGTAAAAATAAACAAGAAATTTCTTGCCCTTTTTAATGACCCAAGAGAATAAGATCTACAGAAAATGTCACCCATTGTTAGTCTTCGAAATAATCACCATTGGCATCCAGAACCTTCTATCTACGCGCCTCCAGTAGAATAATTCGGCGGATTTGGACGCAGAAAAAGAAATGACTGCTTGGGGCGAGCCTGCTTCAGTGGTGAAGTATTTCCCAAGAAGATGATTATCCAAGGAATGGAAGAGAAAGTAACCTAGTAGTACAAGGTCAGGTGAGTACGGTGGATGTCACAGAGCCTCCTATCTAAGTCACCGTATGGTATTTCTGGCCTTCCGCGCGATATGTAGCCTCTTGTTTTAGGCCAAAAACAGTACACCCTTACGATCGACCAGTGCTGGCTCTTTCTGTTGCAATGCCTGTTGCAAACATTCCATTAGCCGCGATTATAGTATCGCAGTGACCTTTTGACCCATTGTGAGGCGCTCATAGAGTGAACCACTTGGCAACTAGTTCACCGGAAACAAAGCGCGATCTTGCGTGGGTGCATAGGTGGACTTGCGCTGTTCCGGACAGTATCCTACTGAATCAATCAATCAATGTTTGGAACGCTTGGGATTTCCATACCAGACTCACTTATCGTCACTAGTCACCGATCGGTTGAATATTGATGCGTTACTGTGGCGAGAAAGCAACGATAAACAGGCTGCCACTTGTTGCTTATAGATACCACGTGTAAGAAACTCACTTGCTCAGCCTGTACATCTTACCTAACGGTGCAGATGAAGTCTATCCGTTTCAACGAAAACATTAAATTGTCTGGCATGTTCACCTCACGTTTGATTACTGTCTTCTTCATTGACCACCAGCTGGGCTTCGTCATCTAAAGCCTGTGGTCGTCCATTTAGAATTTCAAAGCAGAGGGATAAATTTCACGACCAGAATTTGTGAAACCACTGGTTTGCCATAAGTTTATTCACTACCCTGTCCCCAAACGCTGGACATATTCGGCGACTTAGTACAGCAACTAATAAGCGAATTTTGAAGTCGTAAAGCAAATAACGCCAAACAAGCTTCGCCGACACGTCCATTTCTCTTGGCTACTGTACGAGTTACGATTGATGAAGGTGCGCGATGGATCTGCTTTTATAGCGACTGATATTCCTACTCTCGACCGTTGGATGTCTCAGCTATGTCACATACTAATTTGCATACTTAATCTCATTTCATTCAATGGCCACACAAAATGGCAAGAAATATCTTGTTTACCTTGTAATTGTATGAGTGTTGAAAATTCTAAAACCTTCTGTATTATTTTCAGATTAATCATACACATCTTTTTAATGTTTAAAATCTAAGAAAATGTCTGGTGTGGCGTGGATGTGGAAAGGAGGGTGCCAGCTTAAGTGTGGCCTCGTCACCTGACCGTGGTTCAAAATTACGAGGTATCTGAAAAAGAGCAAGGTCGTACTTTCACCTTCGTGGTGCTCTGATCCAAAAGAAAGACGCTCCCTATTGACTTAATTCGCACTGCCAAAGGCAGAGCGAGCTTGGCTTGTCCAAGTGTCATAAGCAACAACATAAGAAAATGTGTCTATCCAATGATAATATCAATCTAGGAATGGGAGAACCGTTTTATAATAAAATATTACTTGGTATTCTGATGACAAATAATTAATATTTTAGTGCACACATGGAATCTTTAATTTAAATTGGTTCTCTGACTCATGACGTAGTCAGTTTTATATACAGATATCGTATAATCAAGCACATTTTTGATATTTTTTTAAAAAAAAATTAGTAATAATTATTTTTTAACTAGAAGAGAACTTAATCTGAATAATCTATGATGATCCGCAGAAATATAAGCACACAGTAATTAAAAATTATTGTTCTCCTCTCATCGACTGCACCTTTTTAATTATTATCATGTGCAATTGGAAGATAGATGTGACGTATTACAGAAATCCGCTATTTTATTAAAGTTTTTATATTGAAAACGTATCATTAAACTTCGAACTTAACTTTGTTTAGAAAAGATTTCACTATCAAAGGATTTAAAAAATCTATACAACTTAAACTTTCACATTCTGCGCTTTATAACCATAGTATAAGGTCATCTAACAAAACATAGGCATCAAATTTGAAATAAAATAATGTTTTATTATTATTTATACGAAAGTGTTGATTTACATAAAATAAATAAATATGCATATTTTATTATTATTATTATAATACTCGGTTGTTAGAACTTAATCACTACCTTTTCAGCATTACGAGGGACGAAATGAGGGCCCTTTATCCATTGAAGTATCTAGTGCATAGGCCATCTTGGATGGTGAATGTGGGGGAGTCTGCAAAAATTAAAAGCAGGGATTAAGCAGAAGAGCCCCAGACATAGCCTGCCCCCCAGAGGTATCTTTCCCCTAGAAGACATTGCGATTACGCCATATTTAATATGCCTAAACAGCCATTGATGAACACGGTTCATGGCGGCTTTTCGGCTGGGTCGGTATTTGAACTCACTACCTTCCGATAACAGGGACAAATGCCCAACCAACTAACTTCATTAATACAAGATTAAACATAAATATTTTTACATGCAAAATTGCCGACCTACTTGTCTAGTGGTCAGTGTGCCTGACTGTGGATAAGGAGGTCCTGGGTTCGAATCCCGTTTCGGGCATGGATGTACTTTCTATCTCTATCTATCCTGTCTTTGTCCTTTCCTCGTATGAATGAGGTGTGAATGGTTGCCTACCCTATAAACGGGTCCCTATGGCATGTGTGTACTGAGGAAGTCGGACTCCACACCAAAATATGGTTCGATTGAAAAAGTGGAGCAGCGCACCCCATATTGCCAGCCTGGCTGGCACACGACAATGAATGAATGAATACATGAAACTACGTGTAAAAATATTTATATTTAATATTATATTAATATTTTTTTAATAATAAGAAAATCTAAAATAGATGCACAGAAAAAAAGAAGCATATATTTTTTTATATAATGCGTACTATAGCTATAACTTATAAACTTCATAAACTTAAATTTTATTAGATTAATTTAAAAAAGGCTTTAATACTAACTAATGGGTATTTATTAATTATAATATAATTAATAAATACTAGTAATAATTTTGGCATAGTTAAATTTTATTTACTTTAAATTCATTATGCTGAGCATTTTTTTAAAAAAAATCTAAAATTAATTTCCGTAAGTTGAAGTTATTCAGCTGTTTCAGCATATATTTATGTAACAAAATGAAATAATGTTTGTTACAAAAAGCAAACACATAATTTTTATTACAACAAAAACCGTTATTAGTATTATTATGCACATAAAAACAATACACAGAAAAAAATTTACTAAAGAATATATCAATTACTGTATAAAACGAAAAAGTTTTTCTTAAAGATATAATTTCCGCTCATTATTAAATGAAAAGCCTTATTCATTGTTTCCTTCGGTGCAGAAAATAAATATACGCATGAAATGTAAAGCATTTGTTTTTAAGAATAATTGCCTAAGAATAAATATAATTTTTAATGAAAATTACATCAATTATAAGATAAAATGAATAAAATTTTGGCGTAGAATTTCCAACTAAAAAAAATCTTGTTAAGGTTCAACCGAGTGTAAAATATGAGTTGCGAAAAGTTTTTATGAGATTACCTCAGAAATTGCTGTCATGTACTCCGCTTTGAATGGCATTGTTCGCTTGAATCTTTTTGAGCGTCAATCATTTTGCCTCTTTTCTTAAAAGTAATTGTTCGCGGAAAGAAAGAAAAAGAGAAAAATAAAGGTGCTATCCAGTAAAGGATTATTTCGTTAAATGAAGTGTGTCTTAGATCTAACATTTTAAAAGGCATAGAGGTTATTTAAAAATCATAATTCCGATGAAAGTTCAGTTTTAAATCATTTTAAGTTAGAAGTCTTCGAAAGTTTGTTCTTTTATAAAGTATTTCCCTTTTTGTTCTTAACTAATAATTATTGAATTAAGGGTTATAGTATGTTTTGATGTATATTTGCCCAATTAGCTGTGAAAAACTGCTCTATAGCTTCTTTAAACATTTATTGCATATTTATTATAGATGGTCGGCTTTATTCATATTTGCAAGGGGGAAAAACTTGGAAAGCTATAATTCACTACTTAAATGTGAAAAACTGCTCTATAGCTTCTTTAAACATTTATTGCATATTTATGATAGATGGTCGGCTATATTCACATTTTGCAAGGAGGAAAACTTGGAAAGCTATAATTCAATTCTTAAGAGTGAAAAACTGCTCCATAGCTTCTTTGAACATTTATTGTATATTTATGTTAGATGGTCGGCTATATTCACATTTTGCAAGGGGGAAAACTTGGAAAGCTGTAATGTATTTCACTACTTAAGAGTGAAAACTGCTCTACAGCTTCTTTAAACATTTATTGCATATTTATAATAGATGGTCATCAATATTTACGTTTGGCAAGGGAAAATCTTAGAAATCTATACTATATTTCCCCATTTAACAGTGAAAAACTGCTCTATATCTTCTTTAAACATTTATTGCATATTTATCATAGATGGTCAGCAATATTCACGTTTTGCAATGGAAAATATTGTAAAATTACATTTATTTTTCTAAGATATAAAAAAAAATCTTTTGCTCCATAGATTGATAATTTTGTGATTTTTGTTTATAACTGTTTACAATACTATATTATAATTTATCAAAATAACAGTTAACAATCAATTAAATTTGATGGTTTCTTTTCTTGATATAACAACTCCTTATTTTTCATAAGAGTTTTGCATCAACTAAATGTTCAGCAGTCTAAGTAAATTAATTAAAGGAAATATAAAATGTCTTTATAATTCTCAGTTACAAATTTTTATGATGACAAATATTTGATTGATGACAGTAATTTTATATCACATTACTAGAAACGTTTAATGTAACACGCTATTTTATAAGATTTTTCGTTATTTTCATATTTTGTTTAATATTAAGCTGTTTATCATCCGCAAAAGTTTATGGTTTTCCTTCACATTTCTTCTGGCGTTCCTCGTTTATAATATAAAGACTGATTTATTCTTTATTCAGCTAATGCTGCATTTTCAACATAGTACAACCAAATGTCTAGACATTTTCTTTTAACAAATATTAGTTTTATAAAATATTCAACATTACAAGTTTAATAGTATAAATAAACTATTAATGACATATAGTAAAAAATAAAACTGTAGAATAAACATGTTAACAAAAAATAATCTTTAACTAATAGAAATTTTTGGCAATCATTGCTATAATTTTAAAGTAAACTTCAGTTTGTAGTTTTACACTTAGAATTCAGATCTTATTACAGTTTGTCTTATTCAGATCTTCTTAGAGTTTGTAGTTTTGCACTGGAATTCAGATCTTATTACAGTTTGTCTTATTCAGATCTTCTTCTACAGTTTGTAGTTTTGCACTGGAATTCAGATCTTATTACAGTTTGTCTTATTCAGATCTTCTTACAGTTTGTAGTTTTGCACTAGAATTCAGATCTTATTACAGTTTGTCTTATTCAGATCTTCTTACAGTTTGTAGTTTTGCACTTAGAATTCAGATCTTATTCATCACATGAAACGAACATATTATTAAACTGTGTTGCTCAAAGAATACCACCCACGCAATGGCATACGTATTGACATCCTTATAAGACCTCACTTTTTCTAACATTAGTTAAATATTTTTTGATCAATAATAGTAAGTGAGGTAAGAAAATGTCATGAAATGTTGTTCCTAATGTATGAAACTCTCATTATCCCATTAAATGTGTTATGAATGAGTGTTATATAATCAATTTCCTAAGACATTACTCTGGTAGTTTTAATTAGAAATTCCCGTTGGAGACCAAAAGGACTTTTTCTGGATTAATTGAAAGTTTAAAATGTTAAAATTAAAAGTTTAAATTGAAAGTTTAAAAAGGATCTATAATAACCTTTTGACCTACTGATAGAAACTATATACTAAATAGAAACGATAAATTTCTGAAATAGTAAATACATCATTAAGTCTAATCTAACTTATAGATCAGATAGTTATTTTCAAATAATTATTTTTTTCAAGTGTCAATTATAGGTGCTATAAATTAGTCTTTTTCTGTTACTGTTACCTATGACACTTGGACAAGCCAAGCTACATATCCGTTGATTATGTGAATTTAAGTCACCTGGGTGCACCTTTCATTTCACCAGAGCACCACGAATGAGAAATTACGAATTTACTCCCAACTCCTCCGATAGAGGGCGTTATGTTCCTCAATTTTGACTTTGATCTGAGGGGGAAGGTTTCTCCATACCATTACACCCATGGTAACTGCTCAATGACCAACCACAGGAGTTTCGATTCCACAGATTTAACGAACACGTATATCGAATTTTTTTTCTGTAAATGTATAAAGAAATATGTTATGGTGTACATATTCTTTTATGCAAGAAAAATGATTTATGCAAGCAATAGTGTAGAAACTTTTGGTATGATTTTGGTATAACCAATGTTTTATTAAAAATAGCTTTGTTCATTTTAAAGGCACGTTATGAAAAAGTTAAAATATCAGATTAGTTTATCTATCCCATAGAAAAAATTACGTATTTTGTTTTATAAAAATGCTAGGAAACAAACTTTCATTATTACGATAATTCGAAATATTTATATTAAAAATTACAACTGAATTTTGCATAGATTAAAAGCTCTTAATGAAACAAAAAATAAATAAATCATCAATTACCGAGAGCAAAAATATAACAATGAGAATTTAGTGTCTTCCTAAATCCCGAATTCTCTTGTTCGGTGTGTTTGGACTCAATCAACCGGAAGTTAGTGTTGAAATTACATTAGATCAGAAGCTTTATTTTCTCGTTACATCTAATCCAAGCTTTCGAAGAAAAGCAGCTAAGGATTAATGCTGTAATGCGAACTTTTACTTCTTTTTAACTGCGGAATAAAAATAAAACAACTAGGAGAAAATAAAAGCAACTTTTCCCTTGAGAGTGGAAGAGAAAAATATAATCTATAAATAATTACGTCATATTTTTCAAAAAAAATATTGAGAAATTGAAAAAATTATTTTTTATATATCATTAAACTCAAAACATTAAATTATACATTTGAATTTCTAAATGAAACTATGATACAGTTTCTGTTAATAAGTATATCTAATAAACACTAGGCCTACAGTACCCATCTCTGTTTTCCTGGCCGGATATATATATATATATATATATATATATATATATATATATATATATATATATATATATATATATATATATATATATAAAATTAAAACTTACATGATATATGATATTCACAAAATGTAGCGCATGTGGAAATTAGATTACTTAAAATAGCGAATAAATAGAGGAGACATGTTATATATGTTAAATATGTTTTGCTTAAAATATTTTTGGCTTTATTATACGTTTTTGATCAATAAATTATAATTATTATTCAAAACTTTTATAATATGTTATTATGAGAAATGGCATTTTATAATTAATTAAATTCAATATTATATTGCTTGATAAGATTGCACAGTAGTTGACTTTTATATAATTCTCAATCAATCAGAAAAAAATATTTTAGTTGTTTACAAATGCGCAGCTCTTTAAAACTTAAATGTTACAAAATAATTATCTTTCTCACAGTTCTTAAGTTATTCAAGGGATAATAATACTTGAAATATATATATATATATATATATATATATATATATATATATATATATATATATATATATATGAGATAGATAGATAGATATAGATATAGATATAGATATAGATATATTTAATTATAATTACTGATTTGATATCTTTCCATCTTTCCTAATTATTCTTGCAAGTAATATAATAAACAAAGTAAATTTTTTCATAATATTTTGCATATAATTTAAAGTGATTTCAAATAATCTGCAAAACGTTCATCCAACTTTATGTAACCAAAGTGTAACTCAGCATAAAAATGAATATTTTATGATGATTTAAGTATTAATATAACAATTGCAATAATAAATAATGCAACTATTTCACTCCTTATTTAAAAGTATAATATAAGTTTTGATTCTACAGTTTTGTGAATGAGTTTTTATTTAATTTATGATAATAATTGCAGTCCAGAAATACCATATTCATGATATTAATCTGTATTGGTCGTGTTAATATTGATGTTAGTGATTTTTCTTCTATTGCTCTTTGTTATTTATTTTCTGTTGCTTTTTATGATTTTTCTTCTTGAGTGTTTCCTGTTATTTGTTAATAACATGGTTTCAAGAAATAATTGTGTCCGAAATTATAATAATGAATAAGAAACTTTTTTATGCTATGATTTTTTTGATGACCCATGCCTCTAATCAGATACATTTAGGATTTATGTTTCATTTGAAAATCACCAAACACTTTAAACATTATGATAGAAGTTGGAAAAAGTGTATAAATTAAAATTTTTGATAATGTCAATCGTCCTCGACTCCACTCTATGTCTAGAGTTAATAAAGTCTGAATGCAATTATAATGAAAATCGGAATAAGAAAGAGTAAGACTTCAAATAAATTTTATGCAAAAACTATTTAATTATATTTTTGAAGACCAAATGCTAATAGTTTATTTACTTTGTATGCAACCTATAATACAAAATAAACATATTTTTAAAAAAATTATGACAATAATTATTGTTACAAAATATAAATTAATCTCTCTCAATTGAGAATAAAAATTTTTATTATACTTTTTACAATATTGAACATGATCCATTGTTTTTTTGAAGAAATTTTTTATGGTTCCTATTTCATTTTGGACACAAATGTTTTTAAATTACAATATTGCAATATCAAAATCATATTTGTTTTCTAATAAATCAATTTTGTAAATATTTGCTTTTTCTAATTTTTTCTGTAATATTAGGAATATTTTCTACATTATTTAGAACATGTTTTGTATTTTCCTAAGAAAAGTATTGGATTTTTAAATTTAATATTAAATATTATTTTTTTAATTTCTTTCTTACAATAATTTAAAGCAATAGATAATAATAATTCTTAGCAAAACATTTTTATACTTCAAACGTTCAAAAGACGTTTTGCTCTGCAGATTATTGAGCTAAAATAAAGTTAAAAATTTTGATTAATAAAAAGAAAAATCAATATATGCTTGATTATTAAAATTTAAAAAATCTTAACTGATAAATTTTAATTGATCATTGAATTATTTTTATATAACCTAAATATTAGATTTCTGTAAGAGTTATCAAATATATTTACATTAAGATAAATGAAAACATTAAATAAATAATATATACATAATTACATACATACGTTCATATACATTATGATCTAAATGTTGTCATATTTTTAGACATTGTAAAACTACTTACAAAACAATAATTTGTTTATTTTTTGCAAAACGATATTAAATATTAATTAAATGATACATACATAATAACACACATACATTCATATATATTATGATTCAAATGCTGTCATATATTGTGACATTGCAAAACGATATTAAATGTCTCAATTGAAGTACAAATAAGAATACTACTTTTTTTAAAAAGCAAAGAGCCGTTTTAAATTTTTTTTAATTTTTGAAATCGTCATTAAAGTTTTTAATCATTATATTATGTAAGTTTTGACTTAAATAATTTTTACAAAATTATTCCTATTTATGTAATTCTTAGAAATCAACATTTTTTAAATTAAACTTTACAATATTTAATGTAAATCTTAATGTATTAATTCTTTCTAAAATTATATAACTATTTATTTTTCTATATCTGATAAATAAAATTTTCTATTTCTCGATAGTATTACATTGATATTTATACTTTCATTTGTAATATTTTTTTATGAGTAATATTTTTAATGTTCATTGAATTATAAAAATTTATAAACTAATATTGGATTACCATTTATAAAAGTTAAGAAAGCTTTTATCAAAATTTATAAGTCTGTTGAGCATGAAGATCCCATTTGTAGCAAATGTACTTCGCTCTTAAATTCATTAATTTAGTTTAAGCCCATCAATTCACGCCTCTTCAGCGACAGGAACTTCAAAGCGGGGGTGCAACTCCTATTTAGGCCTGTCACACGCTAAGAATGTTATTTGATTAATCTAATTTGACTCACACTCTCATTTAATTTCCACTCCAAGTAATTCATTTGATTTTATTTTAATGATAATTGCGGTGAATACAGATTTTTGCTCTCATAAAACTTTATAACTCATTCTTTCTGTGATTTTCAGCCACAAAATTGTATAAATCATTTAAAGAATATAATTTATGTATAACTGAATAAAAAATAATAAATAAAATTTCAAATTTTTCATAAAATTAATTGCGTCAAAAATGTATAGAATGTTTTAAAAGTTTTTTTTTTACAAAAAATTGTCTACGCAATTCTTATATTTTATTGTCGTCAAATACTTTCAAAATATTACATAAAACATTACGCTGATAAGTAAAATACACATAAAACTTATAATCAAAAGTATTAATATTATGATGTATATCATCAAAAATATTACTATCATTTTTTTATATAAAATAATGAATTATTTCACAAACGTTTACCAATAAATTATATCGTAACTAAAATAATATAAATTAAACTCCTTGAACAATTAGTAAAGAATTTGCCAAATGAAATATTATTACAAAATTTTTCTTTAAAAATAATTAGAGTAAATTTAGCATCTTTTGTATATTTAAATTTAGTATATACAATTAGAAAATGTAAGAAATTCTGAACACTTTATTTTGTTAATTTGCATGTATAAACAATACGTCCGGAATTAGATATAAATTAAATTTTCAAGCAGTGTTCATATTACCTATCAATTTTATTAAGTAAAAATATTTATGAAACTAAAACAAAACGCAAAACAGTGGAAATACTTTTATTAACCAGTTTGTTTATTATTATGAAATTTTACGTGTTATACTAAGTAAACGGAATATACATATGAAACAACTTTACAAGAAAGTAAAAGAGTTTTAAATACTGACATGATGAAAAGATCTCGATTTTGATGAGAAATCGAGGATAAGAAACTATCAAAATGTTTTACGATTAATTCCTTATCGATACAAAAAAGAAGTCATAAAGAAAGTAATGAGTTTCTCTTTTCATTTAAGGCCTTCCTTTGAAATTTTTTTAAGTCCTTTCAGAAACTCATAATCGAAAATATTACTTTCGAGAACAGATGCTTTTATTGAAAGAAATATGATCCAATGCAAACATTTGACAAATGTATGAAAGTTGTTCGTACTTAAAGCATTTTAATGACATATAAGAAACATCTTCGGAAAATGTTTGACCAGAATATTTTGAATATTTAGTGATATTATAGTATGTAATACTATAATAAAATAAAGCAATATATTTTAGATGTAACAATGGAATATATATCATAATGATTTTTTTAAAAATAATAAGACTAAGTTTTAAGAATAATTAGAGGAGCCTATAACACATTTTGAGGTAAAAATTTATATTTAATAATAATAAATTGCATAAGATTTAGTTAATTAATTAGTCAATTTTGGGACAATTTAGTTTTAATTATTTTGATCAAATTATCAATGTATATTTATTTTAAAAAATTATCAATAAAATTATATATGACAAATTATATTTAAAATAATCGTTTAATATGAGCAGGTAATCTTATTCTTTTAAGATGTCAAGTACTAATATATGATTAATTTCCACTCCCGTTAATGCATTTTTTGTAGATTTTGCAATGAGTTATTTATCACCCCAAAACATACAAAATTTTAGAAATATTTCTTACACTTTTTACCAATATTTTATAAGGTAATATTTTAAAAACATCTTATTTATCAACGAATTAGGATATATATTTGAACTTTAAGAAATATATAATTGTTTTTGAAATTAGATTATGTTAATAATTAAAAATGCAATAATCTTCGTTATTTTATACTTTCTAAATGCACATAAGTATATTATATAACAAAAAAATTCAAGTTTAAATAATAATCATTTCTAACATTTAGTCATTTCTAGGACCAAATATCAAAATAGCTAAATTTGGGAAATCTTAAATAAAATGACTGAAAATGCGATTAATCTCAATTGTATGTTATACTTAGTTACATTTTTATAGAATTTAATTAAATTTTATAAAAAGGAAATTATTTACTGATATTTTAAAAGAAATATGTTAAAAAACTTTATAAAAGTAATATATTACTATAACTTAAGAAAAGCATAAATAAATTTAACTTTTTTATGACTTACAGAAAAAAAGTTTTTTTTATCAACCAATAAGAATTTTTCCGGTATGAAGATATACTTTAACCTAGCTTAAGTTGTGCAAACATTCTTGTAATTTAAGCGAATTTTTGATGGAGAAAAAAACAACATCTGAAATTTGACTTTTTTTCATAAATATTTACTTATGTCTTTCTATATACTTTATTTTTGTTGTATATGTTGATTCGATTTTAATTTGGTTAATCGTTTAATGTAGTATAATTTACATTATTGTATGGGACATTTAGTTTACAATGAAATACAATAAGACAAGATTTATTTCTTATTTTCTTATCGGAACTCTCATCTGTTAAATGCATTTTTGAATGAGACATTTAGTTTAAAATGAAAAACAATTAGAGATTTATCTCTAGTTTTCTTATCGAAACTCTCTCACCTGTTAAATGAAATTATTTTAGATTTTCACAAAAGATGAGAAATGCACTAATTTGTAATGTAGAAAGTTTATTTCTTTTAATCATTTAATTATTCTGTTTTTGCAGGCTAAGTTACATTTACTCTAAAGCTTTAGAGCGAAACTATTTAAAAGAAGTTTTTAGTTTGCCTCCCGTCAAAAATTTATTTTAATTTAAAACAAATTTTTCATCAGAATTATGATAGTTAGATAATTAACTGTTTCTGATAAAACATAATTTGTTTTTGATTTTGAAAGTAAAAAGTTTAAGATTATTAGAGTAATTAAAAAGCATTTAAAGAGCTTAAAAAATAATGTGAGTTAGAAATAAAACAGTTTCGAAGTAATGAGATAAGTAGTTAAGTGTCTATTATTGACTTATTATGATTTATTGATTACATAATAATTTATTTATGTTGATACTATTTGATAGAGAGTGAAACTTTAAATCTGCTTGTGCAACTTTATTGTGTTAATGCAGTATTCTTGGATGTTTAGTTTTATTTCTGCTGCTCATTTTTCATAAGAAAACATTGTATTGAATTAATTTTCTTTTATTAAATGTAATTTGGTTGAAGATTTAGGATTGTGTCTACAAGAGCATTTTTTATTCTTCATTCGAACGTTGGTGTACAAATATCTTAAAATTATAAAATACAGTAAAAAAATATTTTTCTAATATTATACTTCATTGAAATTCACGTTTATTTTCTTTGTAAAAGTATAAAAAATGTTATTTCCTTGTCATTTTAAAGGCATCTTACGTGATTTATACCAATATATTACATAACAAAACAACTCCTTTTTCAAAAATGTTTCCATCTTTATAAGAAAGAAGATGGAATAGCAAGAAAGCTTAAAGATAATAGAAATCAACACTTTTCGACTATTCCAAATAAAAAAAATTGCGATATATTTGTCTGGGCTCTTGAAATATTTATGAAAGCAGTAGGCTTCAAAACTATGTAGCAAGTGACTTTTCCACGCCGTATTTGTCAGATACATTTTTGTGAAAATATAGGCAAAATATTTTTTAAGAAAAACATGGCAGTATGAGATACCTTAGAAAATGAAAAATATTCTTTGTCATTTCTTCAAAAATCGTATCAAGCCATGAAAAAAATCTAACTTCCTAAAATATTTCAGATAAAAGTTCCAACTTCTGTTGCACATGAGCGGATATATAAAAGCAAATTCTCTCTGGCCGTGACACATACCGGATTTTTTTAAAAAAAATTTTTTTTATGTATCTTGAAGTTTTTATGTATCTTGAAAGCCTAAAAACTCAAGTGGTTATAACAACAGAAATGTTTGCTTTAGATTTAAATTTTTGATGAATTAAAAAAATATATATTTATCATTTAAACTAAATAATTTCAAATAAACTTTATAATTTATGTTAAAGTTATTTATTTATCACATACTTTACCTTTATTTTCATAGATATTTTTTTATCGGATATTAATAAAATAATTGATTGAATTTAAAGAATTATAAAACATTGTTTTTTTAAACCACTATAGAAATATGTATTTTTATTTAATCGTTGTAATATAATTTCAGTATTTGTATGAAAATTACAGATTTTTAAATGCTTTTATAAATTTTCTTAACGTTAAATTTCGCTACATTTGTTAATTTAATCAATTTTTTTCGGGGACATAATTTCTAATGAAGTATTTGGATAATTTTTCATACAATTTCAAATGTTTCTGGAAAGTTTTATTGTTGCTAATAAATTGAAATAATGAATTTAATTAATCTGATCGTTTACAAATTGGATTTACTTTAATTTTAACGGTAATGAAACTGGACATTTAGTGGGACATTTTACTATACTGTACATGCCAGTAGCTAACAAATCTTGCCTATACAAAAGTTTTCATCATGTTACTTACCTGGCCAGCTGCCTTCCTACAGGTGTACATTATCCCGACCTTAACCCTTTCCCCCACTAATCTACTAAAGTCACAACTATTTAAAATATATCATAAAAACAAAATGTCATCAAACGCTCATTTTTTCAACTTCTTTCTCTGTCATACCAAATCAAAATTTTCAGAGTCTCTAATTACTTACTCATCAAATTCAAAAAAATCAACACTAACCGTAGTTACATATTAAGCTAATAATAGAATTGCTAATAAATTAACTCTCTGGCATAGATATTAAATTGAAACAAAGATGCGCATAAAAAGAAGTATTATTTATTTAAAAAGTCTGACATACACTAATCTTTTAATGTCTCAAATTACTTAATCATGAAATTCAAATTAATCAAAGCTATCCATAGTTATACACGAAGCTAATAATAGAATTTTTTTATAATTTAGCTATCTGGCGTAGATATTATATTGAAATAAAGATGCGCGTAAGAAAAAGATGTATTATTTATTTAAAAAATCTGACATACTAAAATTTCAGAGTTTCAAGTAACTTAATTATCAAATTAAAAAATATTAAAACTAACCATAGTTATATATTAAGCAAATAACAAAATTATTTATAATTTAACTATCTGACAAACTAAATAGTAGTAAACTAATTGGATTTTTAAGGCATACATTCATATTATATTAATACATTATCCACTAAGTGATTTTTACATAAAAATTCCAATAAATAATAATTGAGTTGTGATGACAATATTTTTTCACAGTGAATATTACTAAAAATACTATAAATCAGTCATATTTTTATGAGGAAATTTAAAGTTATTTTAGAACATATTACAAGTATTGTAATTCAATTTAATAACAAGCTGCATTAATTTTATCATTCTAAATTAATTTAAACTGAAAATTGTGAAATATATAATTCCACTATTGCTAGTGCTGCTGTTGTTTAATCCCAGATAATGTAGCAGCTAAAGCATCTCCATAAAACCAAAAATCATTAAAATAAAATAGGATTCTCCAAAACCTCGTTCACAGTAAAATTCAGACATTCAAGAATATATCTCGGGGAGGTCTGATCAGCCTTGCACCAGTGACACTCCAAAAAGACTTTCTGGCCCTGTTGAAAAGAAAGGGACCTAATGTGGCCACTCAAAAATTGAGAAAGAGCATTCTGCTGTATCCTAGGGATACTGATCTGGTGACAACAGCAAAGTTTTTTCGAAAAGTGCCAAGAGTGGACAGGCGGATCTTTCCTGAAAACGTTAGAATAGCATTGCCCTGCATGGTGTCAGCAGTGTCAGACTTAGCCAAAGCTATCTGCAATTTCGTCAGCACTCAATCCAACATGGGAAGGAACCCATGGAAAATGTATAGAGTGTTTAGCATAAATGTATAGAGTGTTTAGCATAAAGTCGTGTCACAATGTCTAAAACATTCAAACTTGTCATATCTCCAATGGTCGTTCAATGAGACAGGTGCTGTATAGAGGCACGACTGTCCGTTAGTATCCAGATGTCTCTGAGATGAAGTTCAGAGGTCGTGTCTATATAATTCAATCCCTCATAGATAGCTATCAGCTCCGATCTAGTAACCGAACAATAGTTAGCACTTCGAACTCTTACATCATATGTACCATAAGATGACTCAATATGCACACCGCTCCCAGAAATACCTCCGTCGCCCTTGCTGTCATCAGTATAAATTTTTAATACTGAATGAGGGATGCTTTTAATTGTCTCGAGAGCCATCTGCCTAATAAAATCTGGTATACTAGACCCTTTACTCCCTCTAGTCAAACGCTCTGTATGAAAATGAATTATTATAGCTAGTTATATGATGAAACAGAAGCCCGGTGGCTTAGTGGCAGCGTTTCACGCTCCCATGACACAGGTCCGAGGTTCTATCCTCGGGCTGGGCAAGGTTGATTCAGCCTTTCATCCCTTCAGCGGGTTGATTAACTGAGTACCAAGCATGCTTGGGAACTAAACACTGGGGGTCTTACGTTAGGTTGACCACCTAACTGGGACATATGCTTCGCACCCCAGGGCCCTCGGTCATGAAAGCAGTTATGGGCTCTGTAGGCCTTGGACCACATGGGCTGTCGTGCCATGGAGTTTAGTTTATATGATGAAACATTTCTGCTGTAATTTTTGCGAATACTTTTAGAGATATAATAAATATTTAAATAAATCTTTGTGATATATAATACATCTTTTAAATATTTTCTACATAAATTTTTGCTTATAGAAAGTTTTCTAATTTTTAAAACAGATCCTTTTTAATGAATGAATTTTTCACAAAGTAATCTGAATATACTTTTAATGAAAGAAATGTATTTTAATACGCAGTTTCTTGTTGCAGTTCCTCGACCACGGATCTCGCTGCTCGCCGAGGGGTGTTCAGTAGACGCAGATATGGATCCGTCGAAATGGTGAGAATCTCCCTTATTTATATGGTTACATATTGCATTTAGACATCATAAATTGGTTATAAAAACAATTTTGTATTTTTATAAAATGTTAATCAGAACTTTGATAGGTACTTACGTATTATCGCAACCATATTGGCGGTATAATATAAGACCGGAAAAATTCTAATAACGGAATACGCTGACGGGACATGGAGCGCGTAGTTAAAAAGTACAATGTGATAGAAACAGTGTGAAAGAAAATAATAAATAATATATGAAGAAAAATAATAAGTAATTTTTATCTGTATAATTTTTACCTTTATTTGATGATATATCAATTACGTTTTGGTTGAAAATTTTGCAAAATGGTTTTTAGAATAGAATCAAAACAATATTTTTTTTATCCTTTTCCTGGTGTTTTCGTCATATGAATTCTGCCAAGTATGACTCAAGATTGTGTCTTGCTCTACCCCGTTGTCTCTTGTTCCTTCATTTCGCGGAACCCCACATTCTTTCGATTGTTTGGGTATGCACACCTAATTCGGGGTCGACAAAATTATGTTTGTGATTTACTTTTAAATGATTAAATCCAGCGATTGCCAATTGATTAGTCTGATAGATCTCCAACTGTCAGAATAAAGTATACTCCCTTCCTCAATGTTTTCGACAATTTTCTGGAAAAGCGTGGCTGCAGTTCTATCAGGAACGGTTGTTTGGGAGGGGGTCTCTCGACACACGCTACCAAAAAACCATTGCTCTGACAATATTCGCCCCGAATTATTTTTCCTTTTCGAGAACAAGCTTTCATTCATTTCCACAATGCGATCAGGTCCACCTATTTTCGTTCTTCCTTTGCTTTTCATGTGGAGAGAACACAAATCTCTCGCATACAATTAATCCAGTTTATGAATGTTTTGTGAACTAAATTAAGTTCTTCGTCACAAAATTTGACTGTTGTTAATTCTTTACACCAGCAATACATGAATCTTACTGCTGTTAATAACGGGTTACCTCAAACCAATTACCACTTCTTATGCCCGCGTGTTGATTACAGGATGCAACGTTGCACTTCCAAAAAATCTGTTTTCCAAAATAAAGTCTTCATCGGGTGAGAAGTTGGTACATTTCCTAACGTCTGGTAAAATGTTATATATCTGTAAATGTGTAACGGCATCTTTTTCAGAATTCGGTAAATCCCAGATTCGCATTTTAGTCTTCGAGCTTACCATTTTCAATGAACGGTTAGGCAGAGTAAGGTGGCAAGCGGGGAAATTTGAAAAGAAGCACATGGTTGCCAATTCAGAGCCTTAGATGCGTGTGACATTGGGGTTGTGAATTTGGCAAGATATCCCAGAGGTTGGCATGGTTGCGATAATACGTAAGTACCCTTTGATGTTATAAGGTTGGCAAACGTTCATATGTATCTCTCGAAATGGTAAGAAATTCAAACATTTTTAAATTTCCTTATTTATAAACTTGCAAACTGTACTTAAGGATCATAAAATGATTGTGAGTAACAATATTCTACATTTTAGAAAGTATTAATTTCACTTGTAATCATAAATATATTTTGGTGCAATTTTTATGAAAGATTAATATAAATAATTAATCAGACTAAGGTTTATGTCTATTAAATAACTCTAATTGGAAAGCAGATAAATAAAAAATATTTAATTTAAAATAATATATTTTATGATGTATGAATTTCGTTTGAAAATGTTTTCGCATGTCACATGTTTTAATTCTTTTTGCATTTTGTTGTCAGATTTTCTAAATGAGCGTTTCAATAGTGTATTTGTTGCAGACTACGCAATTTGTGAAGAAATGTATAAATATCATGTTTTAGCAACAAAAATAGATATTTAAATTGCAATACAGTCACAAATTTTTATGACAAAAACTAAATAAGTGAAAAATAATATAATGACAATGCTTTAAATTTGTATTAAAATTTTAGATTAAATATATTTGATTTTGACTTTTTGTCCTATTTTTCTTTTAAATAGCTTATAACATTAAGAAAATAAATTCTGTCTAAGAATATTTTTATTGTAAGCACATTCATTTTCTTTTTGTTATTGTGTGACAAGTTATTTCGTGTAAAATCACTTTAATTTTTATACTTTCATCCTGTTCTTCCTGTTTGAGGTTTCCAAGTTTATTTTTGTAATTTAAATTATACAGTCAAAAAATTTTCATTATTATGAAAAATGTCTCAGGTCCGAGGTTTGATCCTCGGGCTGGGCAAGGTTGACTCAGCTTTTCATCCCTTCAGTGGGTCGATTAACTGAGTACCAAGCATGCTTGGGAAGTAAACACTGAGGGTCTTAAGTTAGGCTGACGACCTAAATGGGACATATGCTTCACACCCCAGGGCCCTCGGTCATGAAAACAGTTATGGGCATTGTAGGCCTTGGCCCATATGGGGTATCGTGCCATGGAGTTTAGTTTATGAAAACTGTCTACTAATAGTGTTATAAGTAATTAAAAAGTTAACTATATAAATGGTGTGAGAAACACAACACTAATAAGTTGAATCAGTATTTTGATCAAATATAGTCGATAAGTACCAACATAATATTCGTCTGGGACAAGTCTGAGCAATTCTAGATACCACTAATCATAGAAGATATTTTTTCAGTGCGGAACAACCCTGCTGTCATACATGAATCAATTCATTTGTAATGGCAAAACAGTACTGATATTCGTAAAAGATAGACTTTTTGAAACAAAAACTGATTTAGAGATGCACAAATTTTAATTCTTCATAATTTTGAATGCATCGTCAGAAGGACTACTGAACTATGTACTTAAATACTTATAATTACTTAATGCATCTAAATTTTGCGAGTAAAATCTCTATATTTATTAAATGTATATTTATCATTATTGTAATACAATTGTTAGACGGCAAGTATTAGTTATTAACTTTTTAATAAATTTTGTGATTAAATAATTTATTAAAATTTTTTGTAAGACAATAATGAGTAAGTTTCAACCTCTTTTCCCATGCAAAGAATAAACTAATTACAATATATATATATATATATATAATTATATATATATATATATATATATATATATATATATATATATATATATATATATATATATTATGTAGCGATAGAATGTAGGCAAAACAATTCTATAAAATGGAATTAAATTAGTAAATAAGATTTAAAATTCACTATTAACAAGTAAATTATCTTATAATTTATTAAAATATTAGTTACTAATAATTCTAAATACTTTTAATGAAATTTTCAATTAACACTTTTTACAGAATTAAAATTTAAAATAAATTAAATCTTGGCATGCACAACTGATTGAAATAAGTGTTTTGAGATAAATTTCTCTTATCTTAGAAAGCAAACAATTTAGTTCATATTTACTGTACATAAATATTTTAGTGTACAAAACATTGCCAGCAAAAAGTTAACATTTATATCTGTGTGTGTGTGTGTGTGTTTGTGATTGCCAACTACATTTAGAAAGAAAAAATTTTTAAACAAATTTTTAAAATAAATAAAGAAACAAATTAGTTTAAGAACAAAATATAATATGCTTAAAATTTCAAAACTTACAGAAAAAATCCTCACAAACAAATTTGTTATTACTGACATCATATTATATCGTTAAAAATTACATTTAAGTATGATTTTTATTTATCTCCATGCATAATTATTTTAAAATCTACATTATTATGAAAATATCCATTATAAATTAAAATAATCAAATTGGTTTCTTACATTCTTACAGCATGAATGTTTAATTAATGTAATAAGTTTATGATCTAGTTCCTTAATCGTAATTCGTATTAATAATTCAAAATAAATATATTATTTATGTTTCAATGCTCAGTATTTTGATAATAAACTATTTAATTGGATTATAATTCAAATAAAGAATTTTTTAATTTAATTTAAAATATAAATCATGATAAGCAAAACCATACATCGAGCTGCAGGAAGTATAAAGCTGAGTTTCAAAAAGTTAAAAATGAAACTTAACATCGATTTATGGATACATTTAAAAAGCATAATACGTTTACAAGAATTAAATAAATAAAAGAAAACTTTTCACGAAAAATTTAAATCAAGAATTTACTTAAAAATAATGTATTTATTTCTTTTTTGCAAAACTTTAATTTAATAATTTTAGTAATTGTTGAAATCACGTTTGAAAATATATTAATTGAAGTTTTAATGCTTATATATATCAGGCATACCTTCAATTTCAATATGTTTTGAGCTCTTATTATTTTTTTTCAAAACTGAATTAACAGAATTGAATTTCTTTTCTTTGAAATATTTAATTCATTATGCTAAAACATTTTGCAAATAACATTTCCCTCAACCCCAATTATAGAAAAATCTTTCTTGTAAGGTATTTTGATATAATTTTATCTTTTCCTCGAGAAATGAATTTGACGAAAAATGAATTTAACACAGTTGAAAACATTGAAAGCAGGATTTGTGCCACAAAGGAAATAATTACACTTCGAGAAAATTTTCAAAAACTATTCTGCCATTGTTGGATTCTCTATTTTTATATTTTTGTTCCGAAGAAAAAATTGTTTTTGAATTCAGTTTAATTTGTCAGAATAAATCACACATCAAAGGAAATTTACAAATAAATATTAAAGAATTTGAGAATCTTTGGATTTTGAAAATGAGTCTCATTTCAAAAATTAAAACTGTTACGAATTTTATTAGTAATTAAAATAACAAAAATTAGCAATTCTTTTAAAAATTTTGATTCATAGAAAAAATATGATTCGAAATTTTTCTTGGGAAGTTTTATTATTTCGTACTGTCACGCACACACACACACACACACACACACACACACACACACACACACACACACACACACACACACACACACACACACACACACACACACACAAACATTTAACATTTAAATTACGTGATCAAAATCAAAAGATATTTTAACTTAATTATGATTTATCTATTCCTAAAAATAAGATGTCGTTATTATATTATGACACGTGCTTAGCACATTTTAGTAGTAATTTGTAACATTTATAATTATGGTACGTTTTTTGTTACTAATATGAAATTTTTCAAGAGTATTAAAACATGTATTTGAAAGCTTGTAACTTTTAAAATTTTTAGCCTTAATCTCAAATATTCTTTTGTTGTACTTGCGCTAAGAATTTAATATGAAGCATTTATTTTTTTAATGATATTTATATTAATAGTTAATATTGTCATTTCTTTTGGAAATAATGTATATTTTTCTAAAGTAAAATTAAACTTTTGAACAATATCAATTCTTCAATCAATGAGGAGTGAGTAAATTAAAATGTATATACTTAATTCCTTAGTAACTTTTTAGAACTAAAAATGTTATAGATTGTGAAACTTCATGGAATTGTGAAATTGTTCCTTTTTTAATGAAAAATATATTCATCATAAATTTCCGTGGCTCATTTAAAAAACAGATTTATTTTTTTTAAAGAATTTTAATTTATTTTGCCGCTAGTAATTATGATTTGCAACAATTGTTTCTAAACGAAAATACGCTTTCTTTTCAATATCTCCCTAAACTTTCAACACGTGAGTTAGAGAGTTCCTATAATTAATAAGAAATTCTATAGATCTGGGATATTGTTTCTTTTCCACAATAAAAAATAATTAACCAGATTTAATTTTTAAGTAATTTTAATTTCTTTTGCTACTACCAATTAGGATTTATAACTATGGTTTCTAGAGGAAAACACATTTTCTTTTCAGTATCTTTCTAAACTTTCAACTCGTGAGTTATAGACTTCCTATAATTAATAAGAAATTCTATAGATCTGGGAAATTGTTTCTTTTCCACAATAAAAAATAATTAACCAGATTTAATTTTTAAGTAATTTGAATTTCTTTTGCTACTACCAATTAGGATTTATAACTATGGTTTCTAGAGGAAAACACATTTTCTTTTCAGTATCTTTCTAAACTTTCAACTCGTGAGTTAGAGACTTCCTATAATTAATAAGAAATTCTATAGATCTGGGAAATTGTTTCTTTTCCACAATAAAAAATAATTAACCAGATTTAATTTTTAAGTAATTTTAATTTATTTTGCTGATACCAATTAGGATTTATAACAATTGTTTCTAGAGGAAAACACGTTTTCTTTTCAGTATCTTTCTAAACTTTCAACTCGTGAGTTATGGACTTCCTATAATTAATAAGAAATTCTATAGATCAGGAAAATTGTTTCTTTTTCAATGAAAAATATTTAGTCATAAATTTCCATGGCACATTTAGTAAATTACAGATATTATTTTAAGTTATTTTAATTTCTTTTACCACTAACAATTACGATTTGCAACAATTTTTTCTAAATAAAAATATGTTATCTCTGTAATATCTTCCGAAACTCTCAACTACTGAGCCATAGAAATCCTAATAAATCGAAAACTTTAGAGAATTGTGAAACTGTTCCTTTTTCAATCCAAATAAATTTCCATATCCAAATAAATTTTCATGGCTCATTTAAAAATCTAGATCTATTTTTTGAAGAATTTTAATTTCTTTTTCCACTTGCAATTACGATTTGCAACAATTGTGTCTAAAGAAAAACACATTTTCTGCATAATATCTTCGCAAGCTCTCAACTGCCGAGTCCTAGACTTCCTAATTAATTAGTAGGAAGCATTCAGCTCTCGGGATGGTCGCGCCCCCGGCTGAATATCTAAAATCAAACCCTAGTCAGAGGATTTCGTGCGACGGTCTTTTAGTGGAATGATAATTATGCAGACACTAACGATACTCCATTCGTACTGCAGGGCTGCTGCCGGACACTGGCGCCGCAGATGGACACCTAATGAGACATGTCACGAGGGCTGCGCTCTCACCCCTTGGACGACTGCTGCAGAAAATAATGATTCAGTCTCTGAAACACAGTTTGGACGATAGCATATTTTAAAAGACGTAAATCAATTCCTTCCGAGTTACATTAAATGAGTTTGCAAGAAAATGTTTGCCTGCCTACTGTTGAGACCAATAAATGGAATTTCAAGTTTCGTTGTTACAGTCACTTTGTTATTATTATTAAAATGGGTTTGAAAGTTTAAATAAACAAAATACAATTTATTTTTTGTTAAAAATAGTTATTTTATCTAAATTACATAGTTTTATGCAGGAATAAAACGTTCTTTTATATCAATGAAAACAGTAATCCGCTTTCATTCAGTTTGCTATATATATATATATATATATATATATATATATATATATATATATATATATATATATATATATATATATATATATATATATATATAATATATAATGTATCATGAGACAAAATAACGTAAATATAAGTCAATTTCAAAGCAATATAAAGAATTATGAGCATGGAGAAATATACCTAACAACCTATCTAGCGCAAAAGCAGTTAAAGAAAGGTAAGTCAGAAAAATAAGATCATTAGAAATATAAAAATATATATTGGAATATAATAAAATTGGATTTAAGTCGAAATATGAGAAAATAATAAGAAGCATAGGGATCATGTCTTCTTCAAGGGTTGGAGATGTGGTCGACTATACAAAAGAAGTACAAACACACTTTTCCGACCATCTCTCCCAGATCTATTACTCGTTGCATGTCAAAAAAGAGCGTTTGTATTTCTTTTGCATAGTTGACCATATCTCCCCCTGAAGAAGACATGGTCCCTATGCTTCTTATTATTTTCTCATATTTCGTCATAAATCCAATTTTATTTTATTCCAATATATATTTTTTATATTTCTAATGATCTTATATTTGTCTCATATTTTGTCATACATCTAATTTCATTATATTCCAATTTATATTCTGATATTTCTAACTATATATTTATATATATATATATATATATATATATATATATATATATATATATATATATATATATATATATATATATATATATATAGTAGAAATTAATTTCTTAATATGCCTTGCATATATATTTATATGCAAGACATGTTAAGAAATTAATTTCTATCTAAAAGAGAACGAAGTATAGGAAGAGTATGAATGTTACAAGCAAAAAAACTTTAGGTATAGTGTAACATACAAAAGAAAATAGACTAATATAAGCAGATCAAATAATAAGCATAAAGATCTAAGATAACGGGAAAATTGCAAGATAATGTTTCTAACAAATCCAAATATCCCTAGGTACCGAAAAACTAATACTTAGATGGTGTAACGGAAGAAAATCTGATTTTATCTACAGAAGAAAGCAACTGGAATACCTTTGGCAAAAAAGAATTTTTGGGAGATATTTCTTAAATATTCTTTTTATATATTTGAGATAGCATGAAGCATTAAAATATACATATTTTTAAGGAATGTTAATTGATATTTTTGCTCTGGGGTAACTTTGATTAAAACTATTAATCTATCCTAATAAATGATAACTTAGATAAAGTATGAAACAATCTTCCCTCAGTATCGATATAATATGAGATATTGGCAACCGATATAACACATATCGATCACAAATATTTCTTATCTGTATTTTGCATTGATCTCTATGAACATTTAATAAATAGTACCTTTAACATATTCCATGGGAATGGGATGCTTACAAGAATAGTTTCGACAGCAAAGAAATCATAAAGAACAAGTTGTTGTTGTTGTCGTGTGCCAGCTAGAATGGCAACATGGGGTGCGCTACTCCACTTTTCCAACTGAACCCTATTTAAGTGTGGTGTCCGACTTCCTCAGCGCATACATGCTATAGGTATCCGTTAATAGAGTAGGCAACCATTCACAACCCATTCATACAAGGAAAGGACAAAGACAGGATAGATAGAGAGAGAAAGTACATCCATGCCCTAACCGGGATTCGAACCCAGAACCTCCCTATCCGCAGTCAGGCATGCTGACCACATAAAGAATTAGTAAACTGTTTATATAAACATAAATTTTATGGGATTATGATTTATTTTTTGATTAGTCTTTATTACTGAGGTATTTTTTGACTTCTAATGAAAATATTTTTATAAACTACCGTCATTACGAATGCTTGGATAAATATCTGTCTACTTGAAGTGCGCGCATAATTTTCAAATTACTATAAATGATTTACAGTCTTTACTCGTGAATAGTAATAAAAAATGTGCCATGTGTTGCTCTAAACTTATAAAACATCTTCCATTAAAACTTGCCCATCATTTTCCTAGTTTAAGTTTTTAATTTTTAGAGAAAAGGATAAAACTGAGTTAGTTTTGTATCTATGAATTCATCTAGAAGTGTTAATAATGTATATTAGATTATGATCAAAACATGTTAAAAGTTACGAAATTCTATAGAAAACAATTAGTACAAAATAAATGACTTTTAAAATAACTAACAACTTCAAAAATTCAAAATAAATGCCAAATTATTAAATATAATAAAACAGGCAATCTTGAAAATACCTAGTTATAACATCAAAATTGCTTTTACTTAATGTCTTTTTAAAAGTAGACATCGTTATGCAAGGAAGAAAAATTATTTATATTGGAATAAAGTGTACCAAAAATGTTGGAAGGAAGACATTTATTAAATAAATTTGAACAGAAGAAGATCGTTCAATCATTCGTGAAGAAGACCTCAATGACCTTCAAAAAATTTTGTATTTTATATGGGGGTAAAAACTTATGAGAGAATAAATGCGCTTATCGCAAAATATGAGTTTGTATTCTGTTTTCAAGCATCATTGATTCTTGAGATTTAGGCTAGGCTCATTTATTTTAAATCACTTGAAATACTCTAATAATATGAAGTCACCATGAAAAATCAATTTCACGGCGTTATATTTCAAAGCATTTTCTGCATCTATGTTTCTTTAGTTGATTTTCTTTTGTTGTAATAAATAAGATGAATAATAACAAATAATACATGTTTGCAATATTTTTCTGCCAAACTGAACCGTTTCATTTTTCTGCCAAAAAATAACATAAATTATTCAAAACTGATTCTTCTATTTATCAATATGTCTGTAAAATAATTCTCAGAAGTAAAAATGTTTCAATATAAAGTAAAATCTTTTCCAGTTAGGTTATTGAAGCTGCAATTAGGTACCATGTGACGTTGTTATTATTTCCATAGCAGCTTATTTAATTCTAAGCTTAATTCCACTGAGTAATTTATAGAGTCTAAATGGTTAGCTGATTTTTATAAAGCATGAATTCAGCTGGTATTGACAACATTCGGCAATTAGTTTTAGTTAAATTTCAAAATTGATTCCACTATTTATAAATATGTCTGTAAAGTAATCCTGAAAGAAGTAAAAGTATTTCCATATGGGAATAAACTTTTCCAGTTAGGATATTGAAGCTGCAATTAGGTACCATGTGACATTTATATTATCTTTATTGCCGTTTATTTAATTCTAAGCTTAGTTCCACTGAGTTATTTATAGAATCTAAAATATTTGTTGATTTTTATAAAGCAATGAATTCAGCTGGTATTGACAACATCCAGCGATTGGTTTTAGCTAAAATCAACGTGTTCAGTTATGGCGTTTTACTTTGTAGCTAGTTATATTTTGTATAGTAATAAAGACATAACAAACATTTCTAAGAAGTTTCATACAGTAAAAGAATGCACTTAATTTTAGATGTATAAAGTAAGGTATAATAAAACTACATTTAATATATCATTTACTTATGTGAGAAACACGGGACACTGATTAGAACTAATTTTATTTACTTCTATTTATTTCTTTGTTCAAGTTGGCAGCAGAATGGTTAGAGCTGTGACTTTCATCGCAACAACATTTATGTTCGAACTAGACAAATGTCAATCATATCTTTTGTACATGAATATTTTCAGATTAGTATCAAATCAAAAAACTGAGAACCATTATGACTTAAAGTACCAAAAATCTTAGATCTACAACACTAAAAGAGTTTAGTTATTAGGTTGGTGCGTATGAAATGTCGGATTCTTAAGTGATTGTATAAAACTGCATATCTTTCTTCAAAAGCTGTTTATTCAATCAAAGTATGCTCAATTCGCTTCAATACACTTCTCCCAACGAGATTTTAAAGCGTAGATGCCTGTCTTAAAAAAATTTTGGTCTTTAGAATTAATAAACTCTGATATCGAGTTTTTTAGACTGTCTTCATTTTCATAGTGTTTGCCCCTTAAAAACAGCTCTAAATGCTTGAAAAAATGAAAATCGGTCGGCGAGAGATCCGGTGAATAGGGTGGATGCTGCAATGATGAGCATACGTTTAACCGATCCAGCTTATTTCGCTCTGTCAGTGCGTGCGGTACCCACTTGTCCATCTTCTTAACCTTGCCAATCTCAGAAAGGTGTCTCAATATCGTTGTATGGTCAACTTTCATCCTGATAGCATGTTCCCTCGTGGATACGGCTGGATCCGCTTCCACTAGAGCCTTCAGGTCATCATTCGTCACAGACGTTTTGGGTCTTCCGCGTGGCTCATTTTGCAGTGAAAAATCGCCAGTCCGAAATTTTTCGAACCAACGCTGCACTTTCCGATCGTTAACCGTATTCTCCCCAAACGCTTGGTTTATGTTGCGTGCAGCTTTTGCAGCACTATTACCAAGTTTGTACTCATATAAGAAAATGACGCGAATGTCGGCAGAATTCATATCGGCAATAAACTCAAAAGAAATAAAAAAGGGAAGACCTTCGAGAAAACCTATTTTGCTGAAATGAGTCTCTGGCAATGGACAGTACGAGTATGAATGAGGTTATGCCAAATACAAAAGTATAACGAAAACAGGGAGGAAAACGTCCGCATGTAAAGAGAATCCGACATTTCATACGCACCAACCTAATACATTACTACATCATTAAATAAGTTAATCTACAGCATTAAAAATGTAAAACCTAAAATACATTTAAAGTTTTACGAGACTGCATATAGGATACGAATAAACTAAAGTTTTATTAAGCAAAGAATGGTAAAATTCCGTATAAAATATCAGGTATTTATTTACAAATAAATATTTGATGTTTAATTTCAAAACAAGCAACTTAAGAACCATTATTGTTGAATATCGAATCCCAAATCTCCAGCACTTAAGAAGTAAAGTTAAAGAAAAACCTCCTCAACTCCTTTCATTAAAATCCTCGAGGATGGAACAAGCACCTTTCGTTTCTAGAAGATTCGATATACGACTCCTTGTCTCCTGGGAATATTGATTCCTGATTGGTGAATGGCTGATATATCTTTTTCACGAGCTTTGTTTACGCTTCGCTGGATACACTCGGATTATTGAGTTTATATCTCAACACTTTAGTACGGGAAACTTACTACACTACTTTTCCGAATAATGCGAGTTGACTTTTGTATGTAGTGCTCCAAAATTTATTCTTGCCATCAAGTAAAATTTACTCTAAATTTCTTTTAATCTCATAAGAAACGCTATGTAGATACATTTATTTTTTAAACTCTGGATTTCTAATAGTAAATTTATATATAAGTTCTGCAAAATTTTTTAAGCAAAAAAATAATCATTTACGTTTTATTTGAATAGTTTAAATTCAATTAAATAATTTTCTGTATTATAGTTTTAATCATTTTGATTGCAATTTGTAGTTATTTTGCATTATTATAAACACACACACACACACACACACATATATATATATATATATATATATATATATATATATATATATATATATATATATATATATATATATATATATATATATATATATATATATACGAAAATAAAACGAAGTACCAATATGACCAGTTTCATTTGATTCGACGAAGAAATTAGCCATATTGGTACTTCGCTTCATTTTCCTTTTTATTCTGTTTCTTATAAATTTTGAACTATCTATTGAGTATGTTTTCCGTCTGTTAACTATATTTTGTGTGTATTTTCACTGTTTTCTTCTTGTAGAAGTTGATCATATTGTTATTTCGTTCTGTTTTTCTTTTATTGTGCTTCTTTTAAATTTTGAACTATCTAATGAATATGAGTTCCAAATGTTTACTATATTTCATATTTTCACTTTATTCTTCTTCATTTGGCATTTGATTATTTCTGTAAAAAACTTACGATTAACTATATTTTGGTAATTATATTTAAGCTACTTTTGTGTTGAATGTATTGCTAAGCGTATAGTTTTTGTATTTATTCTGGTATCTTTTCTATTTATGTTTATGTGTATATATATATATATATATATATATATATATATATATATATATATATATATATATATATATATATATATATATATATATATATATATTTGTTAAAATATATTTGGTAATTTTACAGCTTCTATCTTTAATCCTACTTAAAAAAGTTTTCTGTTGAATACAATATATATGTTCTTTTAACGCCAATAATAAATACAATATAAAATTCTTATACTATTTTATATTTATAATATTGCAGTATGTATGCAGTGTAAGTATAATTATAAGTAATGAGTATTTACAAATTATAAATAGGATTAGAATATCACAATATTTTAAAGCCACTGTACAATATGGTACATTAATTAATAAGAATGTAAATATATTTTTGTACATTTTATATCTTAAAATTTATTACACAAAAACGTCTACGGTAATGTAGTCATAGTTCTTGACTTAAGTATATACGCTTTATATGTTCAATAAAGACATATATAAACTCAAAACATCTGTATTTTCTAAACACAGTTTTGAGTAATTAGTTATAATTGAAAAAAAGTTTGCATATATGTCTTCTTTAGTGATAAGAGGTTAAAATAAGAAATATACTTAATGCTATACATGAAGACATTAACATATATACCGTATGTTTCATCAGTTAACTTATCGGATTACTTTTACTAGCACAGTATTTTTTGGTCAACTTTAATGATAATTTTTTATTTTACAGTGTAAGCAAGCTCTTTATTGTTTCTTATTCATATCTAAATTCATATAGATAGTTGATTATTATTTAATACATTATTTATATCAGATTCGGCTGATTTTTCTTTTAATGTTTATATTGTATTTTCTATGCAATACATTTATTAATAATTGGAATGATGAATGTGATTAGATTATTATTAATAAGAAAATCATATAAATAACTACAGTTAACTATTTTCTCTTAAAAATATTGAAAACATAAGTTCTTAAAATTTTTAATTTCAGTAGACATAACTTTTCGTATGGAATCCAATTATCCTGTGTCCAGATCCATTTTGTTCCCTCATTTCCTTTGCAAACCATCAAAATATATTTTTATGAATAGGATAAAATAAATTGTTTCCTTTACATACGACATTTCTAAACTGAAATGAAAGCATTTGATTATCTTCTGAGATGTTTGCAAATGTTTTATATCTTTGAGGCTGATATATTCGTATTGTATTTTGTACTGCATTGTTAGTGAAAATAAGATTTCTGCCCAATAGATTGAACTCTTTTCAGTTTTATATACGCATGAATATTTTTTCCATATAATATTTGAGTACAAAACTCTTATTCTGAAATATTTACCTAAATATTGAATAGCATTTCTGCTATTACATTATTTTGTTATCTAATGAACTAGATCTAAGAAAGCATGCATCAATGAATAAGAGAATAGTTGATAGTAATGTTAATGTTCTAGAAGCAGAGATGTTTCTATTAAAATACAATTGTCAAAGTATTAATTATGAAAAAAGTAAAATTATTTCTCATTAAAGGTTTGTTAATAATGTTGTTGTTGTTGCTGTTACTTATGTCATTTAGAGAAGCTAAGCTCGCTATACCGTTGGTTATGTGAATTTAAGTCAGTAGGGTGCGTCTTTCGTTTACCCAGAGCAATACGAAGCTGAAAGTATGACTTTGATCTGAACTCTTCCAATAGATGGCACCACCAGAGAATGTTCTCACAATTTTGACATTGATTTGGAGCCGGAGAAAATTTTCTCCAGACTATAATAACTGCTCAATAACCCACCACAGGACTTTCAATTCCACAGATTTAACGAGCACGTATATCGCATGTATGCACTGGTGATCTTAGCCCTCCCTTTCGGACAGAAGACCGATGCCCTAACCACTAGGCTTAATAATGTATATTAATTTATTTACAGTTTGTAATTTCTAAAAATTAAAATTACAAATTTTTAAATTTTTTTTAAAATTTTTTTTCTAAAAATGGATATTACGTTTTTTGAATTAGAGATATCTGAATTCTATTTCAAAAATATCTTTTTTTCTGTACAAAATATTTGTATTTATATTTCAAACATACTTTTAGAAATTCATCGAATTTTTTTGACGCAAACAACTTTTAATATATTTTTTTGGAAAAACGTTAAAGATCATATAAACAGAAAAACATGGTGACAAAAGTAAATCACAAAAACGAAAGGCACTATTAAAAATCATGAGTTTATATAAGAAGACAATATTATATTTAATTCTATTCTGTTATGGTAAATAATCATAGCATAAATTTCTTTTCATAAGTTAAAAATTTAGCGATTTAATGATTATTCTGATTTTAAACATTTAATGACAATTTTAACAGAGGAAACAATTGGTAGCTAAAATTTTGTTTCTTTGAGAGTTGATGTGTCTAGTATTGAAATTGGAATAGCCTAGTAGATTTAAATAGTCTATCCATATATTTGAAACATCTTTTTTATGAAAATTTTTAAATATCTAGATGTAATCGTTTCCGATGATTTAAGTTTAATTGTTTTGGATGTTTCATATTTTATAATTTTAAGCATCTTAATATTTTTAATTAATTGAATTTTATTATTATTTGCTTTCAAATTAAGAAAAATAAAATTATAATTTAATTTTAGGTACGTTAAATTAAGAAAAACTAACTTTAACTTCTTTTTTGATTAGTCTTTAATCAAACACAGCTCAATTACAACAACAAACATTGAAAAAATATTTTCATTGACAGAATAGGCATGTAATCATGTTTTGTATTCTCCACGCATACATAGTAACTCGCAAGAATAATATTTCGATCAAATTAAACATGTATTTACTTCTCTATATGCAAAAACCTAATTTTAAATAAATCAATATATCGTCAATACGAATGAAACTTATAAAACATAATTTTTAACGCATTTTCCGTAATTGATAAAAATTTATATGAATGAATATTGCAATTAATTTGATTTTTATTACATTTATCTCAGTTTACATCAAACATAATAGTGATAAAGTTTTCTACATTTAAGCATACAAATATATATCATTAATTTTACAATCCAAGAAAACCTGACTATATTCTTGATTAAAATTAAATTTCTAATACGTTTTAAGATATTTAAGTACTTGCTAATAGATTAAAATTGTTAAATATTGATATATTATATTGTTTTCTGGTTACAAATTTTGACTTAATTTATTTACTTTTATAAAAAAATTTCTTCATATATTCAATAAATATATCTTTTATTCCTATTTATAAATTATTTTTGATATACATCATCATTGATATAAATTAATATTGCTAGATTGAAATATATACCTTAATGTGCAATTGAAACTTCATACAAGATTTTGATGAATATAATTTATTATATTGTTCTTATTAAAGTAAAATACAATTTTTTACTTAGGGTAATATATTTATAGGTTCATATTCAGCAAAATATTTTTCTTTACTTTATAAGTAGTATTTGTAGAAAATTAATTTTGAATTTTGTTTCATTTAGATATTTTTGTAAAGTAATTCAATCTAAGTAATTCATAGGTGAAATTAAGTAAATAAAAAATTGGCATTTTTATAAAATATATAAATTTTTTATTAAAAATTGATATAAAATTATCCTTTCTAGCTTGCATCCTGTGATAGCGAAGGATCTGAAAGCTTAGTTAGAAGATTTAGAGTAGAAAACGGTGAACAAGTTGAGAAAGATGAAGTAAATATTTAATTCTTAGAATTTATTATAGTACTCTAGTCAAGCTTATATAAATAAATGCAGTTATTAAAAATATATTTTATCTTTAAGCATGTGTTCAAAAGAAATACATTACTAAAAATTATGTTAAGCAAATATTTATTAACATTTTTCTCTTTAAATTTCAAATTATATAATTTAGAATATACATTGCAACTTCTATAAATTTTACGATTGTATGGGTTCGGCGTAAAATCGTATGCCACTTGATTTGGCGATACATTTTGGCGATAAAATTTTATTTCTAAAAATCCTAGTAACCCTATCATTGTATAGATTTTGTGTAGTGGCCAATTTGTTATTCACATTTTGGTGCCTATCTTGATGTCAAAACAAAATCGCCAAAAAATCAAGAGGTACCCGATAGTAAACTTTTTACCGACTATATTTATAAAATATTTACTAAATACTTTGTATAGTTATTTATCCTCAATATTTTGTATCAAGTATATTAAATGATATATTTACTAAGAATATATAAAATAAAATATGAAAATATTTTGCCCAAAAAGTTTATGTTTATGAATTTGGACTTTTTTTAAAAATAATTCCGTTGCATGCTCAATATTCTGACATAACTATTCAATATGTTAAATAAAATTATTCATAAAATTTTACAATCGGGTTCCACTCGATTTTTTTGACGCCAAGCTCTGACGACACGGCCACTGCCGCTATACAAAAGTTAATTTAAGCATTTAAGAGTTACCAGAAACTAAATTTTATTGCCAAAATATATCGCCAAATATTTTATCAAAGCACACACACAAGGGGTTTCCAATTTTACACTGAACTTTATTATCAAGTGGATAAATATCAAAACTCATTTCTGAAACTTTGAAAGTGATTTTTTTTAAATAAAACTTATATGTATGTACTCACATACAATGTTATTCGATGAATAATCAGTAAATTATCACTCTTGAAAAGTTTTAAAAGGAAAATTTTCTTAAGTGTTTAGGTCTTTAGTTATCTTTTTAATCTCATAACGGAATAAATCCCTAAAAATTGCATTTAATTATATTTTATAAAAAAAACACTTATTCTTATAATTTTGATTATTTCTTTTAAATATTGCATTTGAAAACACCAACAGTGGCATTCAGTGCCAATTTTTAAAGTTGATTTATTTTTATATGAACTGAAAATCATATACTTCATACTGATTTAGTAGATATTAGATAAGAGTTAAGTAAATGAAACTTCAGTTTGTGATTATATCGTTAAAATGATAATGTTTTTAGACATTTATTTAATCGTTTTGTTAATCAATGCACCTTTATTGTTTTCAATTAATATATTTTGCTTAATGTTTTATTCATGAAAAATATTAAAAAATCATTTAAAATAAAAATTTGGAATTTTGAGTAAAAATAAATATTTTATTAAATTTTAATTTCATTTTAATAATACTAGATTAAAAATATATGTAACATATAGAAAGTATAGGGACTCAAAAATGTTATATCATAAACGAAATTGTACATGAGAAATATAAATTTGAATTTGTAAATGAAAATCAAATTTATTTCATCGATTTTATAAAAATAAATTATAAGTATTTATAGTGTGTAATTATAATCACTTAGAAACTTTTTTTGATATATCATATAAATTCTTTGCCCTTCTAAAAAATATTTTGCTAGTAGTTTTGATTAAACGCTTTTATAAACTGCTGGCCACTCATATTGCAACACCAAGAAAAATAAGAGATATCGTAACAAATTATATTTTGTAGATAACATGTTGACCAAGTATCAAATGATTAAATTTATAGACTTCTGTGAAATGTGGTTCCTACCAAAATCAGTAGCCAGAGAAGCCGCCATTGTTGGAGATCTCCGCTGCAACACGCCTCAGCATTAATTCTTCAGTGATGATTGAGTCTTTGGAAGAGTTATTGGGATACAGCAGGCCAAGCATATTCCACACGATGCCAAATTTGATCTTTTGTGGCAGCTGGGGAAGTAATCTGGGTCAGTCGTTGAGGAAACATGAACCACATGTTTTCTATCAGGAGAGCGAGCCGGCCAGGGAAGCAATTCAATCTGGCGATTGACGAAGAACCCTTGGACAATACGCAACACGTGTGCCTTATCCTTTTTAAATATGGCTGTGGGAAAGCCCTTAAGGTAAGGAAAGACAACTGGCTCCAACACCTTGGAGATGTAGCGTTGGCTATTGAAAGTACCAGCAATACGCACTAGAGGAGTGCGAAAGTAATACCAGTGCCGCTCTATACTATAATACCCATTCCAGGACTAGTGAGGGGTACATAACGCAGCTGTTCAGTATAATCTCGCCACGGTGTCTCCAGACTCGAATGCGAACATCGTGATGTTGCAGACGGAAGCGTGACTCGTCAGTAAAGACAATGTCATTCCATTCTGCCGTCCACATCCTTCCTTCATTGCACCATTGGTGGCGGATATATCTGAGGTTCTGCGTCCAGGGTAGACGAAGCAATGGAAGTCTTGAAGACAGACCACCCTGCTGTAAACGGCATCGAATGGTGCTCGTAGGCACTGGATGATGTGTTGCATACTGAATGTGCTGTGGTTCATGATGTGATTGAGCGATCCTGACACCGCTATGAGCCCAATTTGCCTGTCATCTCATAAAGTAAACACTTAGGTAGATACGATCGAACACGTCAGTCCGTTCCAACCTTCTGCATCCAATGATCACATATCCGCATTACAATTGTTTGGTTTCGTCCAAAACGACTACCCATTTCCCTGAAGGATATTCCATAATCACGGTAGGCCACTATCCTTCCTCTGTCAAACGAGGACACATGATCAAAAAATGATCTCTGTTTTCTACGAGGCATAATTGATCATTGTCACAAGTGCCGTATAATCCATGATTCCAAATTCTGAAATTGGTGATATTTTGGCGTATTTTCTTATGTATCTGTCAACCTCGTTTTCATTAAGTCATACATATGGAGACTAACAAGTGTTATGCAGGAAATTGCATTTCGGTTACGCTAGTATTTACGTCATCGCGCATCTCACGATATATTCTATCTTGGCAATATTTCTTCATCACCAAAAAAATTTAGAATTAGAAATCATGGATTATACGTCACCTGTGCCTGATCATATTTGCTTATAAAAACCACAAGAAAAACATAATTGTCAAATTTGAAATCGTTGAAATCTCCAAGCCTTAATTTGCGCTTTGAAGTGGCGCCACAAACGCGCGTGATATGCGTCTGCGCTGAAATTCTAATCATTTGCATACCTCACCTCCGCTAATGCATGTTGTAAATTTCATGTTATTTGCATACTTCCTTCAGGGTGCTGCATTTACGGTGGCCAGCAGTGTATGTCAAGGAACATAAAAATGGATATTTTTGGGTTCACAAGAATTTTTATTTTACTTATACAACTAAAATACAACTAAGAAATGTCTATATTTAATGTTATTATACTTCATACTTAAACTTAAATTTTTCTTATACAAATGATATTACATTAAAGATTAAAACAGAAAAAGTGCTTGAATAAAAGTGTTTGGGTCATGAAATGTGAACATAACTTTTGACTACTTTTTACAAGTTTATCTGAAGCATATTTCGAGATTATTTAATAAATCTGATTCCAAAATCAAAAAGTTTTATACTTTGAAATTATTTAAGCTATATTTGTTAAGTAAATATTTTTACTTTAAATTAAAACTTTTCAAATTAAAACAAGTGCCCAAAACATGAAAATGTTTTTTTAACGAATTTTGTTGAGTGAAAAGAATGTTTATAGAATTTTCAAAAGTATCATTTTTTTTATTCTCACAATACGAATTTCACGCTATCAGTTTCTATATAAATTCCTTCTGCGCATTCTGTAAATACTAGTTTTTTTGTATAACTACATAATTTATTTACCCTAATTAGTTTTTCTTAATTCAATTATTCGAAATATTAATAACATTATATTTGGCATAGATGCCGTGCAATCCAGGATGCCAAATTCTGAATTTGGTGATTTTTTGGCGGATTTTTTTTATGTATCTAGCAATATATGGTTTTCATAACGTCAAATATATGGAGATCTATTAGAATTATGCAAACAATTCTATTTTGAAAACCCTAATATTTACGTCATCACGCACGTCACAATACGTCATTTTGGCTATATTTCTTCATCGCCAAAGTAATCCAAAATATGGCATCGTGGATTATACGGCATCTGTGCCCTATTAATTTGTACTTAATACATTTAAATTTGTACTTATTGATTGTACCAACAAGCATTGTTCCAATTGAATCGGTATAAGTTAACTTGAATAACTAAACTTGAACATCGAAAATATGAAATTAATTGATTCACTATAGTACAATCAATAGAGAAATTATTGAAAATAATGTTCTGTACTCTTAAAATATTTAAAAATCATTTAGGAAAAATATTATTTTTTGCACAGAAGCTGTATAATCCAGGATGCAAAATTCTAGGTTTGGTGATTTTTTGGCGGATTTTCTGACGTATCTGGCAAACTGGTTTTTATTACGTTATAGATATGGAAACCAATCAAAGTTATGGAAAAAATTCTAGTTCAGCAACCCAAGTATTTACGTCCTCGAGCACGTCACAATACGTCATTTTGGCAACATTTCGCCATCACCAAAAGAAATTCAGAATTTGGAATCCTGGAATATACGGCATATGTGCCTTATTTTTATCTAATGTAAAATTTTATCATGAAAAATTAAGTAAAGTTAAATAAATTATTTCAGGTTTATGGGTCCCCAAGCACTCCCGTGTTGGAAAATCCTGAATATCAAACAAGATGGTATTTTAAATTCTTTTTAGGAAAGCGTAAGTTGAATAATTATTTATTCAAAAATTCATATATATTCTATTTTGTAAATTTGAATCCTTAAAGAATTTGAAAATGGTGAAAGTCTGTTTCATTGTCGCTTTTTTATTTACTTAGTTTTGTCAAATGAATAATTCAAATGTCAAAATGAATAACATAATTTAATTTAAAATGTATATTTTATATATTGCTTTGAAAAGCACATATTAGTCAAAAAATGCTTTTGGGCTATACTAGATATGTGAATAATTTAAATTATCAGTAAATTCAAGAATTATATTTATTTTATGGAATTTTTTTCTGAATAATTTCACTGAATAATTTTGCCTATTGCAGATACAATTACGTATCTAATAAAAACAAAAGCTAACCTATTTAGAATGTATTATATCAGGAAAATACTTAAAATGGATATTCTCTGTACAATTTTATATAAGTATTTGAAAATTTTTGTATCTGAAGATAATTATAGTAAAGTTTGATCACATAGTCATTTCTAATTATTTGTCCCTAAAAACGTGGATTTTAATGTTTTTTTTATCTAAAGATGTTTTAAACTACATTTGTGTAATAATTTATCTTGAAGTATCAAATAATTAACTTTAAGCTTTTATCTTTTTGTAATGTTTTATAGTTGCTTGATAATTACACACTCACCTATAAAAATAACATAAAAATTATTAGTTAAATTAAATTTAGGATGAATATTTGCAATAAGAAAACTTCTTCTAATGGTGTAAAGAAATAAACTTCAAATATTTTAAAGCCACTTTATCTGAAAATAAATAATTGTTGTGTTGTTGTCTTGTGCCAGCTTTGTGGGGTGCGCTGCTCCACTTTTCAAACTGAACCATATTTTGGTGTGGAGTCCAACTTCCTCAATGCACATAGGTACCCATTTATAGGGTAGGCAACCATTCACAACCCATTCATACAACGGTAGGATGAACAGAGAGGGAAAGTACATCCCTGCTCAAACTTGGATTCGAACCCAGGACCTCCTTATCCGCAGCCAAGTACTCTGACCACTAGACAGGGTGGATACCTTAAATAAATAATTATTTTTTTCAAATACCCGACTACCCTTAGGCCTTTTTGCCCTATTCAGCTCTATAATAGGTGAAGTGATGGCATTTCATATAATGGGTCACCCAGTGGATGTGCCATCCTCAATCCAAAAGTGAAGTGATAAAGAAAGACAAACACAATGAGTCCATGCCCGAACCAGGATTCGAACCCGGGATCTATTGCTTCGAAGTTAGGGACGCTAACCTCTCCTCTATCAGTCGACAATAAAAATTATTGATTGCAACACTTTTTGTTAATAATAATGATGAGTGAAATTAAGGATACTAAAAAAAAAACATTTTATGAACTAAATAGAACTTTATTGAAAGCAAATACATCTTATTTTAAAGTAACTTTATCAGTCTAAACTTTAATAAATATGACATACTTGAATGTTAAATATTAAAAGCAATGTTCGTTAGCATTATTTTAATGTTACTTTTCCCCCATTTGTTTCATTTAATGTGACACGATTATTTTTTTTACAGTATCAGAAAATTTACAATCGATTTCAGTATTATTTTGATAGCTAGATTCTTCAAAAATGGCGTTAATGTAATTTTGCCTGAAATTCTATATCATTTAAATGCACTTAAATATGATTGATCCTTTGATGAGATATAAATTTTATCTTCAAATAATTAATGCGTTTTTAATGAAATGTTTCAAAGTTATTATTTACAGAGAACGAAGGAAAACATATTAAATATTTTAAAAATAAGTTAACTGTAACATTTTATATATAATAAAAGGAATATTTCAAAGAACAAATGCAAAATAACTGGATTAGTTATATATGGTTATGTCAAATATATTTTTTTATATATCTGGCAGGGTTATAATTTATTCTCGTCAAAAAAATTTACCCGTACCTCGTTTTATCTCAGTGGAGTAAATGAAATTTCAACATTAATCCATAAAAAATTAATAATTTAAAATGAAATTTTCACTTTAATTTATTATAATTATAATAGATAATTTATTATAATTATTTGCTAAATAAATTGTTGGAAGATGCTTTCCAAATTCCTTACAATAAATTTTATACTCACTGAAATAAGCTATGTAAACTGATATTTAAATAGTTTAATTGTTATTTCAACCTCACAAAATTATTCAAAATTATATGAAAGTCCATAAAACTACCTTTAATTTATTTAAGTATGTATGCATTTGTTTGTGTTTAAATAACTAGCAAATATGCTTAAAATAAAAAGATTTTATAAACAGTTTCTCTTGACAATATATATATATATATATATATATATATATATATATATATATATATATATATATATATATATATATATAATATATATATATATATATATATTTCTCCCTCCTTACTTTTATATATTTCTTGCTTTTAAATATGATCAAAATATTTTGTTATACACATATTAATATGTTCAATATTCATATAATCTTAAAAGTTCCTTAATTTAATTTGGGTTTCTAGGAATCATTATTTTGTAAATCTTTTATAAAAAAATTAAAAAAATAAAATATATATAAATATAAAAATGAATAAAAAGTATACGAATCATGTTCTTTTATAAAATTCCAGCGTCCAAACTGGAATAGGAAGAATACGTATGGGTGAAGTAACCTAAAAATATGGGTTTAGTTATTAGAAAAAGGAAATATAGGATATATATATATATATATATATATATATATATATATATATATATATATATATATATATATATATATATATATATATATAGATAGATAGATAGATAGATAGATAGATAGATAGATAGATAGATAGATAGATATATTATTTAAGAGCATTATGAATCGCTCTAAAGCTAAAATTTTAAAAATTCTGCCATATTCTTATCATTTTCTTTATTTTTACTTCAAAAAAGTTCGCGGTTAAGTTGTGGATTTATTTGCGGTTCTCGTATTCACAATTGACTAAATCACTATCAATGAAGCATAGAAATGGACTCATGTCTGGAGTTTGTTAAGCTATAATAATGTAAAACAAGTTTGACTAATTAAAATAAAGGATTGCTAGTAACTCTTCAAATCAATCTGATTTCAAGAAAAAAGTACGAATAAGTTTCTTCATTGGTGAATGAAAATTGCATTTTCATGAAGAAAAATGAAGTAAAAGAAATGAGGACACTTAGAAACTCTGTACTTAGCTCAGTGCTCTGGGATTTATAATTGAGTTCGACACTTATCGATAAGGTTACAATAACTGGCTTCTTATCAAACCTTCTTCATTCTTCAAGAACGAGATCGGTTACACACTGCTGGCAGTTATTCTGCGTTTTATTCTTATTTAAACAATGAATCTCTAATGAATACCTTGAATGAAGGAAAAATTAGTTTCTTGAATGAGAAATAAATTAAGAGATTTTTTTATGTATACTTACTTCATGATTTTCTGATTCATTTCTATACTAAATACTTCATGATTTTCTGATTCATTTCTACTTCAAGTTACTAATGAACCTATTGAAAGACGTAAAATGAATAGGACAAATTATATATAGTGAATATTTTTCATGATTCTTTTATTCTAATTTTACTCCGCTTGTTTACCGTAGGGTTTAAATAGGGGTTTCGATTAAAACCTTGTCAACTGCTTTCGTTTCATCTGTAAACTATTCGATAACCGAAATTATGACACCTAATTTTGAATTACTTTCAGACTTTTTCGGGCGCTCCGTGGCTGAGTGGTCAAAATATCACTCCGCTTATCGCTTGAGAACTTAGAAGTGTGGGTTCAATTCCCACCGTGGCCCTGGGTGTTTTCTTCGTTATTCTTCTGTGGTTGTACATCTGTCATTGTGCTATTTGTCCTATTATCGACGAAGACTTACAAGCGGATCTTAAGAATCAAGCATACAAGTCTGAAAATATATGCATATAATAAATAAAATATCAGACTTTTTCAATCTTCCATCTTTTTATTTTTCTAAGCACTTTTCATATTACACTATATTAGTTTATTAAACATTTTTAAATGATTTTGAGGATTACAGTATTTTTTTGCCTAAATTTGTGTGAGATGTTTCGATAAATTGCAGCGTAATGCCCGCATGCAGCAATTTATGATGTTTGTTGAATTCAAAACACACACACATATATATGTATATATATATGATCCTTGGGTTGGGAAAGGCCAAAGAGGCCAAGCATGCTTGGTAACTAAAACTGGGGGTTTTGCGTTAGGTTGACCACTAAATTGGGACATATACTTTGCACCCAAGGGCCTCTCGGTTAACAGAGATGGGCTCTGTAGGCCTTAGCCCACATGGGCTGGCTTGCCACAGAGCCTAGTTTTAGTTGATATATTTATGAATGTATACATATGAATATTTATGTATGTGTGAGTACTGAATTTAACAAATATTTCATCTTGTGAATTTTTAACAAAAAGATCTTTTTTTGTTTTTTAACAGTGCATCAAAACTATGTCGGTGCAGATGCCGAAAAGATTCCTTTCTTTCTTTCCGTAGTACTCACAGATGCCAACTCCCAAGGAGTACAACAATACAGAGCAATACTTTGGCGAAAGACGGTACGTAATATAATATTAATATTTAAAAATATGTTATTAAAATTACTATAAATGTTACAGCACAACTGCCGTATAAACCAGGATGCCAAATTCTAAGTTAGGGTTTTTTTTTGTTGGATTATCATATATATCTATCAACATGTGTGGTTTTTATTACGTCATAGAGATGGAGGTCAAAAAATGAAGAAAATTCCATTTTCTTATCCTAGTATGTACGTCATCCCGCATATCACAATACGTCAACTTGGAGACATAGCTTCATCTCCAAAAAATTTCAGAATTTTGCATCCTGGATTATTCGGCATCTGTGCCAATGCTAATGTAATTTAAAAGGTATAACCTAACTTTCACAAGCTAATTTTTGATTATTTCTTTGAGCGCAACTTCGAAAAATTTTTCAATAAATATATTGTGTATGATTTACAACAATATGACCGCGAAATTTACAAAAATATTTGATAAATGACAAAATAATTGAATTCCAAGCAATTTTTCAGTATTTTTTATGTTTTAAAAGAATTCCGATTTTAGCAATCTTTGGAAATCATTCTTCTTATTGAAATCTGGAGTTTCAAAAATGATCTCATATTTATGAGATTAAATTTAATTGGATTTTTATTACTTCCAATGTATGAGTGAGCAGATGTACTATTATAAATTCCAAAAATACATTAGATTAATAGACACTATTCTAACTTTAAATATAGCAGTAATGCATAGATATAAGATACCATTTCATACGCTAAAAACTACTAAACATTTCCAGAAACGGTTCCAAATCAAAATAAGCGTTTCAAAAAAGGCTACAAACTTTATTTTTTAAAAGTAATAATAATAAATTTCAAATTGTTTTCTTTTTTCAAGAAATAACTTCTGTAATACAAAGATTACAATTATGGAAATAAATTAACAATAGCGTGAGTAAATTAGCATGTTTTAAGTGATATATTCTATGTTAATTCACACTTTTGGTTACAACTCGAATTTTTTTAATATTACTTCCTAATCATAATAAACAAATAATTTTAATATTCTATTGTTCTTAGATCCCTCTCTAAAACAAAATCATATATTGCTTTTTTATTCTACATAGATATGCAAAACTTGAGCAACAGGTATTTTTTGCTCTAACCTCATGAGAAATCATTTGGAAGTCATGAAGTTCAGAAATGAGTGAAAAGATTTTATGTTTTATCGTTGAATAAAGCATAGCTGTTCAAAATATAATACAATACAGAATGGAACCAAACGATAAGGGATTTATTGAACTCACTAAGGTGACACATGACTACCTGTCTAAGAGGAAGGACAACAATCAAGTGCTTAGGGTATATGCTTTTCTGAAATAGTTCTTCGCACTCACTCTCCCTACTCAGCAACAGACTGGACCACAGTTCTTGATGTAAGAGTCCCAATTCCTGAATCAGCATTTGTTTTAGTTTGTTGAGTGTTCCACCGGAGGATATAAGGAGTGGGGCAATTTCCCTAAAGTATCCCAAACTTGTCATATGGGATTTAAATCAGGGTAATCAATTATGGCACGGAAATGACCATCGTAAAGTGGACATGTCATAATTGATGAGATGTCCAGTTTTTGTGTTTCTTGCACAATTTAAAGCGGTGGCGCTAATGGCCATCTTTTATAGTGATGCAGTGCTTAGGAAGGCAGGTGACTAGACCACCTTTTGTGAAAGGATCTGCTTACAGTAAGCCGTTACTCATGTCATCCCCGTTGCTGCACACAGTTTTTTGAGCAATGGCGTTCCGAGATCACTTCACCTGCAGGGGGATATATCTTTAATCTATAGCAGTTGTTTCCCTGGGGTGGCCACGATCAACATAACCTTTCGTTTCGAAGGTTTTCGTAGCATCCGAAACGAAATTTTTTGTTGATTTTGAATTCTTCAGCAACACCATGCCCCTCTTCCGCCTTTTTGTTCCTTCTGTCACGTGTTTTTTTTATTTATTTATTTATTTTTTTATTATATCCTACGCCCGTTTTTTGTTTTTCAACCATCAATCTCTGTTGGGCAGCCCAATACAATCTTGAGGTGAATGAAAAGTCATCTTCCGCAGAATTTCTAACTGCGACGTCCGAAAGTCCAGGGCAAGTGTAAAGGTGGTCACCAGTCATGTCCTCTAGTCCACAAAAAGGGCAGATAGGAGAGTCCTTCAAACCCAGACGGTGAAGGTGTTTTTGCAGATAATCATGCCCAGTTTTAAGGCGAAAATTATGCCATTCCCACAGCTCTGTGGAGGTTTCACGGAATCGGCTTTGTTAGTAAGGAAGCCCATGCTTTCCCCTTTATGCACATCTTGTAAACATTTCTACGATAGGAGGCTATATTTGACTTAATAAGCCTTTTAACAGTATGGTATTCCAAGGCTGGAGAAGGCTGTTGTAGATCTGAGCCAGCCTTTGCCAATTTGTCAGCTGCGTCGTTTCCCGCGATACCACAGTGTCTGTCACGTGTGAAGCCATCTAGGTAGTTGGTTTCAGTTGCATTTCACGACAGAAGCCACTTGCACACAAAGAATGTCCTTAATTGGTTCTCGGTCCTTTCTTTTATTGTAGTTTTGAGATGCACGCGAGGACCGCTAGTGTCTTGAATACGCATACGTTTTCAGTGATATTTCAGTTTTTTGGCGTTTGCATACGTATAACAATTTTTTCCTGAATTGCACGACCTTTGTAGTGTGATTGCAAAAACCCAATTTTGCTTACGTTTTGCACATTAATGTATTTCCCTAAACTATGCTTAGTTATAATCTATCAGTTTAATTGAAAAATAAATTGATATAGTTAATTTAGGGCTTAGGTTTAACCAAAATAAATGAAAATAACTTACGAATGTTATTGAAGTTATTTTAAAAAGTCTTTTTTACAATAATCACAATATAATTCCTTACATTTCAAACAAGAACATTCACGTTTTATAATAAAAAAAATTAAATTTTTATTTCCTTGAAGCATACACAAAACAGTTTTTTAATCTAAATAATAATTAACTATAAATATATAAAGCATTGCTGAAATATTTCATACAAAAATTTAATAATCCACATCATAAAATTTCGTTTATTTGAAAAATCAATGCTAGTAAATATTATATTTTTTAAACTAATTTTTAAAAATATATTTTTTAAATATAAATAAGTTTTTAAACAGTGTTAATATGTACTAGTTAATAATAATTATATTAACTTTTCATAAAATTTTTCAAATTCATCAAATTAAGATTCTAAATCCTACATAATTTTATTTAAATAAAACAGTTATAATAGGCTTTTTGATAAAGTATTCTTCAAAATTTTAATCTTCTGTGCATTTCGATTTCATTTTATTGAACTATTAAAATATAATAACGTAAGAAATGATTTATGATACATTTATGAGACACAAAAAGAAAAAAAACCGTTTACGGTTGAAAGTAAATTCACATTTTTTCTTAATTAAGGATGGTTTCAATTATTTTGATGACGGTATATTTTAATGGAAGCAATTTTTATTTTTAGCAATTATTTTCATTAAGAAATATTGTAAAGTAATTACTTTACAATATTTGTTAATCAAAATAATTGTATTATCTGCAAGTAACTGAGAAAATTATTTTTTTCAGGGAGCTCAAAAGATATGTCTCTCGCATTCGCCTGGAAAACCACTGACAGTGAAGTCCATATTAAGGTATGGTATACAACTAATGAGGGGAAAAAAGATTCTAATAATTAATAAATATTCATCAGTAACTGATTTTTTTTTGAAATTATTTTTATTTTATTTACAATTTATGGCAGAGATTAATTTAATCCTCGAATTTTTATGCAACGATTTCATTTGTGTAAAAAATTTTTTGAAGTGTAATATTTTACATCAAAAATACAGTGCAGTAATCCCCCTATAACACGGTACTCTTATAATGCTTTTTTATATTACGAAATTTCAAGTCCCTCGTATGACACGTGTTGTTGTTGTCGTGTGCCAGCCATGCTGACAATATTGGGTGCGCTGCTCCACTTTTCCAACCGAACCATATTTTGGTGTGGAGTCCGACTTCCTCAGTACACACATGCCATAGGGACCCGTTTATAGGGTAGGCAACCATTCACACAATTCATTCATACAAAGAAAGGACAAAGACAGGATAGACAGAGAGAGGAAATACATCCATGCCCGAACTGGGATTCGAACCCAGGACCTCCCAATCCGCAGTCAGGCACTCTGACCACTAGACAGGATAGGCAGCATGACACATGTTATTCCCCATATAACGTGTTTGGTTTACCACGTTATATTTATATACTGTATATTCCTGTAATATACTGTATATTCCTGTTTTGAGAATTATTGTATTTACTTCAGATTAACTGCTTGTGTTAGTTACATTTGAATAATTTTTAATTTAAAGTGTTCTTAATTTAATTTTAATAAAACGCACATATTTCATAGCATAGGTTATTCTTAATATTGGATTTAAACCACTTCTTAACAAGAAAAGTTAAGCTTAAATCATTTGTACATAATGCGTTATACGAGGTCATACGAGCGCGTTTTACGAGAATTCTCGTATAACGCCTTTTTGTATAACGTGGAACTAATATATCGTGTTATAGGGACGGGGGGTTACTGTAGATGCTTGTTTTTACGAAATCATAGGGATCGGTAAAATAATTTATAAAGTTGATCATTCGTAAATTATAAATTTAAATATTGGATCTTTCATTTGATTAGCTTTTACTTAACTGTTCTACCGTTAATCATTATTATTAGCAAAAATTATTTAATAACAATTATAAAAGAAGCATGCAAAATATAATTCATACTTAAAAAATAAATCATACTTTTATTTTATGGATAAGGGATCAGATTTACTGTACGATCACCCTTGGCGCGTTTTTTACCGCCAGATTTGGCGAACATTTTTACTGGAAACCCGGCTAAAAACTAGTATTATGGCAACTTTATTTGTCATTAATTTCTCATGAATATTTACCGATTTAAATTCGTTAATATAAAATTTAATTAAAAAATTTTATGGATAGTTTAACATATCATCTTTATTATTTTACCATTGATGTTTGAAATCTATAAATATGCTTTTTTTGTTAATTTTGTCAGTTAGTTGAGCATATAGTCAGCCATTTTCTTTTTGCCGTTTTTCCCGATCGGAAATTCGTCATACGGTCACCCTTGGCGACTTTTTGAAAATTTTGCCAATGGATGACCGTACGGTAAAATTTTACCTGGATAAGAAATAAGGCAAAGTAATTGCTCTTTTTTTACTTTGTAAACAAATTTTATAAAGAGTCCTTTTTTCCCATTTTATTAATGCAGCAAAGCTTTTTGCGACTGTTTCTTCAAAATACCCCACTTATACATTCATTCGTTTCTTCAACAAACATCAACAGAATAAAGTCATCTTCTAAGTTTCCCACTTCAAAGTACTTTTCTTCCTTATTCAATCATTTAATCATCCGATTATTCTTACATGTAAATCATGCCTGTGAGTCCACATTTAAAAGAAAAATCCTAAACTGAATATTTCGACATTTGAATCTATTGATTCTATTCTGTTGTAGAGTTGTGACGTCCAATGTTCTTCCACTGGTGTGGCGTGGATGTGGATAGGAAGGCTCCAGCTGAGATAAGACATTGTCACTTGACTTGTTCAAAATTAGGAGGCGCTACGTTGTAGGCGAGAATTACAAAGCAGTTAATCTTAAGGAACAGCCCGGAGCCACCCCTCCCCCGCACAGGTGTCTACCCACCTAAAATGCAAGATATAAATTGGGAGATAAGTAAAACGAAAGGGATTGCACACGAATTGCTTGAAAATCCTGGATTTCAAAATCAGCAGTGCAGTTAGTCATCCATGGTTCAAAGTACTTGCAATTCTTCAATAAAAATAGCATAAAATTAAAGAGAAAGAGAGATTTTAATGTTAGCGCAAGCAAGAGGCATTAGTCTTATGATTTAAAAAAGATCGTTTATGAATACAAGGGTCACTCTGAAATTTTTGAGATAGGTTTTTAAAGTTATAAATACAAAATTTTAGGTGTGATCACAGTAGTCTCCTCCAGCATCAATGCACTTTTGTAGACGAATTTTCCACAGATTAAATGCCTCAAGCCACTCATTTCTTCGAATAGATGAAAAAACGCATTTATATCAACATCAAGCTCTTCTTCTGAATGAAAACGACGTCCACGTAAGTTTTTTTTAGATTAAAGAATAACCAAAAGTCACACATAGCTAGATCAGGTGAATACGGCGGATGTTCGATCACTTTAATTTGTTTTTGTTTAAGAAACTCACAACTGTTAATCCGGTTGTATGTGAAGATGCATTGTCATGGTGAAGCATTAGTCCCCTAACATTCAGTTCTTGTAGAATTTCTGGAAGACATTGAGTGGTATACCAGTTTGCTGTTACTGTCTTCTGTCCTTCCAACTTGATGGCTTTGACCAATCCCGTACTTCTGAAGAAAACGGCATACATCACTTTTTTCAGTGCGCGTTGTTTTTTCACCATTGTCGGCGTAGGATCATCTTCAAAGACCCATACTTTGCTTTCTTGACGTGTTGGAACGTCAAAAAACGGTATGTACGTTTCATCACCTGTTACAATTTTAGAAATGATGCGGTGGCCACCATCATTCAGCATATTAAGAGTTTCTTTACTGATTCTGATACGCTCCTCTTTTTGATGCTCAGTTAGATTATGGGGAACCCAACGGCAAACTACTTTTTTCATATGTAATTCTTCATGAATGATTTTGTGTATGGCTGCGGATCCAATGTTAAGTTCCTTCTGTATCATTTGATAGGTACATCGATTATCATCCATTAACATTTTTCGTATGGCAGACACATTATCCGGGATGATTGCCGACGGCGGCCTTCCTGTGTGTTCTTCATCCTGAAGAAAATTGCGACCTCTTCTAAATTCTCTAAGCCATCTGAATACAGTAGCACGAGCTGGAAATTCATCACCAAATGCTAATTGCAACCGTTGAACGCATTCTTCTTGATTTAATCCTGCTTTGAAATCGTAGAAAATCATAGCGCGAAAATGTTCTCGCGTCAACTCCATTTTCTCTTCTGTTTAAAATTTATTCCACGCTAAACAAGTTGAAGTAAGTCAGTAAAATATCGTCTTCTGTGTTAAAATACTTTGTACTTTAAAATTAAACCGTTATTTTTATTTTGTAAATTCTCGTCTGCGCGTATCTCAAAAATTTCAGAGTAACCCTCGCATTACAATTATTAATTTAGAATTTTATTAATTGATGAAAATTTTAAATCGTCCTTACCGATTTAAACTAATCATAAAAGTGGATGTTTTGTCTTGTCTTTTTCCTTTTTCTTTTTCTTTGGCTCTATTGTCTATGAAAAACGGCTTCTCAAACTGATGCTTTGGTCTTTATATAAGAGGAATTGTTTTAATAGCAAAATTAACTTCGACACTATTCTCAGGTATTCAATGGAGAACTTCGTCTTGTTTGTTGCCGCCCAGAAGAATGCGATTGGAAGGCAGACAGCAAATTCATCGACAAGAGGGATTCACGACGCCGTCTCATTACCAAGTCTTAATTAATTATGAGTGACGTAGATTCTGACGTTATAGATATGTTTAGCCAATGAGAATTGGAATAAAGTTATGTAATCATGATCTTAACTGAAACGAAGGAAGCAAGTACTTTAAGGTTAAAAATTAAAAATTGAAAAAGAGAAAAGATTCTGAAAAATAAATTCAAACGAATAATTTATAAAAATAATCTCGAAGAAGAAATATTTATCAAAATTTCATTTCCCTGGCGTCAGCAACCACTTCGTGAAATTCATAAATGAAAACTTCGTAAAAATAAGCAATTATTGCACTCAAAATTTAAAAAAAAATTACAATGAAATTTACTGATAATTTGTATAAATTATTGTGTAATTTTTTTATTCCTTTTGCATGTTTATTCTGTTTCATATTTTAAATGTTTATTCTTTTTTACATGTCTAGCAATTTTCAAAACATGGACAAGATAGAAAAAGGTCCGAAGGAAATATTTTCACCTGAAATACAAAAAGTAAGACGCGCATTTTTTATTATTTATAGTAAAACTATCTGACGCGAAATAAATCTCCTTGTTTGTTAACCAAACGGTAGACTCAAGTACAGATCCTGGAATTCTTGATTTGTAAACGGAAACAAAATTTTAACTTCCTGATGTAATATTGTCTTAGTTTACCATTATATATGAATGTATTTGATTTAAAACTAATTGAATGTAATTTAAATATCATTATATTATACAATGCAATATAAAATGTGAAATTCCAAACTCATCGTGATTTAATGCTTAATACAAATTTCTTATTCCTTTCCTTTTTAAAGCACTAATTCTTTAGTTGACAATTGAGCGAATTTCAAAGCCTAAAATACGAAGTTAATTTGGCTCGTTGTGTAAATTATTTCAATGAAGTTTTGAAAAATTCAGCTTATTCAATTTCATTTGAATTGTTCACTATTTATATAAAAAAATATAATTCGAAGAGAAAACAGTTCTAAGGAAACTTTTTCAGTAGTTTGAATTTGCATTAAAATATTATTTGTACTATAATTATATAGTATTGTTTACATAAGTTACTTTAATATTTGTGAATATAATAAAAAATACAGAATACGTTTTGAAACGAATTAAGATTTATTTAGTATATAGGTGGAATTCATTTTATGTAAATGAATACTCTTGAAAGAATAAGCATATAAATTAGCAACTTCTAGTAAAAAGTATATTAAATGGAAAAAAAATTTTTGAACTGTTGGTTCTTTGCCTCTCGATTACTACAGCTGCTGTCTCACTCTGATTTCTCCAAGTCTTACAAGCAGGGACAAGTCAATTTCTTTCTTAAGAAAAACAAAAACGCGGGTTATCCCACTTCTTATCGACTTATATGTCTACTTCCAGCACTAGGAAAATAACTTGAGTGTCTACTCATCGGAAGACTTTATCATCTCCGTGTAACGAAGTTCCTCCATAATAGTCACTTAGGCATCCGGCCTAACCTCACGCTTTTTAGAAACTGCAACATCATTTTAGACATATTTGTCAAAACAAAAACTACTCTACGCTTATAGCTCTCGATATCCTCAAAGAATTAGATTATCTCTAATGATCAGGACTTTATTTTGTGCTTTGCAACACAAATTGCCCGAGAAATATACATATTTAACGAAATACAAAGCTTTCTTCAAGATCGAAAACTAATCTCAATCTACGACGAAAGGCAGTTAGAAATTCCTCTTGACCGAGACCGCATGTGATCCTGTTTTATGGAATATCTATTACAACGAAACCCTTAACTATCCATGGCCAAAACTCACAAATATTATCGCAATTGCTGACGATACTTTCCAAGTAGTTGCCCACACCTACGCACAACTATTGAAAGAAAACTACAATGAAAATCTGTATTTTTTCCTAACTGTGCCATAAACTCACATTACCCATCTGGCCCTTTAAATCCTAAATTAAGATTTATAGCCAGAAATGCAAATCTCTTAAATCGAACCCTATATACCATTAGACAATAATATATCTTAAAACATACAGAATACCAGTCCACCTGTCCTTCTCAGGAATTATAGTAGATACAAAAACTGTCTTTATATATTTCTTCATATCAGTCTATGAAAAAGAAAATGGTGCCCATTTGTCTAGTGATTCTGCTCATCAATTGGTAGAGATTGGGAACTAAAATCTCGAAAAACATTCACCTAACATTTTAGGAGAAAATGCTGACTAACAGTTCAACATTGTGGACAATTCCCATGATCATACCTTAAGAAAAAGAAACAATTAAACAGTCTTCACCATACTAATTACTAGGAATTATAGACAACATCAACGATAGCACTTTCAATGTTAGAAGGACTCCCACCACTTCACATAGACATAAATGTTTTAATGTGCATTATAGAAACAAATGTTTTACGAGTGCAATCAACAATCACATTAAACCAATTGCAATTTAGCAGTCGTGATAAAGAACCACCAGTAAGCAAAGATAAGACCCATTCAACAACCACTTTCAAAAGCATTTTAGTACTCAATATCCCAACTCGGCACTCCACAGCATATACACGCCATCCTCCATAACCTACTACGTACAACATATTCACTGATGGCTACAAAAGGAAACCAATTGCGTGCCGCAGTCATACTTTATTGGAACAACATTTTATTTTTGGAAAACGAGATTAAGCTAAGGGATGAAAAGTCAGTTTTTCAAGCTGAAGACATCGCCATCCTTCATGTCGTTGATCTTATAGGAAGAAATAACCTGTTGCACGGGACACAATGGTCCGATATGGCCTATCAGTATTCTTAGCTCTGCGAAACACCCTTCACAAGTCCCCTCTCTGATTTCCAATATCCAACAGAGATTTGCAACAATCAATTTCATGATCCAGCTTAGTTGGATAAGAGCTCAACAAGGTTTCAATGGAAATGAATGAGCTGATGCTATAGCAAACGCTTAATATCTCTCAAGCAATTCTCCTATCATTTCTACGATCACACTTAAAACGCCTCTTTCAAATATAAATATGCAATGCTCATCTGATTGTAGTACGAACAGCATCTTCCTTTTATTGTGCTTAACATTTGCGTATGTTGTAAGAGGCTAATACACAGCGCCATCTAGTGGTGATATTTTAAACTATTTTTATTTCAGAAATTTTGAGCGCATTGTTTGAAGTGTCTATTGTCCAAATATTTTTCTGTTTCGACTAGAAGAACGACCTTAATCCCTTGAGTAGCGGAAGTTTAATTTCCCTAACCATGTGCAATGCAGAAATAGCAAAACCTATGGAATAATGCAGAACAGGATCGCTTTACTAAATCCTTAATACCAAGGATATAGAGCCTAATGACATATGACACTCGCCATTTTAACGAAATTCTTGGGCCATTCCCAACCTACTTCTCAAGAATAAAGAAAAGTGACATCTTCAGCTTGTATCTGTGGAGGGAGAGGGGAATACCCTGCTGAGAAACTTATCGTTTCCACCCCAAGAAAAAGTTGGAGCAAACAGACGCTCATTTTCTAAAATTCTGCTTTGGGAACAGCCACTGGCACCAAATAGTTACGAAAATACCTATCCGCAAGGGGCCTTTAACTGTGTATTATTTACATTCCACCTGATAATGATCTGTGTAAAACACCCAATTTGGATTAATGATAACACCATTAAGAAATATCACTTTGTGTAATTTTACACAACAAACAATTTAATCAACAACTATGGAGAATCAATATTAAAATCATAAACTTTCCAAATTTTCGAACTCTAATACTTAACTAGACTTTAATTACTTTAGTTGTTATTTTGTTTCCTTACAAAATGTATTTTTTAGTTAAATCTCTTATATATTTATGCCAATTTAACTGGGACTACAACCCTTTCTCGTTATCGGAGCAATACACCTCCAATTTGTACATATCTTGATTTACAATAAATGTTCAAATGGCATCAGGAAGACGTGACCCGTTAACCCTATGGTACAGTCAGGGGTCTCACAGCGCGGATTGATTGCTTTCTTAATAAATGCCATATTTCAAATATTTGGCGTAAAGAAATTTCTAATAAAAAATACAAAATAAATCTTAAAATTATAATATTTCGATATAATTTTTCCAATTTTAATATTTTAATTGATTGATAGTTAAGTAAAAAATATAGTTTACCATCTAAATCAATAAATATTATAAGGAAAATAAACCTGATCATGCAAATCCATCATTTTTATCAATATTGGAAGAAATAATTTTCTCTTTTCTACGATTTTTTTATTTTCTTGATACAAATATGAGTTACGAAAATTTCGATACATCATATATGAAATTTTCAGTCAAATAAAAAGTTTAATACATTAAAATTACAATCTAATCAACGCGAATTATAAGAAGTTACAATTATCTGAACTTTGAAATTTATCTACTGCGATAGGAATCGGATATTAAAGCATATCAAATGTTGATATAAGTTTAAATACATAGTTATGTGCGGGATCATATTTTGCGGCGTTATAAATGAACAATAACAAACTTTTATTTTGCTTGGAATTAACTGCAGACAAAATAAATAACTTAAAATTATAGATTTTATCCAGTTTAAAATTATCGATATGTTTCGATATTGTATTTTAAAATACTAATTTTTAAAGAATATCATTATAAATTAAATAATTCATGAGATATAGAAATGAAAATTATGAATTTTCTTTCACTTCGATTTTACTAATATTTACCTAAATTATTCGACATTTTATTATCGAATTTTAAATAAAGGTTTCCTATTTATGCTACAAGATTGAAAAAGAAAAGATCTCGAAAACTTAATTATTAACTACTAATTTAGAAATCAAATTATTTAGTTTTCCGTAATTAATAAAACTGGTTAATTTTTTTGAGAAAACGTTTTACAGATAGCACATAGTATTCATGTGTTACAAAGCAGAAAACCCTGGAATCTCCCAAGCGTCCCCCTTGATTGATGTCAATTCGGAAGGCAGAAGAGCAACATTCTTCCTACCATTGTAGAAATCAAAGCATTTAGTTTTTGTAATTAATCAAATTGGTCAATTGTTTTTGAGGAAAATTTTTACCGATAGCACACAGTATTCACGTGCCACAAAACAGAAAACCCTGGAAAATCCTAGCAACCATCCTGACAGATGTCCATTTGGTAGGTAGACATTCTTCCTGCCATTGTTCCTCGTAGACTGGTATCAAACTCAGCACTTTATGTTCCAAAAAAGCTGTTCTTCTATTTGGCCATGATGAGCCATCACCATTTAGCATTTGTCGTAGAAAGCAATAAAGAGTTAAACTATGTTTAAACTTCGCACGTAGGTAAGTTATCAATAATATCACCTATCAATACATTACAAAAATATTAAAATCAGAATCAAATAAAGTAATATTTAACATGCATAAATCAGTTTTGTAATGGATTACAGCAAAATGTTGTGATGTTTCAAGGTAATGATTAAGCTGTTTTATGTAGAAAATGTTAAAGTAGTATGAACTACAATTTTATAATAATGGTGGTGCTTCTTATAATTGATTTCATTTTCACAACAATATAATAAACTGAATTTTCAGAAGGAAAAAAACTTGATGTCATTATCACAAAATTATAACACTTTGATTTCTACTAAAATTGTAATCAATAATACTTTGAGATTAAAGTTATAATCTCGAGTACTTTGACTGTGATTAAAATAATAATCGACAGTACTTTCATTTGGATTAAAATGTAATCAATACCATTTTGATTCGCTATCCTCAGTAGAACAAGTCTAATTAAATAAATTGCAAGGTGTCAACAGCACCTTTCAAATTGTTATACCAGACAACGTTTGAACTACTAATTAGGATATTTTCTGAGACTTATTGGGTTGGTCGAATTTGCTTGACGTTTTATGTTAATTTTTTCAAACGATTGATAATTAAGATGAGTGCCATTTTAAAGCAGCTTCGGAACACAACAAATATCCACATCGGAAGTGGTAATCGAACCTTTGACAGCTGAAATGAAGGTGAAAATGTGTTGTTGTTGTTGTTTATCCCCCTTGAAATAGATAAACAAAACCAAGTCCATGAGACCATATCGCACAATTAAATAAAAAAAAAACATCTCCCTCATTCAACAATTGCCTCGCAGAGGAGCCAATATTCAAGATAGGAGAGGGCGAATCAATGGCAGAACAGCGGCAAGGTACATAAGTCTTCCCATTTCCATTGAACAGCAGCTTTTTCATATGACTAGACCTACGTCTAGCTAGGGATATCTGCACAAATCTTGGGCAGGAGCATTTTAGGGGCAATCCAGGCGATACAGCAGCATACCAGGCATGATCAGAAGGGGTAATCAGCACAAATCTTGGACAGGAGCGCAGCAAGGACAATCCAGGAGACTCGGCAGCATACCAGGCATGATCAGAAGGGGTAGTCAGCACAAATCTTGGACAGGAGTACTGCAAAGGACAATCCAGGAGACTCAGTAGCATACCAGCCATGATCAGAAGGGGCAATTAGCACAAATCTTGGACAGGAGCGCAGCAAGGACAATCCAGGAGACTCGGCAGCATACCAGGCATGATCAGAAGGGATAGTCAGCACAAATCTTGGACAGGAGCACTGCAAGGACAATCCAGGAGACTCAGCAGCATACCAGCCATGATCAGAAGAAGTCTCCTCAAGTGGTTGATGTTAACCCATTAAATTGTTAACTCGACCCACAGAGAAGGTGTTTTCAACAAGTTGCTGTTACCTAATTGTACTTTATATAACGTGCCTTTATATTGTTATGATAGTAACATTATTCATTGTTTTTGAATTAACAGTACTCATTGTTATATTTTTCTGAAGAGGCATCAAATATTTTAATGTTTTAGCGACTCATACTTTTTTGATGGAATAGGAATTTATGTCCTGGATTCTGTATGTTATTGCGCCCAGGATTAAAATTGTAATTTATTAGTCATCCTGCTTTTAAATTTATACGCAAATATTTTACGTATACATGCATAAAAATCATAATGACAAGTATGGCATGTTATTTATATTATTATATCAGTCAAAAATTATCTATAAAAGACTCTAAGATTTCAATTGACTAATAATATTCAGTAAAACTTTCAGGATATTTTTTAATTATTTTTTGCAACTTTAGTTTATTAGTAAATATTTTGTTATGAAACATATGATATATATTTAGAATGACTTAATGTAAAATCAATTTAAAATGATTTGTAAAAAAACTATATGTTATTTTAAAGAATCTGCTCACAGATGCCGTATAATCCAGGATTCTAAATTCTGCATTTTTTTTTTTAGTGATGAAGAAGTATTGCAAAGATGACGTTTGGTGACGTGCGTGATGACATAAGTACTAGGGTTGCCAAAATAAAATGTTCTGCATAATTTTTATAGATCTCCATAGCTGCGTCGTAATAAAAATAAAAACTAAGTTACCAGATGCAGTGGAAAATCCGCCAAAAAAATCACTAAACTTAGAACTTGGCATCCAAGATTATATGGGATCTGTGCCAAAGTTCTTTTAATAGAGTATTGCTAAAATTAAAAACAAATCATTCTGTCATGTATAGTAAAATTATAAACTTCAATTTTGTACGAAAAATGAAAATCAGAAAAATGAGCGAAGCGTTATACATTTTTATTTATTCCTTTAATGTGGTATAACAGAACAAATAAAATAGATATCGATTTTCAAAAAGTACCTGCTCTTTCACATAAATTGAAGAGATTTCTCTTGGGAATGAAACACCTTTTCTTTCTTAAAATTGCGAATCAACAATTAGAAAATATTTGAATAGAGTAACTATTATCGCTTCTTACAAAATGTTTATAATATGTGAACTCCACATATTTTTTTAATTTCTCACTTATTTCATTATTTCTTTCATTTTCGATTACATCCGCCAGCAGGTTAATATGTTTAAAAGTCATGGAGTGATAATGTAAACTACTGTTTCAAACATTCACCAAAATGTTTTTCCATTAAGTAATTTTCATTTTCCAATTTAATCTGTTTCAATATTTTATCAAATTTTGAGTAAAGTTGAAACACATAATAAAGTTAATTGAAATGCATAATATATATACACAATATGAAGTATGCATATTTTACGCATAAGATTATATTCGTTGATCAAATTCTAAAGAAATGAATTAAATTTATAGGATTTATTTTGATTATTAAAAATCGTACACTTTTTATAGTTAAGTTATAATTTAAAAAAAAACAAATTTTATATTACAGTTAAAATATCTTTCAGCATATTTTTAATATTCTAAATTTTAACATAATAATAAAACACTAACTTTTTGTATAATAGAAAAAAATTCAAAAATAATTTATTTATCTAAAAATTGAACCGAGTTCGTTTTTTCTCTCAATAGATTGAGTATCTTTCTAAAAATTTAAGAGTCATTTTTCAGTTTTATTAATTTTCTATATACATTGCATTTACCTGTTTATGAAGACAATTACTTGCTGTACTTTTATTTTCCCTTATATTTAAATAAAAGTAAACCTCATTATGTAGTATTTATAAATTGAAAGATAAAGTATTTTCAGAATTTTAAGATGTTTCAAAATGAAATTATTTGCTCAGTAAGCAATACAATATGTAATGCAAGAAATTTTATGCACTTCTGTAAGAAGGAATATGTGAAAATGTACTATAATATTAAATAATTATCATGAATATTAAATTAAATCATGAAGTTATAAACAAAACTACCAAACTATTTAAATTTTGCAATGAAAATTAATTTTAATTTAATATAACATGGCAACAATTAAAACCGAATAATTAATCTAAATAATTATGGAAAAAATCATTTTTGAAACTAACTTGAGAAAATAATTTATTTATGAAAAAACTTTCTCTTTTAACTCTGGTTTAAATAAAAGAAAAATGGGAATTTTTCTTTTATTTAAACCTAAATACAATTTCCTTTTTAAACAATCGATGTTCGAGTACTAGGAACTAATCTCATATGCAAGTCTAACACTAAAATTATCATCATTAAATCTTAAAATTGGTATCCCATTAAACCTGTTCCTGAATTATTATTGTATATTTCCTGTATCCTGAGCCTGGAGTTAAAATTAATTAAGATATCATAAATTTATCTCAGTCATTATCCTCTACCTTTTGATGCCGGCTTGGGACCCTCACACTCTCAAACAATCAGCGGCATCGCTTTTCCTTCCAAAGTAATTCTTTTTAATCTGAAATAAGAGATTAACGAATTCAAAGCACTTCAGTTCTGTTGGTGGAATTAATTAGCATACGAAACATGATATACTTTCTGAAAAGGCAAATAAAAAGGGCAAAATGTAATTAAAGTATTTTCAGTGCAAGTCTCTCTGATCTCCTTCGCGTGAAGATTATTTTAGAGAGAGAGAGACAAAGGAATTTAAACTTTCTTATAAGATGTAGCAAAAAAAAGATGGAAAAAGATTTGAATTTTAATCCCTTCATTGAGTTTAAGACTTTTCCTTAATTAAAAGTATCTTGATTATGCGGATTTATCATTCATTGTAGCAAAATAATTACAGCTTTATGTTTCACTCCATAAATATGAAACATTTTTTTAATTTAGTTATATTGTTTTGGAAATTAAAAAAACCAAAAAAAAAATAATAATAATTCAAAACAAATGTGAATTAATTTTTAAACCACAACAAACAAGTAAACCAAATTTGAATTTAATTAATAACAAAATATAAGTAATAGGAGTTAAACGTGATTTAAGAAATAAAATTTATGCCAATATATATCAGCGCACTAAAAAGAATATAATATGAAAAGAATTTATGTTTCGTTTATCAGTATCATTAGTTTTATGAAGAGAATTCTTCAAATATTATGTATAAACCAGATATTTCCTTGTTAATGATAGCGACAAGCGAAGCAATAGTTTTTCAGAAAATCTGTGAATCATTTCAAAATAGTTGTTTTGGCAATTTGAAAACAATTGTACATTCAAAGCTCAACTACTGAGTTGTTGTTACTTAAGATATTTGGACACACAAACACACACAAGCCAAGTTTGCTATGCAGTCAGCTATGCGGATTTAAGTCAGTAGGGTGTGTTTTTTGTTGAATCTGAGCACTACGAAGTTGAAAGTAAGATTTTACTTTATGACTCCTCCAATAGATGGCACCACCAGAGGATTCACTCTATTTTGACTGATATGGAGAAGAATAAAAATTTCTCCAGATTATAACACCCATGGTAACTGCTGAACGACCGACCACAGGACATTCGATTCCACAGATTTAGCGAGCACTTTTATTGCATGTATTCGGTGGGTCTTTGGCAACATTGGGAATCAAACCTCATTTTTACGGACGGAAGGCCGATGCCGTAACCACTAGGTTACTTCTGCCCCTTAAAACCTATGAAATATATAGGCAATCAATAAAGCTTTCATACAGGAAAACATGAATGTTTGCTGTAAGTGGGCTTTATTGGCCTGATTTGAATTTTTTAAACAAATACCTTACCCTACGTCTATTTTTCAAAGTAGCGTTATTATTAGTAGTATTAATGCAGCGTTATTTCTAAATAGCTTTGCCTCCAAATGGTTGGTATATTTTGTGACTTAATGCACGTGCTTATAAATGTACAATCAAATTGTAAAAAAATACCGATTTCCTGGGATACTTACATTTGTCTTTGCTATTCCACAAATTATGATTGATGAAAATGCGTAGTTGACCTGCTTTTTTAAGAATAGATATTCTTACCCTTGACCAATACATTATTACACGCCATAAGATAAATTAATTTACATTTTAATTCTCATTTCATGTGCTAGCAAAGCAAAAATGTCAGGAATTTAATCGGTTAGAAATTTAATCAATGTCAGGAATTTAATCACATCACAAAGCTGGGCCGTGCTAGCCTAATGGTTAGGCCAGTTGCCTTCTGTTTGGAAAGGTGGGGTTCTACCCTGTATGCCACCAAAAACTCACCGAGTACATGCGTTATACGTGCTCGTTAAATATGTGGAATCGAAGTCCTGTGGTCGTTCGTTGAGCAGTTACCATCGATGTAATGGACTGGGAAAATTTTGAGAGAAATATAGAGAAATACATGTTTTTCATAAAAAAAAAATTTCGCTAAATTAACTATGTTAAAATTTTTTTCAGTTATAATGTCTTTAAACGAGCAGAAAATATTTACTTTACTCCCAAAATATGAATAAAATACATCATCCATTATTGTACGCTTTAAATTTTGGATTATTATTTTTAAAATACTGATGGTTTATATTCCTTAAAATAATAAGAAATATTTTTCTGAAATATAATTAAAATTCGTAATTGATACTTATAACCATCCTGTGTTAATAGAATGTCTAAAACTTAATTCACCTATATAAAGAGTATCAATTTATGCTAAATTATTTATGCACATATACATTGATCACGTTTATCAGAAAATAATTAAATAAATTGCGTATTAATGAAAATATTTAATTGAATTTTCAAAATATGTCTTCTTTTTCTAATTTATGAATATTTTCACCTTCTGATAAATGTTCATTGTTTAAAATTTTTAATAAAAGTAAGCTTTTTTTTTAATTTCGGAAATAGAAAAATTGAAAGAAATAAGAAATACTGTGTGTTATTCATATATATATATATATATATATATATATATATATATATATATATATATATATATATATATATATATATATATATATATATATATATATAGCGAAAAAATTCAATTAAGCTGTCAATAACATTTTAGGATGATTTCTTCTGTTCTTAGAAAGGTAATAAAAACCCCATTAAATTCTACTTTTCTTTTTTAATTACTTGCAGGGGATTCCAATTAATTGAATGTTAGTGATAAGGAATTTCTTAATGTAAAACTGTTTACAAGTATTCCTTATGAAAAGTTATAAAAAGCGAATTTCAGTGTAATGTAAATTGACATGTACATTAATACATTTTAATTTAGATACTTCGAACGAGTTAAATGGTTATGTTCATAGCATTTTTTTCCTTCGCAAATAAAAAGAGTGTCAAAGAAAGGTGTGGAATTTAATGTTAAGCTTAGCACGAGAAATATACGAATAAACCCAATCCCTGCTTACCCAATTGGAAGATTGGGTAAGTCTATGGAGCATACAATTATATTTATGGATAAAAAAACAAGTTTTTTAAACATTGCATATGAATGAAGCAAAAAAAGATTATCTATCCTAAATGAAGAGAAATAAAATATATAGAAATCACATAAAGTGCCGGATGATAATTTTGGTAAAAATAAATCCATATTAAAACTAATTATTTATTTGTTGTCAAATAAAACTTTATTGATATTATTATAAATTTTACTGCAGTTTGTTACATTCATATCAATAAATTTCAAAATTTAATATTAGTTAAAACAAGAAAAACAGCTTTACTAATTGAAATAGCTTTTTTTTTGATTGCTCATAAAACATAGTGAAATTTGAAAATCAAATTTATTTGAGTGTACACAATATATTCCTTTGATTTTAAAAATGCACAAGAATAACATTCAAATGTATTAAAGCAATGAAGGTATAAGTAAAAAAGCTTAAATTGTCTTGTTAAATACTCCTCTGAAACCGTTTAAATTAGTACTTTTAATTACAAAATGTTTTTAAATAGAATACATACATTCAGGGTGTGCACATTATATATATATATATATATATATATATATATATATATATATATATATATATATATATATATATATATATATATATATATATATATAATATATATATATATATATATATATATATAAATTATATATATATATATATATATTATATATATATATTACAGTAAAAATGAAAAATCGGTGATTATATAAAATTACTGGTGATTATACATAATCACCACTGAATTTGGTAAATATGATAAATTGTTTCATATTTATCAAATTTACTGGTTAGTTTATAAAATCCCCAACTCATAATAAGGAAAGTAATGAATTCGGATTATTTTGTGGAAACAAACCAAACTCATATTCTATAGGGAAATAATCATTCATTTGTATTTACGTGTAAGCTTATGCATTAGACTGTTTTAGAAATACAAAGCTTGCCAGATTTTTTACATTTCCACTTATCACCATAATCACGACAATATTTGGGAAATATCCAACTCGTAATGGTAAATGAGATTAATATCATGACATATTGGGCCAGTAGAATAAAGTGCAGGTTTTCTTTGAGTATTACTACTCAGAAAGGTATTTTTTGGTTGGAATATATATATATATATATATATATATATATATATATATATATATATATATATATATATATATATATATATATATATATATATATATATATATATATATATATATATATATATATATATATATATATATATATAAATGTTTTTAAAATGAAACTATACATTTAAGCAAATAAGTACAATTCATTTTCCAATGAATGTGAAACTAAATTCTTTCTTTAAGGAAAGCATACAAAATGTTTTTGTAATTTTTAATTGCTATGCTACTACTATTTGATTAGTATTCCACACAGTCACTGACGACCAGATGATATAAATTATAGACTACTTTGAACTATATATATATATATATATATATATATATATATATATATATATATATATATATATATATATAGATTACCTTGACCCCACATACATACAAAGCGACGCTGGCGAGACCCAGAATGTATCTTTAGGTTAACAGGTTTGGGTTGGAATACTCTACCATCACCAAGTGCTTTCGTCATTTTGAACCACGGTCAGGTGACGAGGTCACACCTGAGCCTCTCCACATCCACGCCACATCAGCGGAAGGACGTTGGACATCACGTATTAACGTGGACACGTCCCAAACCGACGGAGCTCCAGCAACCCAGTGAGGGATAATGTGGTAACCCTCCCAACTATTGCCCTCGGCAAATGGTGTTTCACTTTGCTGATCTTAAAGGGAAGCTACTGAGCCACTGGAGCTCATTGACTCCTCATTGTGTACTGCCTAAAACCAGACATTTCTTTGAATACAGTTATATAACTTTCATTTGGTTTTTAAATTATAGTTGGCCGACTATTCGCGTATTGAAGAGAATAAAAACTCTTAAGAACTCATTTTAATAGATGTAGTTGAAAAAAGTAGCAAGACAACATTCAAAGCAGAAAACCAACAAAGTGGTTGTTCAACAGTGGCTGGAATCGCACCCGGTATCTTCTGCTTTAAATAGCGTGATTCGGTTACTAGGTCACGGAGAGAATTTTTGTGGCGTTTTAACGCTATGGAGCAGATAGCTGAACAGACGAAAATCGTTGTGAATAGTTTTGATATCCACAACAGGTTCCTTTTGAAGAGGGCTTTATCTAGACAGTGGATCATATTCATGGGTAACAAGTAATTCTTCTTCTTCTTCTTCATTGGCCTGACAGCGCAGGGTGGGCCTTTGCCTTCCTCAGAAATGCATACCAGGACCCCCTATTTTTGGACAAGGTCATCCAGTTGGTCACTTTTAGTGCTTTTAAGTAGTTTTCAAGGCAGTCACGCCATCGGAGTTTCGGTTGTCCTCTTCTTCTGGTGCTAATGGGTCGTGCCTAGAAAATTTTTTCATCACCCGATTGTCGTTTATCAGGCTCAAATGTCCTGCCCATTTTAATCTCTGTATTGAGATAAATTTAACAATATCTGGTTCTTTATATAATTTATAGAGCTCAAAATTAGTTCTTCTTCGCCATGTATTCTCACATTTTATTCTAACAAATATGCTTCTTAAAGTTTTTAACAAGTAATTAGGTATGGAAAAATGCCAAGCCTCTATCTTGATAGAAATATGTTTAAAAGCAACATGCATCTTTCATTCTTCAACAATGACCGAAATCAAATATAAAACAATAATTTCAGAACTTTCATATTCATCATCACAATATTACAGTTTATATTAGATGTAATTGGAATGAGATTTTAATAATGTTTTTTATCTGTATTATCCTCAAGTTTGCTAACTATTTTCTTTACTATTAAGTTGCATGTTCTTTTTCCCAATTACTACATTTTAGAAAAGCATTTTCTGCCAGCTTGGAATAATAACAGTTTAGTCTAAAAAATGCAGATAATTCAACATGAAGTTGACCAAGAAATCATATAGGAATTTTATCGAGCTATGCAACAATTGTTGACAATTTGACACAGATGCCGTATAATGCAGGATACCAAATTCTGAATTTGATGATTTCTTTTGGCGGATTTTCTTATGTATGTGGCAACCTGGTTTTTTATTACGTCATAGATATGGAAACCTATGAGAATTATGCTAAAAATTCTATTTTGGCGTCCCTAAAATTTAGATCATCACGTACGCCATAATACATCGTCTTGCAATATTTCTTCACTCATAATATAGCATCCTGGATTATACAGCATTTGTGCTGCCAATTTTCATAATAACATACAATATACAACAATTTGTAAAAGTCATCTATTGTTTAGAAATAAAATATTTTAAATAATTATTAAGTTGTTTCAAAATTTTTTAAGAATTAATTTTTATCACAATTGAGCTACTCTTCTATGATATTAAACAATATGTTTTGTAAAATATATAATGTATTTTTGTGAGTTTGACAAATCATATTTTCACCAAGTTTCGAAAAGTGAAACCTAAAAAAATTTATTAGTCAAAATGCTTTTCCAATATCATGCTTACATATAAATTAATATATTTAGTCCCTCTACTCTTAAGATATGCATTAGCTGAAAGATGTCAATATAATGTGTTTTTCTTTTAACTGTGAGCTCCATTGGCTCAGTAGCTTCACGCCGCTTCCCGTAAGCTCAGCAAATTGAAGCATCATTTGCCGCGGGCAGTGGTTGGGAGGGTGACCACGGTGTACTCTCCTTCACTGGGCTGCTGAAACTCCGTGGCTTGGGGACGTGTCCACGTTAATATGTGACGTCCAAAGTCCTTTCGCTGGTGTGGCGTGGATGTGGAGAGGAGGGTGCCAGCTCAGGTGTGGCCTCGTCACCTGACCGTGGTTCAAAATGACGAGGCACCTTAAAAAGAGCAAAGTCGTACTTTCACCTTCGTGGTGCTCTGATCCAAACGAAAGACGCTCTCTATTGACTTAATTCGCACTGCCAAAGGCATAGCGAGCTTGGGTTGTCCAAGTGTCATAAGCAACAACAATCTTTTATTTGTAATCATAAAGCAAGACCACCTACTGTTCTTGCCCTTCAATTTTCCTTGTTGTAAATGCAAGTAGATGAATTGGTGTAAATAAATTTTTTAATAACTGTGCTAAGTACTTTATGGTTTTTCAACAAACCACAGGGCCACTGTGGCCTGATTTATTAGGGCGTCGTTCTCATTGGAAGGTAGTGAGTTCGAATCCCGGCTTAACCGAAGATCCGTCGTGTTCACTAAAAGTGTCTGGGGCACGCTAAAACTAGGCGTGATCGCAATGTCTTCCTAGTGAAATGATAACGATGAATTTGGCAAGCCAAGTATTGGGGCTCTTCTGCCTGATCGCTGTTTTAAAATCACGAAGAATTCACGTGGATACTCTATATAACTGGTAGAGACAACAAACCATGCAATATTACATGCTTAAGAAATTTCGATACTTAGGGCTGATTTTATTTAAATAACACAATTCACACATTTTCTTAATACTTTTTCATACATATTAAAAATGGATTTTTAAACACAAATCCAAATATTTGTAAAGGGTTCATCATGGAATAATTTTTGGTGTAGATGCTTCGAGGTTCAATCGCAATCAATTTTGAGTTGCGTAAAATTGATGCTGCTTTGTTTTTTTCTGCTTGCATGCTTGCTGTAGTAAATCCTTTGGAATTTTCTGGAAGTTCTAATGGTCTAAAATCTATTTATATAAATATGGTCTAAAACCATGTATCTAAATATGGTCTAAAATCTATATATCTGAATATGGTCTAAATCTATATATCTCAATATGAGCTAAAATCTATATACATAAATATGGTCTAAAATCTATGTATATAAATACAGTCAAAAATCTATATATATAAATATGGTCTAAATCTATATATCTGAATATGGTCTAAAATCTATATACCTCAATATGGCTAAAATCTATGTATCTCAATGTGATCTAAAATCTATGTATATAAATATGGTCTAAAATCTATGCATATAAATACGAACCAAAATCTATATATATAAATACGATCTAAAATCTATGAATCTATGAATGTTTAAGAAATGTTTTGCACCATCTTTTACAGTTGTTGGACCATCCACTAAATGATTGAAGAAATTTATAATATATTTTTATACAATCATATCTCGAAATATATTCATTGATAAATATAAAATTAGAGCTTCCAAACAAGCTTTAAACAATAATAATTTATTAATTGTAAATAATGAATGACTTATTAATAAGATATCCTTTTTTTATTTACATATTTTTTAACTTGAGGAAAACTTTTTTGTTTATTGTAATTAACAAAAATCTAATTATTATTATATGAAATTTGTTTTCTATGTAGAAATAAATTTCAGCAATTCTTTTAAACTCTATTGATATTTTTTATGTATTTTAATTAACATAGCTTTCATTCATTTTATTTGAATATGTGATCGGAACTAAGCTAAAAGAAAATTTATCAACGATAAAAATGATTTTCTTTTAAGAATGTATTAGAATGTTTTAATTATTTTGCATTTAATACATTCAAAGAAATATTATATTGTATTAGTTATAAAAACAACTTAAGAACTTCTTTTGACTTTTTTTTCCAAAGATAGCAGAATATTTTTATGGAAAACGAATTATTCTTTAATTAAAAAACAAAATGGGTTTTTAAGCCTATCAGTGAATGAATTGAAATACGCTTTTTTTCTCGTCATTTTCTTCTTATTTAAAAGTACTTATAATTATTTTTTTCAAAAGAATATTTAAAGCTTAAGAATTTTATTAAGGTTCATTGATGAAAAGTAGTAAAGTAATTTAAAACGAGTATTATTAAAACAGAATTTTTCATTATTATATTTAGAATTTACATTAATTTTATGATTCCTTATTTTCATATTTTTAAGAAAATATTTTACATTCGAAATTTACAAATTAGAAAATAATATGTAGGCAGAGCATTCCAGAACTGGGGATTTTTTATTTGAAAGATGTAAATTTAAAATTAAAATAGAGTTTCAAATTAAATTTTGAGTTCCATATTGCGTAACATTTATTGTCAAAAAAAATTACATTCATTTTGCTAAAAAGTATTGAAATATTTAAATTTATTTCAAATTAATTTTATTTTTTATATAAATTACTGAAGTGTTGCACTTAGATCTTTTAGTGATATTTCCTCACTATAAAATATTCTTTATTATGAAAATTTATCATCTCAACTAAGTTGTTTATTATGAAAACACACAATTATGTTTAAAATTTTTTAACAAAATTGTTAAAAGAATCGCATCAGAACAACGATTTTATATGGTTCGAAGAAAAATTACTACATGATGCACGTATTTTTTACATTCTATTTTAAAATACTTAGTTTTATATTTTTTCATAACGTGTTGTTCAAAGGTCATTGTTCCTAAATACTTAAACTTCCATTAGATTTTAATCTTACACCTTGTTTATCAAAAAATATATAATTAGCATAAAATTTAAAAAAAAAACATTTATCTTCTCTTACCAGTAGCTGAATATGAGTAGAGTTAAACACATATTTCTTTCATTTTTTAATAATGAAATAGTGATATATTTTTAAATAATTACAAGAAAATGAAATATGAAAATAAAGATATTGACAAATGTATTAAATTGAAATCTAATATTTAAGTTAGGTCTAAAATACTAGAACATTTCGAAGTCAATTTTTGTTGTGTAATCCGCATTTAATTAACTTAAAATTAAGGAAATAATCTTGAACTATAAACTTGCATATTTAAAGACCGTGCAGCGCGCGAGCATTAATTTTCTATTTCTCTTACAAACTGACTTACCCCGGCAAACAAATTTCTGACATTTTATGGCCCAATAACCACAGAAACGCTTTGCATTATTACAGAAATAAACCGTCTCGGTACACTTTGAAGTACCGGCGCTGCGGTCGCTTTTACGTCCGCCCACCTTCAAATTGTGCGCCGATTTTAATAGCGCATAACATATGTTCCCCAGAATAGGGTCTCGCGATGCCAGTCTCGGGGAATTAAACTCGACATTTGTGACCTTTAATATGTACAGTGAGAAAAAGAAGTGTCAATAAAAGAGAATCAGGTAAGATTCACTGGTGGTACAATGGTACAGAATGACATGACGCACCACGAAATAAAGTTTGCGTTCTGAAAAAAGTATTTGATATATATGTACATATATATATATATATATATATATATATATATATATATATATATATATATATATATATATATATATATATATATATATATATATATATATATATATATATATATATATATATATATATATATATACATACATATATATATATATATTTATATTTATATATATATATATATGTATATATATATATATATTATATATATATATATATGTATATATATATATAAATAATATATATATATATATATATATATATATATATATATATATATATATATATATATATATATATATATATATACATACATACTAAGTAATTGCGGATTTTCTTTAGAAAATCAAAGACAATTTTTTCATGGAACTAAATAACTTTATTCTGTAATGTATTGCCCATTTTAACCAATAACCTTTTTCCATCTTTCAGGCAGCATCATAATCCCACGTTCATAAAACTTCCGGTTTTTATTGGCAAAAAAAACTGAATCAGGTACGATTTGAAATCATCATCATTATTGAAATTTTTACTATTCAAGGAGTTTTGTAACTATCGAAAAAAAAGTAATCAGATGGTGAAAGGTCAGGCCTATATAGTGGATGTTGAAAAACTTCCCAACCAAGCTCCAATAATTTTTGCCGAGTGTCCAAAGATGTGTGTGGCCTTACATTGTCATGATGGGATACAAAACCTTTTCTATTTTTCGATTCGGGCCGTTTTTCTTCAACTGCATTGTTTAATTTCGTTAGTTGTTCAATGTAGACATCAGAATTGATCGTTCGATTGGATGGTAAGAGTTCAAAGTAGACAATTCCTTTACAATCCCACCAAACTGATAACAAAACCTTCTTTTGATGAGTATCAGCTTTTGATGTTGTTTGAGTTGGTTCACCTGGCCTGCTCCACGATCTTTTCCGCTTGATATTGTGGTCAACAACCCATTTGTCATCGCCAGTTATCAGTCGTTTTAGAAATGGATCATTTTCATTACGTTTCTTTAGCAAATCGCAGATGTTAATGCGTTTCGTTAAATGCTTTTCTTTCAGTTCGTGAGGAACCCATGTATCGGGTTTTTGAACATAGTCAAGTTGTTTTAAGTGATTTTCAATGCATGCATGTGATACATGAAGCTTCTCTGCTATCTCACGTGTTGTACTGTGACGATCCGAATCGATTATTCCTTTGATTAGGTCGTCATCAACTTCAACTGGACGACCAGAGCGTTTTTCATCTTTGAGTGAAAAATCACCAGAACGAAATTTGGCAAACCAATTTTGAAACTGCCGTTCTTTTAGGGCTTTATCCCCATAAACAGCACATAACTTTTTATGAGCTTGCGATACGTTTTTCCCTTTGCGGAAATAAAAAAGCAAAATATGACGAAAATGTACCTTTCTTATTTTCCATTTTTCAACGAACGCCAAACGAAAACCACGCAACCGATCAAAAAACTTTTTATACTGATTAACAGCCGAATTGTCAACTATCAAATAACAAAAAGTGTTTTATATTTGCACTACGTCTCTAAACCTAAAAATTCAACTGAAGCCATCTATGAGTAAAATCCGCAATTACTTAGTTGCCAATCCAACCCAATATATATATATATATATATATATATATATATATATATATATATATATATATATATATATATATATATATATAAAGCATGATTAGAAATATCATTAGCATAAATTGAAATAAATATAAGAATGAATGCAAAAATTATAACCCCTAGGCAAAATATTCAACCCGAAAGCAGTTTAAATAGAATTAATAAAGTATAATCAATCTTAAATTAATCAAATGCCAAATGAAGAATAATAAAGTAAGAATGCGAAATATAGGTAACAGATGGAACACATATTCAATAGAGAGTTCAAAATTTAAAAGAAACGAAGAAGCTGGCCATATTGGTAGACCCTGAACTAGCTGGCTATATTTGGACTTCGTTTCATTTCCCTTCTATTCAATGTTTCTTTTAAATTTTGAACTATCTGTTGAATACATGTTCCATCTGTTTACTATATTTCGTATTTCCACTTTACTGTTCTTCATGCCTCCCAACTTGTCTAGTGGTCAGCGTGCCTGACTGCGGATAAGGAGGTTCTGGGTTCGAATCCCGGTTCGGGCATAGATGTAATTTCTCTCTATAGCTGTCCTGTCTTTGTCCTTTCCTTGTATGAATGAGGTGTGAATGGTTGCCTACCCTATAAACGGGTCCCTATGGCATGTGACGTACTTTCCCCTTCATGGTGCTCTGATTAAAACGAAAGCCGCTCCCTATTGACTTAAATTCGCATAGTCAAGGCATAGCGAGCTTGGCTTTTCCAAGGGTCATTAGTAACAACAACAGCTGTTCTTCATTTGGCATTTACTATTAATCACAAATAAATATACAAGATGTATGTAAGAAACTAGAAATTATTAGTTAATTAAATATTACAATGTTTCAAAAAGGTTGAACTAATAATAAAAATACATATATAATTTAAGATCCTAAAAATAGTTTCAATTTTTATTTTGAAATAAAAAATTATATCGCTTATATATATATATATATATATATATATATATATATATATATATATATATATATATATATATATATATATATATATATATATATATATATATATATCAAAATAAAGATAAATATCAATATCGGTATCGAAATAATAATCGTCCGTTTTTCCCCCTTTTCAGGAATTATGATTTCGTTTCCAAAATTAAAAGATAAAACTCTTATTAATAGCAAATAATAATTTATCTGTTTTTTCTGATGTTTATTCAAAAAAAAACAATCAACAGTCGTAAAAATTTCTTTTTCTTTACTGAAATTGTTGAAAATACTATTAAATTTTTAAAATGACTCAACGATTCTCTTAAAATATTTTTGTTAAATACATGCGTTTTATGAGTCGTAATTTCCCAAGTTTCTAAAACTAATTACTAACGTTAGAAGTTGTTACCATAGAAACTAATTTCTTATTTAGGGTATTGTTGAAAACTCATTTATTTGGAAATGAGAAATTTTCGATAAACCTTCAATGTATTTTAAACCCTTAAGATTTAGAAACTACATTAAAAATATGTTTTTCAAAACGATAAGAAATAATAAATAAATAAGAGAGGTAATATATTTCTATCAGACGGGGTTATTTTAATAAGAAATTATTTCTATTATTGAATATATTATGACTTACAAAATAAAAAAGTATACAAACAATGAGTAAAAATATTTTGATTATATTGATATATATTTATATATATTTACTTGTATTTTGCATTTATTTTATAAAGAATACACATATATTTTTATTTATATTACTTTAAATATATATTCATAATAAAAGAAATATAGGAAATTAATAAAATCATTGTATTATTTCCGATAAAAATGCAAGACATATTAATCATTCAAATGAATCTATTCATATTACTATTTATTATAATAATAAAATTTAAATTAAATATAAAAGTCAAATTTTTGATGTTGGAAAAATTTTCGATGTTGGATGAATGAAATTTTTATTGGCATTAAATTATTACAACTTGATAATTTACAACTACATGTACGGATATGCACATTTATTCTTCATTTAAATTAAATATTTTGTAAGCTTTCATTATTGTGCTGCCATTATTGTACACATAATAATTTAAACTTTTGAAAATGCAATTTAATCACTAAATATAAAATCAATAAAATTCATTGGAATTTTTGAAGAGTTTGAAAAAATTAAAAGAAAGATAATTGTATTTTGTTAAGCTCATATTTCTTTCTCGGTTTGAACAAAAATAAGATAAAAACTACTACCAAATTAGCTTTAAAATATGATAAACATTGTAAATACTTATGATAAATTATGTTATATTTTGACAATTAAAATGAATTTTACGATTAATCATCTTTAATGCATTTATGTCTAACAAGCACTCTACTACATTATTACATATTTCACATCCTATGTTACATATTTATATTACTACACTATTACATATATAAAAACTCTACTACATTATTACATATTTTGTTTACATTATGTCCTATAGTTTCCGATCGGAATTCACGCAATATACAATAGATAAAGCTGTGTACAATGGGTAATCGATTAACGAACATAATCCGTTGCAAGACAACATTTGCTAACCATCCATCGATTTACCATACATTTTTTTCGTTCATTCGTTCTGGAGACCCTAAAAATTAAATTTAAAAAAAGGATGTGCAATTTCTTAGTAAGTCTTGCACATTAATCAGTCCTTTTCATTTTTTTGAGCGTTAAAGAATATGTTACATGTCGATTATTTTTCTCTCTTTTTGGCTTTTTGGTAGTGATTATTAGCATTGCTGTTGTAAAAATCCCTAATCTGGTTTGGGTGCCATTCTAAGACCATTGCTCTGACATCATCCCACTTCTTTAACGAATGAACGAGAGAGGATTCTCAAAATGAAATCAGTTTGGTTTTGAATGAAATCAAAACCGAAATTGATGGTCTACTTTTACTGTAAATATACAATTGGAAAAAAAAATTTTTTGCAATATACTACTGGCAAAAATATTTTGCTAGTATTGAACTTTGTAGTTCAATAGACAAGTAACATAATTCAAGAGAGATGAAAAACGATTTTTGACAACCCTGGACGTCATGTTCAGAGAAATATTCGTTAGGATTCCTTTTAGTTCGTTATCCGGATATGTGTTCATATCAATTGTCCAAACAGAAAAATCTTTCGTGAAACTGTTCATTGTCCAATTTGTTCTTAGTCAAACTGCACATGACTCGGAATTTTAACGAAAATGAATCACAAATTTATACTGCTGCAACGTAAGTGTTCAATAGATCTAATTTTAAGTTATACTTTTAAGTTTCTAAAACTATGCTAATGCATAATTTTATAAAAATGTAAGTTCTTTTCGGTAATTATCTGTGAAAGGAAAAAGCAAGATTAATCGATTCTAACTCTATTTATTAATTAACTACAGCAACAATAATTTTACAATTTTAAGTTTGTAATTTTTGATTTTGAAGGCATCAAATTGATTATATACCAAGAAAATTATAGATTTCTGCATACTGTCAAATGGATTATTAATTTTATTTGTTTATATTTATATTACTGAAATTCATCAGTTATATTAATCAGTTGATTGTATCAGCAAAAAAATGCAAAAAGAATAACACGAAACTGTTTCAGATTTTAATTATATTTTCTTTAAAAGAAACCCGAGCTGGCAGCCGAATGGTTAGCCCTCTGGCCTTCGATTCAACAGTTCGTGGGTTCGAATCCCACCTAGGGCATGGATGTTTGTAGTGGTTCAAAATCTACTTTAAACCATAGGTCCCGGTCTAATTAGCCCTCGTGTGCAAAAAATGACCGTTGAGCGACAAACAAATCAAACCTTTAAAAAAAACATAAATACTAAAGTATGCAAATGATAACTATTTACAACAATTACATTAGAATAAGGAACACCTTTAATTAAGTACATAGGTAATGAAAATTTTATTAATGTTGTAAATGAGGGATTTATATCAATAAAAAAGAATATTTTAGCATAACATAAATTTAATACAATTTATTCTTTAATAAATAAGTAAACAAATAGGGTAATATGACTTTTTTAAATTATAGATGAAAAAATGGATAGACTATAACGCTTGAGTTTCTTAAAACATATTAAGGCTCTAAATTTTTAAATACGCTAAAAATAAATGCAAAATAAAATATTGACATTTTTGTTAATGTTTTCTATATATCTCTTAAAAGTGAACTTAAATTTCTCTTACAAATTTTTTTATTAAACTAATACTGTGTCGTTGATTAATAAACAACAGATAAAATACAACAAAAAACGTAAAGATATTTAGCAATGATTATTTCCTTTTGACACAAGAAAAGTAATTTAGTTTCCTATGTCAAAGAAAACACTAAATATTTCACATTGATAATCTAAATGTCTAAGAAAAGTACAGCGAAAATAAGTCTCATTTTAAGGTTGTAAATGCAAAAAAGGAAATAATACTATCTAGAAAACCATTAATTTAATAAATTTTTTAATATATCATTTCATATACTTCTAGAATAGGAAGCAATCAGTGACATCATTTCATAACATTTTGGAATTAAAGAATATTACCCTTTTAACTCTAATTTTTGAAATATTATATGATATGATCAAATCTAGTTTTCACACAATTAACTTAACAAAATACATTACAAAATATAATAAAGCAAACCTTTTAAATTTTATGATTTTTACTGTACAAAACAGTCAATGTATTTTTTAAATTGATGGAACAACTTACAATAATTTTATTTTCGATATTTGAACTTAGATTTTATTAAACTTTATTTTATTTAATTATTTGAATATCATATGTAATTCAGATATATATATTAGTCGATTAAATATATTTTAAAAAATACTGATAGTGTGTGAATATTGTCTTTTTTTTCTACATGAATCAACACTTAAAAATTTAACTTAAAGATACCAGAATGTTACTGTACTCGAGATTATGTTCATACACATAATTTATTTTTACTGTATATCAAAGGTGTTAGTTTTAATTTTTTTATTTATGTTGCATTTATTAATAACACGTTAAATTATTTTCAAAAACTTAAATTAATGAAAAATGTTCTTGAAAAAATGCATCTAAATGAAAATGAACGTATTCTTTTAATTTAAATATTATATTAATGATATAATGTTTCTTTTTTATATTATAATTATATACTATAATATAAAAAATTATTATAATATTATAATTACTTTTTTATATTATTTATCATTCACATGTTAAAAACCAATTTTAATTAAAAAAAAAAATAAGACACAGCCTAAAATAAGACACACTAATTAAAAATAAGATTTAAATATATAATTTTATGTTTTTTATTTTTTGAAAAGTATCTAAAAGATTGAAAAAATATTCGAACCAAATTTGAGATGGTTCCAAAATTTTAATAAAATTATTATTCAAATATGTAAATCCAAGATAAAATAAAACTCCGTACAAAGGGTCAATAGCGCTACTTGGAAATATTTCCTTCTCGATTGTTGCCGATACGTGGATGCAATACAAAAAAAGATAAGAAATGCAAAACTCAGAAGGATGTAATTTTATTAGTTGTTGAAGAGCACGGTATTGGATATGAATACAAAGTACCATGGCAGCTATGTGCTTTTGAGAAGAAAATACAAGCTGTAAAGAATAGAATAGTATATTTCCTAGAAACCACATCTTCAAAATTCAAAGGAATCCAAAGAGTAAAAACAATTATCTTTTAAAGCAAAAATGTGCTAATTTTGAAATAAATTTTCATACAGAAATATTTTATACCTAATAATGTAAATATTTTAGTAAGATAATTGATTCATAATTATATTCTTTAGTCCATTACACATATATATGCGTGATACATATTTGTGTATAAATATACTACTATATGCAATAAATACACTACTAAAAATACAAAAATAAAATGCCAAAAATATGTATATACAGGAAATTTCAGTGATAATCAAATTTTGTCTTAATAACTTTATTGTTTTTGACGTTGTATATAGATATATAACTAAACTCCATAGCCCGACAGCCCATGTGGGCCTAGGCCTACAGTGCCCATAACTGTTTTCATGACCGAGGGTCCTGGGGTGCGAAGCATATGTCCCAGTTAGGTGGTCAGCCTAACGTAAGACCCCCAAGTGTTTTGTTCCCAAGCTTGCTTGGTACTCAGTTAATCGACCCACTGAAGGGATGAAAGGCTGACTCAACCTTGCCCAGCCCGAGGATCGAACCTCGGACCTGTGTCATGGGAGCGTGAAACGCTGACACTAAGCCACCGGGTTTTATATATATATATATATATATATATATATATATATATATATATATATATATATATATATATGTATATATATATAATATAATATATATATATTATATATATATATATATATATATATATATATATATATATATATATATATATATATATATATATATATATATATATATATATATATATATATATATATATATATATATATATATATATATGCAAATTCAATTAATAAACTTCTTACCTCTAGTACGCATGATAGCTCTATTCTATTAGAAAATGAAAAACATCGGTAATGATCAATATTATCATAAAGTATTTTCATGAATAATTATTTTAATGAAGAATAATAGTTAATGTTTTAAATTCCAAAGAATTTATTGCAACACGTTGTATTGTAATCGAATTAAAATGTTTTTGAATTGAAAATTGGATGACGCTGATTTATGAATTCCTTTTTAAGACTCCTTCAAAGTGCCTTCATTGAAGCAAATTTTACTGTGTCAACATCTATTACTTCAGGTTCTGGTATGATAATAAACATAATAATAAAGACATATAATGTTGTAGTTGTTACTAATGACACTTGGACACGCCAAGCTCACTATGCCTTGGCTATGCGAATTTAAGTCAATTGGGAGCGTCTTTTATTTTTTAATCAGAGTACCATGAAGGTGAAAGTACGACTTTGATAGAGAGAGAAAGTACATCCATGCCCAAACCGGGATTCGAACCTAGGATCTCCTTATCCGCAGTCAGGCACGCTGACCACTAGACAAATTGGGCGGCACAAAAATAATAGTAAGCATAAGTAATAATTAGTAATGAAAAGAATATTAATACCGAAGTCTCATTCAATAGTTTTCTATATAAAACAATTATTAGATCGTAAATATTTTTCTTAATTATTATTGACAACAATTAGATTTTATGAAAAATTTTGCACATTGAATATTTAATTAACTCATCTGCTACTGAACAAGCATCTTTTTAAATAATTTCACGGAGACATTTTTTTATGATGCAATGATTACATACTATTGGCATGAGATCATCTTTAAGTCAAAGATTAGATGCCACTTCTAATTTAAAAATAAATTATTCAATTATTACTTTTTACTTGGTAACTAATAGTGTCTAAATTTAACATTATTTATTCTTTATATAATGATTTATTCGTAATTTAATTATTTTCAAGTAATTTAAAAGCAATTCTTGATAAAAAAAATGCATAATTCGTAAATCATTTCTGTTAAAGTTGAAAATACTCAAAAATTGGATTCTTACATTTCTTTGCTGTTAATATTATTATGTTTTATAATCATTAAAGTTTCTAGTGAAAAATGTGTGTGGATTTTTATCATATGATTTTGTAAAGAAAGTATATAAAAGATTCATAGATATACTTGTAGTATACCTGTTATTTAGTGCCGCTTATGGAGTATTTGTTAATACAGTAAGTAAAGTGAGTAATTATCATGCTTATACCCCTTGAGGATGGATGCAAAAGTACTTTTCCGTAAAAAGTTCCCTTATTGGCATGTTTTCTTCTTATGTGACTTATTTCATCGACACGAAGCGTTCGCAAGTTTGGTTTGTACTTATAAACATTGCTTGCTCTACAATTTTTTCATTGAATTATAATTTCATTAATTTAAAATGTTGTTTTTTTATTTTTATAGTTTTATCTTCTAAATTTTAAGATTTACCTAGAGATGAGGAAGCCATGGTTTAATATATGTAAAAATAGACCATACGAATGTACTCGAATAATTAGTTTATACAGTTAAAGTCTAATTTTTATCCAAAATAGTTTTATTATCATTGTCCATGAAGAGAAATTAAAGGCGCGTCTGGACGCAAACATTGCTTGTAGAATCTCGAATTCCAGTCGTCACTGCCTTGAAATTTATTTATCTATAGTGTCTGGAGTTAACATCTATTCAGTTTAGTGAACTATAGTTAGGAATATATCAAAAATCCACAGTTGAATTTAATAATTACATGCGAGTAGTGTATACCAATTCTTTATTATCTCATCCTTACGATAAATTGATGGATACAATTAAACTGTAGAGCCGACCGATGACTCATGGTTAGCGTTCCTGACTCCTGAACTGTTGGTCCCGGGTTCGAATCCCAGTACGGGCATGGATGTTACTTTCCCTCTCTGTCCTTTCTTCTGTGATGTTGCATGAATGTGGCCCACCCTATAAATGGGTTTATGGTGGTATGGCGCGGGCAACGCTACTCACCTCCGTGACTTGGTTCACAGGTGCCCGCTGGGTAACGACAATTTAATAGCAGTTTCTGGCCTTGTTGTGGCATAGGGTTTGTCACCCAAGTGTGCCCGCCGTTGGAAAAATAAATAAATAAATAAAACTGTAGAAATTGATGAGAGCTTTTTCGCTTAAAAAAAAGTAACGTGGATTGTCCCATGGTACGTTTTGGTGGTTCACGTCGTGGAACTAGAGAATTTTCCTTAACTGTCCTGGTTTATACCACAGAATCTTTAATGTCCGCATCACCTGAAAATGTCGCAGACGTAACTATTACATTTTCTAACTGCTGGTGCGCCTGTTTATAATCTTTCTGATTTTAAAGCTCTCAGATACAAACATTCCCTGATGAATTCTTTGAATAATTTCGTTAGTCCGCTCACTGAGTGTGATTGGCAATCTGTAGAGGAATGTCCATTTTGTAGTCTTTATCGCATAAATGGGGAAGTATTCACCAAAGAGGCTCTGGTCAAAAACATTCAGCTTCTTATCTTAGAGAACATGTGTTTATAGAAAAGCAGATATGTTTTTCGCTGTAGTAAAAGATATTTTTAATTTTGCGCCTCCTGTTTAATACCAATATTTATAAATAACCATCTCTTTTTCATTTTTAAATGTAATTTGGTTCTACCTGCATTTGTTTTCATATAACATTTTGTATTGGAAATATGAAAAATCTTTAATATAATTATTTTTGTTTATTTGATTGCTTTGTAGTTAAAATACATACAAAATTATTGTTGTTGTTGTCGTTTCTTAGATAGTGCCGAAAGTTTTCTGCATGAGGGCCGCCAGTTCCGGGCCTGGAGGCTGCAGAGAATCTCTTGAGGTGGTCCGCCAAGTTAAAACAGGGATCAAATGATTGCTTGGCAGTCAAAAATATGGTCTGGGAAAGTTCAGAATCTGGACAGTTTCTGCAGGATGTATAGGATCTTGTGTTATCAGGTGCTATTTTCATGCCTTTGAAATGGCCTGTTCGAAGTCTGGCTTGGCTTACTGAATTGTTGGTTGGAAATTCTACGTCGGGCGGCTGCGTTAGCATCAATGAAAGTTACCGTGTTGGGCTGGCCCCAATCACGAGCTTCCTTTGCAAGGATGTCAGCACACTCATTCCCTTCCATACCAACATGGGCAGGGATCCATTGGAGTGTGCATGGCTTGTTAATTTGGCAAAGAGCATTAATGTCTTGAGTTTTTGTAGTTTTACCATTGCATATGGCTTCTAATGCGGATTTTGAATCTGTAAAGCGTACCATACCCTCGGTTGAATCATCATGGTAGTGAGATAAGTAAAAAGAGAGGGCTTCTTTAACTAGTTCACTAGTGAAGTTTGAGGCGATTAAGCCTGAAGGAACTCTGAGATTGGTTTTAGTCCCAGTGGGATGTAAGATAAAGATGCCTGCACCACCTTTAATAAAAAATAATTAAAGCTCTAATATAGTGCCAAAAATAAGTGGTATACTTTCAATGGAAAATTACCAATATTGAAGCTATACTCAAATATTAAGTTAATTATTATGGGTAAATAAAGAACATCTAAAAAAGGAAAGTAGTAAACCAAGTTTCATTAACTAAATATAAAATAATTAGTTCATTTCTTCTTCTTCTTCTTCTTCTTAGAATTGGGTTTGTATGTCATTGGGCACCTCTGCTTTTATCAGCGTTTTGTACCATTAACTCCAAACCCAATGCTTCCTAATTCCAGTTGCTCGGGTCACCCACTTTATTAATAAAGTCCGATAACCCTTTCATGGAGTTTAGGTGTAACTCTCTAGTAGGGATGATGCCTAAAGAGGTTAATCTAAGGAGGGCAAGAGCCTAGCATTCAAAAATGATATGCTCTGCCGTTTCCTCTTGCGTATGACATTTCCAGCAGATAGGGTCTTGCTGAAACAGCCCCATCTGGTCAGAGAGTCAGTCATACTAGGGATAGCTTCCTGACTTTCACCAGAAGATGGTTTATAGGTCATTTCTACCTCAAGTGAAGGATTCATTACTGCCCCTTTACAAGACAGCCTCTGAGTCCCCTTGTCTTTTTCAGCAAGGTCTACTTCAGAGGCATCACCTGCAGATGCAGAAAGGTTTGTTATTTCTTGTGTCTTTTCAGCCACAAGATAACAATTTATAAGCTCAGGTAATATAAGTCCACCCAGCATTGCCTGAGATACTGGGCAAGGCAAATTACTCTAGAAGTTTGCCAGGCAACTAGAGGCTCCGTTAAGACACCAATACCGCGGTGCCAATTAGCCCTAGGCACGGATCGCATAACACCAGGGTTTACGGGAGCTGGTTCGCGGCCTCTGATTCTATATTCAAGGCTATCCTGTCATTCCTACAGGACATTCGGTGATCCACCACCTACCGACGCGCCTGGTAGCTGCTCAGGCCCCAGGTAGTTCATTTCTTAGTCACTTAAGATTTATTTTAAAGCTCAATTTTAAAATTTGCAAAAATGCAATTTAAATTCAATTTGGGAACATTTCAATATTAATCGTATATTCGCGTAAGAAAAATGTTTACTATTGTGAATATAAGAATTTTGTTCATTAAAGCTTATTTTAGGAATTCAAATGAGAAATAAATGCTTACATAACCGAAGATAAATAAAAGCGATGCAACTAAATCGCATGTTGCTTCATGTGTGTGAATGTGAAGAGTTCGAAAAGTTTTTAATCAAAATTTCAGGAGCAAAGGAAGGACAGAATCTAAAAATACTCGTACGAAATATTTTAATCTTTCGCTGTAAGGATTTTCCACCAAGCGATTATTTTATTTCGGAAACCATTTCTTACCCCTGTTTAATCCTCTTTACGGCGAAGCATCCTGATTCTCCATAATTTTCCCCCAAACGCCGCTTCAACGCCTCTCTGAAAGATTTCCATATTTAAGACCTTCTTTTCCGTTTCTTTAAGTCTTTCGAAAATAATTCGCCGCGTTCTTTTACTCAAAGTGCTTTCTTTTTTTTACCCTTTCGCAATTCTTTATTTCCCTTCGAACGCTTTGTAGTTTCTGTTTATTCCCTATGCTCGCAGCAAAATTGATTTGTCGTTGGGAGATCGAAGGAAAAGTGGCAAGGTGTGGGGGCGTAATTTTGGCGAGTTCTCGAGCACTTTACACCTGGAATATAGCATGTAAGAGAAATCTTCTCTGGAGATTTCGAGAAAGTGCGTTTTGAATTGATCTCAAATCTTGTTAAATTATTTTTGTCGAGAAAATCTCCAACGGGATTGAAAGGGAAAAAAATTCCCTATCTCTTCCATTCTTCTTGTTTTTTCCCCCTTCTTTCTTATGCAAGGGTATTCAACAGGACCAAGGAAGAGTTATTTCCAAAAAATAAGTTTACATTCGAAACACGAAAAAATAGCATCAAAACACTTTCTTTTCTTCAATTCGTCTGTGAATTTTAACCAGAATGAATAATCGATGGTAGCTTGAATAGAAGGGGTATGTTTTCAAAAAGTCTACGCATTATTTTTTTTATTTTTTATTGTTACATCGTATTTATCTTATAGAGGATATTGAAAATTGATTTTGCAAAATTACATTTCAAATGTAAATAAAATATTCTTAGATTTCAAGTTTAAACTTTCGATGCATTCTGAAAAACTTCGTGAGCCAATGTAGTAATAAACAAATAAATATTTTCTTTCAAAACAAAAGATTTATTTATTTATTACGATTTAGATCCAGACAAAAAACAGCAAACCTACATAAAATTTCCGTTCATTTGTAAACTTTTTTTTCATGTATAAGCGTTATTAAACAAAAATGTAAAAAATTTCAGTATATATTTCTTCGGAATGCACACGAAATAATATAATACGTTTTTTGTTTTGAAACAAAGCATTTTTCAGGAGTAAAATTATGGTAACATTCAAAACATATTTTGATACAATTAGAAATCTGAGAAAAGATGCAGAAGATAACTAATAATACGTTTCTGTGTCAATTAGTAAATAATTCACTTATTTTAATAAATGTAGTTCTAAATTAATAGCTTCATTTTTAATACATTTCTTTTTTTCTAGGATTTGCTACTGTTGGAAGAACAAGAGGTACATATTCCATTTCATTTTTTCGCAATACTTAGTTGTAATAGAATCAGAATATATGTTCTAAAACATAATTTAATATATTAATATATGTATGTTTATATATATATATATATATATATATATATATATATATATATATATATATATATATATATATATATATATATATATATATATATATATATATATATATAGATATATATATTAAAAGATAACTTTTAATTTAATTAACTTAATAATAATTAGTGTAAAACATTCTAAATAGTCCACGAGTATGTAGTACTAATATGTCAAGAAATTTAAAATTAATTGGTGGAAAATAATCTTATTAATATTTATAAAAAATTTCTTCATAATTTTTATTTTAATTTTTGTAAAAATCATTTCAAATGCATTTAACTATGAAAAATCATTTGACTGGAAAATAGTAATTAAATTTACTAATATTTCTAATAAACTAGGTTATTGCATGCTTTCTCTAATTTAATTTAAAATGACAAGTTCAATTTGCCTATGATTAAAAGAAAAACAATATTTCAGTAACTTATGATAACTTATGAATGGAATTTACTAGTAATTTTTAGTCAATTCTGTTAAAACCTACTTCGTTCTAATTTAATTCTAAGTGATAAGTTTAATTTTCCCTTGTGATTAAAAGAAAAACAATATTTCAATATCTAATGATTATTTAGTCAGTAAAGATTTTAACAAATCTCTCTTTTTATATGTAAAACATCGTGATGTGTTAAAATATGCTTTTAAAGTTTAGTTATAAGTTAGTCTTGTGAAAAATGCGATGTACACATTTGTAATAAAAAAACCATTAAAAAATCTAAATTACAATACAATATAAAATTTTACAATAAATAAGTTCATTTTTTCTCATATCCTAGTATTCTACAATAATATTTAACAATTTAATTTTATTAATTCACAGGGTTCAGTAAATTTCAAATTCGGAGTTTTGTTTGCTAAAGCTCGACAAACTACTGATGACGAAATGTTCAGCAATGGTAAGTAAATATCGTATAAAGATTTATTAAATATTTATCTATAGACAACAGTTCAGTAAGATAAATTGTAAACTGGAATAGGTCACACACACACACACACACAAAGAAAAATCACTTAATTAGCGAAATCATTTTTAACTTCCTATCTATACTTGTTGAGACACCGGATTGGGAACTTATAGGAAACTCTTAACATATAAAATTTTACTAAGCATCCTTATCTGTAAAGTGGTTTCTTCTCTCTTGAGAGATTTCATTTCCTCATTATCTTTTGCGCAGAAAACAAAAGGCTTCTCCTCAATAATTATACTTTTAACCGTAAGCATATTGAAGATAAATGACTAGGATAAATTTAACTTTCTTCGGTACTTGTAAATAAATTGTTACCTACAAATGCTGTATTAAGTGTTGTATAAGTTTAGATTAAATATTCAGTCTGGAAAAAAAACAGTAGAATAGTTCATTTTTGCAAAGAAAAATTCCTATTTTGCATATATACAATAACATGAAAACTTGGCAGTAGTCAAGGGAATATAAAAGTAGTTAATTTGTAAAAGTAACTTTATTGTATTCTTTAATGCTGTATATAAAAAATTAGAAATGGTTTTAATTTTATTTCAGAATAACACTTAATTATTGTAATTATTAATAAACGAATGCATATACTTTTAATGTCGTAGATCAACTATTCAAATAAAGAAAACTAAAGTTTTTTACATTATTCAAAGCAAATATTACTTAAAATTGGAAAATAATTAAAAGCATTTAATGATAAATTTAAACATGTATTTAATTTAGAAGTATTATTGAAGCTTTAAAAAAGATTTTTATGTAACGAACTTAATGAACAATTTCATTAACTATTTGAATATTGATATCGCCTATTTTAGTGCTAATTTATTTCTTGTGCATTTATATATATATATATATATATATATATATATATATATATATATATATATATATATATATATATATATATATATATATATATATATATATATATATATATATATATATATATATGGTGATTCTAAATTGCTTTTACAAATCTACGAGGGGTTGCACAATGGGCATTGTTGTTGTCAGACCAAATGTTTTGATTGCGTTTTTAAAGGACAACGTCTACTCTGATTGGCTTCCTCCGGTAACCAATAAAAGTAAAATGCTGCTTCTTCTCTGTGGAAATTTACGCACAGTAAATTCGTGATAGATTTTTGATGCGTTTATACTTTCCTCTTTTCTATCTCTCAGAGTGAAATAAGACCTTATATTCCTAAGTAATTATTGCTTGTATGGATGGGTACTATCACTCCTTTTAATTTTTTAAAAAAATTTAGAATCATACTGTATACATATATATATATATATATATATATATATATATATATATATATATATATATATATATATATATTTCTTTTCAAAAGTTAACTAAATTGGGAGTTTTGAACGTTACAAATATATTATTCTTTATCATAATATTTATAAAACTATTAATTTTGTTTTACAATGCATTAGTAATATTAGTAAACAAACCAATAATAATCCAATTAAATTTTAATTCACGTAAAACGGATAATATGAGTATAGAACAATAAAGTTGCAAAAATCTGTCCTTATGTATTGTAAATTCAATTCTATTAAACATTCTGGATTAAAACTTAATTATTTTATTTAACATAGAAGTTATTTATATTTGTACATTTATTTACTTGTTACGAATTACAAATATAATTACATGAATTGTTAAAAATGTAAATATTTTTTAAGTTATCATAATTAATATTATACGTGTGTTTCTCATAACGTTTATCATTGCAGTAATTATGATGAGTAACACATACGAGAGAAATACTGAGTGTTCAAATCTTTAATTATAATCAAAAATGCATAAAAATTAGCTTCAATTTATTCTGATAATTCATTTAATTTCTTTGAATGGCGGCTGTTTTTTCTTTACGCCAAATGCACCGACAACCCCAAAGGCTGGGGGATAAAAATATCACTTATATTGTAGTCCGTATGTCCGCTTGTTACTTTGTACATTGTTGCCAACTGTTAATTGCTAAATAAAACTTTATTTGAATCAATTTGGAATCAGGGAAACATTAGCCGGCAATTTCTTTCAAATCATACCTCAAATAATACTTTAATCGATACTGATCAATATTAGTAAATATGATTATAAATCTGTATGCTTAAATGTGCCAGTGATGATTAAATTTACATTTAAAAAGAAAACTTTTTTTTTTAAAAGCAGTAAAAAGATTCCATTACCGTTCTTCACTCTACCTCTGATTAAAGCGAATATTTAATAGCTCTCGAATTCTCAACTTACCATCTCATATCCAATTAAATTTATATTTATATGAATGCTGAATTTGTTATTCTAATTTTTTTTTTATAAATTAGAAAGATAATAAAATTTTCTCGAAATGTAATTTAAATAATGTCATTTGCATGTATTCAAATAACAACTTTAAATGTGTAGATATATTAAAGGATATACTTCTTCTCTCTTAATTAAAAATATTGATTCAGTTTATATATTTATGTTTCTTTTTAAATTTCTTTACTTGTACAGATGTTATTAACCTAAATAAAAATATTTTTAAATAACATATTTATTAAGTTTGTTTCTTTGATATTAAACACAGGTAAATATATACAAGGTATTTGCCTGCATATCTTACAATGTATTTTGTTAATAACGTTGGGCAATGAGTGACCAACCCTTCGCCATAACAAGGCCTGAAACTGCTACTCATTTGTCGTTACCCAGTGGGCACTTGTAGGTATTCACGGAGACGAATAGCATTACCCACGTCATTCTCCCACAGACCGGTTTATAGGGTGGTCCATATTCATTCATCATCACAGAAAAAAGGACAGTGGAATACAGACAGAAAGTAGTATCCATACCCGAACCGGGATTCGAACCTGGGACCTACAGTTCAGTAATCAGGAATGCTAAGTACTCAGCCTTCGGTCGGAGTTAGGTTATTATAATGTATGTAAAGTATGTAATATGTAAAATTAATATTTTTCATTTACTGTTTATATTTTTTCAATATTGTTGTTGTTGTTTGCCAATGACACTTGGACAAGCCAAGCTCGCTATGCCTTTGGCTGTGCGAATTAAGTCAATAGAGAGCGTCTTTCGTTTAGATCAGAGCACCACGAAGGTGAAAGTACGACTTTGCTCTTTTTAAGGTGCCTCGTCATTTTGAACCACGGTCAGGTGACGAGGCCACACCTGAGCTGGCACCCTCCTCTCCACATCCACGCCACACCAGCGGAAGGAATTTGGACGTCACATATTAACGTGAACACGTCCCCAAGCCACGGAGTTTCAGCAACCCAGTGAAGGGGAGTACACCATGGTCACCCTCCCAACCACTGCCCGCGGCAAATGATGCTTCACTTTGCTGAGCTTACGGGAAGCGGCGTGAAGCTACTGAGCCACTTGAGCTATATTTTTTCAATATAAACTAAATAAATTAAAATCGGTTTTCTGCACTGCATTTTTTATATTATTATCATTATACGTGAGACTTATTTTCTTTACCTGCTTTTTATTTCGTATTTTTAGTTCAAAAATTATGTTTGTTAACATTATTTTATACGTAGCAGACCGATGGCTGAGTGGTTAACGTTCCTGACTCCTGAGCTGTGGGTCCCAAATTCGAATCCCGGTTCGGGCATGGATGTTTCTTTCCTTCTCTGTCCTTTCTACTGTGATGTTGTATGAATGTGGCCCGCCCTATAAACGGGTTTGTGGTGGTATGGCGCGGGTAACGCTACCCCCCTCCGTGACTTTGTTCATAGGTGCCCGCTGGGTAACGACAAATGAGTAGCAGTTTCTGGCTTTGTTGTGGCATATGAAATACCCATTGGATAAAAAAACTAAAAAAAACATTATTACGTAATGTGTTAACATTTTGATATCTTTACTATCCACAAAAATCTAAATTTATTACTATTCGTTTATTTACTTTCTTTTTCGATTACCTTTGAGCGCGGGGACTAACTCTACGGGTTTGTCTCTAACTATATTTTAAACAATTGATTCCATGGAAACAATTTATATTGTAAGATAACTGAATGTGTTCAACTAAATAACATTGACTGTTTCACTAATCATATAGCCTTTTTACAAATTAAATTTAGTAGATATTTTTTTTATTTTAGAACTCTATATATCATTTATGGTTTTTTTTAAAGCTTGTCGTCTTTAAACTGCCGCATTAGTTATATTTGAAATATGTTTTTAGCACACTCTTTAAAATTTTAAGTTGAATTAATGATCCGTATTTGTAGACTAAATTATCCATAAAAATATCCACGATAACAATGAAATGCAATAAATATATTTTTCATGGTTTAAATAAAAATCATTATAAAACTATTATCGAGTGCAAACAGATTTCAAGAAGCTAATTGAAATTTCTGAGATAATATTTCAGATTTCAATGAGGAATAAAAAAATGTTCAAAACTATATATTTTTCCAAAGTAATTTATAAAGTAATTGCTTAATATTATTTTTTGGTAATATTTATTTCATTTTTGTTATCATTGCTATTACTTTTATTACATAAATTAAAACATTTGTTTTGCTCAGTCTTGCATTTTCTTCATCATAACAGAGTAAGTTGTTGTTGTCTTGTGCCAGCCAGGCTAACAATATGGGGTGCGCAGCTCCACTTTTCCAACTGAACCCTATTTTGGTGTGGAATCCGACTTCCTCAGTACACACCTGCAATAGGTAACCGTTTATAGGATAAGACAACCATTCCCACCTCATTCATATAAGGAAAAGACAAAGACAGGATAGATAGAGAACGAAAGTACATCCATGCCTGAACTGAGATTCGAACCCAGGACCTCCCTATAGGCATTCAGGCACTCTGACCACTAGACAGGGCGGGAAGGTTTTGCAGTTTGAATGTTATTTTCGGTAATTACTGATATTTCCTAGAACTGTGAGCCAGAAGATCTTGATTTTTGTTATATTCCTCTTCTCTTCAGATCTATCGAATTTAAGAAAAAGAGAATGGTGTTATATAAAAAATAGTGTTACTGAATTATTGATGTGATTTATTTTATTAAATTTAATTTTCAACTTTTGAGTTTACTTCAGTGTTATAATACATTATTTTTCGTTTTAAAGTCATTATTCTTGAAAATGTACACTTTATTTTCTATATGAAATCAGAGTCAGGTTTATATTTGCAATTTAACTTCATAGAATGCCGCCCAATTTGTCTAGTGGTCAGCGTGTCTGACTTCAGATAGGGAGGTCCTGGGCTCGAATCCCGGTTCGGGCATGGGTATATTTCCTCTCCCTGTCTATCCTGTCTTTGTCCTTTCTTTGTATGAATGAATTGTGGGAATGATTGCCTACCCTATAAACGGGTACCTTTGGTATGTGTGTACTGAGGAAGTCGGACTCCACACCAAAATAGGGTTCAGTTGGAAAAGTGGAGCAGCGCACCCCATATTGCCAGCCTGGCTAGCACACGACAACAACAACAACAATTTCAAAGAATATTTAATTGGTGATAATGTTTATTAATATTGATTTTCAAGTAATAAAGATTGATTTTCTCGAGATTTTGATTTGAGCTAATGGTCAACCAATTTTAATTTAATCAGGTATTACAACATAACTGTATATATTCTTTGTATTAAGTTATTAGAAAAAGCGAATGGTGTTAATTAGTGTGTAAAGAGAATTAGAGAATTGCGTTAATTAGTTATATTATATTTGTTCACAACCATTGTCTTAGCAGGATTAGATATTACTTAAGTATAAAGTTTCGAAATAAATTCGAAAATTAAATTTATTCTTTGGGTCAAAAGATTTTATGCAGTTATTACAAGAGAATTATTTATGTACCCAGTGTTTTCTCTTAGCATTAAACATCAAGATTGAGTTAAACGTGAAAAATTAGCGTAAATTATATTTCTTTTATAAAACGTTGTGAAAAATATCTTATATAAACGATGACTTGAATATTTTAAATATATAGTTGAAAATTTACCAATATAGTTTGCAAATTGAAAGTTTTATTTAGATAATATGTAAATTCTGCCAAAAATTTCTTATTTTCAAATTTATATTTAAGGCATATTTTTATGATGTAACTTATCTTACATTGATAAAATTTATACATTATTTATTTATTTATGCTTTAGTTTGGTTTACATTCACTTCAGAATGAGATATATAGGTTTAATTTTTTTATATTCAGAGCTCATATTAACCATAAGAATATATATTCTGTTCGCAATATTTGATCCAAATATAAACTTATTTGTTGACAATCTTAGAATAAGCTTAAAATGTCACAGTATAAGATTGCTTCTAAAATATGCGATTTCTTTAGTAAATCATAAAATGTTTACTATTTCTCAATTATAAACACAGACTGGTTTGGCAGAAGGCAAGTTTCTAAGAAAGATCAAAACCATTGGTGATAAAAATGCCTGGAAAATATGTATAAAAATCATGCTCTTGTAAGGAAAGACATTGATTTTGCATCCAAAAGAAACTCGTTCGATACCAGGCGCAGAGAAAATCCTTATGATATAATGATACTTTCTATGTTACATTTTTCATAGATTACAAAAATTTTCTATAATTGTAGTTCATGCTGAAAGATAGGTGCCAACCAGGTTCATAATATTCTGTTTTTGTTACTTCATACATTTCGGACAAGACAATGCTATGCCAATTGGCTATGCGAATTTAAGTCAGTAGGGTGCGTCTTTCATTTAACCAGATCACTGCAAAGGTTAAAATACGACTTTGCTGGAAACTCCTCCGATAGATGGCACCACCGGAGAATTCACTCCCTCAATCGAACTCCGCCTTCCGGACGATAGGCCGATGCCCTAACCACTTGGCTACAATAGCCTTTCATATTATTCTTAATTAAAATTACGGTGTAGTTGGTGTAATATATTGTATCGCCAACAATAGGCAGCCGATAACATATTGCTATAGACTAATTGTATTTTAAACCTTGCTCTAAATACTTTGATAAAACGAACTAATCAAGTTAGTATTTAGTGACGACCAGTGTCTATTAGCTATTATAGTGGGGGGTGGAGAAAAAAATGACTGTTTAGGAGTTGATCACGTGTGTCACTTCAGATAGCAGTAAATCAGTTGAAAGCCTATATTTATTAACTCAGTTTGTATATTTCTATAGTTAATATATAATCTAAACCTATACCTTTTGCTATCTGACTCTTACAAATCAATAAAAAAATATATTTTGTGCACACAAATAGTCAGATTGTGCTATCTATTAGTATGTACAAAATATATCTTTACGTGCATTTTTATAAAGCTTTTTCTGTCTGACTTTTATAGATAAATAAAGAGATATATATATTTTGTGCTCACAAATAGATAGATTTTGCGATCTATTTCTGTGTACAAAATATACCTTTATTTGCATTTTTATAAATTATCTGTATATAAAGTATCCTGTTGCTTTTTTTAAACAGATATATTTACTATTACACACTTATTTATTTACTATTACTACAGATTATTACTGTAACATGTCTGTCATTGGGCAGTAGCAATTTTAAATGTACTGTAAAAGCAGGAACAGTTATTAAGTTTTAGGAATAAAGTCATAATTAGTTTTAAAGATATATTTATAAATATATATTTCTTTTGAAAGTGATCTACCCAATTATTGCTTAAAGGACTTTGTATGCAATTAATTAAATATATTTATTTTTGTTTTCTTTAGTTTTCATGCATTACTTAAAACAATGAACAAAACCAAATGAGCCGAAATATGGTTCTACTAGTATATGCAAATAAATTTTATTAAGTGAAATAATCGAAATAATTATATATTTTCTTTAATTATATTTTCCCAATAATTTATCACGGGGAGTAAATAAATTCTAACTTAAATGTTTGTATTTTAGAGAAATCATTTGTCATCAAAAATTTTGTTGGTTATTATTTCATGCTTATTTTAATTTTGTTAATTGTGTATTCATAAGCATAAATTTATTGTAAATTCCGATGAAATTTCGAATTGCGTCTGTCCTTAGTAAAAAGTAATAAAGAAAAATAGTAAGATATGAAATATTCAGAAATTAAAAAAATAATGTAAAATAAGAATATAAATGATGATATAGAATGGGTTTCCTTTTAAGAAAAAAAAATTTACATTAAGACATTCAACTTCATAAAACTTTTCCTTAATTATCTAGGAAAATTACAAAAAAACATGTTTTTGAAAGCAATTTTTTTGTCTTCGGGTTTTTTTTCAAAGACTCACAATTAAGATAGATTATAAGACCATATCAAAAGGTATCTTTGAGAAAGAAAGTTAACTTTAATATTTTTAAGTTTTTTTAAAAAAACTATTTAGGTAAACTAAAAATTATTCAGCTTTCAAGAAAAATAGCTCATTTTTTTAATTTTAATTAAAATAAATTTCATATTCAACTTTTGAAATTAATACTTGAAAATGTTTTAATTTTAACTTAAAATTACTTAAATACCTAAGAAGCCTAAAATGTTAAATATTTAGAAAAAATGCTTTAATTTTTTTCAAATTAATCTCAATAAAAAGCATGGAAAATATAAAATATTCTAGTGGTTCGGAATGCCTTAAGTTGAAAAAAGACATGAAATTGAATAAGTTGTTTTTTATTCCACTAGATATGAGGGTTTTTTTTTTCATGTCTCATCACCAATCATTTCTCATCGAAAAATATGCTCTTAACATTAATATTAAAATGTGGGCGATATAGACTGATATCACACAAAAAGATAATCTGTATAAGTTTAGACATCAAAATGTAGAGGCAGGAATAATTTATAAAATAATTATCAAAACTATATCAGCATCTGTTTTTCCTTTAAAAAATCATGGACTCTTTAAAGCATTCAGGAAGTTATACTTTAGAAATATGCATCTGAAAGCATAAAAAATATAATTGCATATAAATTATTACATCTAACCAAAAGCTGCACATTTTTATTCTACTTAAATAGTTTTGGAGATAAGCCATGGTAAACTTGGCAGACTTTTTGGCTAAAAATTAAATGGCATTAAGTCATGAAAATTGATTTCTTCTTATTATTTATATTACCTCAATCAAATTTTACAAGCCAAGCTAGTTGCCAAATAATTATTGCTTTGGCTTTTAGTTGAAGAATTCGTAGATTGGATTCTTTCCTCAAGTTTTTAGACGAATCTAATTCGAATAGAAAGTTTCACTCAAATTAACTCTCATGGGCGAAAAATATGATCTTTGAGAGACAAATAAAACCTAACCGAAACACTTTATAACTTTTAATTCCCTAAATTAAATCTAATCTAAAGCTATGTTATGCTAATTATGACGGAAAAATTCATATGAAACTTGGAAATATGTCATATATTGTATAGTAAATAAGCTTGTAATTGTAATGATTTATCAACTGATATACAAGCACAATTACTAGCAATGTTAATAAAATATTTTGTTGTAAAGTTATATTTCATTTAAATTTTCTGTTTAATTAAATAAAAAATGCAACTTTAAAATTTTATTGGTTACAAAAATTTAATGTTGTTTCATTTATAAATTTGTAACTTATACTTTTCGGAATAACTCTTTTTTTTTCTAAATAGTAAATGCAACAAGACTTCTTAGGTAACTGACTCTTTTGCACATTTTTAGTAAATGTACTTAGTCTAAAAATAGGGGCTAAAATAGTCTTTAAAACAGCGCAGATGTTTTATCTAGAGTGCAAGTACCGCATAATAAAAAGCAAATGCTTAATCCACTCTCTTATAATGTAAGGTAATCTGTCATCATTTGTATAAATATCATTTTTATCTTCACATAAACATGCATTACGTTCTATTAAGTCACATTCATCACGCAGCTCCTGGAATTTAAAATGAAATCACGGAAATCAGTTCGTGTAATTAACGATCAGAGTTTAAATATTAATAGCACACTAAATGGCTAGAGATATATAAAATACATGTGGAAATAATTGACACCTGCTATATCATTTATCTTGGTCTAATATCAAAACAACTTACACCTAATATCTAAAATTTTAGTTCTTAAGTTCACAATAAAACGTAATATTTTTTTCCAACGGCGGGCACACTTGGATGTCGAACCCTATGCCACAACAAGGCCAGAAACTGCTACTCATTTGTCGTTACCCAGCGGACACCTGTGAACCAAGTCACGGAGGCGAGTAGCGTTGCCCGCGCCATACCACCACAAACCCGTTTATAGGGTGGGCCACATTCATACATCATCACGGAAGAAAGGATAGAGAAACACAGAGAGAACAGAGAAAGAAAGTAATATCCATACCCGAACCGGGATTCGAACCCAGGACCCACAGCTCAGGAGTCAGGAACGCTAACCACTCAGCCATCGATCGGCTGAAACGTAATATAAGAAATCTGTATCTTGTGAATTTTTATAAAGAAAATTTCATATTTGATAAATAGGGAATTATCATTCATTTGCAATAAATTCCCTCGCATGTCAATATTTATGGAAATGAGGTTGCAGATAAACTGGCTAAGGGAGGTCCAGAAGACCCGACCCCTCCCCTATCAAGACATTTTAAAAAAAATCTCTGCAATAAAGAAGAATTTGTGGTTGCAATAGTTAATAATTTTTAAAATAAATTACAACTTCTGAAGAAATCGCATCCAAAAAAAATAATTGAAAAACATTAGTAAAATAATTCTTATTCGTTATCGTGTAGAAAAATCGTTATTCGTGAAAAATGATTTAACAAATTTTTATTATTTTGTTAAAAATTTTTACACGAATATTGCATATTAGTGTAAAAAGAGAATAATGAATATGCTCAGGCTAAGAATAAATATTGAAATATTTATTAAGAGGACGTTTTGTTGCGACAAAAAAATCCTTTCTTTGTATGAATGAATTGTGTGAATGATTGCCTACCTTATAAACGTGTCCCTATGGCATGTGTGTACTGAGGAAGTCGGAGTCCACACCATAGTATTGTTCAGTTGGAAAAGAGGAGCAGCTCACCCCATATTGCAAGCCTGGCTGGCACACGACAATAACAACAATTTCATAGAATATTTAATTAGTAATAATGTTTATTAATAATGATTTTCAAGTAGTAAAGATTGATTTTCTCGAGATTTTGATTTGAGCTAATGGTCAACCAATTTTAATTTAATCAGGCATTACAACATAACTCTATATATTTTTAGTATTAAGTTATTAGAAAAAGCGAATGGTGTTAATTAGTGTGTAAAGAGAACTAGAGAATTGCGTTAATTAGTTATATTATATTTGTTCACAACCATTTTCTTAACAGGATTAGATATTATTTAAGTATAAAGTTTCGAAATAAATTCGAAAATTAAATTTATTACTTGTGTCAAACATTTAACATTAAACATCAAACTCTTAACATTAAACATCAAGATTGAGTTAAACGTGAAAAGTTAGCGTAAATTATGTTTCTTTTATACAACGTTGTAAAAAATATCTTATATAAACGATGACTTGAATATTTTAAATATATAGTTGTAAATTTACCAATATAGTTTTGAAATTGAAAGTTTTATTTAGATAATATGTAAATTCTGCCAAAAATTTGTTATTTTCAAATTTATATTTAAGAAATATTTTTATGATGTAACTTATCTTACATTGATAAAATTTATACATTATTTATCTATGCCTTAGTTTGGTTTACATTCACTTTAGAATGAGATATATAGATTTAATTTTTTTATATTCAGAGCTCATATTAACCATAAGAAGTATATATATTCTGTTCGCAATATTTGATCCAAATATAAACTTATTTGTTGACAATCTTAGTGTAAGCCTAAAATGTCAAAGTATAAGATTGCTTCTAAAATATGCGATTTCTTTAGTAAATCACAAAATGTTTACTATTTCTCCTTTATAAACACAGACTGGTTTGACAGAAGGCAAGTTTCTAAGAAAGATCAAAACCATTGGTGATAAAAATGTCTGGAAAATATGTATAAAAATCATGCTCTTGTAAGGAAAGACATTGATTTTGCATCCAAAAGAAACTCGCTCGATACCAGGCGCAGAGAAAATCCTTATGATAAATGATACTATCTATGTTACATTTTTCATAGGTTACAAAAATTTTCTATAATTGTAGTTCATGCTGAAAGATAGGTGCCAACCAGGTTCATAATATTCTGTTTTTGTTACTTCATACATTTCGGACAAGTCAATGGTATGCCAATTGGCTATGCGAATTTAAGTCAGTAGGGCGCGTCTTTCATTTAACCAGATCACTGCGAAGGTGAAAATACGACTTTACTATAAACTCCTCCGATAGATGGCACCACCGGAGAATTCACTCCCTCAATCGAACTCCGCCTTTCCGGACGATAGGACGATGCCCTAACCACTTGGCTACATATAGCCTTTCATGCTATTTTTAATTAAAATTACGGTGTAGTTTGTGTAATATATTGTATCGCCAACAATAGGCAGCCGATAATATATTGCTATAGACTAATTGTATTTTAAACCTGGCTCTAAATAATTTGATAAAACGAACTAATCAAGTTAGTATGTAGTGGCAACCAGTGTCTATTAGCTATTATAGTGGGGGGTGGAGAAAAAATGACAGTTTAGGAGTTGATCACGTGTGTCACTTCAGATAGCAGTAAATCAGTTGAAAGCCTATATTTATTGTCTCAGTTTATATATTTCTATAATTAATATGTAATCTAAACCTATACCTTTTGCTATCTGACTCTTACAGATCAATAAAAAAACATATATTTTGTACACACAAATAGACAGATTGTGCTATCTATTAGTATGTACAAAATGTATCTTTACGTGCATTTTTATAAAGCTTTTTCTGTCTGACTTTTATAGATAAATAAGGAGATATTTATATTTTGTGCTCACAAATAGATAGATTTTGCGATCTATTTCTGTGTACAAAATATACCTTTATTTGCATTTTTATAAATTATCTGTATATAAAGTATCCTGTTGCTTTTTTTAAACAGATATATTTACTATAATCTGTAGTAATAGTAAATAAATACACACTTATTTATTTACTATTACTACAGATTATTACTGTAACATGTCTGTCATTGGGCAGTAGAAATTTTAAATGTACCGTAAAAGCAGGAACAGTTATTAAGTTTCAGGAATAAAGTCATAATTAGTTTTAAAGATATATTTATAAATATATATTTCTTTTGAAAGTGATCTACCCAATTATTGCTTAAAGGACTTTGTATGCAATTAATTAAATATATTTATTTTTGTTTTCTTTAGTTTTCATGCATTACTTAAAACAATGAACAAAACCAAATGAGCCGAAATATGGTTCTACTAGTATATGCAAATAAATTTTATTAAGTGAAATAATCGAAATAATTAAATATTTTCTTTAATTATATTTTCCCAATAATTTATCACGGGGAGTAAATAAATTCTAACTTAAATGTTTGTATTTTAGAGAAATCATTTGTCATCAAAATTTTGTTGGTTATTATTTCATGCTTATTTTAATTTTGTTAATTGTGTATTCATAAGCATAAATTTAATGTAAATTCCGATAAAATTTCGAATTGCGTCTGTCCTTATTAAAAAGTAATAAAGAAAAATAGTAAGATATGAAATATTCAGAAATTGAAAAAAATAATGTAAAATAAGAATATAAATGATGATATAGAATGAGTTTCTTTTTAAGAAAAAAAATTTTTACATTAAAACATTCAACTTCATAAAACTTTTCCGTAATTGTCTAGGAAAATTACAAAAAAACATGTTTTTGAAAGCAATTTTTTTGTCTTCGGTTTTTTTTTTTTTCAAAGACTCATAATTAAGATGGAATATAAGACCATATCAAAAGGTATCTTTGAGAAAGAAAGTTAACTTTAATATTCTTAAGTTTTTTTAAAAAAACTATTTAAGTAAACTAAAAATTATTCAGCTTTTAAGAAAAATAGCTCACTTTTTTAATTTTAATTAAAATAAATTTCATATTCAACTTTTGAAATAAATACTTGAAAATGTTTTAACTTTAACTTAAAATTACTTAAGTACCTAAGAAGGCTAAAATGTTAAATATTTAGAAAAAATTCTTTAATTGTTTTTCAAATTAATCTCAATAAAGAGCATTGAAAATATAAAATATTCTAGTGGTTCGGAATGCCTAAAACTGAAAAAAGACATGAAATTGTGTAAGTTGTTTTTTATTCCACTGGATATGAGGTTTTTTTTTTCATGTCTCATCACCAATTATTTCTCATCGAAAAATATGCTCTTAACATTAATATTAAAATGTGGGCGATATAGACTGATATCACACAAAAAGATAATCTGTATAAGTTTAGACATCAAAATGTAGCGGCAGGATTAATTTATAAAATAATTTTCAAAACTATATCAGCATCTGTTTTTCCTTTAAAAAATCATGGACTCTTTTAAGCATTCAGGAAGTTATACTTTAGAAATATGCATCTGAAAGCATAAAAAATATAATTGCATATAAATTATTACATCTAACCAAAAGCTGCACATTTTCATTCTACTTAAATAGTTTTGGAGATAAGCCATGGTAAACTTGGCAGACTTTTTGGCTAAAAATGAAATGGCATTAAGTCATGAAAATTGATTTCTTCTTATTATTTATATTATCTCAATCAAATTTTACAAGCCAAGCTAGTTGCCAAATAATTATTTCTTTGTCTTTTAGTTGAAGAATTCGTAGATTGGATTCTTTCCTCAAGTTTTTAAAGGAATCTAATTCGAATAGAAAGTTTCACTCAAATTAACTCTCATGGGCGAAAAATATGATCTTTGAGAGACAAATAAAACCTAACCGAAACACTTTATAACTTTAAATTCCCTAAATTAAATCTAATCTAAAGCTATGTTATGCTAATTATGACGGAAAAATTCAACATGTAACTTGGAAATATGTCATATATTGTATAGTAAATAAGCTTGTAATTGTAATGATTTATCAACTAATATAAAAGCACAATTACTAGCAATGTTAATAAAATATTTTTTTGTAAAGTTATATTTCATTTAAAATTTCTGCTTAATTAAATAAAATATTAAATGCAACTTTAAAATTTTATTGGCTACTAAAAATTTAATATTGTTTCATTTATAAATTTGTAACTTATACTTTTCGGAATAACTCTTTTTTTCTAAATAGTAAATGCAACAAGGCTTCTTAGGTAACTGACTCTTTTGCACCTTTTTAGTAAATACACTTAGTTTAAAAATAAGGGCTAAAATAGTCTTTAAAACAGCGCAGATGTTTCATCTAGAGTGCAAATACCGCATAATAAAAAGCAAATGCTTAATCCACTCTCTTATAATATAAGGTAATCTGTCATCATTTGTATAAATATCATTTTTATCTTCACATAAACATGCATTACGTTTTATTAGCCACATTCATCACGCAGCTCCTGGAATTTAAAATGAAATCATGGAAATCTATTCGTGTAATTAACGATCAGAGTTTAAATATTAATAGCATACTAAATGGCTAGAGATATATAAAATACATGAGGAAATAATTGACACCTGCTATATCATTTATCTTGGTCTAATATCAAAACAACCTACACCTAATATCTAAAATTTTAGTTCTTAAGTTCACAATAAAACGTAATATTTTTTTCCAACGGCGGGCACACTTGGATCTTGAACCCTATGCCACAACAAGGCCAGAAACTGCTACTCATTTGTCGTTACCCAGCGGGCACCTGTGAACCAAGTCACGGAGGCGAGTAGTGTTGCCCGCGCCATACCACCACAAATCCGTTTATAGGGTGGGCCACATTCATACATCATCACGGAGAAAAGGATAGAGGAACATAAAGTGAACAGAGAAAGAAAGTAATGTCCATACCCGAACCGGGATTCAAACCCAGGTCCCACAGCTAAGGAGTCAAGAACGCTAACCACTCAGCCATCGATCGGCTGAAACGTAATATAAAAAATCTGTATCTTGTGAATTTTTATAAAGAAAATTTCATATTTGATAAATAGGGAATTATCATTCATTTGCAATAAATTCTTTCGCATGTCAATATTTATGGAAATGAGGTTGCAGATAAACTGGCTAAGGGAGGTCCAGAAGACCCGACCCCTCCCCTATCAAGACATTTTAAGAAATCTCTGCAATCAAGAAGAATTTGTGGTTGCAATAGTTAATAATTTTTAAAATAAATTACCACTTCTGAAGAAATCGTATTCAAAAAAATAATTGAAAAACATTAATAAAATAATTCTTATTCGTTATCGTGTAGAAAAATCGTTATTCGTGTAAAATGTTTAAACAAACTTTTATTATTTTGTTAAAACTTTTTACACGAATATTGCATATTAGTGTAAAAAGAGAATAATCAATATTCTCTGGCTAAGAATAAATATTGAAATATTTATTAAGAGGACGTTTTGTTGCGACGAAAAAAAATTTTCTTTTAACGGCAGGCACTGGGGACTGACCATTCGTCTCAACAAGGTTGGATACTGTGACTCATTTGTCTTGCGACACATTGCGCTCCTGTGAAACAAGTAGCTACACCCACGCCTTGCCACCACAAAACCGTTTATAAGGTGGGCCACATTCATACTACATATCAGAAGAAAAGACAGTGGAATACAGAGAGAAAGTAGCATCCATGTCCGAACCGGGATTCGAACCCCAGACCCACAATTCAAGAGTTAGGAGCTCTAACCACTCAGCCATCGGTCAGCGCGTCGAGAATGTAAGAATATCACGTAATAAAAGCGAAATGCTTTACTATCCCTTACTTATTTTTTCCAACGGCGGGCACACTTGGGTGACTAATCCTATGGCACAACAAGGCCAGAAACTGCTACTCATTTGTCGTTACCCAGCGGGCACCTGTGAACCAAGTCACGGAAGCGAGTAGCGTACTCGTGCCATACCACCACAAACCCGTTTATAGGGCGGGCCACATTCATACAACATCACAGAAGAAAGGACAGTGGAATATAGATAGAAAGTAGCACCCATGCCCGAACCGGGATTTGAACCCCAGACCCACAACTCAAGAGTTAGGAGCTCTAACCACTCAGCCATCGGTCATCGAGAATGTAAGAATATCACGTAATAAAAGCGAAATGATTTACTCACTGTACCTAACTTTTTTTCCAACGGCGGGCAATCTTGAGTGACTAATCCCATGCCACAACAAGGCCAGAAACTGCTACTCATTTGTCGTTACCCAGCGGGCACCTGTGAACCAAGCCATGGAGTCGAGTAGCGTTGCCAGCGCCATACCACCACAAACCCGTTTATAGAGTGGGCCACATACATACAACAACACAGAAGAAAGGACAGAGAAATACAAAGAGAACAGAGAAAGAAGGTAACATCCATGCCTGAACCGGGATTCGAACCCAAGACCCATAGCTCAGGAGTCAGGAACGCTAACCACTCAGCCATCGGTTGGCACTATCCCTAACTTATTAATATTTGCCTTCTGAAAAAAAAATAAATACCTAACTAAAAACTAAATAGATCCGGTGAAGGCACTGCAGAAGTACACTAAATAAATACGCAATTGAAAACGTATAACAAATATTTAATAACACAAAAATAACAAATACTTTTGGCCGATTAAATGGACCCGAGCCGAGAAACATAGTTCTCCTACAAAAGCCAGCAAAAACAAAAGTCCAATTAAAAAACTATATAACAAATACAAGTTGCAAAGAACGCCCTCTGGCGTTCAAGCAGTACCAAGTGGGTTGCTGCGGATTGATATTTTCCACACCTTCGTATAAAAATTTTCTATTGAATATCGAGCATGTGTCTTCTAATATTCAAATTGAAATAATGCAAACATACATTTTAGTAAATTCCTTTTAATGCTAATTATTAATGTGATAATATGTGGCTAGAGAATTAAAACACTTATTAAAATCTTTAGCATATTTTGTGCTATTTATATTGTTCCAATATCAGAAATTCACACTGCAGATAATTTGCTTTTTTAAACTCAAGGGAAATAGGATTTAAGAATTTTCCATCTTTTGTGACATTAAATGAACATCTCATATTCGATAATAACGGAATTATTAATGATCATAAACTAAACAGTTTATGACGAAAACGCAAATATTTAGACAAGAATATTTGTGCAAATAAATAAACAAAGTTTTACCTCATTAATTCCTGGCTAACTTTATTATTAAAGCTGTGACGGAAATCGCTTAAGAGGACCAAATTTTAATGTCTCAAAATATTTCAGTTTTACATGAATATCAAAAATAAATTCAAGAGCAAAATAATTTAAAAAAAAAATTATATTTTGACTGAAAAATTTATTATTATGATATTAAACTATGAAAAAAATTTAGTTTATTATTAAATTACATGCAGGAAATTTATCAAATAGTTATTTTGCGTTTCGTTGCATCATGTTTGAAATAAATTTGATAATTTTATCATTAAAAATGTTTATTTTATTGATGTCTCTCCGTAACCATAAATATTTATGATATATTCCCCCAAGAGATTTCTCGCCAAATCTAGCGCCCTTTGCTTTGATTATAGTGTACAATTTGATTTTTGTTGCCTTTCGGTTTTTTGTTTTGTTGCCAGGTTTACTTGTTTCTTGTATTTTTCTTAATTTTTGCTTCATAAATATAGGTTTTCCTAAGTGGCAACAGCATTTAAATTTTTTGCTCAGCGTTTCAATTGAGCGGAAATTTCTTTTATTCCCCTTTCCAAAAACAAGCGTTCAACTTGGCGATAGAAACAGTCACAATGTCGCCAATTGAATGGGGGATATATCTTATTCGTTTATATTGCTCCATAATTTTGATTGAGTTTTAAATGTTCTTGAGTTGGATTCCCACATTCGGTGATGTTTATAATGGTTCGGTGTACACTTTAAGCTATTGATCCCACCCTAAAAGTCTTCGTTTGTAAAACAAGTTTATAAAAATTAACTAAACCAATGTGCAAACTTAAAAAAATTACTTTTACATGAAATAAAGTTAGTGTTATGAATATTTTATTACAGCATTTTTGAAATTTACTTTTCATACAAATTTGATAATTTCGCTTACATTGTAATTATTTACACTTTAAAAAATGAATTTTTTTAAAATATTTTAAGTTTCAATATAATGAAAGAAATCATGTCAATTACAATTTCAAATATTATGAACAAATTTCGAATTAAAATTTGATAAACATGCAGATTTCTTAAAATATATTAAAATTTGTTTATGCATGAAGATTTATTATGAATATTTTAGTTTTAATGAATATTTCAATCAGCGTATGTTGAATAAGTTTTATCTCATTCCTTGGCATCAAGTTAATATCTTTAGGCGTTTCTTTCAATGTATCGATTTTGAATAGAGTATTATATATAAACGTAATGTATTCATAGTTTAAATCGTTAGTGAAATAAATTCCAAATGCTAAATATAGGAGATATTTTTTCAATTAAAGGTATCTCTATATTTCAGAATATGAAATACTTCATTCATTTCAGTTTTTAGTTTAACCTTTTTTTAAATAACACATCCGCAAATTAAAAATATTCTGAACGACATTCGAACAATTTCGAAAATTTCAAAAGAGAATTGCTTAAAGAAAAAAAATTAATTCGTAAGATATCTTAAGAGTGCTAGCAATCGCCATTTAGCAAAAATAGTGACAAAATATCAAATATAATTATTTTTAAATGATCTTTGCAGAATCTTTTCAATATTGTTATTATTCTTACTATTAAAAGCTTTCTAAAATAGATTCTAATGGTAATTCTTAAACTATAAATATTAAACTTCATAAACATTTTCAAACTGTTTAAACATTCCTCATATTTGCAATTTTTTTAAGTTAGTATAGCTTTCATTTCAAGTTACTATATTAAAGTTATGGTCGATTGATGGCTGAGTGGTTAGCGCTCCTGCCTCCTGATCTGTGGGTCCTGGGTTCAAATCCCTGTTCGGGCATGGATGTTTCCTTCTCTACTCTCTCTGTCTTTCTCTGTCCTTATCTTTGATGATGTATGAATGTGGCCCACCCTATAAACGGGTTTGTGGTGGTATGGCGCGGGTAACGCTACTAGCTTCCATGACTTGGTTCACAGGTGGCCGCTGGGTAACGACAAATGAGTGGCAGTTTCTAGGCCTTGTTGTGGCATAGGGTTAGTCACCCAAGTGTTCGAGATTGGAAAATAAGTATTAAAGTTATAACAATAAATATTTTGTGCTTTAAGTTTAGTGGGCCACTAAACTGATTGCATTTTAATGTTAGAATAGTATATCAAACAAAGAAAATTGAAAACTGATTATATTTCAGTGTTAAAATAGTACACAGGAATATCTGTGATGTAGTGCCTTACCTGTTCAGACTTTAGTTTCAGTTTCTTTCTTTTAAAATCATTAATTAAAATATACGTAATATTTAGAAAAAGTTTATTTTTTTCTTTTTATATAATTATTTTCATTTTAAAATATAAAATAACTAGCATCTTTAAAAAAATATATTCAAAAATTAAGCAAAATGGATAAGTAAAACAGAATATTCATGTAAATTATAATATTTAAAATTATAAATATAAATTTAATTTTTTCACAAAAATCTGACATTCCATAGGTTTGTTTTTAACAAAGAATGAGGATTCTTGAAGTGGTACGGAATCTACTTTAAGATATACAAAAATAAAATTAGTTCTGAAATTCGAAAAGTGATTGTAGCGCAATAGACAAACCAAACCAACTGCATGAATGAAAATAATATAAAATGAAATTTATGTCATTTAAATCACGTATTTTATATTATTTGGGTGGCCAGAAAACGAAGTACCCTTATTTAATTAAAATTATTTTAAAATTTCCAAAGAAAAAGTAAGTTATAAGAAATTAAAGTTACAGTAAAGTCGTAATATGTTTTATAATTCAATAATACTAATTTCATTTAAAACTTTCGCTCAGAAAATGTATCATAAATATGAGATTTGTCAATATATTTACTTCATTCAATTCAGTGATTTTAACAAATAAAATTCTTTTGTTATGTATCGAAACGAAAAACATTTTTTTTATAAAAATTAACCTAGTAAAGGAACCTATAAACTTTATTTTTACTTTTTTTCTTAAATTTAATAAATAACAAAACAGAGATAAAATAAACTTTCACTAGCAAAATATAACTTTCCAATCGGTTTTCGATATGAACTTTTTTTTTATGAGCAGAGTTTCGATTTTCATAAGAAAAAGAAAAATAATTTTTTTCTTCTTTGGGAAGAGAAGAGGAAGTAGGAAGTAAAGGGTAGGAAATTCCTCTGTAGTTGGAATCTAGAAAGAAAAAAACAACCTCATTTTTAAAGAAATTGAGTATATTAAAAACTTTTTTTTATAATAATAGTTTATCAACCTACAATTAACTTTAGTATTCCGTTGAACAGTGAACATATATTGGATTCTTTTAATCATTTTTAAAAGCATCAGACAAGTATTACATATTAGCTTCTCACATTCATAACTTTACTTATCAGATTTTTGTTATTGAATTTAATAATATTCAATTGGTATATTTTTTAAGGAAAAAAACTCTTAGTAAGAATAGTCAAATATTCATACTAAAAATTGTAAGTAAAACTATATTAATATAATAAAAAATATTACACTTTTAGTATATATTGTTATTTTAAATTAGCATTAATATTTAAGTAAGGTAATTTTATAACTTATATATATATATATATATATATATATATATATATATATATATATATATATATATATATATATATATATATATATATATATATATATATATATATATATATTGATTGATTGATTGAGTTCGAATTCGATGTTTTGATTTTCTAATAAGAATCAATAAAATTGTAAGGATTTTTTCAAGCAGTACGTAAATACTTATAAATTAAAGTAATTACACTTTAGTTTCAGTATTTGTATTTGTTTTTTAAGGGAAGTTTCTTAGATATGTTACACTATTTCCGAAAGAAACTACAAATGTTTTGGGTGAATTGAATTTAAATTTTTCTTGAATAAAAGACATTAAGTTGTAGTAGGAAACATTTGAAAATTAGTTGCCAATTAAATCCTGTGATTTTTATGAATATAAATATACATACATACAGAGCAATTTTAACGAAAATGCTTTTTATAAAAGAATATATAAGACATATCTCAAAAATTATCATTTATCTTAGTTTCCAGATTTTATGATGCCCCCAGGTTCAATCATATTTTTATGTGAATAGTTTCTTCCAAAACTGTCACGGGTTTTTCTTTTAATATTATGATGTGTTTACTAAAAAATGTTATGAAAGTTTGGGTTTTTTGGTCATTATTCTATTTTTACTTATAATTTCTCCCTCATTATCAGAATCAACCACTTTCAAATCTACACCAACAATCACGATCAAGGTGGCAATGGAATCTACCAACTAAAAATCAGAATGACAACCCTGTAACTAATAAGTTAGTTTTTATCAAATTTAAATAGTCTGGACAAACAAATTACAAAGATAATAAACAAAATAAAAAGACGGTAGTTTGACGTTTATTTTAAAACATAATAATCACGGGGATTTGTATAATTTTATGCATGGATAGCAAACTCTCGAATGAAACTAAACTCGGTTTGTTTGGCTTGACAGCTTCCGACTGGATGCTTGTGAAATATTTAATGTGAAGCGGTGTAATCTTTTAGGTTTCTTTTCGACGATCTGACTGTTATTCATACCCAATCTTATCATTAGCACCAATTTAATGACAAGATTAATTTAAGAAGCATTTATACATCATGATTGGTCTCAAAATATTGACTTAGTTTTCATTTTGTTTTATAAATTCATCCAATTCTCTCTCTCTTTCTCTACCAATTTATCAACATTGATCAATAAATTTGTAGATTTAAAACACATTTCTGTCTTTTTTGTAATCGACGTCATACCTGACCAAAAATTACCCCTAACCTTCCAGTTGTATACTAATTTGCACGCATCCTCAGTTTTTAAATTCTCATGTTCTCTGTTTTGGAAAATTTTACAAAGCATAAGTTTTTATTTTAATTTTAATGGCTGCGTTTACAAAGACCACTGCGCCACAAATACATAAAGAATAAGTAGACAAGGGAACACAGAAAAGTCTATTAAGCACTGAGGATGTCTCGAGCACGCCAGTAACGATCGCACAAGGAAGGTTTGAACAGTGTTGGACAGCGACGAAGGTGGTGTTCGTCCATCTCCTCCCGAAGATCGCAGAGCCTGCAGAAAGGTTCTTGGACTATGTTAGTTCTCCATGGGTGTTTACAAAGGCAGTGATGCCCGGTGGCCAAACGAAACTCGGCAACAGCCCTGCGTCTAGGCCACTTAGGGATAAATTGAAGATTATTCCATCATATCTTGACAAGGCATAAGTTCTAATATTGCATTTTAATGAAGCGTTTATCAACCTTGTTCTTCCCTAGACAGCAAACGGTGGTCTTCATGATGTTCGGAGGACGTTCTTTCAGGACCTGGTGGACTTAATTTGGACGTGAGGAAACGTCCGAAGGATTGTCTGTCGACGTCCTACGGACGTTCTTAGGGTATCCCAATGTCCAGAAGTAATGCGTACGTTGGTTGTCCGACACACGTCCGAGACAGACGATATTTGGACGTGATTCGGCGCACATTTGGACATTCATATAACAAGATTTATTATGATGTTAATTTATAGTATTAAATTATTCCTTTAATAATTACAATAAAAATTATATTTTGTAACGATGTTTATAATTTTTTATTGTTTTTAGTAATAAAAAATAATAAGTTTTATCATTATTTTAAAAGTATATTAACTACATTTATATATAAAACATTAACGATGTTATTATTTTCATATTAATGTAATTAGGTGTTTCCAGAGAAAAACTTGCCTTTTCTACGAAGAAATTTTCTTTATCTTCAATATTTTGCATCGTAGGTGTACATACTATTCTGAAAATTAAGCTATTGTAACCCATCCTTAAAATACCAATTAAAAATTTACTCAAAAGAAATAATATGAACATTTACATTATTTTGGGCATGTTTAAAATATGAATTTTTAAATCAAAGTGTGTAAAAATGTGGAAAAGTTGCTTATTTGATTTACTAAACATAATTTTCTGGGAAAAAAAGGCTAGAAATATTATCTTCCAAAAGACGTTCTGGTAAAATTGCCATTTCTTTACTTATGTCTTTTTTCATTCCTTAAGTTTTTTTTTTTTTTTTTTTTTTTACTTAGGGCTTAAATATTTCACCTGAATTTCCTTCTACTGAACTCAACCATGGAATATGTATTGACATCTCGTAAATAAAATATATAATAATTTAAATACATCAAGCATTTATTATCCAATATCAATTACGTAACTGTAATACACACATTTACCACTGCTGCTCAATAAACATAATAAAAATATTATAAATTGTAAAAAACAAATAATCCCTAATTTATATGATGCCATATAAATGTTTACATATTTTAATCTAATTTAGTTTTATTGAATTTAACAACTAAATTAAAGTCCAGAGCCATATTTGTAATTTTTTGGTGAAATTAATATTTCCAAAATAATGTTTCCTTAGCTATAAAAAAGGCATAATATTATTTATAATAAAGGTTTGGAGGAAGTAATTAGTATGTTTGCTTTCAATTAAGAGTTTTGTTTCTCTCCTAAGCATTAATATTTCTCATCAAGAATACACTTAACTAAAGCTATTAGGCATTAATTTACGGATTATACTACAAAGTAGCCTACTATTTCCTTAATAGGTAAACGATAATGTCTGATTAACCATCGCTTGAAGTAAGGCATGAGATTTAAAAAAAATAACTTCCATTTATAAGTAAATTACTAAATGGTATCAAAACAGTAAATGGAAGGAATTAAACCGTTCGTGACCTGTTACCATTTTTTTGAAGTGCTTGTTTTCAGAGTAATGGGAAGCTTAAATTTAATAACAGCATGACGTATAAACTTTAAAAAAGAAGGTTTTTGAATTTTACAATGCAATCTTGATACATTTTGGCTAACTGGAATATAATACTTACTTCCCTTAATCTTATAATTTATTCTATAGTTTAAAATAAATGTTTATTTTTTGAAAAATATTATAAATATTTTTGTTGCAGTAGAGTGTTTGGTTCGTTAAAAGAATCAATAATTACATACATAAGCAAATGCTGATAAAATATTAGTAACTAGAAGCACATTAAGAAATCCTGTATCATAGTTTGTATTGAAGATCATATTATAAAAAAATTAATTAATTAAAACCTTCCTAATTAATATTAGTTACTTTATGGGAGTCAAAATAATTTTATTTTTAAGTACGATACTGAAAGAGTAAAACTAACAAAAGTTACATGAAATAATAAGCATATTTTTGATTAAGTATGAGTATTTCTTGGAAAGAACAAATGACTCATTATGAAAATAATTATAAAGTTAAAATTATTGAGAGTATTTTTCTTATTAAAAAATTTTCCTCTTAGATTTTGAATGTTTGAGACTATGATTGTTGTTGTTGTTGTAATTGTATTTCTACAAAATTATAATATCACATTCTTTAATGAAAACGAAAATGTATATTGTTGTGAAAATGTATATAATGTGGCATGGAAATTTTCTTATCGTAAATATCATTTTCTGTTTGTGTTAGCTCATACTGCAAGCAATTCACTAACAAAATAGAGAAAGTACTTTAGAGTTATTTCTTCCGACGAAAATAAAACTATTTATTGTTAGTTTTCTAATTTATCTACACGAATCTCGTCGAATCGAAATTTTTAAAAACAGCCGATACAACAGACATAATGAAAAGATTTTACATGCAGCATCTTTTGATTTGTAAATAAGAAACATTTTGACATTAATTTGACACTACTTAGGCTTAAAAGCCTAAAATTTTTAAGGTATTTTATTATACATTATTTAGACTGCTATCTTGGATGATATTTTTCATAGAGAGTGAGGAACAAGGCCCAACTTAGCCTAATTGAGGCACGCGGCAAATTTTTCTTTGGGGGCTACCTCTGTTTTACAACAACAAAAATTCTAATCGATTTGGCAGGAAATTCTATTTGATTGACAACGTAAAATAAACTTTTTGTTCCATTTTGGGACTTATTTGATGTGGGAACCCGAAGCAACTGCCCTTTTGCCCTTTATACCCCTCTCTTAGTCAGGTTCTGGTAGGCTTACTAATTTATCGCAAAAGAAGATATTTGCATGATTTGAAAGGCTCCAATATGACAGAGACGTCCATGCAGAAGAAGAAATATTTCGCTGCTTTGGGTAACAGTAACAGCTACAATGAGCCAAGGAATATTTGTCCTGAAAATAATTCTCCAACCACTATACCATACTCAGCATTTAGACAATAATTAAATTTATTTTGAAGTTAAACTCGTGAGCAAAAAAGATCACTGAGTGACAAAGAAGCCAAAGCTGAAGTTAAAATGCTATTAAAATTCTAGTCATCTACTAAAATAAAAAAGTGTAATTGATTATAATGAGGCACGCTTACAGATGATAATCTTTTACATGATCTGAATATATTTTTCATCGAGGTAAAACTTTGTTTGTCTTTTATGTTTCATGATATAAAAAGTCCCTTATTAGCTTTTGAAATATTTCTCTGTTGTAAATATTTTAATATATAATTCCTCCTTTAATATCATCATACTTCGAAATTGATAGCAGACTTTATGTGATGCATTAATTTTAGAGTACACTAAATTTTTAATCAAATTTTTAAAATATGCAATAAAAGGTGAAGTCTGTATTTTGAGGAGTTAAAAGTATTTATAACTAACAAATTTTTTTGACAATCAAATAAAAAAAACTATAATAGTTTTATTCAGGAAACATTTACATACGGCATAAATGAAACTACAATAATTTACATTTAATTTATTGATTGAATATCATTTATTTAAATAGTTATGCATAAATTAAAAAATAATGCATTTTGTTTTATTTCAGAAACTGGTACAAAAGATTTTGACAAGTTTGTGAATTTACTTGGTGAAAAAATAAGGTTAAAAAGCTGGGATAAATATAGAGGAGGTCTTGATGTTAAAGGTATAATATTCATGAATTCAGTTATTTTAAATAGTCATTATTAAGCATGTTATTATATATATATATATATATATATATATATATATATATATATATATATATATATATATATATATATATATATATATATATATATATATATATATATATATATATATATATATATATATATATATATATATATATATATATATATATATATATATATATATATATATATATATATATATATATATATATATATATATATATATATATATATATATATATATATGTATGTATATATATATATATATATATATATATATATATATATATATGTGTGTGTGTGTATATATATATATGTATTTATATATATGTATATACATATATATATATATATATGTATATATATATATATATATATATATATATATATATATATATATATATATATATATATATATATATATATATATATATATATATATATATATATATATATATATATATATATATATATATATATATATATATATATATATATATATATTATATATATATATATATATATATATAAAACTTAAAAGTATGAATAATGTTCTGTGCAAAATTTTAAGTTAAACGATTTAATTACCATAGTAAATATTTTTTTAAACTCTAAAATCCCTTTGCAACACATTGAATGCTAAGATATCTTAAATTTAATAATGTTTATTCAGTTGAGTACGATTATTGTTTCTCAGACTCTTATTTCTTTACAAATATATATTTTAATTGAAATTTATCTTCCACACATCTGTCGCTGCATTATCCATGTAGTTTAGTTTAAAGCAATAGATAATATGTATGATTCGAAGTACCTGAAGAGCAATGCAAACACTGCTTCCCTAATACATTCATCCTTTTCACTTGTCATTAGCACATTTTCTGCCTGACCTGGTTGCATTTCATCTTTACTAAAGTGGATGATAGAATTAGTAAACTCGTTCAATTGACCCATTGCAATAATGAAATACTTTAAAGGTTTCCGCACTTAAAAGGCTTTCAATTACAGTTTAATATAACGGCTGAAGCACTACTACTAAAATTTAGAACTTCCTAACTATTATTGACACAAATACTGAACTCTGAATACTTTGAAGTGTTCAAAGAGTTATTTATTTGCAATTCATATTGAAATAAATATCATTAAACAAGCATTTTTATAATTAACAAATATTTTCAGTTAATTCAAAATTTTAACCAATGAATCCTTACAATTGAGTTTAAAGTGTCTCTAATGAATGCAGCAAAGTATTTTGTATTCATTCACATTATTGGCTGTATGATACATTAATATTTCCTATTTAACTTCTATTTAAAGCAAATAATTTCAAAAATACTTTATTATACCTATTGCTCAACTAATAGGTACTTCTTCATACATATATATCTTTTATGTTAGAAGTAAAGAAAAATTTATTTTCTGAAATGTATTAAAATTTAGAAACTTAGTTATGCAAATGTGCAATTCATGTCATATTAACAAAAAATAATATTTGTATTAATAATTGCAATATTATTTATTTTTTTCCTAGGTGATATGACAGGAAAGTACTCAGCCTACACTATATATGAAGGACATGAAATTATGTTTCACGTCTCAACACTTCTGCCTTATTCTAAAGACAATCGTCAGCAAGTGAGTGGTCATTTGCTTATATTTAATCATTAAAAAATGCGACACTTTTTCATTTGTGGTTGTAAAGTCGTTCAAAAAATTAATACTAATATATAGTACACGTTTAAGGATTTTTTTCGGATTACAAAATCCTGATTAATATTAGTAATTTAGCTCAATTATATCCAGAAGAAATTCTAAAACAGTTCCAAATACTTTTATATTACCATATTCAAAACATTTGTTCCAATTTCAGAATATTTTTTAAAATTCAATATAAAATGCTTAAATTGTAAAATATTCGTGAAATCATCTCTCATTTAAATTATTATAAAAGTTTAATAGGACTCTAATTACTTTAGTTATTTATGTTTAGGATTTGGAAATTTTCTTAGTGTTAAGCTTAATTTTTATTCTTAAGATACACACGTTTATAAATTAAAGATAATCCAGAGGGGCACAGATATCAAATGTATTAGGAAAATATCACCTGTTCAAATATCAAGCAAATGGTCGATCATTTTATGCAAATTACTTACATACATAGCGGTGCAAGCGAGATCTATACTGTACCTTTAGGTTAACGGGTTTTGGAATATCATCACCCATCATCAAGTGCATCGTCATTTTAAACCACGGTCAGGTGACGATGTCACGCCTGAGATGGCAACCTCCTCTCCACATCTACGCCACACCAACAGAAGGGTTTAGGACGTCACATATTAGCGTAGACATGTCCGCGATCCACGTAGCTCCAGCAACCCAGTAATGGGGAGTACGTGGTCACCCTCCCAACCAATACCTTCTATAAATGATGTTTCATTTTGCTGATCTTAACGGGAGTCGACATGAAGCTACTGAGCTACTGAAGTTCATATGCAAATTACAGGAAGTCACCAGATGACGTTGAGATCAATGCTAGACCACGCAAAGGATGCATGTGGATGACATTTTACGGAGTAGAATTATCAGTCACTAAGAATGCGAGAGTACATAGTTCGCAGTAGCTGTGGAACTCGATATATAGCCCAAAGTATCATCTCTTAGGCTGTAGCAACGATTTCAAGATGATGGAAATATCAGTAGTCGTTATAATACAGATCGGCGCCAAGTGACAATGGTGAATGACGGCCGGTATTTGGCAGATACTGCGAAATAAAATAGGGTTACAAGCATAGCAATGAATTTATCGCGTCGCTTATCGTCATACGATCATTTCAAGGCAAATCATGTACAGATGTTTGGAACAGTGTGGTCTATATACTGGCAGGCCAATCAGACGTGTTTCACTCAAGGCTGTGATTAGTCGGGAGTAGAAAGCATGCAATGTGGACACCGTCACAATGAACTTGTGTTAGATATTTCGATGAGTTGAGTTTCAGCTTGTTGTCCAATTCACATTGGACACTTGGTAAAAGTTTACAATCGGGTATCCCTTTATTTTGATTTATTGGCAAATTTTTTGAAGCCAAGATAGGTGCCAAGATGTGACTAACAAGATGGCTACAACACAAAAGCTATACAAAGAGGGTTACCAGAAATTAAATCTCCTTGACGAGATGTATCTCCAAATTTTTCGCCAAACCACAAGGGATACCCGATTTTGCACCGCACCCCGGAGATTCATATTTAGAAAGCCAGGTACATATTACCACCAGGAATATATTGTGTTACTCTTCATGCCAACATCGAACTGTCTTATGATTGTAAGGGAAGTATATGCTGTAAACTGTATATGGAGCTATAATCGTGGTTTGTGTATGTCTGGTATCGTACATACACCATCTCTTTTACTTTCTCATTTGTGAATACCCTGATGTTAAATTGTATATCTTGTAATTTCCCTTGTGCCAATGTTTTATTTCAATGTATCTTCTTTCGATGTTCCATAAACTTGTCAATTGGGGACAGTCAGAGGCAGCAGAGGGTGCCCTCCAGAGCTGTTGTGGATCTGGAGGGCACCCCTCTGCTGGAGCTGTTGCGTACGGAATTCGGAACTGTTGCGGGGCCATGCCCCCGGTGGTGCCACTTTCCATTATTCTTTCTAGCAACTCCCATCTAAACTGGTAAAACCCTTTTTGGGTTAGGTATAAGGGAGTTGACTGGTGTATACATGGACTGTATGAATAAATCACGTTTTTGTTTCTGAGCCTTCAGCTGCCAGTTTTGTCATTATCCTTAATTTATGTGCATGTGTGTATATGGCAGTCAACATTACTTTAATGGTTCTTTCTGCAACTTCAATTAACAACAACAGATCTTTCTTTATTGTTATGATATAAATAAAACTAAGAAAAAATTTCATAATTTACAATGTATATTACAATAAAACTAATATTAAAGATTTAATTTATTTGTATCATTAAAAAAATCTTTCAAATCTTAAAAATCTAATATATATATTCAATGATATTAATTAATTAATTATGAAAACCATTTTTAGTATATTTTCCTTTTAATCTGAGTAATGTTGGAAACTTCAAAACTCTATTCTACGTTTTTATAAAAATGATTTATTAACATTATTATGGTTTCTTATTCCTATTTTTTATTATATTTTTATATTAGGTTGAAAGAAAGAGGCACATTGGTAATGATATTGTCAACATAATATTTTTGGAAGGCTCCCATATGGACCATGTGAATTTCAAACCAACGATGATAAAATCTCAGTTTACTCGTATCCTTTTAAATGAGAAAATATCGTGATATATAAAATAACAAATATAATATATATTGGGAAAACGCGCTTAAAGTACGTACAAGTTCGCACGGTAGATCTATGGCGTCCATTCAGCTACTTGGCATAGATGCTGTATAATACAGGATACAAAATTCTGAATTTTTTTGGCGACGAAGGAATGTTGCCAAGATAATCTATTGTGACATCTCGCGAGGATGTAAATAGTAGGGTTGCCAAATTAAAATTTTCTGCATAATTCTTTTAAGTCTCCGTATCTATGACGTAATAAATGCTAGTGTGCCAGATATATACATTAGAAAATCCGCCAAAAATTTTACCAAGCTCAAACTTTAGCCTCCTGGATTATAGGCATATATGCCCAGGTACTTTTGTTCAATAATATATCACCAATATTACAATTAAACAATTTAAATACATTTTCTGTTAAAGAGTATATACCATGCTTATTTAAAAAATAAATAACTATACAAACTTTTGTAATTTATAGATTTTTTTGTAAGTATATATAGTGTTTTTATGTACAATACAGATGTCTTTATCACATTTAGTACAATATATTGAACTAGGCAAATAGGACGCATTTTTCAGAAAAACAAATATTAGATTAATTTTTTTCTCTTGTTGACGCAAAAGTATCACTTGATGAAATGTTTTATTAAATGCTCCATCAAATTTTGAAGGAAGTTTATGCGAATTTTTGTTCTGAATATTTTTTATGAATTCTATAATAAGTACCTTGAAAATTTTAATGGACTATTTGTTGTATTGTTTAGTTTTTAGATAGATGGAATAAATCAAGACATATTACATTCGTAGGCAAGTACTTTTTTCATTATTTACATGTGACACTTTGGAAGTCCCTTGCCTTACAAAGTATAAAAGTATAATCAATATATTAACTTCTGTTATCAAACCTCTTCGGCATAACTGCTTCTCGTAAAATGTTATTCTATATTCTCTACATATTTTTTATTCCTAAATAATACAATAATTATTATATTATCATCAATCAACAATTACCATAAATCACCAATTGAGAAATCACATTTTATTCACCCAATAATTTAGATATAATATAAAGAAAACGAATGCTTACACATCAATAGTTTTTATTTTTATTCTATTTTGAGCTTACCTTTCAATGTAGAAATTTTAAAACAATTTTTTTCTGAACTTGAATCTCCGTGAGAGTTATAATCTTTTTTCCTTAGACAGCTTGCGTTCGCTAAAAATTCTTCATTATTTATTTAATTTATCATTTTCATTTATTTATTCTTTATCAATTTATAAAATTCTAGCATGATTTTAATATATTTTTTTCTTTTTGTGCAATTTATATCCCTTCATTCCACACTAAAATTTGAATGCTCAAAAATGCGCACCGGGCATAAGAGACCCAAGTATATCAACAAAAGGGAAATTAAGAAAAAAGACATTTCAACCATTAGAATGTTTTCTTTATTTCAAAAGCCCGACAGCTACTAGAGTATCCCACCTATTTTACCACAACAGGAGTGGAAGTGATGGCATTTTATATAGTGGGACACTTAGTTTTTACGCCATCATTGTCCCCAAAGTGGGTTGGTCTTAATAATTTAGAAGCAGGGGGGATACAGAAGACCCCCAGACTTAGCCTGCCATTCTCAAAGCTATCATTTTACATGGAGAAAATTGCGATTTCAATCAATTTTACATGTCCAGCCGTAATTAGTGAACACGATGAATCTTCGGTTGGGTCAAGATTCGAATTCACTACCTTCCTACAACGAGAGTGAACACCTTAACCAATCAGACTACCATCAGAAAATATTTGACCATAGATATAAAGACTGAAAGTCTGGAAATACTTTCGAATAATGTTTCTTCAATACGTTTTAAAAGACCCAGCGCATGTATATATATATATATATATACATATATATATATATATATATATATATATATATATATATATATATATATATATATATATATATATATATATATATATATATATATATATATATATATATATATACAAACATTCAGCTGGTTTACTGTTAATTTTAGTGAATAACTTGACACATCTCTAGTCTACGTAAGTATGTTTCTGAAACAACAATTCATTGAACAACGAATTTTATCGTATTAATTTCTACGACATTTTAAATCCTTTGATTTTTTGGATTTAGTTAATAAATCTATGTAGTTTAATTAATTAAGGATTTATATCAATTAGTTTATCGATTATTTGATTGCATCAACTCCATTTTCTAAGCATCGAAAAACTCATAAGTAATCTAAGTTAAATTAAGCTTAAAGAAGCTTTATTTTTTCTTCAACATAGATCTTATTTACAAATTAACGTATTCTTATTAGGTTAATGAGCAGATTTTCTTGGTAATTTGACAAGTGAAACAAATTTACAAGTTTTAAAGCTTTAATTAATCACATGCGTTAATTACGTGTTCAACTACATATATATTTAAACTAATTTTTTCTTCGGCATTTCTTATTGCATTGAAATTTATATTATATAAATGATGAAAAAAATTTTGATTACATACTCTAAATACAGAAAAAATAACTTTGAAATTGAACAATAAATAATTCATTTTAGTTTAAGATATATCCTTAGTGACTAAGATTAAAAAACTAAGGCATTAAATATAAGAAAAAATTCTAAGAGCTTAAGATCTAAAAAGGGTATTAAGAAGGTTAAAGATCTTGTTTCTTTCTGACTGCCTATAAATAGTAAGGGATTAGAGAAAACTGCCATTATATGAAGGAACATCTTAGAGAATGTTTGAAATCCTCTTGTAATCACAGCTAATGGCATTGTCTTCGGGACATAAAAATCAGAACTTAATAAATATGTTATGAGGAAATTAATTTCATATACTGAAATTAAATGTACGAAGTTGCGTCTTTCTAATCCTTTGTCTCCCAAAATTTCTAAAGAAATAATGGATAAGATGAAAGTTTCCGTTAAACGGCTTTTGGGGATTTTATGTGTTATATCTTTACAAAAGTTAATAAGTTTTAAAAATTATATAATTCTTATAAAACCTAATATTTTACAAAATATTTAACTGCTTTTGAGCCAAGAGAAAACTATTAAAATTTTCTTTGCCACAAATGTCATTTATATATTCTCTTTATTGTTATAAATTTAAATTCCCTTTACTGAATGAAACAAAAGTCTGTAAAGTTTGTTGTTTTCGTGTGCCAACTAGGCTGGCATTATGGGGTGCACTTCTCCACTTTTCGAACTGAACCATATTTGGTGAGGAGTCCGACTTCTTCAGTATACACATGCCATAGGAACCTGTTTTATAGTGTAGGCAACCATTTACACAATGAAAGGACAAAGACAGTATAGATAGAGAAAGAAAGTACTTCCATGCTCGAACCGGGATTCGAACCCAGGACCTCCCTATCCGTAGTCAGGCATGCTGTCCAGTGGACAAATTGGGTGGCAGTCTGTAAAGGTACTTAATGTGAACACATACACTAATGCAATATTAAGCACTTCTATTGCTCTTATCTGACGTTTGGCACTGAAATGCCAAAGTCATTTTACAAATATAAGGAACATTTTATTAGTTTCTCTGTTGTTGTTGTGGTATTGTGCCAGCCAGGCTGACAATATGGGGTGCGCTGCTCCGCATTTCCAACTGAACCCTATTTTGATGTGGAGTCCGACTAATTGTTATTAAAATGTAATTTCAAAATTGATTAAAAATTGTAAATTAAAAAAAATAATTAGAAATTTGAAAGAATATAAAAGTTTGTAATAGTAATAATCTTAAATAGGCAAAACTTAAATTGGCTAGTTATTCATATATCTTAGACTGATATGTTAAAAATATTTTCAAATATCCGTTTGAAATTGTCTATTAATTTGTTTAAAATAATTTCCACCCGTCCAAAGTATCTTTAACATATTCTTTGGTTGAAATTATTAAATTAATTATGGATATATATATTTATCTAAAAATAAAACTATCTCAATTCTTTATGGTTAATAGTATGACTATATGGAGATATTATAAATATTTATGTCCGCATCTTAATGTTTTCTGAAAAATCTTAAAAAGAGAGCTTTGTTCACAATTAACTCAATTGAACTTGGAAATTTTTAAGTATTTTTGAGAAATTGTAAAAATTCCACAGAAATACTTTAAGAAACTCGTATCTCTTTCAAAGATCATAATAGATTAAATTCTGAAAAATGTTTAATCTATTATGATCTTTGAAAGAGATAATTAAAAAGATTCATAAAATGAAAAATATTCATAGAAAAATGTGGTTCCAAATAATCCATTTAATACTGTTCAATAAAATAACAAGAAAGAACCTCAAATATTTTTCTTTAAATAGCTTAGCTTTATAACAAAGTGTACCCAAAAGAATTTTCAATAATTATTATTCATTAATATAAATATCAGATTTTGTATTTCTGCACAATAATACTAGGCTTAAAACTATTTTTAGTCACAAATTTATCTCAAGTTATCTTCTTTAAGTTATCTTTTGTTAACAACTCTTTAATTATGAAAATATTTTTTAAAAATTATAATTATATGTAAATTAATATTGAAATAATATGATATAAAAATATTTGTATCTATTTTGGTAAAACTTCTCTTAAAACTAGCAAATAGGGTTTTCAATTCATGAAAATTTTGAAGAATTATGTTAGTAAGATCTACACATATGTTGACTAGCAACACCATCTTTTATTAACCATCTCTTTTTGATTGCAGAATTAAATTCACCTTGGTCCGGCTTGTTGAGTATTGTATTAGGTAGGTTATTTATAGGAGCTACATTAAAGTGTCAGATATAGATTATATGGACATGAATTTTAAAAAATACATTTTTGCATTACATGTACAACACATGGGGAAACAGTGTAGAAATTTTTTTTATGTATAATAAATTAAATATTATAATCTCTACACAATCGAAACAGATTTAGACTAAATCAGTACTACATTTATAAACGAAATTCCTATTGGAAATAAAAGCAAATCATTCAATAAAGTTAATGATCTTATCAATGAAAGTGAATATTTGTTATGTCAGTATATATCTTCAGTATATTTGTAATGTCTTCAACATGAGAAGAAGACACGTTAGCAAGAAAAAAGCTTTTATACTATGAATCCTTCGGTGACCAATTAAAAGCAAAAGGAGAAAATTATTTTATAAGCAATTTAAAAAATAACTAATTCTTTACCTCACAATGTTAACGTCACAAAAGTGATATCTGAGAAATTAATGAGTCACAATAACGAAAAAAAATCCAATTTTGCACTTATCTTGACATTTTTATTGCGGGTAATATTTTAGATTTTCATAAAGCAAAATAAGTAAAAACATATTTCCCTTTAATAACTAAGTATAGACAAAAGAGTGAGAAACGTGTTGCTTAAGAGAGATGAATTTCCTGAAAGTAGAATTTTTAAATTATTCAGAACAAAAAAATATATTAAATATAAACTTATCATATATATATATATATATATATATATATATATATATATATATATATATATATATATATATATATATATATATATATATATATATATATATATATATATATATATATCAATTCTGAACAAATGGCATTCAAAAATATATAGTCATTATTAGCTGGCATATTTTAAGATAAAACTATATAGTTAGAAAATTAAAGAAAAAGTAATATGAATAGTATGTATTTATGTGTCATGTGTACATATACAATTTTATTTACTACTTTGAAGATTTCTATAGATTTTATTTTATAGTATCTATAATTTTATATTTGCATACTGTTTCTTTTGTAAAATGTAATACTATATTGAGACGTCTACCCTGTGTAGGGCTCAGAGTGCCTGACTGCGAATAGGGAGGTCCTGGGTTTGAATCCCAATTCGGGCAGGGATGTATTTCCTCTTTCTATCTATCCTGTCTTTGTCCTTTCTTTGTATGAATGGTTACCTACCCTTACGGGTTCCTATGGCATGTGTGTACTGAGGAAGTCGGACTCCACACCAAAATATGGCTCAGTTGGAAAAGTGGAGCAGCGCACCCCATATTGTCAGCCTGGCTGGCACAAGACAACAACAACAATACTATATTGAACGAGAGTAAAAGTTTAGAATCTTCTTCGAGTAAATTTTAATCAATTGAAATTCAAGTACAAAAATTATTTTCTTTTTCAGTTGTTTTATATATCATAGTCAATTTTATGCGATTAGAAATTTTTCAAGCATTTTTCGACAAACGTATCACTCGAAATTGATTAAAGAGGTGTAATTATTGATAAAATAATTTCTCTATGAAACATCATACAGAATTAAATAAAGGATTTTTATATTAAATAAAAACTCTTTTACAATGATATTACTTAATAAATATATTTTTAATATAGATTGTAACTAATTTAGCTTTAAACATTCATTGCTATTTTATGTTGTTTTATTTAAAACTTTTCTTGAATATGGCTCTCTAGTTATGAATATTCCCCTATCTATTATATATATATCGCCCTTATACTTTATTTTTACACACTCCAAGATGTCAAAATATTTTAAATTATCAACAATTCACAAATGAAGTATAAGGTTTGTTTTTTTGGGGGAGGGGTTATACAGCCAATAATAATGCTCATTTAACATTACATTTTTACAATTTATTATTTTTAAATGTATTTTGCATAGCTTTTAATGTGTTTTACGCTAAATGTTTCATTAAAAGTATTTTACACAAATCAAGATTTCCATTATCAGTACATATAAAGTATTATGCATCATGTTTACTTATGATTTTACACAACGATTCTTAATAAATCATCAAAACAAAGCTTGAAATTATTATCCAAAATATTCAATGGTACTCTAAGCAGTATTTCATTTTACTCATAATGGTAATTGTCTTTATAATTAATATATTTTAATTACTTTAAATTTTGCTTATAAATAGTTTTATTTAATAAATGTATACAATTTTCTTAAATAATCATTCAAAACTAATAGCATTAAATATTATCAAATAATAAGTTCTATAGTTAAGACATTCACTTAAATATATTATGGTAAAAGAAATTTTTTCTTTAATGGCAGCATTTTTAGGGTGGGACAATTTCATGTTATTTTAAACCAAGTGACAAATTATCATCTATTATCAAATCAAAATAAAAACAATAAAATTAAAAGAGCTACTTCAAGAAAATTAGATGTCATTTCCTTGCTGGTTAAAAAAATCAAGGAAAGAGAAATGAATTGTGGTATTGAGAGTTTCTATGAAAATTAAAAAAGATTGTTCTGCTATGTATATGCATTCAAAAATATCATGCTTTTATTTTTACAGTAATATCTAACTATCACAGAGTATAAATCTCGATTTTTGCTGTAGATAGTTTTGTTCATCATACATAATTCAGAGCAAAAATGTATACTTAACTGTTTTTTTTATAAATTAATAATATTAATTATAGTATATAGTACATTTTGTTTTCAAATTGTATAAAATGTTAGATAATTTGCATTTACTTACCTAAAAGTTTCTGTTCAATTTCTTTAGATTTTATTAAATCATAATATATATATATATATATATATATATATATATATATATATATATATATATATATATATATATATATATATATATATATATATATATATATATATATATATATATATATATATATATATATATACATGTATGTACATGTATGTATATATATATATATATATATATGTATGTATATATATGTATGTATATATATATATGTATAAATATATATATATATATGTATATGTATATATATATATAATATATATATATATATATATATATATATATATATATATATATATATATATATATATATATATATATATATATATATATATATATATATATATATATATATATATATATATATATATATATTTATATATATATATATGTTCGTTCCATATATAACATATATATATGTATATATGTTATATATGTTGAATATATGTTCCGTCTGTTTATAGTATTTCGAATTCTCCCTTTATTATTCTTCATTTGACATTTGATTAATTTTATAAAAAATATTGCTATATTAAACTTTATATTCCCATACAATTTTTTTCATTACTTCGTACATATATATATATATATATATATATATATATATATATATATATATATATATATATATATATATATATATATATTTATATATATATATATATAAGTAACTTTAAGTCTTAAATATGAATGATTTTTTCTTATAGTATGATTTTGAAAGAAATTTCAGTAATTATTAGTACACATAGTAAAATTTCAAAATTTTTCTCAAGTTTATTTTTTATCATTAAACGTTCATGTATATATATATATCAAAAAATTATATTCAGCTAATTTTCTTTTATTACCATTTTATAAATTTGAATTAATAACAAATTATCTTATATTTTTTATATACCTTATATAAAATAGGATAGTTGTTATAATTATAATATAAATTTAAATAGCTTGCTTAAAATAAATTTAGGTTTATATATATATATATATATATATATATATATATATATATATATATATATATATATATATATATATATATATATATATATATATATATATATATATATATATATATATATATATATATATATATAGTATATATATATATATATATATATATATATATATATATATATATATATATATATATATATATATATATATATATATATATATATATATATATATATATATATATATATATATATATATATATATATATATATATATATATATATATATATATATATATATATATATATATATATATATATATATATATATATATATATATATATATATATATATATATATATATATATATATATATATATATATATATAATTTAAACGTTAATAGCATTTTATTCCAAAATTCAAAAGCTAAATATTACCTAATTGCAATGTTCGCCGGAAAAAAACACAAAAAATGAAAGCTTATTTTATAAATAACCAATTAATTACCTTGAAATTATATTTAGAATTAAAATTTGTGTAAAGAATACAGTATTCCTTAGATAAAATAATGGCGAAAGACAAACTGCTTACTTTTCAAAACACTAGATATTCCTAGGGATTTGTAAAATAGCTTTTTTTAACTTTTAATTTAAAATTCAAATTCTTTACCACGCAGCTAAAAATAATTGCAATCCTTTATATTTTGTTTAATTACACAGTTTTCTTCAGTTTAACCTATAGTTAATTTTAAAATTAGTTTTCTTGGGGGAATTATTATATCATAAAGCGAAGACAATGTATTTTTTGATGATTGAAAATTGCTTTAAGGTGTCTTTAAAAAGAAATATTTACTTTATATATATATGAAATGAATATAAGTATGTTTTTCTGAATAATTAACATTAATTTAAATAATATATAACACAAAATCTTCAAGTTTCTGCTTCACTTTGCCTCTTTAATTTAGTCACTTGAGGCTTATAAGATTCCTAATTAAGGTGAATATAGTTTAAAATTTTTTTTGAAATTATTAAAGATTTTGATTACAAAGTCGATATGTTAATTACAATGAAAGTAATTATATTTCTTGAAAGCGCCTGCGCCCATAATTTAATTTTTCTTCTTAATTATTCTTAGTAATGATAACAATTTTAAACAAATTAATTAGTAAATTGAATTATGTAAGAAAAGTATGTATTTATATAATGGATTTTTGCTAAATTACAAGAAAATTCTGCAATATTAAAAAAATTAATTCATGTTGTAATTTTATAAAACATAATAAAGTTTTTAAAAAAAAAACCTTTTGCAGTAAATAGTTTTAATGAATATTTTTCAATTTTTCTGTAAGTTTTTTTTATTTTGTCCTATTTTTAATTTTAAATATGGCTTATATTCATTTAAAGGACATTTTATGTAATTTATTGTTATTATTCGGTACTTAATTACAAAAATTTTGAAAATACTTAAAAATTAAATTTTAAAAGGTATATTATAATTTGCCTGTATATTGTGATCGGATCCGTTGTTAATGAAAAACATATATCCACGAATATTAACCTCCTGTTTATATAAAAGTAATCAATTTTTATACATATATGAATACATACCCATGCTATGTATATATAAGTTATCAAATTCAAATATTAAGATATAACATAAATATCTATGAAAACAATTATCACCAAAGAAAGTGATGCAACTGAATATGCTGATAAAAATGTGTCTATCAAATAGCAAAATATAAGTATATATATATATATGTGTGTGTGTGTGTGTGTGTGTGTGTGTGTGTGTGTGTGTGTGTGTGTGTGTGTGTGTGTGTGTGTGTGTGTGTGTGTGTGTGTGTGTGTGTGTGTGTGTGTGTGTGTGTGTGTGTGTATTATATTAATAGGAATAATACACACACACACAAAGTAGTATTATATTAATAGGATAAACATAAATTAACCAATAATTTTTTATAATATTGATATTTAGAATTATATGTATTCTTTATTTGTGGCTAGACACAATACTAGTATCAATTTAATTGGCAATACGTTTCTAATAATGGTTTGTTAAATGGTTAGAATATGAGACGATGATACCGGTCGTTCCTTCTTGAAAAATAAATAATATTGAGTAAAATAATAGTCTGTAATTCTCTTTGGTGATATAACAATCTTAGAAACACATTCCATTTTGACGTTTTAAACTTTTCTCAAAAGAGAAAATCGAGAAAAATCTTTTTTCTCAATAGAAAATCTAGATAATATTATTAATCATATTGTCAATGTTCATTTTTATTAAACTCGTGTCTCAAGATATTTGACGGATGTGTTTATTAGTAAAAATGGTGTCAATATATTAAATAGATTTTTTTAAATTCCACTTTAATAATGTACTTTCCTTATTTAGCAAAATTCCACATTACATATTTGAACATGTCGCGTTCCATAAATAGATATATGAATTCTTAAGTGTTTTTCTTTGCTTTCGATAATATCCTACTTCAATAAAATGTTTAACTTTTTTCGTTCAATTTCTTCTGAATTTGTGCTGGGAGGGATCTATCAATAATTTTAAATTTTTTAATATTGAGTATAATTTTCATGACAATAAAAAAATGTAACAAAATACAACTGCAAATTTTTTGACATATATTTCATATTTAAAAATTAATTTTAATATTTGTTTTTATGTATACATTTATTTCTTTTAAAATTGCATTAAGAAAGTATTTTTACCCATAAATTTCTTTTCTTTTTTCTTTTTTCGTTCTAGTTAAGATTATAGCTGCATCACACTTTATTACAATTCTCATTGGTTTAAAATGGCCTTGACAACAGATAATGTTTCTTCTACGTCACACATAATTAATTATCGCATTGAAACGGCATCGTAAATCCGAATTAATGACAAATTTGCTGGGAACAAGTTCAGTATCCCCATACACTTGGCGACGCGGCGAATTTTTTGTCGCCAAGTTGCCAAGCTAGGCGCGCGTTTATTAAAACGGAAAATTTCCCTAATTTCGATCGAAAAATATGCATTTCAGAAAATTTAAAAAGGGAAATAAATATAAATAATGGACTTACTTGATATGAAGTTAAGCTGACATGCCGATTTATTTCGACTTATTCGTTTGTCACCAGTGTCACATTTCAATAAAAATAATTATCTAATTTTACAAAAAAAGCATGCAAAAATATTTTTCTAAATGTATACACTTTATAAATTTTTAAAAAAAAGCATGCAAAAACTTATTTTCAAATATATACATTTTTTAAATTTAAAAAAAAACATGAATAAAATATTTTTTAAATATATACACATTTTAAGTAAATAAAAATGAAACACGAATACAATAAAAAAAATACATGTAAGCAATAGAATTTAAATAAAATAATTACACCTTCTCCAAATCCAATTTCCGTTAAAAATTAATTAATATTTGCGAATCCTAAATTAATTAATAATTTGGAATCCTGAGCAATAATCCATCATTATTATCTTTAATTTTTGCTAAAATAACTTGTTGATATTTTTCAACAACATTATGAATATGAGACATTTTAAATTAAAACAAAAAATAAAGTAATTAAAACAATAAAAAGATGATAATAAATTAAGAAAACGAAATAAGGAAAAAAGAATATTTAACGGTTTTAAATACATAAAATAAAATATATCATTTAATATAAAAATATATATTAAAATTAAACCAAATAAAAATAATAATGAAAAAGAAATAGTAAAAAAGAAAAATTTACGATGTTTGGACACTGGCGACAACGAAACACAACAGCGGGAAATCCACCGATTCCAGCAGCAAAAGTGAACGAAATTAAAATGACTAGCAATTAAAACGTAGAACAATTAGCAAAGAAAGTTCTGGAAAGTTCTCGAAGTGAAACTAAAAAGCTATTGCCACTAAAAAAAAGCACATATATAACGTAAAAATTATTTAAAACACGAGAAAAACGGAATCTGGCAAGGAAAAAATAAAAATAGTAACAAAAACTAAATTTGGCAACACTATAATAAAAACAAAAGCTGAAATCGGCAACACTACAACGTAAACAACGGTTACTAGATTTGGCGAGAAATCAGTGTATGGGGATACTGAACTTGTTCCATTTGCTGCCTGCCTTCAATTCTCATTCTTCGATTGGCAGCAAACAAAGCGAAATGGAACTAGTAGAGTATAGCCCCCAACTGGCGATTTTTGCAAATGTATTTCGTCGCCAAGCAATTTAAATTCTGTTGCCACTTAAAAAACCTTATATATGACGAAAAAAAAATTGGTAAAAATGTATTTGAGGGTGTCCCTTTGGCGAGATTGGGACACCCTCAATTTTTATTTGCGCCAATCCTGTTCGCGCAGAACCTTATGCAAACAGTAATGGCGGCAAAAACACAATGAAATATAAAAATAATGCAGTAAGCACATAAAAAAGAAAAATGTGCTCACATTATTTTTCTGGAATATCCTCACTTTGAGGTGGTTAGTTTAAATCAGCAAGTATGATTTAAATTTTCAAAATTTTTATTAGTTACTAAAACTCTAAATTAATAATTGCAATATTTGTAAATAATCTTTTTTAAATTATTAGACTAATGTCTTGCTTAGGCCAACATTAATTTTTTTTAATATTGAGTTCAGGCGACAATGAGCCGAAAAGGGAAGCTACAAGAATATACCTAAGGTTAATATGCTTGTCCTTCTCAACTGACTGTAGAAACATAAAGTTTTCAATTCCTACAGAAAAAGTTCTACGTTTTACTTACCTAAGATATTTGAGTTTTATCTACGCAAAGTTTAATTTTTAGCAAATATCATGCAACAAAAAAGAATGTTCTACGAACTCTTAATATAGGAAATATTCTTATATGAACATTCTTAATATGAACATACAACATTATGAACAAATATGAACATTCTTAATATATGAAATATAACTTATTTCTGCGTATAAATAATTGCGTACGATCACATATGAATTATTTTGAAGCTTTACGAAAGTTTGAAGAAATTATTGTGTATTTTTTTTAAAGATTGATGTTATTCAATTGCGTAAAAATATTATTAAGTCTTTATTGATGCATATTCTTTTCTGTTGCATGATATTTGCTAAAAATTAAATTTTGCGTAGATAAAACTCAAATATCTTAGGTAAGTAAAACATAGAACATTCATTGATGACTATATCTAATTATGAATTGCCTTTATGCAGGATATGTGCAAAGAACAAAAAAATAGAATGTTAATAAAAGAACTGGAATGAGATAAATTTATACAGCAAAATCTGTACTATTAACAGGCTAAAATGAATCTTCAATGAAAAGCAGTTATAAAATATAGCCTTGAGTGTTCTTTGCTGCTGAACGAATAAATTATCTTTTATTCTGGTTTCTTATATTTTCATACATTTATTGCAAACATTTTTTATAGGTTTTGAACATTGTTTGTGACATGTAGAATAAATTACAATGACAATACTCGTTCCAATTTTCTCCAAACAAATGTCGTTCTATTCAAACATAAATTTGAATTTCACGGACTCGTACAAATTTCATTCAAAGATTTTTTTGATTTCTGAAACAAATTTATTTCATCCATCTTTAGTCGTTTTAATAACCGAGATTAGGAAACATAAAATTCCTAAATAATTAGTGGCAACGTTCGGAATGCTGTTCCGGCTCAGACTGTATCAGCTCTTGGAAGACATCTCCCTAACACCTGTTTACAAGGTCAAATCGATTAATTAGTAGACTGATAAGTTTTGGTTTTTGTCGATGCCATATTACAAAGGAGTTTACGAATTTAGATGATGAAAATAGCTTCAATCAGAATGAAATTTCTGAATTGAAATCTAGTAATTCACATCTCTTTATGATTTTTCCTTAACATTTTATATTATCTTTTTTTTAAATATTTAGAATATTCAAAACTTAAGCTGAAATTAATGGACCGAAACAAATTATGATTAAAAATCTTCTTTTCCTGATTTTGGAAACAGATTTATTTTTTTAACGTCAATAACATTTTTGAGCCTGAATCATGGGATATATCAAGAAAAAATCGTTTGTTAACTTCGGAATGCACCCGATCGCATTAAATCTCAGGACATACCTTCTTGTTATTGCATCTGCATATTCCCCTGCACAAATCCCAGAATTGTGCGCTACCAAGTAGAAGATATCTTGTCAGCTCCTGTTAACGAGCTTGAATGAAATGAACAGTTGACAAATGATACTTCTTAAGCTCTCATATTCACATTTATTTCAACAGCTTCAAGCAGAATTTATGTTAAGACACGAAGTAACTAAGATTATGAATCTATTTAAAGCATTGCAGTTGTCCAGTGAAATCCTTAAGATAGGCCAAAATACGATTGTACCAAAATATACAAATTACAATAAATTTTGCTGATTCTTCCTCCGCCATTTCAACAAACTAAATCAACTAAAAATATTCTCAGAAACCTATCTAAATTTGAGAGACAATCAAAAAAATATTTTATAAGATTCCAAACATTATGAAAAATCCTTATTTGTAATAAGAAAGATCAATCCTCTTTTTCGAAATATAATCGTAGTTTTTAAACTAATTATTTTTTATAACTGTAAGAATCATAATGAATATAAAAAGAATAAAATCTTATGAATTAAAAATTTGTACTAATTAATAAGATGTACTCTCAATTCAACTTGTACACTGTTTAACTGCGTCTGTAGCAAATTTCTTGCATCTTACGTGTTTCCCCTACATAAATTATATCAAAGAAAAAAAACGAAAAGCATAACGTCAAATGTATTTTAATTTTATTAATATTGTTATTTATTAGTGTATTAAATATTTTATGAAATAAATTATAGTTTGAAGGGAAATCCTGATGCATGTCAAACTTAACACGTAAAATTAAATAAATTTTTTCAAAGATACTTAAATATCTTCTCATTAAATTAAGCTAAAAATTGAAATCTATCTTATAATTTTTTTTTTAATTCAGAAAACAAATGTCGGTATCATAAACGATAAATATCAAATAATTGTCGCAGTAATGTATGAATCATAAGTTCGAAAATTTATGTATTATTAAAAATGATGTATGAATCATAAATGTTCGTATTATTTCCAGAAAGAAAATCAAAATTTCACTTAATTGATAATTTCACAGATAAGGTTTCACTTCTTTATAATGATAAATTCAGATACTAAATACAGAAGTTTGTTATAAAAATTAAATGGCTAATATATTCCTTTACAAAAGAGAAATAAATATATCAAGCAAATACTACTTCTTCTTTTGAAATGTTATAAAGCTTGGAGACTAAATATTAATGAAATTATTCATACTATAACATTCTTTTTCTCAGGAAAAAGAAGAAAAATTTATCGAAAATTAAATCTTCATTTTACAGAAAATTACCAAATGTATCTTTCAATTATTTTTAAGTTATCTTTTGCCGGCTTAATGAACTATATTCACTTTAAGTCTAAAAAATCAAAGTAATATATTTTTCTGATCGAATATTCTATTCATTAAAATCACTAATGTTAATTGCTGCCTGACTGCGGATAGGAAGGTCCTGGATTCGAATCCCGGTTCGGGCATGGATGTAGTTTCTCTCTCTATCTATCCTGTCTTTGTCCTTTCCTTGTATGAATGAGGTATGAATGGTTGCCTACTCTATAAACGAGTACTTAGGCTATGTGTGTACTAAGAAAATCGGACCAAAATATGGTTCAGTTGGAAAAGTGAAGCTGCGAACGCAATAATCCCATCCTAATTATCACAAGAAAAAATAAACAACTAATATTAATTAAATTAAGTTTTCCTTGAGACAATAATGGAAATATAAAGCTCAATAAATATTAACATTAAAAAAAAGTTTTGAATTCAGTTATGGTAAAACATTTATAAAAACTTAAAAATCAACATTTTTTTAATGATACAAAACATTGTTGAATTATATTTTATTTTCCCTTTTTTTTTTAATTGATGTAGCAAAATATTATAGATTTTTTCTTTTAACATATTATTTAAAAAGCTAGTCTTCTATTCGAGCTTACCGATGGCGGAGAAGTTAGCGTCCCTAACTTCGAAGTAGTAGGTCCCGGGTTCGATTCCTGGTTGGGGCATGGATGTTTCTTTCTCTCTCTGTGTCACTACACTTTCGGGGTGCAGATGGCCCACCCACTGTGTACCCTAGTGTATGAGATGCCGTCATTTAATCATTATAGAGCTGAATTGGGCAAAAGATTTAGGGCAGCCATGCATTAGAAAAAAAATATTTTTTACTTGAAAGTTTATTTCTTGAATTAAAGAAAGAAGAAAGTAAATTGTTTAGTTGATTAATGATAAGAAAATTTGTTGAAAAGATAAATATTGCTTTGATTACAAAATTCTTTTGAATTGTTGTGTTTAAAATTATAAATTTTTACTCTTATATATTGCCGACCGATTGACTGAGTGATTAGCGTTCCTGACTCCTGACCTGTTGATCCCGAGTTCGAATCCCGGTTCGAGCATAGATGTTTCTTTCCATCTCTGTTTTCTCTGTGTTTCTCCGTCCTTTCTTCTGTGATGTTGTATGAATGTGGCCCGCCCTATAAACGGGTTTGTGGTGGTATGGTGCAGGTAACGCTACTCGCCTCCGTGACTTGGTTTCACAGGTGCCCGCTGGGTAACGACAAATGAGTAGCAGTCTCTGGCCTTGTTGTGGCATAGGGTTCAACCCTCTTGTGTCCGCCATTGAAAAAAAAAATCTCTTATATATTAAATTATCCGCTGAAATATTTTTTCCTTTTTCATTTTGTTTAGATTATTAAATTGTGAAATAAATTTTAAACTGTTTTTTATCTATAAGTACTAGAATTATTATTAAAATTATTTGGATAAAATAATTGTTCATTTTTATTTATGTGAAATTTCTTATAATTCTAAATTCGCGAAACTTAAGTTATTCATGCAAAAGTGAGGAACAATAACATTTAACATAGTGGATTGCATATTGCTTTATTTTCTCGAAATAACTCTTAAAACAATTTTAACATATCATTTAAAGTGAAATAAAATTTAAATTTTATGTTTTATTATTTTATAAAACATTGAACCTTATATTTTAATATAATTTACTTTTAAAAACGATTCAAAATTTTGATGTCAAACAATATAGTCATTTTATTTCCTGGGGAAAAAACAATTTATATAAAATACATAAACATTTATTACAAAAATTTTAGTTCAAAATAAATGACGACCGAGTTAAAAAAAAATTATCAATAAAATTACTTTTTTTCGAAGTTTCATTACATATTTCCCCTAATTTTTATTAAATTATAAGTTTCCAGCGAATTAAAAATTTTCTTTTATGATAAATGTAAACCAATTAATTTATTCCTATTGGAGAATTGGAAAAGGTCAAATATCTAATTATATCTTTTCGGCAAGGGGTTAGGGGCATATGTTTCCATGGTAACGCTTCACACTTTGAAAGCAAAATCTGTGTCTTAAATTATCAAACCATTAGGTTGCGTTGTTTGCTTTGAAAATAAAAAAATGCTCCTAAGCAGGAAAGAAGATCGTTTCGTCGCTTCAAGTATTTTGTCTTGTATTTAACGCTTTAATGCTCCTGAATCTGATAATTTATTTATCGTGCTTTATTTTACTAAGTCGAGAACGCTTCATTCAAATTAAGTTTTCTCTGCATCAAGAATCAAATTTTGGATTTACCGTGAATAATTATAACATTCAATATATATCTTGAATAAACACTTAATGGAAAATTGTAAAACATGGTATAAAAACAAGGTAAAAGAGTTTTTAAACTCTCTTCTCAATAAATATATTTTTTAAAAGTTAGGTAAACTTTATTATAAAGAAACACAAACAGCTTTTTTACCATAACAAAATGAAAGTAAAAGAATTAAAGGAAGTAAATGCTTATGACAAAAGAATAAACTATATTCCCGCTTTACAACATATGAATGCCGACCAACTTGTCTATCGATCAGAGTGCCTGACTGCGGATAGAAAGGTCCTGGGTTCGAATCCCGGTTCGGGCATGGATGTACATTCTCTCTCTATCTATCCTGTCTTCGTCCTTTCTGTGTATGAATGTGTTGTAAATGGTTGCCTACCCTATAAACGGGTCCCTATGGCATGTGTGTACTGAGGAAGTCGGACTCCACACCAAAATAGGGTTCAGTTGAAAAAGTGGAGCAGCGCACCCCATATTGTCAGCCTGGCTGGCACACGACAACAACAACATATGAATACTTCATTTGCATGTTGTAGTTGACCCAGTACCCAGCCTTGAGCTGGGCTCTACCAATTAGTCAGAAGCAGCCGGGTGAAGTCTTCGTGATTTTGAAGCAAGGGCCAAGCAGAAGACCCCCAATACTTGGCCTGCCACCCCCAGAGGTATCATTTCACTTGGAGGACAATGCCACCAATCTCAATTTTACATGCTTCAGCCACCATCAGCGAACACGACGGATCTTTTGTTAAACCGGGATTCGAACTCACTACCTTCCGGTAATGAGAACGCCGTCCTAACCAACCAGGTCACAGCGGTCTCTTCATTTGCAAGTGACAAAATTCTTACGCATGGCCTGCTTGAACTGAGCTTATTAAAAATAGTGAATAAGAGAAATTATGAATTGTTAAAATTATGTGCAAAATAATTTTTTTAAATATTCAGAGAAAGCGTTTCCTCTTTATTTTTATTAATTACTATTGACTTAGCTAATTATGTAACTAATTACCATTTATAAGTAACCTGCATATTAAATAAAAAATAAACTATCTGACATTGCTGTGTATAATAAGCTCACTATTCTTAAATTATTACTGTAATGTGATATTTAAAGGTAAATAGTGATAGCCCTTAATAGTTTTAAAGATATTTTTGCAGTTGTCTCATATGAGCGAGAAGAAGACTCTTATAGGTAAATATTAAGTTTTTATGTTATTTCTTTCAAGATTTTTTTCAATAAAAATGTAATAAAAATACTACTTGCTTAAAGTATACATAAACAGAAGCTATTAAACTAATAATAACTCATGATATCTAAGCACTTTCCAAATTAAACAGCTAAATAATTTCTATAGCAATATGAATTTAGATAAAGTAAATGTCTATTTACTCCATTGTATTTTGAATTATTTATATAATACTTAAATTTTACATTTAATTTAAATATAATTCTCTCTTTGTTATTCATATTTTAATTTTTTATCTTTACTATTCTTAAAAGATAAAAATTATTCGTTTTAAATTTAAGAAGAAAAAATAATTTGATTTAAATCTCAATAAATTTATAAGCTTAGGCTTAGTCTTATCTTAGTTAACAACAATAAAACCATAATTTATATAAGAGTTTTATTTCAATAAGTTGCTTGTACAATTATAAAGCATAAAACTTCAAAATTTTAAATTAAATTAGATAATATTCTTTTTATAAATTAAATTTTTCATTTTCCTCATTAATATCTGAAAATATTTTTGAAATTAAATGAAAAATCTTATACTATAATCATCGAAAATTCTTAATCATATTAATAGTTGTTTACGACGATACTAAAATTGTTTCAGTGAAATATGAACAAGAAATTTAACAGATTATTTTACTGGGAAATCAATGTATCATTTTTTTCAATTATTTCGGAATAACCAAAATATTTAAATAAGTCTACTTTGTGTTTATTCAATTTTTTCATAAAAAGCTTATAAACATTTTTGCAAAATAAAAATTATTCAAAGAGATTATAAATTAAATAAAAAATATTAAAGATTAATCTAAAATCTTAGAAAATATTTTACATAATAGCACTTTCTCTTTCCATTCAACAGTTTAATGTAAGAAAATAATTAACAAAGAAATTTGCTCTTAATATATAATTAGCTACTTTTAATAATTTTTTGTACGTTCAACATATAAATTATTCTATTTTTATAATGCAGTTAGTATCAAAATTGACAATTAAAATTTACTGATTTACTGAAATTTACTGATTAACTAAATTAATTTACTGTTTTTCTAAATTAATTTACTGAAATTTACTGATTTACTAAATTAATTTATTGAAATTTGATGATTTACTAAATTAATTTACTGAAATGAACTGATTTGCTAAAATTAATTTACTGAATTGACCACATTTATTATTTACTGATTATTTATTAAATTTAGATTGTCAGTGTATTCAGAGGAGTCAGTGCCTTTATTCGGTCCGACTCTCCCAAATCCACCTATCTTCAAGAATCATCAAGAATTCAGAGAGTTTCTGTTAGTGAAACGTAAGTAATAAAGTAATATTTCTTGAATAACTTTAAAGTCTCCATATTCCGAAAAATACTGAAGATTTTGTTTAAATAAATGGTTCATCAATTACTTCAAATAAATAAAACATAGAATGATCAATTTATTATGTTAACTTTCAAACCATATTTGCCAATTTAGAAACTGGCTACGTTGACTTTACTTAAAAATCCATAAATGTATTATTAGTTGTTTTTATTAATTTTAATAAATAAAATAGTTAATAAAACAAAACAGAATTAATTGAATTTCATAAATAATGATTTTGTCCGTTGACTCAATATTTCTGTATCTACACTCTTTTGAAATATGAGTGTTTGAATTTAAAGCGGAATACATAATATTAATATTATTATTATATAACAATAATAGAAACTATATTAAGTAACGAATAACTATAAGTATTAAATATTACATTTGTACTGGATAACTTATTCATATTAAATGGAAAGAATAATTTAATTTTGCTTAATAAGCATTTTTCGCTTTATTCGAAAATAAATTATGCGGCAAGTAAGGTTACATTTTTATTTCAAATCAGCATAACATTATTAGTAACAGGTGCTTCCCTTGATCTACATATTGGACTTAAAAATGAATAGTTAGCACTTTCTTCTTCAAATCAACTGTTCATGAGTTCGATCACGCAATACGATGTTGATATTTGAAGTGATCCATATCTATATCAAACAGTTGTTTTCAGACGAATTTCGTAAATGAGAAGAGAGATTATGTTCATCATTTCATAGATTCAATATCCATCTCATGTTTGTAGCTTTTCCGAATCTAGAGCAAATAATAGTCCCTTTTAAATTCGCATTCTTCTGCAAAATAATTATAGAGATAAATAAAACATTATTACGTCAGAAAGTATTTTATACGTAAAAATGTAACATTTTAAAATGTTCAAGAATTTCACATAAGGACAGAATTTTTTGTATTATATTAGATTCATTTATTTAACTTCATCTCTTTTTAATTTTATCGAGATTAAAAATATCTAAAATCTTCAATATTTGATTCACTAGGTAATAAATTATTGAGATAAATCTCTGATAACTCACATAAAGATAGCAGCTGGAATACAAAATCACATTATACACATGTTCAACATATGTTTTATGTAATACCTAAGTAATAAAATCCAGATATTAACGTCCATCAAACTATACTATTGTCAGATAAATTCATTTCATAGCGACTTACACCTGCAACTTAGAATGCGAATGAGAAATTTCTCAGGAAATCATGACATTTTAAGTTTTTTTGAGCAGTGTCATAAAAATATTGGTGGATATATTTAATACCAGTTTTTCTTAGAAAAAAACTTTTTATTCAATTTCATTTTTTTATCTAAACAGAATAATAAATAAGAAGGTTATGTTAAGTGAGTAACCATTTGAATGGTTAAATCATATTGCAGAATAAATATTTTTAGTTTCATGAAAAGAACAATCTAATTTTTTCATCAATTATGATTCTAAAAACGTCAAATAAAATCAATGTTTGACAGTGAATCATATAAAACTCTTTGTTTGCAGGAAATTCAAATTTAATAACAGTTTGAGCATAATTTTTGAACGCTGGTAAAAATAAGAATCGTTCTATTTATTATACATATATTTCACGAGAGGATGCTTTGTGTGTGTGTGTATATATATATATATATATATATATATATATATATATATGCCGACCGATGGCTGCGTGGTTAGCGTTCCTGACTCCTAAGCTGTTGCTCCCGGGTTCGAATCCCGGTTCGGGTATGGATCTTACTTTCTTTCTCTGTTCTCTCTGTGTTTTTCTGTCCTTTCTTCTGTGATGACGTATGAATGTGACCCACCCTATAAACGGGTTTGTGGTGGTATGGCGCGGGTATCGCTACTCGTCTCCGTGACTTGGTTCACAGGTACCTGCTGGGTAACGACAAATGAGTAGCAATTTCTGGCTTTGTTGTGGCATAGGGTTCGTCACCCAAGTGCCCGCCGTTGGAAAAAAATTATATATAATTATATAAAATATTATTATATTATATATATTAGAGTTCTATAAAGGTAAGCAGAAATGCATAGTTTTACATTTATAACTATATTAAAAGCTCTTATTATACCGTTTTCCTAAACATTTATGGAAGATAACTTAAGTATTTTAATTTCTGAGTTAATTCAGATGATGGAGAATTTTTAATTGCATATATATCTTGAAATAATTTTAGATATAATATATTAATGTTTTAAGAACTATTAACTTCAAATAAATATTTCTTTTTTAGTTATAAACGGAGAAAAAGCTGCATTTAACACACCAACTTTTGCACAAAAAAGAGAGAGAACTTTAGATATGCTGATAAAGGATCTTTATACAGAGCATATGGCTGAAAATAGAGGGGTGAGTGATGAATATTTTTTTATGAAAAAATACGATATTAAAAGTTTATTCTGTAAAACATGTTTTAAAATAGTGTATTCTTTTAAGTAAATTTTGTCGAAGCATTTAATAAACTTTTTAGGATATTTTTATTTAAATTTTGTACATTTTCAGAATTTTGAACTTCTATAATTTTTAATAAACATTTTTGGATCAAATAAAACACAAAACATTTCTAAAATTTTCATGTTGGGTGCTATTTGAAAAGGATTTCAAAATTTAATTTCTATTTCATATTTTTTTGTCTTATGAAACAGTCTTTCGTTGAGCGTAACAACTTGCGTATTATATCTGCATTAATGTGAATGTGTACCGCACCAAAATGTGTCTAAGTTATAAGAATTATCCAATGATAATCTAAAGTAGGTTCTTAGAAAGATTAAGAATTGAAAAAGGGTATTACTTAAAACAAACTGCCTCTAGAATTTCACTTTGGCGAAATGTTTTTCTTCGCTTATTAAGGCAATTTATATACATTTTTGCATATATACGACAGTTGATTGGTCAAACGATGTATGAGGAATGATGTATGAGGAACGATGTATGAGGAAGAAAAAGAAAACATGTCAGTGTTCAGCGGCGGATAATTTTTCGGTCTTTTAATTTTCCCAAAAATTTCCAAACATTTGAGAAAGATGTAGAATATTTTGGCTTTTACAAGAACAATAGAAAAAATCAAACAAAAATGTCAGACATCTTAATCTACAAAATCTACATTTCATAAAGGTAAGTGAAAAGGAATCAACAATAATATGCAACAATAAAATTACAATAATTTCTAGATGTAAAAATTTTTATTTAAATTTGAAAAGCATTTCCCCAGAATTTGACTGTAAAATATTTGTCGATTTACTGTCCAAAGATGCAGTAACACAATGTTAGAATCCATGAAAATTAAGGATCTTGTATTTTATCACTTATTGCAAGATAGCATACATATATAATACACATTTTAAGCAATTTTTTTAAAAATATCCATTTTTACAATTAAAAAAAATCTTGGAATTTAGATTTCCAAATAAAGTTTACACAGAAATATTTTAATTCTTATGCTTTCGAAGTAAATTTTTGGTGTCGTTTAATTTAGATTTTGTATGAGGTCATCTAAAACAATTTTTTAAATTTAAATTTTAAGATCGGGATTCTAATAAATCAAAAAACTAAAATCAATAAATATGTTTGCTATAAGAATGTCCTCCTAATCTAAGAAGTGGAATCTTACCTTTCTTGATAAAGAATAGTTAAATAGATCATTTGCGGGGCTAGCATGCTTCTTTGGATGCGATTAAATCTATGTATAAGCTAATAGACACATTTTAAAACAAACAGTGGTAATGGCTATCTGTATTAAAAATATTATTTGTGTGTAAAATAAAATCGAATCTTTATGGTACAGAACTGACTTATATTTCTCTGTTAAATCAAAAAAAATATTCATGAAAAGATATTATTTATCAACTTTGATACGTTCTGCATTTCATAAAATTCTGGCACTGGTGCCGTATAATCCAGAAAACCAAATTCTGAGTTTGGTGTTTTTTGGCGGATTTTCTTATGTATGTGGCAACCTTGTTTTCATTACGTCATAGTGATGGAGACCTATAAGAAATATGGAGAAAATTCTATTTTAACAACCCTAGTATTTGTATCATCATGCACGTCACAATACGTCATCTTAGCAACATTTTCTCATCGCCAAAAAAAATTCAACACATAGCATCCTGGATTATACGACACTTGTGTCAAAATTATTAGTTAAAATCTTTTAGTTTCATTTTTTTAAAAAATACGTATTGACTTATAAAGCACTTGTTATTATTCTAAGGTAAAATTTATAACTTCATTTATTATATAAATTTACATGGCATCTGTAGCATTCTTGCTTAGACAATTTTGGCATTCACATACATCGAAAATATTTTTCCGATTTACCTCTAATGCTTTCTTTATTTCTTTTAGTTGTATGTTTTGAGACATCTTTATTTTTGTATTTCTTTTTTTAAAGTCTGGTTGTGTACAAGTTGTAACTCTTTTAAGTGCTTCCACTAAACGTGGTTTTCATATTACTACTGTATTTGCATCCTCTTTTCATTTTTCTTAAATCATCTTTACAGATTTCCTACGTAACTTGCTAAAGAACAAAATGAAGTAATTTTTTTGGAGACCATTTACGAAAATTGCTTGCAATTTTAAGTCAATTGAGTTTTCTTATATCTAAAAGTAAATTCCTCATGTGCCATACTTATCACAAAGTTTCTATAATTTGCTAAACAGGTGAGAGTTATCTGTTGAGGTTGTCTCAGATTGTCATTGTTCGTAAGTTTAACCGGTGTGGCTTATCAGGGAAGGGCTTACTTTTTGAGGCACGTTCAAATTGCCATCGCATGAAAGTTTAAATCTTGTGACATCAAACAGAATTGCTATCTCGTAAACGAAATCGAAGCTCTGCTGCTTTTTCTTCTAAACATCAGCTGGAAATGCAGATAAAAACTTTTCTTTAAAAGCTATTTCTACTTTAAATCTTGTAATGATGTCTTACAAAAATAAAAATAAAAATTAAATAGCGCCATACAATGGCGCAAAATACATCACAAAAATATTTGGCACAGATGACGTATAAACGAAGATGCCAAATTCGTGATATTTTTGGCAGATTCTCTTATGTATCTGGCAACCTGGTTTTTACAACGTCACAGATGTGGAGACCAATAAGAATTATGCATAAAATTCTAATTTGGCAACCTTAGTATTTATGTCATTTCGCACGTCATAATACATCATCTTGGCAACATTTCTTCATCGCCAAATATTTCTTCAATACCATAAATAATAAGATATTTTAAATTCTTTCTCTCTCTTTTACAACGTCTCTAATTTTAGATTCTTTAAATTTTCTCTCTCTCTCTCTCTCTCTTAGTTGTCATAATATGTAAGTTAAATCCACCTGACATCAAGCACTTTCATGAATGTGAAAACGAAACCTGCGTTCAACATCTTTCGTTTTCTGTTTGAATATTGGTTTGAAATGTAGAAAAATATCAAAATTATATTCTTCAACTCTAAAGTTTTTAATGATGTTTTGAAATTAGAGAAATTTATTTTAAAAGAAATATTTAAAACACGTTATTTAAAGATGTCGAAAACAGTAAAAGTGTGATTTAAATTATATACCTCACTTAGATATATATTTTTGCTTGTGTTTTTCTGTCATACACGGAAGTTTTAATGTTTTTATGCTTGAGAAAAATCACTCCTTAATTTGTTTTTGTGACATTACATCTTGTCAATGCCGACAGATGGCTGAGTGGTTAGCGCTCCTGACTCCTGAGCTGTTGGTCTCTGGTTCGAATCCCAGTTCGGGCATGGATGTTTCTTTCCTTCTCTGTTCTATCTGTGCTTCTCTGTCCTTTCTTCTGTGATGTTGTATGAATGTGACCCACCCTATAAACAGGTTTGTGGTGGTATGGCGCGGGTAACGCTACTCGCTTCCGTAAACATTTATAAAAACTTAAAAATCAACATTTTTTAATGATACAAAATATTGTTGAATTATATTTTATTTTCCCTTTTTTTGAATTGATGTAGCAAAATATTATAGATTTTTTCTTTTAACATATTATTTAAAAAGTTAGTCTTCTATTCAAGCTTACCGATGGCGGAGAAGTTAGCGTCCCTAACTTCGAAGTAGTAGCTCCCGGGTTCGAGTCCTGGTTTGGGCATGGATGTTTCTTTCTCTTTCTGTGTCACTACACTTTCGGGGCGAAGATGGCCCACCCTTTGTAAACTCTACTATATGAGATGCCGTTATTTAATCATTATAAAGCTGAATTGGGCAAAAGCTAAAGGGCATCCATGCATTAGAAAAAATATTTTCTACTTGAAAGTTTATTTCTTGAATTAAAGAAAGAAGAAAGTAAATTGCGTAGTTGATTAATGATGAGAAAGTTTATTGAAAAGAAAAATATTGTTTTGATTACAAAATTCTTTTGAATTGTTGTGCTTAAAATTATAAATTTTTAATCTTATATATTGCCGACCGATTGGCTGAGTGGTTAGCGTTCCTGACTCCTGAGCTGTAGGTCCCGAGTTCGAATCCCGATTTGGGCATGGATGTTTCTTTCCTTCTCTGTTCTCTCTGTCCTTTCTTCTGTGTTGTTGTATGGATGTGGCCCACCCTATATAAACGGGTTTATAGTGGTATGGCGCAGGTAACGCTACTCGCCTCCGTGACTTGGTTCACAGGTGCTCGCTGGGTAACGACAAATGAGTAGCAGTTTCTGGCCTTGTTGTGTCATAGGGTTAGTCACCCAAGTGTGTGCTCGCCATTGGAAAAAAAAAACAACTTGTCAATAACACTGCCTTATCAAGTTTTGTACAAAAGGCATTCATTATTTTATTTGTAATTAATGACCAGGTTTACCATATTAACCGTTATAAAAGACGCTTTACTTTCTTATACAAGACCCCTTTTTGAATGCTAGATCTTTCTTTAGTGATCATTATAATGAATTTAAAGTATTTTAAATATTAAATAATACAATTACAAATTAATTCTTTCTGCAAGTACTCTCTCTAATTGAGAAAGAAAACTTTTAATTTTCTTGGTCAGACACACATCTTAAATTTAAATGAAGAGTCAGCTGAAGCCACTTCTAAATCAGCACCTGAATTCTCAGACAACATATAGCCCTTTGTACCATTCAGCGCAATTACTAAGCCATCGTTCTTAAATGATTTAACCGCTGTCTCTTGCCACCCAGTTTAATAAAATTGAACAATAGTAATTTCACGCACTTAAATGTTGTTTATAAAAATTAGAAATTTTAAACCATGGGCTCCCAAACTTTTTTTCTCGTGGACCACTCTCAAAGTTTTACTATTTTCGGTATACCCACTGCTGCTAACAAAAGTACTAACAAAAACTACTTAAGCAAAAAAGTACCTAGGTACCTAAAGTTTAATCTTCCCTGGCTTTTTGTTCTTTTTTATAGAAATTTAGAATAATCTCTAGTATTTATAATTTTTACTACGTAACTACCTACTACACTCAAGTAGTAAAATTAATATAATATGATTGATAGATTACAATATACAATAATAATATGTATAACAAATAGGCAGATACTTACTTTTCCCGGCACTACAAAAACTGACATCGATTCACTCACAGTCACACTTTTATGCTTAAAATCCCGAAAACAAATGAATAACGCTTTATTCTTGGCATTCGCGCGTATTTATACTAATGTAGGTTGCAAGCACAGCGCAAGTCGCATTTCATACCTTTGCAGGTCTAAACAAGCATCCCGGACAAGCGGGCACACGGGCGGCACTTTGCTAGTCTCGACATTTGGTTTACATCTTGTACTATTATCTATTGTTCTATTCAACTCTGTGTTTCAACTGAGTCTCGAATATTTTTGAGTATCTACCTAGTGAATGATGCTACCTGCGTACGTTGATAGGTAAATCCAAGCCAAAATTTTTCTTCTTTATTATGAAAACCAGAAAAGTTTTCGTGGACCCCCACTTACAACTTGTGAACCCCTGTTTTCTTTTCACGTCTACATGAACCCCCATGTGGCCTCCTATGGACCGCTGGGGTTCCACCTGGACCACTTTGGGAACCAATTGCTTAAGCGAACCTAGCTCTGATCGTCGATGACAGCGCATGCGTAAGTACATGCGTTACATAGATTACTTTAAAGTCTATGTAACTAACGTTACCATAAACCGTGAGAAAACCAGAAAAAGAGCATTCCTTCGAATAGAGAAAATTTCCAGATGAAATCAAAAATTCAGCATCGATATATAAGATGTACTCCGTTTTTCAGGTCTATATTCAAACAAAAAATGCGTCTTATACGCGGCCATATACGGTAGACCATTTTAATTTCTAGAGCAACATATTTTAGAAATGCTGGTGTAAACAAAAGTTTGAAATCATTGAAGATCAAACATTAAAGTTTTAATTTAGATTGTATTAACGTACATATTAGTTGTTGTTGTTTATTTCAACTCCAAATAATTCAAGGCTTTAACTACAAGCCCACAATTTTCTTTTCCAGACAATGTTAAACAGAAGGGCGTTTAGTGACGTCCTTTCTGATGCATCGAAAACATCCCGAAGAAAAGAAGAAGCAAGACAAGTAGAATTTGTCAGAATTGGACAGGTATATTATGTTTATTTTTTCCATTTTATTTATTTTTAGATAAAAACAACTATTTAAAAGCTTAATGAATATTTTAAATAAATAAGTTGCATTTGTTAGTTTACGCCACCATGGTCTCAGTTTCAAATTGTTGTTGTTGTTGTTGTTACTAATGACACTTGGACAAGCCAAGCTTGCTATGCCTTGGATATGCGAATTTAAGTCAATTGGGAGCGTCTTTCGTTTTAATCAGAGCACCATGAAGGTGAAAGTATGAATTTTGCTTTTCAAATCCTCCGATAGATGGCAGTACTAGAGGATCAAATCCCTCAATTTTGGCATTGATCTGAAGGGAGAGTAAATTTCTTCAGACCATTGCACCGATGGTAACTGCTCAACGACCGACCACAGGAATTTCAATTCCACAAATTTAACGAGCACGTATATCGCATGTTCTCGGTGGGTTTTGGCGGCATTGAGAATCGAACCCCACCCTTCGGGATGGAAGGCCGATACCCTAACCACTAGACTACTACGGCCCGGGTTTCAAATTTGACACCATAATATATCTTTAGATATGTATTTATTCATTTACCTTTAAATATACCCACCGAGTACATGCGATATACGTGCTCGTTAAATCTGTGGAATCAAAAGTCCTATAGTCGGTCGTTGAGCAGTTACCATAGGGGTAATGGTCTGGAGAAAATTTCCTTCCTCTTCAGATCAGTGTCAAAACTGAGAAAGTGGATCTTCTAGTGCTGCCATCTATCGGAAGAGTCTACAAAAAAGTCGTACTTTCATCTTCGTGGTGCACTGATTAAACAAAAGACGCACCCTACTAACTTAAATTCGCATAGCCAATGACATAGCGAGCTTGACTTGTCCAAGTGTCATAAGTAACAAAAACTTTGAAATATCTTCTTGGAAAAGTGGTTCAGTTTTAATATTAGTAATTCTTATACTAATATAGTATACAAGACAAAAAATTTAAGTACACCAATTATTTAAAATATATGAACTATCAAGTATGTATCTAAAATGAACTGTGATGATGTTAAATATTATTCTCAAAATATATATTTCCCAATCGTAGTGGCCATGATTTCATTTGTCGAATTTAGGTTAACGTCATTAACATAAAATATCATTGCGAAAAAGTCATTTACCGTCAGATAACGTAAAATATCTGACGGTAAATGACTTCTTTCTAAAGTAAAGATAAGAACATTCACTTCTTTATTTAGAAATATAAAACGTAGTTATAAATTGACAGAAATATTTTTTAAAAATCAATGTAAATTCGATAATTTAAACATATATTTAGCACATCTTACATAGTATTTTTAGTAAAGTATGAACACATAATAAGATTTTGGAGAGGCTTTTAGTGACACGTTATAATTAATCAGTGCAATTTATCTAGGTTGATAGGTGATTCAGTCATTATTCTTAAGAGATAACTGAATTATAATTTTATAACTGTTAAAAGTACCCACAATTCACATTATTTTATTTTTTGCACTGGGTAAAGAAACTGATTTAAATTTTTACTAACCCAAGTTATTTATTAGAGTTAAAACCTATGTGTAAAAGTACATGAGAGATTTTATTTTCAGAAATACATTCTGATTCCTTAATTCCTTAATTTTTTTTTTCTGTAAGAATCTTCAGTCCAATCTCAATCTCCCTTAGCTTACAACAATATAATTCATTGAAATTTGAACTATATTCAGATTATATTCTACTTAATGACATGAAGTTTTAAAATTTGTTAGTCTTTTAGGTATGAATGCCTAGTATTCTGGTAATTTACCTATTACAATCTCGGAGAATGATACTATTATTTAAGTCTTCATTGTATTGATTAAAGTAACTTATCAGCAAAAGATTCTAGGCGTCATATGGGGACAATTAACATCGAAGAAAATCATCCGGGAAATATACACAGAATAGACGTTAATAGTTGAATTCATAAAACATTATGTAAAATATTAGCAGTTGCTACGAATCAATTTCTAAAATGAATAATTATTTAGTTAATCTGAACCTATGACATTAAGTGCCCTTAAATGCGTTATAAAGCACTTACACACAAACGGAATTTCTTTATTTCGTTATTTCACCAAACTTTTGTCGTGAAAACAGACCAAATAAACATTATATGTTTTAAGATTATTTTTGCTGTTGTTGTTGTTACTTATGAACTCGGACAAGCCAAGCTTACTTTGCTATCTGCTATGCGAATTTAACTTAGTAGGATGCGCCTTTATTTTAATCAGAGCACCATGATGGTGAAAGTACGACTTATCTCTAAGTTTCCTACGATAGATGGCACCACCAGAGGCTCCTCTCCCTCAATTTTGACATTGATCTGGTGGGGGAGGAAATTTTCTCCAGACTATTACACCCATGGTAATTGCTCAACGACCTACCACAGGACGTTCTATTCCACAGATGTAACGAGCTTCGGTGGGTCATCAGCGGTACTGGGAATCAAACCCCACCATTTCAGACGGAAGGCCAATGCCTTAACTACCAAGCTACCACGGCCCAGATAATTTTTTTCTATTAACAACTTTCATTATAATGCATAACAGAAAACATATGTTGGTATATACTTTTATGTTCCAAAAATACTTTCAAGAAATTTTATTTAAGTTTTACACTATAATAAAATAAATCAATGTGGGAAAGGGAAGCCAGCAATTTGAACTGAAAATTTTGCTCTTTTAAAATTGTTTCTATAAATGACACACAAGAAAGAGAAGAGCTTCGCTATACTTTTTTCCACAATACACTAATTGTTTAATCTCAGACATGTGTTTAAAAAAAAGATCTTCAAAACTTTGAGCTCTGCACTAATATTATTATTTCATCATGTTTATAATTCCATTTTGTAACTACACAGAAGATCATTATAGTATGCAACTTTTTCGCTGATTTTATATTGCCTATCGCGTAATTTGATATTCATTATCGAGACAAACATGAGTTGCTTCACTTGAATATATACCGATACCATTAACGATTTATTACGTTAACTATCAACAGGTGCCGACTGATAGTTGAGTGGTTAGTGACCCTAACTTTGAAGCAGTATGTCCCTGGTTTGGATCCTCTTTTGGGCATGGATGTTCCTTTCTCTGTGTTTCTCAATCTTTCACTTCAGGGCAAAGATGGCCTCCCCCTCTGAATTTTACACTGTATAAACTGATATCACCTTCGCCTTTTGTAGCGCTGAATGCATTAATCCTAATATCAACCGGGCATTGGAAAATAAACTATCAACAAGTTGCTGTTCATTCCACTAATTGTTACTAACCCATTCTGTAAAAATTTAGATAGTTTCAAAACTATTCATTATGAATTTCATTGGCAATTCCCAAACAATACTTACCCGGAAATAATTACGAATTCAGTCAGGATCATAATGTTATTGCAAACAAGATCTTCAAGTTAATCCCTTCCATTAAATTGAGGACTCCTATAATGAAACAGATCCTGATCCCCAGTTAAGATTTTATCTCCTGAGACAAAATCACTTTAAGGCAGTTAAGCCTAATCCTCAGTGGTTGAACGTTTTGTAGGTACAAACATCATGATGAAGGAAATAATATAAGTTACACTACTGCCAATTAATTCCCCCTCCATTTCCTCTTATATACTGCTTCCTAAAACTACAATACTAATTTGAAGATACGATTCTTATTCAACCAATTAATCGAGGAAGTTAACCTAATAAAAGTAATTAGTTTCTATTCACTCTTGAAGGCATCATTCTCCTTTAAGAACATTTTTCCCTAAAATCTTCCCTTTACTCTTTCAATTTGCTTAATTACTTTCATCGTGTACACTTCACTGATATGTGTTTGATTTTTCCAAAAATAATTTCATCTAACGGATTTTAACCCGTTCCATTTAAAGAATATCAAATCTCTATTTAGTATAGCAAGTTAGTATTTTGGCCATTACATCTGTAGTACAACATCTGTAGTCTAAAAAAGTAGCGTATTATTCTATATCATTCGAGTTATACAAATACCCTAAATAATTTTAATTCAAGCAATAAAATACAACAGTTTCTTGGATTATAAAATTGAAAATAGGAAAACTCTCTCGGTTATACAGGAAATAACTTCAATTAAATATCAAATATATTAAAATACAATTGTTTCTTGGGTTCTAAAATTATAAATAGGCAAACCCAGTTATGCTGGAAATAACATCAATTAAATATTAAATACAATAAAATACAACAGTTTCTTGGATTATAAAATTGAAAATAAGCAAACTCTCTCTCTCTCAGTTATGCAGGAAATAACTTCAATTAAATATTAAATAGCATAAAATACAATTGTTTCTTGGACTCTAAAATTATAAATAAGCAAACTCAGTTATGCAGGAAATAACTTCAATTAAATATAAAATACAACAGTTTCTTGGATTATTAAATTGGAAATAAGCAAACTCTCAGTTATACCGGAAATAACTTCAATTAAATACAACAGTTTTTTGGATTATTAAATTGGAAATAGGCAAACTCTCTCTCTCTCTCAGTTATACCGGAAATAACTTCAATTAAATATTAAATACAACAGTTTCTCGAATCATAAAATTGAAAAAAGCCAAACTCAGTTACAATACCGGAAATAACTTCAATAAAATATTAAAATGTCTCTCTTTAGGCTCTTTGGAAACTATACAAAAATCTGTTTGAATAATAACTATTTCTAACTGTTTTCATTAAAAATATAAATTGTTATTTCTACCCTGAACTAATAACTTGGTTCAAGAAAATAAAAGTAATATTTATTTTTAGTTTGTTTTTAGATGAGAAATCTGAATATTCATAATCAAGCATTAAAGCAGATATAATTCATTTGTAACGATAAAAAAATACTTGTTTTATTTTGATGTAAGCGAACGAAAAAAACCGGTACAGTTTTGTTTTAAAACGCAGTTATTGTGTTTCAGAGAATGTTTCGTAATTCATTTCTCGCTTGAAATGACTCATTTTGACAATCAATAAGCCAAATTTGGCGCCACTGAGTCTTAATAGACAACTTCACGTAATGTTTTCATTTTCTTATCAGAGTAACGCTTTTTTTTCTACATTCAATACAGAATTATAATAATTTCTTCATTAATTCTTAAATATTTGATTTTAAATTATTCGAGTAATTTACCTGGTGTATAGTAATTAACAATAAATATTTTTTCTTCTTCTTTTATAAAAGAAACTTTTCTACATTAGTATTCAATTATTTCGTATTGTTATAAATATTATTGTTAAATTATAAATAATATATATATATATATATATATATATATATATATATATATATATATATATATATATATATATATATATATATATATATATATATATATATTATTATTATTATTATTTTCATCAAACACTTCTGTGAAGACAAAAATCTTTCGTAGGGATTCTCTTTATTGTTTATTTTAAATCTATCCTTGAAGCATTAAACTTTATGCATGATAACATGTTTTAAGAAAAAAGTAAATCTGCCTAAAAATATTTCATAATTTTAATTTGCATATATTTTTGACACTGAATATAAAATAAATGCATAGGAAAATTTTCCTCTTCTTATTTTTCTTTTTAAATATCTTACACTCAATTTTCATTGATGTTTAACAGAACTCAAAGTATGTAGTTTCGTGTTAGAAATTTTTAAAGCTTAGAAATATATTATAAAGAAAATCCTATATACATTTTTATCGACGAATGACACATTCTTATAGGAGAATTCTCTTTTTATTTCATTCTTTTAAATATCCTACACATAATCGACATTGATATTTAACAGATTTTAAAGCATGTACTTTCATGTTACAAATTTTGAATATTTAGAAATCTATTATAAAAGAAATCCTACATTTTTTTATAGACGAATGACACATTCTTATAGGAAAATTTACACATTAAGCAGATATCTTATAGCTAAACTTTCTTCAAAGGATATGCCGTTTAGTTTGTAACTTACTATACAAATCTATCATATAACATCAGATGCATAATTGTTACAATGGAATAACTTTGTTATAACTTTTAAATTATTTGTACTAACCTTAAAAATAATGTAAATAACAAGTATTGATAAATAATACAAAAGATGAAAAAAACTTTTACACCGTTTAAGGTTTTTCTAGAAAGTTTAAATTCCACTTTCTAGTTTTGAATATATTAATTTGTATAAAATTGGAGCAAATAACATGAAATGCAAAATCTTTTTTCAGGAGTAATTAAAATTACTAAAAATTTAAAAGATATAAAAATGATTTTAAAATTGTTTCGTGCTAACTTAAAAAAATCTTTTTAATTATAATCATTTATGAAAAATACATGAAAAGATTTTGCAAAAATTAAATAGTGCTCTCTTTTAGTTCTAACTTTTAATCTCTATATACACTGTCCGACATTAAAGATGCAAGACCAAGAAGGAGTTGACAAAAAGTGACGTCACTCGACAAACAGAAAGAGGCAGTAATGAAGAAAAACGTATCTGTATTTCGATACGATGTGCATAATAAAGAGAAAATCTGCAGCATCTTATTCAGAGCGAGAATAAAATGCTGCAGAATTTCGGTTGGCTTGGTTGGCGGGCCGCCACCACCTGCCGTCTCTAACTGCACCTACTACCTAGTTTTGGGCAGTCAGAATCAGTACTTTAAAAATAAAGATTAATAAAATTAAAAGTGCAGCGTGGTTGGATAGTAGAACACCCACCCTTGGCGCGAATGATTTTGGTTGGCGATAATTGTAGCTTGCGCTAATCTTGATAACCCTACTTCGATACACCAGATATGGGTACACAAACTATTTCAGTAATTTCGTTCAAGCTTGGCACTTTTTTTCAGTTTATCGCCAAGGGTGTGAGCTTTCCTAGGATTTTACCGTGCAGCGTTATGTAGATTCAATAGAGAAATTAGGGATGTAATACCAGAATAATAGAAATAGTAAGAAGGTAATGCAAAATACAAAAATATTTTAAATCTACAAATCTGTAAAGTTAATTTAGAATCAAACATTAAAAATTATCTGGACTTGTGGGCTTACTATGTAAAAAAAATTTTAATTTCTTAACCTAAAATCACTTGATGAAATTATACCATCGATTATATAGATATAGTTAATAGGGAAAAGGAATTAAATATGAATTTCGGATATATTAAAATGTCTGATGCAAAATTTTCCTGGATGGATTGTTCGTCCGGAAAGCAGACATTTAATATAATATTTATTTTTCTTAGATTTCTGCTATGTAGCTAAAGAATTAAAATTTGAATTATGTAATAGTTCAGATATGTAAATTCACTTCGTGTAAATTTACTTAAAAATTAATATTCCTAGGCTGTTTCAAATTTGTACACAAATAAAACCTTATAATAATCTTCTTAAGTAAATATCAGGAATAAAATTTATTTATGAAAATTATGGCGTCTTATTATACATGCCTGGAAATGACGCAAACATATGGGAAATACAAGAACATACATTACTGTATTTATTTACTTATTTATAGATAAATTATTGCATGTCGATTATTCAATTTTTCAAAATTTCCAGAAACGCATTGCGCTTGCGTTAATTAATTTGTTTAAAAAAATGATTCAAATATAAAACTATTTGTTGGTATTGATGCATTAGAAAGCATTTTTATATTTTAATAAATTTAATTGTCTGTATAGGTGATGATCAAATAATGCCCTATAAATTTAAAGAATTATATTTAACAATCGAAAATATTTTACAAAAAAATAAAGATAAAATAAATAATCTGAAATTATTTAAACAAATATACACGAAATTAAAGTAATTCGAGTTTAATTTACAATAGATTCATTTTGTTGGGTATGAATTAGTTTTGATTATTTTGAATTGTTTAAGAAAATTATGACGAAGGAAAATTTTTAAGAAAAATTAAAAATACTAACCTGAACATTTTGAAAAGCAATTTTTTTAAATAATTCATAACAGCATTAGTTTACTTTTTTCAAATTTTAAAAATTAAAATTCCAGACATCTGATATAATTAAAGTTGTGTTTATGGAGGGCTACATGATATACAAAAGATCTCCAACTTAACTTTTGCAGGAACGGAACAAAACAATAAATAAATGAAAGGGAAAACTAGAATTTTAAGTTAATTATATCTCAATATTTTGTATTGCGTTGCATTTGAACTAATGCTGATTTCTTTTCTGAATAATTTTCTCTGTGCCTCAAAGTTTCAAGCGATAATTATTTTCTTTCAAATCATAAATTGAGTTTGTTTTCAGTTTTTGGTAAAACAGCGGAAAAGCATTTTTCATCCAAATTGCCTTTGGCGATGGGTAGTAAAAAAAGGTTTTGAGTCAAGAGTCACTCCTTGAAACTGAGATAATAAGCAAAATTAAAAGGGTAGAGAATAAGAGAAATTTAATTAAAGCTAACAAATGAGGTATTTCTGAATCTTTTAAAGAAAATAACTTGCTTGAAGCTATAAGCATAAAGGAAGATGCACTAATGCTCATAAAATATTCGCTTTCGGAAGTTATTTTTCCCTTCCTTATAATTTCCAAAGGATGTCTTTTTTTATTATGATTATTTTATTTTTTTTACAATATCAGCATAAAAGAAGCATTTAGATAAAATAAAACTTATTTTGTATTTTGCTTAAACTTCACAAAGAATTAATTTTGTCCAAATTAAATAGCTACTTTTGATTTTTTTTATATTCTTTGATAAATAGATATGAATGCAATGTTTTTTTACTTGAAAAATTCTATAAAAAATTACTAGATTTTGTTATAAGAAATTTGAATTTAATATTTAGTGGAAAAAAGTTACTGGTATTCAATATTTAGTGGACAAATAATTAGATAAAAAAAATTTAGAATTATAATTTTAAAAATAGCATAACTGAATTATTATAATGATTGGGCTGATAATTTTAAATAAAAGGTTTTAAAATGGAATTGTGTGTTCTTTGTATTCTCCCTTGACCTGCGAAGTTTAAATTATATGCGCAAAAGAGGTATTTCATTAGTTCTGAGCCAAATGCAATCTTACGTTGGAATGAAAGGAATTTGCTAACCTTAAAAGAGAGATTATAAGTAATTGGCCAAATGGAACATTTGTGGTAGAATCATCATAGCTAAAAGTTCAAAAGATTTAGTATGTCTAATATTACAGGAGTGAGTAAGGTTACGAAATACATACCTTTGCCGTTGCCCCCAGACTGACTGTTATACTGTTGTACCAGCCTACTTCTCTGTACCTGGCTCAAAGTTGAGATTTACCACTTATGTGGAAGCATACGGTTGAGAGTCTTCACTAGTTAGAAATAGAAACCAAGAGAAAAACACTTCAATACCTACCATCCCCAAAAATATCATTTCATTCATATTTTTAGCTTTAATTATATAAAAACCTTGATATACATTTAAAATTATATATATATATATATATATATATATATATATATATATATATATATATATATATATAAATGGATCCATTTATATCTATCTTTCTTTGAAATTTCTTTCCAGTATTTTTAATGTAATTCTTTTCAATGTATTTTTTTCAATGTATTATTTTCCATTTAATATTTTCAATATATTGTTTTCAATTTAATGTTCTACATTTGGCATTTAATATTTTCAATGTACTATTCTCCATTTGGCATTTTTCATTGTATTTTGTTTCATTATATTTATTTTATTTTATAATATATACTATTAACTATATCTTAGTAATACAATTCTAGCTGCTTTTGCGCTAAATGTATTGCTAAACTTAAATATTTTATATATTCTTGTGTTTTTAGTTCTATATCTAACTTTGCATTTATATATATATATATATATATATATATATATATATATATATATATAAATATATGTATGTATGTATGTATATATTTATATATATATATATATATATATATATATATATATATATATATATATATATATATATATATACATATACATACATATATTATATATATATATATATATATATATATATATATATATATATATATATATATATATATATATATATATATATATATATATATATATATATATATATATATATATATATATATATATATATATATATATGTATGTATATATATATGTTATATATATATGTTATATACACGTATATATATAGTATTTGAAAAATAAGGAATTAAAAGATCTCAAATATGTTAAACTGAATTGATTTTTCCATTTTATTTTCAGCAGGAATCAATAAAAGATCTAATAAATGTGTCTAGTCAGCTAGACTCCATAGTGTCATAAAGGCAGAAACATTTCTATTTTGTATCCACTAAGACTCAATGTCCTTATATAATGATATTTATTACAATTTAACAAAAGCTAAACATAAATCATATTAGAAAAGTTGTAAGCAAAACAGTAAAATCACAACAGCATCAATAGAATGAGCAAACGAACAATAGCTGGATTTATGTTGAAAGGGTAAATCGACGTTAAAGCTCGATTAATCTTTAAAAGTGTGGTGTTGTACGAGGTATTCACTCCATTCAACATTCAGTATTTCATTCAATTGTTGACAATGATTCAATTACAATTTCTTTTTCGAAACTATTTTTATCGTATTTAATAAAATCTAAGTATTCGCTTGTTATAAGAAAATAAATTATTTTCTGTAGGCTTTGAAGCTGGATACAATAGTTAAAGGAGATGCTCCAACTAGTTTGGCAACAACTAGTCTTTTCAAGCGAGAAGTAAGTATACACATTATTAATAATTAAATTATAATAGTAGTTCTCTGAAATATATATTATTTAGTGTTTTAATTTATAAGCTACAGAAACTGAAAACTTGGAAAATGTATGAAAATTTATTATTTATGATATTTGCAATCACTAGAATATATCAAATAATTATAGTGATTTAGAAAAAAAATTTTAATGGCTTTTATCCTTCATAAATCTCTTGCTTAATTAATTAGAAATTTAATATTTATCTTATGAAAATTATCCTACAAGGCAAATAATAGAAAGGCAAAGTTATTTGCATATATTTGTATCATCTTATAATATGCTTAATATATAGATATACACACATAGATAAAACCTCATAAAAATCATTCTTATGAAATCATGCGATTAATGCATACAGATTTAGACAGACTAATAATTCATTATCAGATAATCAAAACTGAACCCTTGCTGGGTAAAATTGATATTTCCATTAAGGAAAAAATATTTGAGCTTTAAAAAGAATATTTTTCTTTAAGGTATGTGTTTTTATACATACATATACGTTATGTTCAATTTGTTAAGAGCATTATAAAGTGTCATATTTTTACTGTATCAATTTTGTTCCATTTAACCAATCTCTTCAATTCATCTATCATCAGTTTTCAACTCTTTGTAATTTTAATATCTCTCAAGTCATAACACTTCAGGAATTAGTAATTACAACTTAGCCATGTCATGAACTTCATACAGTGCAAAATACAGCATCGTGTGGTTTCATTTTTCAGCTAAAATCGACAACTTGCTTACATAATATATTTCAACTTGAATCTTTTTGCTCAAGCAAAATGTTACCCATTTGAAAATGTTCCCATTTTTCATCCATGTTTATTTCTTTAGATACTGTCTTACAAATGTATAATTTATGTGAAAATATACAATATATGAAAATACTATACAATTAAGTACTGTCTACAGGTAATAAAACAGTTAATCTATATGATATCTCAAATAGGTCTACAAATCAATTTCCGATGCAGAAGAAGGAGCAAAATAAGCGCAATAATACAAACAACTTGGTCATTTTACGAAAAGGATCTTCACCCACACGTTGCAATTTAGATTGCTTTTTCTCTTTGTTGCAATGGCATTCAAAAAGAGTTTTTAATGCATTTTTCTCTAGTTGTTCCACCATTTGGCTCCTTTTGTGTATTTTCCATGTCCTTTGAAGCAGTCATTTTTAACTTCTAATTACATTAATTTTAAAGAGTTTTGTGGTATTTTTCAGATACATTCAATCTTAATCAAAAATTCCGTGACTGAATAACCTTTTAAGGAACACCTTGTTCTCCCAAGTTCAAAACAATTTCATCTCGCAGCTCAATTGATCTGAGCTTTATGCATTGAGATTTTAACAACTTTCTCTTAAATACTTTACTGACATTTTAAGTCAAATCAGTGCTAACAGCTAATTGATGGTAATATTCCCAGTATGATACATACAACGGTCAAAAGTCACTGATTGTAAAATAACACAAAATATGTCGGATATTTCTTCAAATCAATTCTGAAGCTGTTTATGTTTGCCTTAAAAGTTTGGTCTATTTGTTTCAAATGACAAATCGATGATAGATAGGTGAATACTTTTAGTATGTTTTAAACAACATGGCTACATTTTGGAACATCTTTTCTATGTCAACACGGTAATGCTATCGTTAATGAAGCAACATTGCGACGTGGAGTGACAAAAATAAAACAAGATCTTGTTTAACCAGCTCAAATCTCCAACATGAACCAGATAGAATATCTTTGCAATGAGTTGGAACTTGTGTGTCACTCACTCGATCAAGAAACCAAATATTTACTGGAACTTAATAGATATACAGAATGGTAAGACCTGTAACAGATCAAAAAGATACACGGCACGGTATTTTATTACATACTGATTTATTTGTAATGGCCTTCTAATCAATAAACATTTGAAAGGATCTACACTAATGTTGAACTACTTAATGTATAAACTTTGGTGCATAATCCTTTTTTAATGAGCTGAAGATGTGGCCAGGGCAGAGCTCCATGCCTTTGGTCCCATATGACTTGTCATTTTTACCTTTTTTTTTTCTTTTTGCACTTGTCACACGACAACAACACTTCTAATGTGTTAAGAATTTATCTAAAATTTACTTCAAGGCGCTAGTCTCAGCGGAATGTTTTATTAGCTAAGCTCTTCATATTTACTAACAAATGCTTCAGTGTATTTTCTTTTTTTGTCACATTTTTTCCGTTGAATTTCTAATAATTACATTTGTTAGATGAAGCTGAATATATGCAATTACGTAAAACATATTCAAAGGCAGTTTTGTTTTTGCCATTAGATTAGTTGAAAATACTTTCATTAATTAACAATAATTAAATTATAAAAATAAGACATATCTTTAAAAAATATTTAACTAGTTCTGAAACTTCTTCTTTTTTCTAGATAAATTTTTATATTTATTTTATTTTTAAATTAATAGTTACTTTTAAAACATTTTTAACTTTTATATTACATATTAAATTAATATTTTGAGTTTAGTTTTATATGTTAGTTAAAATTTATGTTGAAATTTTGTTATTTTTTGCTTAAAATAAATTTGTTTGTTTATTTCAATTAAAAATATATTCGATAGTGAAATAAATGAATAGAATTATTTCACATTGACAAGTTCACTAACATTTCTAAAATCATAAAGTTGTGACTAAAATGTGTAAGTCAAACTTTTGTTAGTGAAGTTTATTGCATATTTATATCCTTTATTCAAGCTGCCAAAGAACAATCCTTGCAGGGTAAGAGTTAATTCAAAAGCATGTTTATTTTCATTAGTAGATTCTTATAGACATAGATAATCTAGTTATAGAATATGATGCATTATATGCACATATTTTTTTATTTATATAATGATTTTAGTTTAATTTAAATAAAATGTCAAATTGCTATTTTGATTAATTTTTCAAAACAAAATGATATTTATTTCCTTAAATTTATCAAAGAACACAAAAGATAGTTTTAAAAGATAAATCATTTTATAACCATTAATTTTGTTTTCGTATTTTATTCTAAATGTTTTATTGAAATTCTAAATTTCTGTATGCCTTATGGTAAGAATATTAAATTTCATCTCTAGTGTCGTTTTATTATCTGATGTAGAGCAAGTAAGTCGGATTTTGTTCCAGAAACATAGCTACAATATGCGCCTAAATTAAAGTTTTATTCTGTTGAAATAAACATGTTATACCATATAAATTTTATATCGAAAATCAAAAAAAGTGCTTTAAAGTTTTTTTACATTAAACTTGTATACTGTTCGGAGATATAATTCCTAGATATATCTAGTATATAACTCACATACGATAAAAGTCGCAAATATATTTCTCACTTCTATAAATTTCACATGCCAAATTCTAAGAAGTATTCAAAACGCCATTTATACAGTTATCCCCACTATAACACGGTATGTAGGCTACACGTTGTAAAAAAGAACGCGTTGCACGAGTTTTCTCTTAAAACGCGCTCATATGACCTCTTATAACACGTTATGTATAAATGATTCACGTTTAGCATTTCTCGTTAAAGGGAGTTTAAATTGAATATTAAGGAAAAATTATGTTATGAATGAAAAGTGCACGTTTTATTAAAATCAAATTAAGAACATTTTAAATATAAGACTTAAACATATGTAACTAAAAAACAGTTCATTTCAAATAAATCAAATAATCCCAAAAACAGTTTTATTAGAAGTTTATTCGCTGTAGGAGCTATCTGAAATAATGTTCTACTGACATCATTTTTTAGCAGAATGTTCAGAGATCAATAATATAATTTAATTTTATTTCATAAGAATATAATTGATAAAATATGCAAACGTACGCGAAATGGATTGTGAACTGTACAGATCATTATAAAGTAAGCAATACAGAAATATAACGTTAGGAATCAACGAGCAATATGGGAGAAAACACGGGTTATACAAGGGACATGAAATCGCATTATTTGAAAACGCTTTACAAGAGTACCTGTTATATGGGGGGATTACTGTATATACATTGAAAATATAAGATGAATTAGATGACAGTTAATAATAAATCTCATTAATTACACCAAATCAGTTAAGACTTGAAAAATAAAGAGAAAAGGGGAATTAAATTTCATTCTCAATATTGATTTGATTTCTCAAATAAAAATTATTTCAATACAATTTAATTTCGCAAAAATCATAGTTTTGCAAATAATCATCGGAATTACCAATCAAAACCAGCTTAATTTCTAATAAGTTGCATTATCTTTTTATTTAGGTTCATTTATCGTTCATACGTGAATCCTCTGAACTGCTATCGAAAATAAATTCATTGTCATATCAATGTATTATACTCTAGGAGCCTTAAAATCACAGTTATTTATCATGTAAATCTTTTAAAAGATGTTAATAACTGAAAACTTCAAATTACGCTACAAATAAATTTTTGTATTATAAAATATCATTTTTAATCTTTTATCAATTTAAAATATTTTAACAGTATGTAAGAAGTTAACATTTTAATGAAATTCCTTTCCTAATGTTTATATAATTATTCCGAATTTTTGAATATTTCACTTCTGCATTCTTTTCAAATGCTACAAGACAGGTCTTATGAACTTTTTTAATGTTATATATGAGCATGTTACGTTATACATGGTTTTTTTTCTTATTAATCTTATATTTATTTATAAAAATATTCTTCTGATTTCAACACCTTTAAAGATTAGTCATCATATTCAAAGAATCTGGGAACAATTTTACTTTATTTTTCTTGATTCCAAAGCATTTCCTATAATATTAAATGTTTTCTAGCAGTTTAGATATCAAGTATGTAAATTAATTTCCTTAAACAGCTTTGAAACAATCTTTGCATTTTCAGCCTTGGGAGCCTCAGTGCTTTTACCCAGATTTTCCACATGAAATTGTTTGCGGAGACTCTTGGGGTGAGTGTTTCTTATGCAATATGTTGTAATACTCGCATACCTCTGCATTCAGCTTTTGTTAAGAACATCTTAAAGATTTATGTTATACTGAAATTATATCTATATACTATTTTGTAAAACATGAATAAAATTGAAAAAGATACTTATAAGTTCCCTAACATATATCGCTAACTCTTCAAAATATCTTACTAAAAATAAATGTATCAAATATTAATTAGAAAATTTGAGGCTAAATACATTTTATAACAAGAAAGTTTTGTCTTCCTTGAATGGGTTGCTTAATTGCAAGAATACATTGCAGGTAAAACACATTTTGAGTTAAAATAATTACAATATCCCCTCCAATGTAATAATAACTGGGCTGCACTTTTAGCAGGCATATTTAATAATGAGTTTTAATCAGATTTCATTTTGTCAAATATTTACTGCTAAAATCTTTCATTTTTTGTTACAGTATATAATTAAAACTTTCATAATTATACAAATAAACATATATACATATATAAACTTTTGCATAAGCACAACAGCCTTTTGCAAGCCAAGATTGACTCGCAAATCCTCCCCTATTCTGACACTGTAAGGGGTGACGGTTCGCCATCGATTGACTCACAATACCTTGAGGTCTTTTTCAACATCATTTGGCCATTTTGTGGGTGATCATCCATTTTTTTGTTCCTTCGATCTTTAAGAAGGTCACCTTTTTGGTAGGCTCAGCATCATACTTTCTGTATCATGGTAGCTATGGTAGATGCTACAGTTTCGCTTAGCCATTACTTTTCCAGTGAACCACCTCTAGACAAAGTTCGACATTCCAAGCTCCAACAGTCATGTCCGATTTCATACCAGTTCGTCCACGAAGTGTCATTACGAAAGTTTTTCTTTGAGTTTTCTTAATCGGTCATTTTTTTACGAGGCCGAGTGATTGTCCCTGCACTCAACCCCCAACCTGGAAGACCAGTGTGTTCCTCTTGGTCTGGTGTCTCCCCTATGACCTGTCTGGTTTGGGTTGACCCTGCCAGGAACCGAAGCTTCCGGAGGCATAGCTCTCAAGATCAAAAAACACAAGCAAACTGCAGCACCACGATAAGCTAGAAACACACGATGTGGATATATATATATATATATATATATATATATATATATATATATATATATATATATATATATATATATATATATATATATATATATATATATATATATATATATATATATATATATATATATATATATATATATATATATATATATATATATATATATATATATATATATATATATATAAAATACAGGGAAATCTTTTTTTAAAGTGACAGTTTTTGGAACGCCCTGTAGAGCGATCTAATAGCCAAAATGGCACCAAATTTGATATTTAGACTAATCAAAACATGGGGAAAAAACTCCGTAAAAATTTTTTTAGTTCCAAAACTCGCCGCTAGGGCATTTTGTGGCGCTTTACAATGTGAGAAAGAAAATTACTAACACATACAATCGTACAGTAAAATTATTAAAGTTTATTTACTACATTAACATCCCCGGTGAGGAATTAGACCACATTCAATGTGAGCACCTTTCTCGGAAATGATACCGTGCATTCTGTGCGCAACGTTCTCCACAGCCGTACGTATCATATCACGAGGAATATTCCGCACTGTCTTTGTTATGTTTTACTTTAGAATAGACAAATTTGATACTCCACCAACATAAACGCACGTTCCGGTAAAGTGAGAGGCATGGCCATTGGAGCTCGTTTACTTCAGCTGAGATTACTTGTGGGATGCTGTCTACTACTTGCTTTTATAAGCCTCTATTACTGGCACTGTCATTGCACAACATTTTCATTTTTCATTGATACCCATGTTGTAAGCTAATTCTCATTATTGTAAACTACAACAGCGCCACAAAATGCCCTATCAGCGACTTTTGGAACTATTTTTTTTCACGGAATCCTTTTTCCCATGTTTTGATTAGTCTAAATACCAAGTTTGGTGTCATTTCGGCTATTAGATCGCGCTACAGGACACTCCAAACACTGTCACTTTAAAAAAGATCACCCTGTATATATATATATATATATATATATATATATATATATATATATATATATATATATATATATATATATATATATGACAGAAGTTGCGCAACCAAATGGATAGAAAGCTGGTTGGGTGAAACAATCGTTTGTTCAACTTATTGGTGAAATTAATACAGAGATTCTGGGATTCTGGCAATATTGGTTCAAAATCAACGGTAGTCGTCATCAGGAAATCAGCAGTCCTAATAACTTAAAGTCACAACAGACAGGGAGAGCGGAAATTTTCAATAACGGTATTAAAATAATGGAAATCATCTTCAGCAACTAATCATGTAATCTTCTACAGAATTTGCAGTTACATCAATCGTTATTCTGTTTATTTCTCACGCCTGGATTCGGTGAAATCTTATTACATAGTTGCTGCATTTGATATACTTGAACTGCACTGTTGGAGGTATTATATTCAACTGTTGTACTTGTGTTCCATACACAGTAGCCACAATTATGTGCCAGATTCTTTTAAATCATTGCTCCGATTCTGTTAGTTTCACATGACGCAGATATCAGCAAAATACTTTGTGAATTGTCACCCATTCTTCTTTGTGATAGCCGGATCATTTTAAAATTGTGGTCACTTTCGGGTATATTTGGAATATAGAAGTTGTTAGGAAATTTTATAATTAATTTCTTAACAATGTTATTCTTCTTTGTAGCATCATCCACTGGCTATTTATATAAAATAATGAATGGTACATCACAAATAAATTGTCTTCAAACTTGTCAAACTCTCTCATAACCTTATAGATCACCTGTTCTCCTTTCTGCAAGGAACATTTTAGAGGTTAGAGGGTGATTCCAGTTTTACAGGAATATAGGTAATAATTCTAATAACTTAACAGTTCTTTAGAGTTTCCTCAATACTTCCTTCCGAAGCTTAGTGAATCTGTTTCTCACCACAAAATACATTGTACCCAGAGAAGAGGTGAACCAACCCATTTTAACCTTCTATTGCAACTGCCAATTAATGAAATAAATCATTCCTTTGTTCTAAAGTTTCAATCATTTTTTACCATGTACATTCCACATCCATCATTACGAATCATCCTATACATTATGAAAATTAAGTTAATCATGATTATGTTTTCTTATGAGGTTTTCCTTTGAGAAATGTTTCATTTTATTTTTCAAAAATGATGTTTATTCAAACAATCATGTGTCTCATTCTAGGTGATAACAGATTAGTTTTAGCCACAGAGGATGGAATATTCCTTGTTGAAGGTATTTATGACATTCATTTGTAATACAATTGATTTTTTTTTCTTATCTTTAAATGTTTAAAATACTTTAAAAAAATTAAACTCTCAAAATAATTATTTTCTTTAAAAAAGACAAATAAAATGTTTGATAATAGTAAAAAAAAACATTTATTATCAATTCTCATATATTGACTTTTAGTAATGACAATTTTAAATGTTTGCAGAAAAAGATGCAAGCATTTTTAATCAATCAACAAAGAAATTACATGAGAATATTAATAAATTTATAAAATCTCAACAGAGAAATTACATGAAAAAGGTAATAAATTTATAAAATGTCTAAAAAAGTTGTTTTTCATAGCATCTTCATCTTTAGCAAATGTTATTCTCCACATTGTAAAATAATTTTAGTATAACATTACAATTTCATCCATAAGAAGTACACTTTTTTAAATATCTTCGACATTTTAAACAGAAGTAAGTGTTTAGTAAAAAAAAGCAATTACACCTAGCCTAAATCAAGTTATATAAAAAGTATTCCAATATTCTTGCATAATACAGATTAATTTGTTGCTCAGTGGTCTTTTAGTTTGCACACGTAGCCAGATTTGCGCTAATTAAACCGGAACCTGAGGCATATTGCATCCAGAACATACAGGGTGTCTGAAATGTTTGCATACACAGCATTACCCTTCATTCGATAAGCACCCAAATTTTCTTGGAGGCGTATGGAAGTAAAGAAATCCCTCAGATTACATTTAAGAGTAAAATGTTTGTACGGGACTAGTTCAAAAGCGATTTTATGCACTAATAAAAAGATTGCAAGAGGATCCAATTTTACCATTTTATTAAAATTCCCTGGGCTTCCAATCTTTTCTGGTGAACAGGTGTTCTTTTTTACATAGTATTATTTATACACAGCAAACACTTCACATTATTTATATATTCCAAGTATTTAACTCAACTGCCGCCCAACTTGTCTAGTGGTCAGCGTCCCTGACTGCGGATAGGCAGGTCCTGGGTTCGAATCCTGGTTCGGGCATGGATGTACTTTCTCTCTCTATCTATGCTGTCTTTGTCCTTTCCTTGTATGAATGTGGAGTGAATGGTTACCTACCCTATAAACTGGTCCCTATGGCATGTGTGTACTGAGGAAGTCGGACTCCACACCAAAATAGGGTTCAGTTGGAAAAGTGGAGTAGCGCACCCCATATCGCCAGCCTGGCTGGCACACGACAACAACAACAATGTTTAACTCAACTTAGATGTAACGCAATATGATAATCTTGATAAGCGCGCGCGCTATGGAATATAATAATCTTAACAAACATTGAATATTAATGAGTTAAAGATGTGTTTTTGACACCTCATATTGAACTAGAAAGAGCTATAATCTTATTTCTGAATTCCGAACAATCCGATGTGATAAGTAAATAGTTTTAATTAAAAACTAAAACCTTATTTGCTTACTTATACCGTATTGTTTGTGCAAAAATTTTATTGTGTTTACGCAACTTCAAATGAGATTCAAGAAAATGGAGAATTTTTGAAATAATTCCTTATAATTATTTATCAAATTCTTCTGATATTTTGCAGATAAAAACAAAATCACATAAATATGAAATACTAACGAATATTTTGATTCAAAACAGCCCCATAGGACAGCAATACAATAAAATGTAATTTAAAGAAATGAAAAACAAAATGCTGCCAAAAAGAAATTAATTGTATTCATATTTATTACAAAAATAATTCAATCCATAAAGGATATCTAAGATATATTTTAAATAATAAATAGCTAGCCAATAAAGGAAATTATTGTTCAGTTATTAAAATATTTATTTTATTTTTATAAAACATAGAAACTTAAGAAATTAAAATTTTGAAGACACTACATTTAACTAAGTTAAATTGTAATTTCACGCAAACTAATTGAACTGGTTTAAAATACTCCTAAATGGACAAAGATAACGCAAATCAATGCAACTAAAAAGATTTTGTGGAAGAAATTATCCCTTAATTAGATGAGTTCAGACAAAGGACTTTTCGGTTTTAAATAAAGCCCTCCTAGTTTGATTCAAATTAAAATACTAGATCGAGAAAAATTGTTTAAATTAATTATTATCGATTAAGATTTGTTTTTGCATCAAGGTTTATTTTTATCAAACACGCACATTTCATTTCATTATATATATATATATATATATATATATATATATATATATATATATATATATATATATATATATATATATATATATTTGCTGCTAAAAAATATTTTTTTAAATTGTTTTAGAAATTAGCAATATTAAAATCAGTCTTTCATTTCTACTGTTAATTATGAATTGCTTATTGGAAACAAGGCTTTTTTAATTATATATTCATTTAAAACTATGTTACTAAACATTTTACTCGAGAATATTATATATATATATATATATATATATTTATATATATATATAAATATATATATATATATATATACATTTATCTATATATATATATATATATATATATATATATATATATATATATATATATATATATATATATATATATATATATATATATATATATATATATATATATATATATATATATATACAGTGTATTTCTAAACATTCCATTCATTAAAAAGCAACTTTATATCTTCAACAAACATCTTATTAAACAACATTTAAATCATTTTCTAGTGTATTCGGTATAAATGTATTTACATATACAGTGTATTACATAAGCTCCTACCTTATGTATTTACTTTTGGCACACTGACAGATATAATCACGAAAATTATAAGGTAAAGCAAAATGATTTTGAATTAAGAAGTGAGAAAAATTGGGAATTGCTTAAAGATAAAAAATCATTAAGTCGTCCTATGCTATTCAGTTAAGAAGTTTACCATACTATCTTGAAAAATAAGCAAAATTGGAGAAAAACATTAAAAATTGTTGGAAAGTATTAAATTAATGCCAAATAACGCTTTGATACCATAAAGGGTTCGACAAGAAAGTGTTTAACTTCCGTTGCTTTACACTAAATTTCTAATTTAGCTACATCACGAAATATACAAAAAAGCAACTAATTGTGACTTGTCCTACTTACTGCCTGATTTCCGTCAACCACAAGATATATTTGCTTTTTGATTTAATCTGACGCCCTGCGAAGAAAGACAACAGATTTTCAATTCCCGCCAATGCACATTGCAAATGCTCTTTTCTTCGCCCGTTTATGCAATGACGTTGAGTGAAAAATGTTTACTGATTAACAATTTCAGTTTCAAATATTTTTTTAATTTAAGATAAGTTTATTAAATTCTTTTTTGGAGTAATTTATTATATTTGGAGTGCTCCAAGCTGATACGTCTTGTACCGTTATGTTTAGCGTAGTTTCCTACGCTAAACATAACTTAAGACTTATTAATTTCAAGTTAGGTACAATAGCTAGATTAGACAAGCTCGAATTTTGCAAGTATTGAAGCAAATGCATATTATAAGACATTTCGGCTCTATTGATAGTGATTAATCAAACCTTTTCTGAACAGTAATTTTTTTATATTTAAATTTTTTTAATGTTTTTTGGGCACAGGTGCCGTACAATCCATGATTCCAAATTCTGAATTTTTTGGCGATGAAGAAATGTTGCCGAGATGACGTTTCGTGACGTGCGCGATGACGTAAATACTAGGGTTACCAAATATAATTTTCTGCATAATTCTTATAAGTCTCTATATGTATGACGTAACAAAAACAAGGTTGCCAGATACATAAGAAAATCCGCCAAAAAAATCGCCAATCTCAGAATTTGGAGCATGGATTATACGGCTGTGCCTTTTTGTTCACATTTTCAAAGTAAAGTTTTGACTGACTTCCATGCAACTTATAATATGAAATCATATACAATAGCAAATAGAAACTCGTTTAATATCATAATGTGACAGCAGAATGTGTAATTCATTCATGATTAATTTTGTTGTCTAAATGATATTATATTTGTGTAAAATAAATTACAACATTATGTAAATATTTTCATACGTTCTCATTGCAGAAGGTGCTAGTCATAGATTAATTTTCGACAAATCTTTACAAGTCAAACAACTTAGTGTTGTAGAAGCTCATGGAATTTTATTATTAAGAGCAGATAAAGGTAAAGAAATAGATATTTTATATAGCATTTCCTAGTTTTTTACAACTATAAATGTATTTTAACCTTTAATAATCATCATTATCTAATTTTTTAATGATTAATGTTAAGCAATTTTTTATTAATTTTTCACAAAGAAAAATGAGTATTTTTTTAGTTATTGTTTTGTAGTTTATTTTAATATACATTGTAATTCTTAATATTACAATATAATTTTTCTCTTAAAAAATATCCTTAGAATTTTTATTCTATAAGCATATTTATGTTATTAGAAAAATTGTAAACAAAAAGTCATATTCTAAAGATTAGTTTTATCAGAATTTTGAAAATCAATATTCATAAAAGTTTGTTGTCAGAAATTAACGATAGAAAAATTCAAAGTTTCCTTACTTTACTTATCATAGTAGCATCGAACTAGAAAACCTTAAAATATTAATGTCAAAATGTATTATTATTAATTGTTAAATTCAGAGTTAAGTGAAATAATAAATCATAGAAAGAACATTAAATATACCACAACAATTAATATAAGCAAAATTGTAAGTAGCAAAATATTTGATGTATTCTGTTTCTGTGACAAAATTTAAAGCAAATATTAGAACAATTGTCTTCTTTTTTGTGTTTTCAGTGTATTGTAATAAAAATGATACTCACGATAAATAGTTTGTAAGAAAGAAAATTTAATTTAGAAACAACGCTAAGGAATCCTACGAATTAATAATATAAAAGGTATAAGCATGATTTATCCCCTAAGAGATTTCTCGCTAAATCTAGCGTCCTTTGTTTTGATTATAATGTCGCCATTTTTTTCGGATTTCTTTTGTTGCCAGGTTTGCTTATTTCTCGTATTTTGCATCATAAATATGGTTTTTTTTAAGTGGCAGCAGCCTTTGAATTCTTTGTTCAGTTTTTCAATTGGGTGGACTTTGCGAAATTTCCCGTTCCAAAAACATGCATTCAGCTTGGTGATGAAAAAAATCGCAAAGTCGCCAATTGGGGAGGGGATATATCCTACTAGTTCCGTATGAAATTATTTTATTTTATGCGTATTAGAATATTTTCTGAAATTCATATTTGTTAAGTAACATTATAATCTACTAAAATATAAAAAATACATAAAAGGTTTGAGCCTATTAATTTTAAACTAGGTACCATAGCCGGGCTGGTCCAATGACAGGTATATTCCTCAACAGTCACTTCTTACACGCAATGGCTAATTAGACCGGGACATTCAGTTTAAAGTGGACTCCGAACCACTATAAACATCTGAATCTCAGGTAAAATTCGAATTAACTAACTGTTGAATGGAGACAAAAGTAGATTGGATGCAGGCTATATGATTGCCAAGCATAGCAACCAGTTACTCGAAGCCTCGCTTTTTAAGTGCTTATTATGATCCAGAATACAGCAATGTTCTTTTGAACAATTCGATCTCCACTGGTGTTAAGCAACAAGAAGTGGGACTGGCATTTCTGTGCCCCTCTTTCCGGGTGCGAGATTGGGAGTTTTCTGAGAAATTGTTTCAACTTATGAATACGGCACTCACTTTGATGTATCCTAAAACAAAACCAGTAGCGTGAGAAACATCAGAGTTATACAACAGCTTCCAAATTTTAAATTTGCCCATGACGCAATGACATATAATTTATTGTTTCAGTTAATGGTGCTAGGAATATATAGCGCTTATTCTGCATTCACATAGATACATTTGTAAGAGAAAGGGCGCTTGGGATGAAGTTTTCTTTTTTTAGACATTTGGGTGATTTTTAAGCTTTTTTATTTGCAGCATGTGAGTAATTTGTCTAAGTTAAACCTTCATGGAAAGCAATACACTCATTGTATGTACATAATATCTACAGTGGATTCCCTCCCATGTGGACCTCCACTTCAATGACTTGGCCGATGAATTGGCTAAGGAGGGCTCTGCTGAAACAACTGAAAATGGTGGACTACTTACGTTTAGTGAAATTTTCTCAAAGGTCAAAGCCGAAAACTGCAAGACTTGGAGGATCCCACCTTCTCATGACTGGTACGAACAAAACCATCCTGGCGCTGCCCTGGAGCTGAAGGGCAATAGGAAATTGCAAACCACCATTACCAGGCTCATTACTGGACATACTCGCACCCTTACATTCGTTCAGGGTCAGAGAGTGTTCCCTGTGTGCCTCAGGTGTAATTTCCACCAAGCTTCTCCGGACCATCTGCTCTCCTGTCTGGGTTTGGAGAAGAGAGATCTTTTTGATAACCCTGCGCTGGTTCGGGACTTTCTCTGGGCGAACGATCTACTGGACTTGGTCTAGATTGTACTAGATCAAGTGGAATAAGGAACAACAACATAATACCTAAAACGTGTTAGACTATACTTGAAGGTGCCCCTTGAACTCTCGCCAAGCTGGGCAATGTTGTTCTATTTATGGTAACCCTAAACGTTATTCTGAAATCCATTCACGGTTCCGATTGGCTTAGATTCTGATTGGTTTTCTTCTCAGGATAAATTTAAGCAATATCTGTAGGTGCTATTAAAGAATTCTGTGTACCTCAAAGTGAGGATATTCCAGCAAAATAAAGTGAGTACATTTTTTCTTCTTTTTTTATGTGCTTACTGCATCATTTTTGAAATTTCATTGTGTTTTGGCCGCCATTACTGTTTGCACAGCGTTCCGCGGGAACAGGATTAGCGCCAAATAAAAATTGCCAATCTCGCCAAGGGGCACCCTCAAATATATTTTTACCCTAAAACGTCTTTTACCTGTAAATCAATCCACAACGCGATGTCAAGATAATTTGCAAAGTAATTTATTGTTTTGTTCTAGGTCGAGATAGCCGAATTCATGTCTTTCGTCTGTCTGATTTCGAAGGAGAACAAAACGAATCTTTAGTAAGAACAAAGGCAGATTTAAGAGACCATAAAATTGAAAGAACTAAAGGTTAGTTCATGAATACTCTTAAGAATTTACTTATTTTAATGACATATATTGTAAATTAATTCAAATTCATGGTGAATTTTCTTTGGTGACTTAACTAAAATAAATGACATAGATTAACAAATTTTTAAAATTAATTTTACATATGTAAAGATAAAAAAAAATAATTTTTTTTAGAAAAGCTTATTTTTTATAGCTATTTTTTCTTTATTTGGCACACATATTATTTCATTTCTTTTATTTTTTAATAAATATATTTAATTAATATTTAATAAAAGATATTTATTAGAAAATAAAAAAATAAAGTTATAGTTTAAGTAATTTATAACAGCCTGATATTAAACTTTATAATTAATTTTGTCACGACTTTCTTGCGAATTTGAAGGGAAAAGATGATTCTATAATCGATTCTTTCTTGAAAGGTTGCCATTTATATGCTCTGAGCAGACCGGGGGGCAGCCACTTGCGCATGGCCGTTGCCCTCGGCCGGAAACTCATCATCCTCCAATGGCGGCACTCTGCAGCGTGGACAACCTGGTGCGCTGCTTCAGATACCGACACTGTTGATGGATTTCAGTTCACAAAAGTAAGAGCTACACTCCAAATTCATTAGAAAAATATTATATAAATACCAAACGGTGCAACCCATAAATGACCGGGTGCACGAAACTGTAAATTAATGACTGTAATGACAGTGGCTGATCGGTTAACTAACATAATCCATTACAAGACTTTGTTCGCTATCCGAATTCTTCATTAACCAATCATGAATTTACCACAGATTTTTTTAGGAAATTGATTCATTCGTACTGGAGATACTAAAAATTAAATTTAAAAAATGTACAACAATTTCCTAGCAATAAAAAATAATACACACGTATGCATTTGCGTATTAATCGGTCCTTTTCAATTTTTGTTCATGGGGCATTCAATAACATATCGATTGCTTTTCTCCTTTTTAAGACTTTCCGGAAGTGATTAATAGCATTGCTGTTTTGTAAAGACCCCTAACCTTATCAGCTTGGTTTGGTTGTAATTTCTAAGACCATTTTTCTGACATTCTCTCAGTTCTTCAACAATTGAACGAGGGGGTGGGTATGCTCAAAATGAAGTCAGTTTCAGACTAGGGCGAAATCAAAACCGAAACTGATTTTCAACCTTTCGTTATAAATATTCCATGGGAAGAAATTGCCTGTATAATACATTGAAGTTTGATAGGCAAGCAACATGATTCAAGACAGATGAAAAACAATTTTTTGGTCCGTTTATTTTGGCAACACTGCACATCATGCTCCAAGAGCCGAGATGTATTCGTTAGAATTCGTTTTAGTTCGTTATCCAAAGATGTGTTCGTTGTCCGAACAATAAAACCTTTCGTGAAAGTGTTCTATGTCTGATTTGTTCGCATTCCGAAATGTTCGTTAACCGATCACCCACTGTTTTTTTAATTTGAGGGATTATTGTTCTAAAATTTTTCATTTCGGTTAAATTTGATAAATTTTATTTAATATTATATTTTATTATGGGGAGATTAGCACTCAAGTTTCGAATATTATTAAGAATACAAAGAATTTCCATGTAGTGCCATATATATATATAGCTTAGTACATATAATGTACTTTTACAAATAAATTGACAATTAAATGGTTTAAAGTTTGATGTTTAGCTCAATAGTTTATGGGTTTGCTACTCAACTCAGGAATATACATATTTGTTGAGAATCCATATGAATCTTTATGTCCCGGATGAGCTACTCGCATGCAGATTGTGAACGCAAAGTACCAAAAAGCCTTGCCAATGTTCATCACATTTTAGTTAATCTGCTTAACTATAGTTAGGATCTATTATCAGGCAAGAAATGTTTTGTAAATAAATCACTGAACAGTGTTTTCTTGGAAATGTCGGGTTCTAACATAGTACTTTAATTCAACTTGAGAAAAAATTTCATCTTATTCAGTTTAGAAAAATCTTTTCCTGTCATTTTATTTAGATAAAGATAAGATTAAGCCTAGACGATGGAGCAAGAAAGATACGAGTTTCAATGAAAAGGAATTTTGTTGTTGTTGTACTTTCACCTTTGTGGTGCTTTGATTAAAACGAAAGAATCTCCCTATTGACTTAAATTATCATTGCCAAGGCATAGCGAGCTTGGCTTGTCCAAGTGTTATAAATAACAACAACAAGAGTATTTCCTGTAGTTTTTTAATAATCTGACTCTTTCGAGAGAATTCTTAAGCTGAAAGTATTATTTTAATTACTATCGCAATTCACAAATTTCATGGGCAAAAATGACATAACATTTATGTAACAAAATAGATGTGTTGTTGTTACTTAAGACACTGGGACATGCCAAACTCTCTTTGCCTACGTCTATGCGAATTTAAGTCAGAATGGCTTGTCTTTCGTTCAACCAGAGCACCACGAAGGTGAAAGTACAAATTTGCTCTAAACTCCTCTGATAGATGGCACCACCAGAGAGTCCACTTCAATTTTGACTTTAATTTGGAGGGGGAGGAAATTTTCTCCAGACCATTACACCCAAAATAATTGCTCAACGACGGACTACTGGACTTTTGATTCCACAGATTTAACGAGTAAATATATCGAGTCTTTGGTGGTATTGGGAATCGAACCCCGCTCTTCCGAAAGGAAGGCCGATGTCTTAACCATTTAGTTACCATGGACTGCAAAATAGATGTAAATAACATAATTTTTCATTTTACGTATAAGATATTTGAACGTTTCAAAAACTTTGGTTCTCAACTCAACGCTTAAAATCATTGTTTAAGAAAATAAGAAAGTCCTAATAATAAACAATGAAATATACGTGTAGTTCTTATGAACAAGAATTATATTATTCGAGGTATATTAATGGTAAATTAATTCATATTAGGAAGAAATAAAATTGAATTTATCATCCAACTTTAAGAGTTCATTTTTATATTTAAATTCATTATTTCAATTGTGTTTGATTCCAGGAAATTTCATTATCGGATACTCCTCAACTTATCACACTGGTCGACAGTCCAGTGTCTGGGTTCGATAATCAAATATGTGTCGGTTACAGACACCAGTTTGATTTGGTAAATGAGAAAACTGGGGAAGTTCAACGCTTACATGTAGTTGAAGGCAATAAGGTGAGAAATGATATAATTTACAACTTTCTATTATCACTGCAAAAGTACATTTTTTGTCATTTTTATTTGACGTTATTACCGTTTTCAATAGGGTAATCTCATAGCAGCTATAGATGTTTATGAAGATGATGAAGCGGAATTACTTCTATGTTATAATCGTAAGTTTTTTCATCAATATTTTTCTTAAATTCTTTAAGAAGTTAAAGTAACATTAACTAATAAATATTTTAACGTATTGGTTGATTGTGTAAAATATTTTTATCTTAATGATTAACATTTAATACTTAATAAAAAAATAATGATTAGTTGTTGTTACTTATGACACTTGGACAAGCCAAGCTTGCTCTGCCGACGGGTATGCGAATTTAAGTAGGCGTGGCGCGTCATTCGTTAAACCAGAGCACAACGAAGGAGAAAGTACGACTTTGCTCTAAGACTCCTCCGATAGATGGCACCACCAGAGAATCCACTTCCGCGATTTTGACATTGATCTGGAGTGGGAGGAAATTTTCTCCAGACCATTACACCCATATTAACTGCTCAACGACCTACCACAGGAGTTTCAATTCCACAGAGGTAACAAGCACATATATCGCATGTACTCAGTGGGCCTTTGACAGCATTAGGAATCGAACCCAGCTTTACTGGACAGAAGGGAATTAATCGGAGATCCGTCGTGTTCACTAATGGTGGCTGGGGTACTTTAAAACTGGGCGTTGTCGCAATGTCCTCCAAGTGAAATGATACCTCTGGGAGTAACAGGCCAAGTATTGGGGATCTTCTGCTTAATCATTGCTTCAAATCACGAAGATTCCAACCAGCTGCTTCTATTTAACTAGTAGAGCCTTACTCAGGGCTATAGGTACAAAGAGGCATGCTATGGTGCAACAACGGAGACTATATTATGATTCAAAAATATTTAAATCATACTTTACAACGCTGTTTAAATAACTTGATTTATTTATGTTAAATTCAAAAGCAGGAACCTCGAGTTTTATTGAATGAATAATGAAATTTGTTTTGTGTGTGGTAAATTACAATTTTTATGAATATGGTAAATCATAATAAAATATTTCAAATATCAGCGTCATATTCGTTCTAGCATTGCTTAAAAGATTAAAAGACATTGCTATAATTTATATTCTTATAATTTTTTGTTACAGGAATTTTATTAGAATATTAATGTATTATTATAATTTTATTATTACTAAAAATACAAAGAAAAATATTTAACATTAATTTGTTACTGGAATCTGTGCAATTGGTTTTATAGTAATTGTATGTGTAAAGAATTACTTAATTAAGTAATTTACGAAAATCTTGCTTAATACGTTATTGAGTTACTTTTATGTGAGTAATACATTTGTAGCAAAAATATTAAAAATTGGTAAATCATATCAGAAGTATGGGATATTCTGGCTGGATCCTAGCAGAGCCTACATCCTTGGCGGGAATTATTTCGGTTGGCGATAAGTGTGGCTTGTGCCAAACTTGATAACTCTTCTTCGATACGCTAGATATGGTTAACTAAATTATCTGGAATTTCATTCTGGCTTGCCGCTTTTTTTTTTTTTTTTTTTTTCAGTTTGTCGCCAAGGGTCTTCTAGGATCTTACCGATTTTCAAACTAAATGAATATATAATTTTATTATAATATTTTTCTCCTTAAATATGTTAATTTAGTTTACCTTTCATAAAAACAAATTTTCTACCTTTTCTATAGTGATATTTTTTTAAGATTCCTTATTCTTAGTTAAAATTCAGCTTAATTTGAAGCTCATTGCATTTGAATGTATTTTTGTACTTTTTTATACTTCTTATAGAGCTTAATTATAACTTTAATTTTTCTTTGAATAGGGTATGATTTTTCATTAATATTTATTGTTTTGATTTTTTACCTTTGCCCAATTAATAATTTTCGAAGTCAGTTTCACAAATTAATAAGTTACTTTTTATAATAAATCAGATTACTTTCAAATGAACACCTCGAACACCATTTTCTCCGTGTGCAAGAAATTAATATCTCTTTATTAAAAATAAATGATGATCCAACGTTAGTATTTAAAATCCTTTTTCTTTTTTTATATTTTTATTCATATTGTTCTAAAAATATTTTTAAATATCGCTTGTTCCTTCCGTATATATAACTGACTATATTTTTTCTTTCATGCCTTGATGGTAAAAAAACACGGAAGTTATTTTTTATCAGTACTTTTTATCATTTTCGTTACTTAAATTTTTATTTAATTGTTACTTTAATGAAAATGTATTTCAGCTTACATTTTCTCATTATTTGATCATATTGATAACATCTTTTAAGTTGGATACATTACTTCGTAACTATTTTAAAGAATTCATTAAAATATACTTAAGAAATATTTTAAATAACTTAATGTATATCGACGAATTCATCGATGAAAATATTTTAAGAAAGCAATAAAATTTCAAATTTTAACCAAATTCTTTTTTTTTTTACAGAATACCTTAAAAATCCTGCTTTAAAACTAATCTACTTTTAATTCAATAAAGCTGAATAAAATATTTCACCCTTTGATTTTTTTAAATCATATTCAGAAAAATATTTGCTAAAGGCAATGCTTTGTATTTTATGGAGTTAAATAGTATTCCTCATAATAGAGAGAATTTAAGCATTTTTTAAATAAGCTTCAAATTAAGGTGCAACTAAGTAATTGCTATTAATTTTACTTCGTTTAAACAAATTATCTTCTTTTTAATAAAAGTTAAAAGCTGAAATTTTCTCAAAATGCAAATTGAAACATCTTGTCTTTATTTACAGTATTTGTTTAAACATATGCTACATACCTACATAAAGTTAAAACTCAAAAGCTTTATTATCATAAACCCCTTTTGGCTCTGTGATGTTTTAATTGTTTCATTTTACTATTAACTTCAACCATAACGTGAAGAACAAATTGCGTGATACTCATTTCTAGCGGTTTTATTTCTTTATTTTTTTTATCTTTCACAGTACTTAACATTCTTTCTGCGTGACATCAGTCGCATTGCAGTAATTGTCTGACGCATAAAATTTTATGTTAGTGGCTTTTCACTGCTCAAATGACAGAAACATGTTCAAGCTTGTAGGGATAAAGTGACGTCATGGCTAGGGTATATCCTACATATTTATTTATTTGTTTTTTATTGATTGCGATATATTTTTTTCTGAATAAACTGTTATCTCTTTTTTATGAATGCTTTTAGGATATAAATAATTTATTATTTTTCTAACTAACAAATTCCAATTTATAGAAATAAAAGTTAAGTTGAAGGGATTACTCTTTGATCGGTAATTAAAAAAATACATATAAAGTTACAGGAATTAATATTATATTATGTAAACATAAGAATTCTGAAGAAGCTATAAAACAATAAGCAAAATATTGTAGCTTGAATATTTAAAAAATTCTGCCTTCATATATTTTCCAATTACATTAATTTTTTTGAAGACTAATTATTCTCTTGAAGTCAAAGTATTTTAATAAAAAACTATTTTATTAATATTTTTATGTTCACTATTATGGTTTTAATTTTAGTAATTAATTAAAAATTAAATGAGCTAATTAATTTAAATAGTTAATTATAATTTTAACTGTCGGATTCGGTGTAGAATCGGGAAACACTTGGTTTGGCGATAAATTTTGGCAATAAACTATAATTTCTGGTAACCCTATCTTTGTATAGCTTTTGTTTAGCAGCCATCTTGTTCATCATATCCTGGCACTTATCTTGCCATCAAAAAAATCGCTGAAAAATCAAGAGGTACACGATGGTTAAATTTTTGCCTAACTGTCTAACTATTATATATTGTTAGGATTCACATTTGTATTTATTATTAATGCAGCACTTTATATAGGTGCAGGATATTTGTTATGTAGAAGTTATTTAAAAAAAGCTATTAATTTTTCATCTCAATAATACGCCAATTTATACAAAAGTATATAGCTTTGGTTATTAACTGATAAATATAGCTTAAATTCTTACATTTGATGCTATATTTATTTATAATAGTAAAATTATGATAACTTCAAAAGATATAAGCTGCCTTTTTTTAGTTAAATATATAAATTTTAATCAGAATTATATATACATATATATATATTTCTAAAAGGATAAAAATTAAATAAAACTATACGAAAAAATCAAAAAAGCACTAGTATTACATATATATATATATATATATATATATATATATATATATATATATATATATATATATATATATATATACAGAGGGTGTTAACACATTCTTAGAACCATTTCGATTAAGAATTTTAAAAAAACTAAATGTTTTGAAATAAAAATTTTTGGCAACAGCTTACTTTTTGAAATGAGAAATATCTTCTGCTACTTTTAAATTTATTGTTCTTTCAAAATGTAGCATGCAAACATAGCTGTGGATTGAGGTATATGTTTTTGCGCTTTCCGAAGAGAAATATTCTTATTTTAGGATTCAAAAACGTTGTGAAATGCATGATATTAAAATTTCGATATGCAAAATAAGCAACATTATTAATCGGACAGGTAAAAACCGTCAATCATTATTTCTACATGGAAAGAAGACTCCAAACGAGTATCCGTAAAAAGTACATACTGTTTCAATTGTTCCTAAAGTGAAATTGCTGGTAACAAGAGAAAATCCACCAACACAGAAATCAATTGCAAAGTCTTTAAATATATCTGTATCAATAAATAAAATAATAAATCAATATTTACAACTTAAAAAAGCTAAAAAACATAATGTTCACCAGCTTTTACCGAGACATGTGGCTCAACGCAAAACATTTTGTAGAATCCTGCATGAAAACCATTTAGCAAGAGATAAATGGAAATACATTGTGACCCTTGATGAAGCATGGGTTTACTTAAATGAATGCAACAAAAAAGATATATTTACTATAGGAAACGAGGAGAAAAAATTTACAAACCTGGTTCCGTCAATGTAAAGAAAGTTTCAGTAAGGGGTTTATGATGGTCGCAGGTTTCTCCTACAATGGGAAATTAAAAATAAAAAGAGTAGAAAAAAATGTTAAAATCAAATTATCATGCTATCCCCTGGGGCCTGAGCAGCTACCAGGCGCGTCGGTAAGTGGTGGATCACCGAACGTCCTGTAGGAATGACAGGATAGACTTGAATATAGAATCAGAGGCCGCGAACCAGCTCCCGTAAACCCTGGTGTTATGCGATCCATGCCTAGGGCTAATTGGCACCGCGGTATTGGTGTCTTAACGGAGCCTCTAGTTGCCTGGCTAATTACTTCTAGAGTAATTTGCTTTGCCCAGTATCTCAGGCAATGCTGGTTGGACTTATATTACCTGAGCTTATAAATTGTTATCTTGTGGCTGAAAAGACACAAGAAATAACAAACCTTTCTGCATCTGCAGGTGATGCCTCTGAAGTAGACCTTGCTGAAAAAGACAAAGGGACTCAGAGGCAGTCTTGTAAAGGGGCAGTAATGAATCCTTCACTTGAGGTAGAAATGAACCCCAAACCATCTTCTGGTGAAAGTCAGGAAGCTATCCCTAGTATGACTGACTCTCTGACCAGATGGGACTGTTTCAGCAAGACCCTATCTGCTGGAAATGTCATACGCAAGAGGAAACGGCAGAGCATATTATTTATGAATGCGAGGCTCTTGCCCTCCCTAGATTAACCTCTTTAGGCATCATCCATACTAGAGTTACACCTAGACTCCATTAAAGGGTTATCGGACTTTATTAATAAAGTGGGTGACCCAAGCAACTGGAACTAGGAAACATTGGGTTTGGAGTTAATGGTACAAAATGCTGATAAAAGCAGAGGTGCCCAATGACATACAAACCCAATTCTAAGAAGAAGAAGATCATACTATCAGGAGAAGGTTTTGCGTCCAATATTTACAGAAGAAATTCCACTTCTTTATCCCAAAGACTTTCAAAGAGTGAAATTTCATCAAGACAAAGCCACAAGTCATACTTCGAAAACTACCGCTGCATTCCTTGAAAAAATGAAGACTAATACAAGTATTGCATATATACCTTTTCAAAATAATCTTGTGAAGTCCCCTGACGTTTCACTTATGGATTATTGTGCCTTTGGTCTGTTAAAAAGAGCTCTTTCTTAACGCAAACCTACCACAATTGATAGACTCTGGAAAGTAGTTGAAGAGGGATGGAAAGCAATACCCCTGGAAATTTTACGAAACGCTCTTCTATTATGAAAATCACGATGCATACTTATAGTCCAGAAAGAAAGCTATCAGATCGAACATATAAAAATATAGTCTTTACATTTTAAACATTAATTAAACGGCCCCAAAATCGTTCTAAAAATGTATTAACACCCTCTGTATATATATATATATATATATATATATATATATATATATATATATATATATATATATATATATATATACTATATATATATATTCCTATCATACATTTATTTCTAAAAATATTAAAATTAAGAGAAAAAATTTAATAAATAACACAAAATAGAACGTAATAAGGTGAGTACGTAGCACACATTCCAGCGTTATACTTTTAATTGTGGCCGTAGTAGTCTAGTGGTTAGGGCATCGGCCTTCAGTCTGGAAGTGCGGGGGCGATTCCCAAAGCCGCCTAAGACCCACCGAGTAAATGCAATATGCGTGCTCGTTAATTTTGTGGAACTGAAATTCCTGTGGTCGGTCGTTGAGCAGTTACCGTGGGTGTAATGGTCTGGAAAAAATTTCTTCTCCCTTTAAATCAATGTCAACCTGTGAAAAGGATTCACAATATAAGCAGGTGTTAATGGTTTATACCTAATTATATATTTATTTATATAAATTAAATAAATTTGATTTATTAAATAAATTATTAAATAAATTTGAACATAATCAAGTCAAGAGATTCACATACGAAAAGATAATAAGCCATTGTCCCCTCCGGATCAATGTCAGTTATGAGGGAGTGGATCCTCTGGTGGTGCCATCTATCAATGGAGCCTCAGAGCAATGTCGTACTTTCACCGTCGTTGTGTTCTATTTCAACGATAGACGCACCCAAATGACTAAAATTCACACAACCAACGGCATAGCGAGCTTGGCTTGTTCAAGTGTCACAAGTTACAACAACAACATTTTTAACTGTATTACTTTTGTGCTTTACTTTTCCATAAAATAACTATTATGGGAACGATTGCTTGAGAAGTATTACGAATAATTTTACAAACTATTCTTTATATGCTTGTATTATTCTTTGCAGATATGACACATTTCCAGAAACTTTTCGAGGAAGGTACAAGTGAGTTCGACTTTCAGTGGAATGCTGTTCCCGAAGCAATAGGTACGTTTCAGCGAAAACAATTTTTATATTATTTTAATTTGTGAATTTAACATAAATAATAAATATTTTTTTCTTTAGTCATTACATATATATATATATATATATATATATATATATATATATATATATATATATATATATATATATATATATATATATATATATATATATATATATATATATATATATATATATATATATATATATATATATATATATATATATATATATATATATATATATATATATATATATATATATATATATATATATATATATATGAAATCTAAAATAAGAAAGCCTACACCCTTGGCGAAAAACTGGAAAAAAAATCTTCAAGCCAGAAAGAAATTTCAGAAATAGTTTGGTTTACCATATCCAGTGAATCAAAGTACGGTTATCTAGATTAGAACAAACCACAATTATCGCCAACCAAAATCATTCGCGCCAACGGTGTGGGTTCTACTAGAAGGCAACCCAAAAGTACTCTAAAAATAATGGCTTACATTATTCTAATTTTTATTATAAATTTCTGTTAGAAGAACTCAATATTAAAGATATATGAGGTGATGTATGATATAGATCCATAGAAACATTTAATTACATAGTTTTAGAGGGAAGAGCATTTTTCTTTGTTTATATCGACTAATATTTCGGGGACAAAAAAAACGATAAATGATTCATCATTCATATTTTTATTTTTTTTTTTGTTTTGTATTTTATTTAAATAAGTGTTGATAATGTAAATTAAAACCTGAAAGTATTTTTTGAAAATAAATATGTAAACATATTTATTAAATTTTATTATAATATTAATTACAAATTTATAAAATGTTCCTGTACTATATTTTTAAGCGCTTTAATATAGCAATTTTAATAATAAGGAATCTCATCTCAAATCGTATAGTCTTATTAAGTATGTCTACACCAAAACCGTTAGCATATATATTTCTTTTTTCATTTTGTATTTATTATTAAAATTTAATATTAATTTAAATTGCATTTTGAAATATAATGAGTTACATACACAAGTTCAAGCACTAATTTTCAGATTTCTGATCCACAAGTGCTAACAAACTAAATATAAAATTGTTAAATTGATGATCTTTATTTAAATTAATCATCTATTTTTGGAATTTTGAACTTGAAACGAAATTTTGACGCCATGGCTAGTGATGCAGCACAAAGCCAAATCATATATTTTAGTTATAAATTCTTCATAATCGAATGCCTGCATGATTAAAATCTATGACTAAAATTAATCAGCGCAGAAAATATTTGTCTTATTAATCTTTTCAATTAAAGTGTGTGTAATCAGTTATGACAGTGTTAAAGGGAGGCAGAAATTATTAAGCTATGCAATAAGGCGATGCATTTTTTCTGTAAAAGTTTAATTAAATTAATGTTTCCAATACTTTCTTAATTGTTTAGTCAGGTATTTAATTTTCCTAACACTTACTTTCTTACTCATAGCAACAACTTTTAATTATTTTTCTTGATGTTGCATGATTAATTTTCTTCAACTCATCATGTTACTTTCTATCTTGCTATTGAAAAATAATCTTTGTTTTTCATAAATTCATAATCTTATTTAAATTAAAAAATATTCCTCTATTTTGCTATGAAAGAAATTGGCGTGATTTAAGAAATCAATAATAAAAGTTTCTACTTATATGTAAAAAGGAGAGAAAACACATTTCAAACTTGGCTTCGTTCCAAATATGTGGTTCTATTCAATGACTCGATTGTTGGAATTGTGTCTTACTTTTAAATATACTCATTTTAATACGTAATGTTGAATATATTTCAGTAGAGAAAAGCTCTTTTATATTTTATTAATTTTACTATCATGATTATCATTGAATTATGTAATTTCAATAAAATTTAGTTTTACATATATATTAAAATCTATTCAAAAATTTAAATTCTAATAATTAGAGTAATAAAGAGAGTAATATAACTAAAATTACGTAAATTTTAGTTATATTACTTTTTACTTTTAGGGATTTTTACTTTAAATGTTACTAACAACTGAAAAAATTTCTATGGGAATGTATAATAATGCTCTAAGCAAGTAGTTGCTAAGTAGTCGCGAAGCTTTTGAGCTACCACATTGTTTTTAAATCTGCATGTTCTAATTCTACTGTCATTCAAACCTTATCCATCAATATTGTCTAAAAACATGCATTTTTAATAGCTATGAAATCAATTTTAATAATACTGCACTTAACTAAACTTGATTAATGTTCAGTTTTCAGATATGAAATCATAGCTTCTGGCATAGCTCTTGATTACGTCCTGATCACTGACAAAAATAGCATTTTGATTCTGACATATACCAAAACTGCTATTCAGTATTCCAAAAACTGGCTTAAACTATATGATGTTCCAATCCTCTTCAATCCGCCATGTCTAGGTTTAGAAGTAGCCTTTTAAAAAGCTTAAGGTTCCTTGATGCGGAGAGGATTTTTCCTCCTAGTTCCTGTTCTCTCCGTGCCAGTCTTGCTCGCGTTCTTACTTGCCTAGGAGCTCTTGGAAGCAGCTGTGGGTTGAGCAGGATAAAAAGTACGCGGAACTTGTGCGTCGGTGTCTTTTGGACCTGGTGTGTAGGCTTTCCTTCACCAGGGGAGATAAGTGACAACAACATAACTAAACTTAAATGAGATTGAATCATACACAAGAAAGTAGCTGTGTTTAGTTAATAACAAACAATAAATGTAACTGAAACCGATGTTTTTGCTGGATAAACAGATTTTGTGAGTAAGATTGAACTATTTTTATGTCAATAATTCTCCTGAGTGTCAGTAGAGAGTAAGTAGTGGTTGTCATTCGAGAGAATACACACTGCTGGACAATTGCTAAGGACGGATCACAAATTGCAATGTAGCATAACATTAAGCGAGACATGAGGCCTAGTAGGATAAAATATAGTTGCCACACTGTTCAGACATTAGAATAAAGAATATTTATTGTTCTGGAAAGCACAAAAGCTGTGAAACATCTGAAAGAAAAAAATGTTCATTTGATGCTGCATACGGAAAAATGGAACAATGCATCTATAAGTCAGCAGGCACCTTGAAGAAAGGTATCAGTACGGGATATGTCCACCGTGGAGTGTGATGCAACATTCCACACGTCGTATCATACTTTGCACAACATTATCCAGCAGCTGTTGAGGCAATTTATCCCATTCCTCTGGGAGTGCACGGATGAGGGTGTTCTTGTTTGTCGGAGGAGAGTTTCGACCACCAACTTGCCTCCCCAAAACATCCCACACATTTCAAATGGGATTAAGATCTGGATAACGTGATGGCCATACGAGGCATTGAATACCCTCGCTGTCTAGACAATCCTGAACAGCGAGTGTTCAATGACATGTTGCGTTGTCGTCCATAAAAACAAATTTATCAGACAGCACCACGGAAAAGACGAACATGAGGAAGTAGAACTTCATTAATGTATCGTTGGCCCATCACAGTCCCATTCACAACCACATGTAGCGGTATGCGGCCATTCATCAAGATGCCGGCCCACACAATGACACTACATGTCGGAAATCGGTCCCTATCCTGGATATCTTTTGGACGGTAAGCAGTACCACTCTCTCGCCAGATCAGTTGGCATCTACAATCCGATGACAGACTGAACCTACTCTCATCTGAGAATAGTACGCATGCCCAGTCTTGTTCAGTCCAATTGCGATGCGTCACGACACCATTGCAAACGGGCAGTACGGTGCTGTCTGGTCAATGGGACACACACAACAGGTCTGCGGGCGTATAGTCCTCCTCCCCTCAAACGTCTGGCAACAGTTTTTCGGGAGATCTTCTTTCCTTAGGCAGCAAGAAACTGATTTGCCATCTGCTGAGCTGTGGTGCGCCTTTCCTTTTTGCTGATAGCACGCTATATTTGTCTTCTGCAGGCGTCGTACTTGTAACACGACCTCCCCCGTGCCACCTAATACACATTCCAGTAGTTTTAAATGACTTCCACAGCCGTGAAACAACGCTGTGAACGATGTCGAACCCCTTGGCAACATATGTTATTTTTCGCCCTTCTTCGATCTTTCCAATAATTCATCCACGCATAAAATCATCTAAGTGATGTCGGAAAGACGTGCCAAAAATTTCACGTTCGTCTATTAAATCTTTCCTGTAAAACTTTGACTTGAAACAACACTGTCCACACGCGTCAAAACCTTTAAAACTCTTATGAACGCTATCACATGATGAACAGACGTGAAAAAAAAATTTGCACACGCATACTTCTTTTTACTATATCCTGCACTTGTTCTAATTTTCCACATTTTGCTTCCTTTCATTTTGTGGTTGCTATGGATGATAGTGTTATCCGTCTTTAGTATTTGTCTAGCAGTGTAGTTTTCTGAAAACGCACTCTATTTCCCATTTGAAAAAGAACTTTCGCTCATATATGTAGAGCTGAACATTACCTTCACTTTGAGAGAAACTTAGATATTTTTTAGAAACAAGAGGCCAAATATTTTCAGAGAGTAAAGAAAATGACTTTAAGTCCAAATCGCACACACACATTTTGAATATAAATAAGTTTCCATTCCGTTAGGTCATTGGAAGAAGCAGCCAATCAGAGAGTTAACACTATTTGTCAAATGTTCTCGTGAGGTACTATTAGCTCGAGACAATAGATTTGGCGATCAGTGTTCAAATCCTTGGGCAGAGTGTCAATTACTTCAATCCATCTGTTAACTCCAGTCACATGTTAGATTTGAATTCTCATTATATTGCTGAGCAATTTGGGGAAAAACTGGCATCATGCCATAGAAAATACATTATATTCTCACAGCTGTATACACAGTTCCAATGTCTGGAGTTAACTGTAAAGCTTTAATATTATCCGAATATTATTAGCTACTGGAAGGGACTTTTGTAGATAATGAGATCCATTCACTTGTCGTAAAGTGGGAACTTCTTATTGCCTACTTCAATATATGTGCATGCAGAAAGCAGAAAAGCATCGCCTATCTACTTTTGCTTAACAGAGGATGTATCAAACCTTGAACATTCTATTCCAAAGAGGGCGGATCTTCCACAAAGGCATGGCTAACCCAAATGTACATTAACTTAGGCAAATTAATCCCGCATAAGCGCTTTTACATACTTTTCCTGATATATAACTGAACCCCAACGATTCACTGTCACTTTTTTTCATGCTGTCTTTAAAGTATCTTGTGTCTAATCGCTAATATAGAATGAAATATTGTTATTTTTCACTTCTTGTCATCGCGTTTTTCTGTTGTAATGCCAAGCCATTAAATTTGTATTATATATTTTGATACTAGTTTCTCTTAAATATAATATGAGTTCCGATATTGCAAGCTACAAGAGGATTGTATCAATAGCCTCGTTGTACAGATTCGAATTTGAATCCACCATTTCGTTTCTGTTATAATTTCAAGAATTCCAACTAATTATTATTATTTAAACAATTACTCTTCTTAAAGACTATTTCATTTAAAAAGCATTTTTCAAAGCGAAAATGGATTGTAATCCTTCGGTCACTTTTATTAGATGACGGATTAAAAAAAGTAAATAAAAGTTTTGGAAGTTGCGAATGACAATGAATATAAAACTTATAACTGATGAAAAGTATGAATAAAAAAGAAAAAAATACGATGTTTTCTCTGTCATTCTTAGAATAAGATATTCCAGTTCATAAATTGAATTATTGCCTTATTACGTCATTAAAAGAAATTCCCGTTTCATCGAAATAACCAATGATAACGTTTTATGCAATTTTATCATATGTTGCCACAGTAGATGAAATTTTCATTACCATTTTTCGCTTATATATTAAGAATAATTAAATAGGTAATCAAAGATATTATTTTTATGGTTATATTTCAATGTTACATTGGCCTAGCTTCTATTACTATTAAAATAAATCCCCCTTAGAATTTCAGAGATTTAAAAAAAAAACATATTTGTTCTGAGTGTGATCTTTTAGCATTATCTACCATAAAGCTCTATTTCGTTCTGTAATTCATTCCCTATCAATCAATAAATTGGCTGGCAACTCTATAATTCAATTTAACAATCAAGGCAGCTCTAAGAATTTAACAATTAAAGCATTTTGAACGGAGCTATTTATAATTCTATCTTGTTTCCCACTTTGCTTACAAAGACAAAGAGGCATTTTATGGTGCTGAGGTGTAATTCTTTCGTATCAAAAATACCTTAATTAGTCAATCAAATAAGTACAAAGGCATCACATCCATATTCAATACGATGCGATATTTCCTCGCTCTTGTGGTAATTTATATCGATGGTACCGAAGGATTCATTTCCCTTACTTCAGTTGATTTACTCTGGGTTTCCTTTTCTTGTAAAGACAGGTCCTCTTCAAAGATCTGCATGATCTGTGTTTTAACTCTTAAGAAATAGCAAGGTCCACAAAGCTGTGTCTGCGTTACTTTATAAAGCAAGATACTCTAGGGTTAGCCAGGCATGCTAGAGACTCCTTTGGGATACTATAATATCAGTGCCTTTCAATACGGGGTGACTAACTTTAAGATTACAAGAGGGGGTTCTTACAAAGTCATTCTTTTCAAAAAAAGGTAATATATTTAAAGAATTTTTTTTAGCCCATGTCTCACATCTGTTTTTTTTATTATTTCAGCAATATTAATTAAAAGAAAAATTTTATTGTTGGCGTAGGCAAGGCAATAGTCTTAAGATTCAAAAGAGATTGTTTGCAAAGATTGTAATTATTAATTTAGAATTCTATTAATTAATGAATTTTTTAAAAAGTTAAAATGGTCCTTGCCAATTTAAATTAATTATAAAGTGGATGTTTTGTCATGTCTTTTTCCTTTTTCTTTTTCTGCCAAGTGTTAATGGTTTGAGTCAATAGAAAGCGGCTTTCAAACCGATGCTTTGGTCTTTATATAAGAAATTCATTTATTAACAAAATGAATTTCAACATCATTCTCAGATATTTGATGATGAACTTCGCCTTGTTTGCTGCCGCTCGAAGAATGTAACTTGAAGGCAGGCAGTAAATTCGTTGACAAGTCCGATTGACAATACGATGTGGCGTAGATGAAACGTTATCTGACGTCATGGATATTTTAAACCAATAACAATCATAATAAAGTGGCATACTCAGGATATCAACTGTAATCAAAGAAACAACCACTTTATAATTAAAAAAAGAGCATTCAATCATCCACAACCTGCCGACATGCCTGTTAGCTGCTCAAGTTCTAGTTTGATATTTTCTTAATAAAATTATATTAATATAAAACCAAAAACGGCACAGTTGCCGTATAATCCACTGATTCCAAATTCGGAATTTTTTGGCGATGAAGAAATGTTGCCAAGATGACGTATCCTGATGTGCTTCATGGCGTAAATACTAGGGCTACCAAAATAGAATTTTCTGCATATTTCTTATAGGTCTCCATATGTATGACGTAATAAAAACGAGGTTACCAGATACATAAGAAAATCTGCCAAAAAATCGCCAATCTCAGAATTTGGCGTCATAGATTATACGGCATCTGTACCCCAAAAACAATATATAGCTAAACCCTTTCGTTTAATTATTTATTTTTAAACTAATAATTAAAGTTTAATTATCAAACATTTTTAAAAATTTAGAATAACATTTAATAATTAAAGTTTAATTATAAATTATTACTTTTATTATTGAATTTTAAATTTACTATATTATTAAATTATTAAAATTTAATAATTAAAGTTTGATTAATTTAATTAAAGTTTAATTATTAAATGTTATTCTAAATACTTTATTTTTTATTTATTCAATTATTTTCAATTTGGTTTTAAGATGCATATATACATATATATATATGTATATATATATATATATATATATATATATGAACTTTACTGTAAATACACTTTCTATATTTTTTACATATGTATTAAAAGTTCTCATTTATTTGCAGTGTGTGCCTTTCCTTACGTCATGGCTTTCACATCTGACAATATTGAAATAAGATTAGTGATTAATGGTAATTTAGTGCAAAGCATGGTTATGCCAAGTCTGAAGTTGATCACAGCAAAAGTAACTATCACTTATAATATAAAATCTCTCTATGAATTCCATAAACATTTACAATAACAAATAGTTTTTCGGATTTCTTATTTCAGTTTGTGGAAAAAAAATTTATATTGAATAATAAGAAAATTTCATTAAATAAAATTTTTTATATTAAATGATATATTTTGAAAATTTTATATTAATAATTAATTAATTACACAAAACTAAACTTATTAATAGATTAATATTATTAAATATAATATTAATAACTATCACATTAGGGATATTTGTAGTAAAGAGATTATAAGATTTATATTTAAGAATGATGTGTTTTACAGAATGAATCATTTCGTGTGTAATTCAGGAATACAATTTGTTAGTAAAACAGGTAAAAATCGAGAAAACTTATAGAGCTTGTTTGTTCCTTTTCTATTTCAAAGAAATAATCAAAATATTTCGCAAACATATTTTTGTTACCATATAGAGTTATAGTCACCAAGTAAATAGGAATTGAACACTTTGGTAAATAACATTTTAATTCTGAATCCAAAACGCCATCGATTGTTTCCTAATTTCTTAATAAATGTTTATGCTTGCATATAGCTACATGTATTTACAAGTTAAATTAGTGAATAAAACTTATAAATTTAATAGAAATATTTGTACTGCGGCGATTTCATTCATTAATGCAATGATTTCCTCTAAAATTGACGTATTAACAATGATAAATACACAGTCCGTTTGCAATAATGTGACTACCACATACTTTGGACGTCGAAGTTAAATAACCAATCACAGAAGGCAGCTGGCATAATGCAGAAGCGGAAAGATTTATGTAATGTCCAAAAAAGCATGATCTTTGGTTTTTCGGTCTATTAGTAGAAGCATTTTCCAAGTGGCTATGGTTATGAACTGTTCGCTTGCCACCATGGTAAAAGTAAACCGTGCATAGCAAAAAGGAACTGTCCAGCGACGTCTTAAGCGTGATGCACCACGGACCATAGATGACAGAAGTGACTGACAGCTGCTGAGATGCGTTCGGAAAAATAGACATGCTACTGTTGAGTAACTGACCGCCCAGATGAATCAAGGGACTACCAACAGTGTCTCCCAAACTGTTGTTCAGCAAACGTTGCTGCGTCTGGGCCTTCGAAGCAGATGCCTGATTCATGCACCTATGCTGACTGCTACGAAGGCTGAAATTTTCACGCAAGTGAAACTTTCAACTGGAAGTCCACCGAGTGGCGAAAGGTAGCGTTTTTGATGAATCACATTTTATGCTCCATTGTGTAAGGAGGCTTCTTCCTAAACCAGTTTCTTACCAGCACAGAGTCTTCGGCACCTATCGCAGCAGATTCCACGGGCAATCAGATGTCTGTCCAGCAGGACGGCGATGTACAAGATCCGGAACACCTTCTCCTCCACTGTAGCCGCTACTCCAACATTCGGGAAAAGACCTTTCCCAAGAACTTCCACCAACTACACTTCAAGCAGCTCCTCCCTCTTAAAGAATTCAGGAAAGGTGCCAAGGAAATCCTGCAGGCTGAACTCCTCCTTCAGCTCTCTGACTAACCTCCACCTCCTCCTTCCTTGTACATATGTAAATACCCTCTGTAAACTTGCCTGTATCTGTATATGTATGTTTTGTGCTGTATCTTTCTCAATTAAGGCCATCCGGCCCTCTTCCAGCCACAGTGAGTCCCAACAGAACCCCTTTTGTCCCCTCGGTTTGGACAGTCCACCACTTAAGGAGCTCTACTCACACGCCCTGGCCAAGTGCTGAGCCTGGGTTCCCTCCAGGATTACTGTCCGACGACGTTCTCCACCGTATACCTTCGGGTGGGACGGTGTTCTTTGGTAATGTTATTACCAAAGTTATTATTATTATGCTCCATTGTATACATGGACATTAGGTTTTACAACGTGAAACCTCCGAAAGCAAACACCCTGCAATCATTTCCGGAACGGTCCAGTCTAGAAGTATGAGCATGATGGTCTGCTGAATGTTTTCCTGGCATTCTCTGGATTTACTCATCATTGTAGAGGACACGATGGATCAATAGAAGTACGCATCTGTGATTGCAGATCATGTCCACTCCTGTTTCAACATTTTCTTTAAGATGATGTCCTCTACCAGCAGGACAATGCGAGGTACCATACAGCTGGGAGTGTATGTATAGGGTTCGAAGTACACTAGGATGAGTTTAAATGTCTCCCCTTGCCAGCAAACTCACTGACTTAAACTGAATCAAGAATCTGTGAGATTATCTCGATCAGGTTGTTCGCGACATAAATCCTCACCTGCTTAGTCTGACGCAGATAGACAGGACACTGGAGTCGGCATGGCTCAACACCCCAGTGAACACTTTCAGGAACCTAACTGTGACTCTCTTCCCGTACATTTCTCAGCAGTCAACTGTGGGTAAGATGGTTATTCTGGATTTTGACAGGTGGTCACATGAATGTGACCAGACTCTGCATAATAATAAATTCAAATCTAAAAGAAATGTTGTAACATTTATACATTAATATTTCTTAATCGTGAAAAAAAATCGTATCTGAATAAAAAAATTCAACTCACTCATTAATTAAAAGTAATCATTGATTTTAAATAATTTGTATCGGATGAGAATGTTTAAAATATCGAGTGAGAAAAAAATATGAAAAATCAAAATTCCACGTGCTGTGAAGTAATGTTTTTACAGGATACTTAGCAGTTCTATATCACCTCTTTTTAAATTAGGAACGCTGGCAGCTGTATTAGTATAAATCAGGGGTGTCCAACCTGCGGGTCTTTTAAGGATTATTTGTGGCCCTCGATAAATGTACCCGAGTTCAATTTTCCTTTTTGTGTTATTATATTTTAAAAAATTATTATCGTATTTGATTTATAATGCCTTTTAAATTACTGACAACAAATATAAAAGATTAAGTGCAACGATGTAACAAATTTCATTGCCGTCCAAGTTAATGGTATGACTCATCTAGGTAATTCAAGAAAAGTTTTCAATTTCCAGTATAAGTATGACCCAAAAAGCCTCTGGAGGGTTATAATTAAAAGAGATGCAAAAAGATCAAGCTCTACAATTAAAATACCAGTCGATGCCGATTGCTGAATTTTGGACAGTTGCATCAGAATCAAAGAACCCTGGAGTAAAAATACGGCTAGTCGAATTAGTTCAATATTCGGAACAACGTACTTGTGTGAATCATTTAATTTCACTTTATAAAATTCGTGAAATCCAAACACGTATCAGTATTAACTTACCAGCATCTCAAAGAATTACTGAGAAGTGGTGTCATCAATTATTCAGTAAATTTTAAAGAATTATCAAGAGAAGTAAAATAAATGTTTAATTTTATATATTTAAATTCAATACACATATTTTGTTCTTTTATTTATATGCTTTCAATAAATATAATTTTTGTAAAAAAATTTTTAATACCTTTTTTGCATACCTTTAAAATACGTATTTAATTGTGGCTCTCGAAAACTTTCAAATTTTGAAAAATGGCTTGGATTACCAAGGAGCTTGGCCACTTCTGGTATAAATGATATTAGGACTACACGTGCCTGCTAGAAATTAATACAATTATTTGCAACGCATTCTAATATTAAAGTTCGTAAATCAATTATTATCATATCGTATTGTAATTTAATACTACAGGACACGGAACAAGTTCAGTATCCCCATACACTTGGCGACCGCGGCGAATTTTTTTGTCGCCAAGCTAGGCGCGCGTTTATTAACACGGGAAATGTCCCGAAGTTCGATCGACAAATAAGCATTTCAGAAAATTTAAAAAGGGAAATAAATATAAATAATGGACTTATTTGATATGAAGTTAAGCTGACATGCCGATTGGTATATTTATTTCGACATTTCATTCGTTTGTCACCAGTGTCACATTTCAGTAAAAATTATTACCTAATTTTACAAAAAAAGCATGCAAAAAATATTTTTCAAATATATACATTTTTTAAAATTTTAAAAAAAACCTGAATAAAATATTTTTAAAATGTATACACTTTTTAAGTAAATTAAAATGAAGTACGAATACAGTAAAAAAATACATGTAAGCAATAGAATTTAAATAAAATAATTACACTTTCTCCAAATCCAATTTCCGTTAAAAAATCAAGTAATATTTGTGAATCCTAAATTAATAATTTGGAATCCTGAGCAATTTGAACTCAAAAAATTCTATAAACAATTCTGGGTTTTCCAACTATTGGTCTAGAGCTGGAAAAAGTAAAAAATCCGTCATTATTATCTTTAATTTTTGCTAACATAATTTGTTGATATTTTTCAACAACATTTTTAACATGAGACATTTTTAATTAAAACAATAAATAAAGTAATTAAAATAATAAAAAGATGATAATAAATTAAGAAAACGAAATAAGAAAAAAGAATATTTAACGATTTTAAACATATAAAATAAAATATATCATTTAATAAAAAAATATATATTAAAATTAAACCAAATAAAAATAATGAAAAGGAAATACTAAAAAAGAAAATTTTACGATGTTTGGACACTGGCGACAACGAAACACAACAGCGGGAAATCCACTGATTCCAGCAGCAACAGTAAACGAAATTAAAATGACTACCAATTAAAACGTAGAACAATCAGCAAAGAAAGTTCTGGAAAGTTCTCGAAATGAAACTAAAAAAGCTATTGCCACTAATAAAAAGCACATATATAACGTACAAATTATTTAAAACACGAGGAAAACGGAATCTGGCAACGAAAAAATAATAACAGTAACAAAAACTAAATTTGGCAACACTACAATAAAAACAAAAGCTGAAATCGGCAACACTACAACGAAAACAACGGTTTCCAGATTTGGCGAGAAATCAGTCTATGGGGATACTGAACTTGTTCCCAGGACACATTTAAATAGATTTAGAAAATAACACGTACAATAGGCATTTACATGTGCACGAATTAAAAAACAGTTACTTCATACAACACATTTGATTTGGGAAACTTTTTGTCTTCAGCAAAACAGCCGTTTGAATCATGATCAATAATTAATGGATAATATGAAAGAAAACAAATGTGACCGCATAACAACTAATTGTACATTTCTGCATGGTTCATTATGTAATTGTATTGAAACTTACATAAATCAATGCATTTTACAGGTAATGATATATTTCTGTTCTATACGTAGTGTCATTACTTTTCTTTACAACACTTTCCAATATTTTCCCCCACGTTTTCGCTTTTTTACGAGACTGGTTTCGCTTATCACTTACTGGTTTCGCTGACTGATTTCGCTTATCACGTTTTCGCTTATCACTAACTTGCAGATTTCATTGCTGATAGACTTGCAAGGCATACCCACTCTTTTTTACTCTTCTGTATCTTTTTTTATGTCTCTCCAACGTTAACGGGCTAAAACAGGACTGTACTAGAAACTTTGTTTTTCCTTTTCTTATATAACTTTTGCTTAGGCATATCGTTTAAGCATATTCTCAGTATCATTTGACAATTATTATTGTTAGATACTATTATTTAATATCATTGTTTCTGTTTACATGATTCATTAATTTGTTTTGCGACTAGTTTCTTAAACTTTTCAAATTTTGCTAATTTATTATTCGGATTTTTATTCTAAAATTAATGTTACATGCTTTTTTTTTTCCTTGTACAACATTCATGAATTTTTACTTTGAAAATAAAATTTCAGTGGTAGTTATGAATTTTACAAGTATTTTTGTATGAATTATGGAAATATAATAGGATCAATTCACATATAATTTAATTCACATTAATTCAACAATCAGTAAAATTTTTTTCCTCTACATTTATTTAATGTAATTAATATTTTAAAAATAAAATAATTTTATTTTTTAAAATAATTTTGAAGGCATTAAGCTATTAAATTATTCTTTAATTTAATTATTAATTATTTATTAATTATAATATCAATAATTATTATATTAATAATATAATAATTATTAATTAAATTATTAATAAATAAATTTATAATAAGCTGCAATAATCTGCTATTGACATAATTACATTAAAACCTTATAATTACGAATTAAAATCTTATAAGTATAACAATAGTAAAAATTATAAGTAAACATGTCCGAAATATAAAATGTTTATTTATGCCGTTTTATAAATTTCATGATAACAGGAAAGTAAAATAGAATTTTAACATATTATGTAGAAAAATTAGTCTTTTAGCAAAATTTGGTGATAATTATTACATGATTTGAAACTTGAAAATTTAATCTCACGTGTCAGAAGAAATACAAATTAATTATAAGAAAGCAAATATCAAAACTGAAATTTAACTTAAGCGATACTTTAAATGTAACACCAAGAACGCAAATGAAACTAAAAATTAGAAAAATAAAGAAATTCTCTCCATACCATCTAACATAAATCATTACTTTGTCCAGAAAAAACGTATGGAATGACATCAATTCAATCTGATTGAAATTCTTCCTCATTTTAAGTAACAAATTTTGCGTGATATTTTAGTTTTTATAACTCTCCCATATCACAGAAACTTATCACGTTACAATTAATCAATGAGTAAGTTAACACTATTTAAGCCACCCAACTTGTCTAGTGGTCAGAGTGACTGACTGCGGATAAGAAGGTCCTGGGTTCGAATCCCGGTTCGGGCATGGATGTACTTTCTCTCTCTATCTATCCTGTCTTTGTCCTTTCCTCGTATGAATGAGGTGTGAATGGTTGCCTACCTATAAACGGGTACCTATGGCATGAGAGTAGATCAAAGTCGTACTTTCACCTTCATGGTGCTCTGATTAAAAACGAAAGACGCTCCCTAATGACTTAAATTTGCATAGCCAAAGGCATAGCGAGCATGGCTTGTCCAAGTGTCATTAGTCACAACAACAAACACTATTTAAAATTAGATATCGCGTGTCAGAGAAATTGGCGATATATATATATATATATATATATATATATATATATATATATATATATATATATATATATATATATATATATATATATATATATATATATATATATATATATATATATATATATATATATATATATATATATATATATATATATATATATATATAATATATATATATATATATATATATATATATATATATATATATATATATATATATATATATATATATATATATATATATAATATATATATATATATATATACATATTAATGCACACAAATTATTCAGAGTAAATGGGAGCAAATATTTTAAAAAAACTGCTTAATATTACTAGTATAGTTAAAAAAATTAATAGTTAAATTTAAAATTAAACGTTTTTTTTATTTTTTGTACAGCTCAATTTTATTTCAGAATAGAAAGATTAAAATTATAAGTCAACACAAAATACTGTTATTCAAATATCGCAAAAACAAAACATAACAGCGTTTCATATGTTTAATAATGAAAACCATTATATCAGAATAATTTACTAAACCAAAATCTAGTTGTATTGAATATTTTAAAATGTTTCGAAATGAAATTTTTAAAGAACTTGTATCATCTAGTTTTAGCCAAGTAACAATTTCTTTTTGTCCGACGATCAAATCTAATTTCTCATCATATTGACATACATTTTTCCTTATTTTCGAAAATAAACATGCAATTTTACTCACTTTCCTTTTACTATAGAAATAAATAAAAATATGAAATAAAACGTAAATTTCAATAAACACACTAAGTAAAACATTTTTATTATAATTAATATTTCGTTAATTCAAAAGAGTTTGTGTTCCATATGAAATTATATTCAGTACAAATAATATTTTTAATGTCATTACTTAATCTAATTCCGTAAAGCTAAACTTTTTTAATTTGATTGTAAACAAACATTCAAAGAAAAAATTTGATATGAAAAATCAAGATTCACAACGTATGTTTGTGTAATAAGAATTATTTAAAACAAGACATTTATTTGCAGAGCAAATATCTTATTATTTAAGTTAAGAAGAATGTATTAAATTATCTGATTAATCGATAGAAATATTTTTATTCTTGTAATATCATTTGCATCTGCATAGAAAGAAAAATTAATTCATTTATTCGACACTTAATTAAATAGGAAAACAAAATGACCACACAGAATAACAAAATAATCATTTTCATATTTTTGTCATTTCTATTTCTGAAATGTAAGACAATGATACATAATGATATATATATATATATATATATATATATATATATATATATATATATATATATATATATATATATATATATATATATATATATATATTATACATTATTAAAAATATTAAACAGTTAAGTGTTTTTTGGAGAAGCAGCAATTAATTCCACTGAAAAATTATTTTTAAGATTTTGTGGTTTTATTACAGTATTAAATATATATATATATACATGGAAAGTGAAATCAGTGGATAAAAATTAATTTATATACTATAAATATATTTTATTTATGTAATATTTTTAACCCTGTAAAGTGCAACAGCAAAACTCTAAAGTTTTAATTTATCTAATCACTGTATTTCTTATACAAAACCATTTCATTATACACCTATTAATGTTAAGAAAGTTATAAAACTTTAAGAGAGAAAATCTTCAAAAATATGAAATAAATAACTGCATTTTTAAAGCATTTAAAGTGTTAATAATTTTTTTTACTTTTATTTATTATTCTATAAGTCTTTTATATATTTTCTGACAGATAAATGTGAAGTTTTTTTCATGAAATAAATTAACTCCTTTTAAAATGCATAATTATATATCCACTTAATGTTTTTAGTTTAATAAGCAAATAACAGACTAAATTTAACACGTCATTAAATTTAGCTTGGAAAATTTTAAATGTGATAGATTTAAATGCTTCAAACTATTTATCTACCCACGCATAATTAAGCAAGTCGTTATCCCCTATTAGTGGAATCTCCAAAAGTATTTCCGCTTCTCAATCACTTTTCAATTAGAACTAAAATAAGATTTTTCATCTGCTTCTACTAAGACTAGTATAATTTGCCTGTAAATTAAATATAAGGTTCCACTAAAACTAAAGTCATTATATTTTAATTCTCTCTTTTAATCTTTTATGTTTAAACTATTTAATTCTCCTTCAATGTAAGAGAGAATAAAAGGACTAAAAATATAACCTTAAATCTAATATTGATAGTATCAAAACAGATTTTTGTGAAAGAGATATTTCTATAATGGCAGTTTAACAAAAATGGTAGAAAACGAATATTGTATACTGTTATGGTTATTTAGGATTATGGATACATCGAAGTTGTGGTCTCATTTAGATTTAAAAATAAATTTTAAAAAAACAGGATAGTTCTATATTTTTATAAGGATTTTAACATTCTTTTAATAAAAAAAATCACTTAGAAACCTTAGAAAAGGATTCACAATATAACCAGGTATTACTGGTTTATACCTATATATAATTATATATGTAGAAATAAATTTGAATATAATAAAGTCAAGAGATTCACATACGAAAAGATAAGCCATTGTCCCCTCCAGATCCATGTCAGGTTCTGGATCCTTTGGTGGCGCCATCTATCGGAAGAGTTTAGAGCAAAGACGTACTTTCACCTTCGTGGTCCTCTGGTTAATCGAAAGATAGATTCTACTGACTTATATTATGGCTTGTCCAGTTGTCATAAGTAACGAAACCAACAACATAAGCTATTGTGAATTATGGCCGTCCTTCACATTACAGAGGATAATTGTTTTTGTTGTTGCACCAGCATGCTTCCCTGTACCTAGCTCTGAGTTGGGCTCTACGAATTAGATAGAAGCAGCCGGGTGGAGTTTTCGTGATTTTGAAGCATGAACCAAGTAAAATAGCCCCAATACTTGGCCTGCCATCCACAGGGGTATCATTTCACTTGAAGGACATTGCGACCACCCTCCGTTTAACGTATCCCAGCCGCATTTAGCCAACACAACGGATCTTCGGTTGACTGGGATTCGAACTCACCACCGCGGACATTGCCGAGAATAGTTTCAAACTTTGTTTTATAAACGGTAAGAGAAACCCCACAACTTTCGCGGTTTTCCTGTGATCATCAGACAATGCAATTTGGATTCTGCAGTGGATGCCCGCGCACGCTGGCATCCCTGGAAATGAAGAGGCAGATCAACTTGGCGGGGAAGGATGAAAGTTCATTGACGGAAATACCTTCAAAGTCTCTCTTGACGAGGTGAATACAATTGCAAGTCTAAGGGAAAACATCATTATAAAGACTCACAGATTTATGAAATAAGTCCAAACAGAGAACTCACTAAAACGATCACTCACCTTAAAACCGATCACTATCGCGATAAGAAGATCCAGAGAGATGGCAACAGAACCTATCGTCTCTGCATTCATTGCGATAATATTCCACTAACACCAAGACACATTTTTGACTGCCCTGCCATTTTAAGATCTCTGGTTCAGCTCGGGGAATAACTCACAACTCGACACCGAAAAGAGTCTTATACTCTGAAAACATCAAGGAGATAGCCAGCTGTGTTCTGCTCACTCATGGTCATCTATACTTCTTCCCATGGACACGACACGAACCAACCAACCAAGACTTACCATGAGTAAACTTCACGATAGGTAGTACGTTGTGGATTACACCAAATCTTACAGTTATATTCAGTTGTTAGATTGTATTCGACAAGCTATTACATATATTTGCTTGAATCAAATTTCTCTTGGTATAGTTTTTGAGAAAAAGTATTATATAAATTACTTACCTTCTCTGCATTAAATTGTGATAATATTCCACTAACACCAAGGCACATTTTTGACTGCCAGGACACATTTGAAGATTTCTGTCTCAGCTCGGAGAATTCCTCCTTCTTATATAGAATATAGGCTATATTCCGAAAACATCAAGGAGATAGCCAGCTATGTTCAGCTTACTCATGGTCATATTTTGTTCTCCCCATGGACACAGCACCAAGCATCAGACAATGCAATGGAAACATGGAAAAATAATACGCCCATGAGCTATTTGCCAGTTCACGGTGCACAACTTTCTTATAAAACTCAAAACATTTTCTTATTTTTTCTCATTATTTTCCTAGGTAATTAAAACAACATTTTTCGTAAAAATGTTCCTGTCACATTTTATATTCAGTATTCTTACTTTATTACAATTTGAAACCATAAATTTAACTACGGAGATTCTGTACTATTGTAAAGTTCAATTCTAAGCATTTAATTTCATTATTTTTTTTATTTCAGGGGGATATCATATTCGCTACTACTGCTCCAGAAAGTTTCCAGGTTCGCAGAGAACGAGTAAAAGTCGATAAGATGGACCGAGATCCAAGTCTTTCCCCGCCGCCATCTCCGCATTGTAAGAATCCTTTTTCCCTTCCTTTATGTTTATTAAATATATAGATTTTATTTTTATTTTATTTGGGAAAACAAAAGTATCTCCCTGTGCACCAAGAAATCCCACATGGGGACCCAAAGTACAACAAACGTACTACATAAGAAATTAAAGATAAATCATGAGATCAATAAAACCAAAACAAAAAGAAAGCTGAGAAAAAAAATAAGATGTGAAAACAAAAAAGGAGTTAAATTACAGAATGGATAAATTTGTTTAAAAAATGCAAAAGACTGTTTCTTCACTAGATTCGCCGAAATCGGGGATCATCTGTTACTCAGTCCTTACGCAGCTCGTTCCTTTCTTGTGAAACAAATGAGCGTTCAAGAAGAATGTGAGAAGGGTTGTCAATACCGGAGTCGCAGATGTACACGTCACTGTTTGTAATATGGAAATGCTGGAGATAGCTGTTGAATTTCCCATGTCCAGTGAACAATTGAGTGATTTTAAAGTCAGTATAGAACCAGTGGTTCTTAATTCTGCAGAGAACAGAAGGGAAAAAAGATTTAGTCCACTTACAATTGGGTGAGGAAACAAAACCTGAGTTCCATTCTGTGATGATGTTCTTTTGAGTAATGGATTTAGAAAAAGAGTTGGGGAGACTGATACCGAGTTTATTTGTAAGGAAAAGAGAAGATTTGGTAAGGAAATCTGCTCTTTTATTTCCATACACACCACTGTGACCCTTAACATGTGAGAAACAGAAGGAAATATTTTTAATATTGCACATGTGAATAGAAGTCTGACACAGGTTGTTATATCTTGCAGAACCAGTAGAGATGATATCGAATCACTGCTAATTAAAAAAAATTTTAAAAGGCTTGGTTATGGCATCTTTAACAGCAAGATTAATGCAGAGTAATTCCGCTTGGAAGATAGAACACTAATCAGTCATTTGGTACATCTTCTCGCTGACTTCAAAACCATTCTGAAAGCATACGTATGCAAGACCTACTTTTTCGTTAACTTTACTCCCATCTGTAAAGTAAATAAGATCATAGTCTTCTTCCTTAATGCTATCAAATGTAGCAAGAGGAATTGATTTCATTGCACATTTTAAATGGCCAAGGTATTTTTATTACTAAATGAAATAAAAACCAATTCTACTCCTAAGTTTTATGCAATATTATTTACGTAAAACTTTCAAATGGAATTACAAAGTTTTACATTTTAAACTTACATAGAAAAATTTCAAATGTAATTACAAAGTTTTACATAATATGTTATTTATGTAAAACTTTTAAATATATAAAATTACAGTGTTTTACATAATATTTTCACATAAAAGAATGAAATTATCCTCAAATGCCCAAAGAAGCTATAATATTTTTCCTCACTGTCTCGGCATGCAATTTTGTCCAAATCATATCTTTAATTGTTCCTCTGTATTTGCTAAACTCTACAATACAGACCTAAATCTTACGGACCACCAACTGCTTCACTATATTGAAGACTTGGACACAGCCCAAGAAGTTTGAGCGCACAACCAGATTTTGATTCCAATACACGTCGTAAACAAGACAACAACAGCAACAACATAATGTTATTTGAGAATTTATGAAATTGTAAATAAAAAGGGAGTATTATTTTTTTGATTATGTGATATTTATTAGAAAATTTCAAATTCAAAAAGGCACCAAATGAAGAAAATAATCCATTTTATTTAATGTAATATGTCTTATTTCACTAGTTTTTATGTTTACTGATTTAAAATAAATAAGTGCCGCATTTCAAAAACTTTGTTACAGTTATACGAAAAGTTCTGAGAGTAAAACATGGCCTCATCTCCAATATACTAAGTCCACACAACATAAATCGAAAACCTTATTATATAAATATATTAAAATCTCAGATAAAAATGCCTACCATGTCAAAACATAAATTTTGTAAAATATTAGGGCACAAATGCCATAAAATCCAGGATGTCAAATTCTGAAATTTTTTGGAAATGAAGGAATGTCGCCAAGATGACCTATTGTGAAGTGCGCGATAAATACAAGGGCTGCCAAAATGGAATTTAACGCAGAATTCTTGTATTCTTTATATCTGTGACGCAATAAAAGCTAGGTTACCAGATACTTAAGAGAATCCGTCAAAAAAATCACCAGACTCAAAATTTCACATCTTGTGTTATACGGCATCTGAGCCAAATTGAAGCAGATACGTTTATTTTGTAATGAGACCTCTTGTTGAAATATTGAGCTCTTGCATGCATTTAATTGTTTAAATTTCCTGGTTTTTATCAACACTTGTCTTCTTATTACAAATAGGCAAAAATTCTAGACTGACGCCAACAAGCATTATCTCTTTCTGATGGAGCAGACATATGGGAATCCAATACAGGTTCTTCTTCTTCTTCTTAAGGTTGGGTTTGTATGTCATTGGCACATCTGCTTTAATCAGCATTTTGTACTGTTAACTCCAAACCCAATGTTTCCTTGTTCCAGTTGCTCGGGTCACCCACTTTATTCATAAAGTCCGATAACCCTTTCATGGAGTCTAGGTGTAACTCTCTAGTATGGATAATGCCTAAAGAAGTTAATCTAGGGAGAGGGCAAGATCCTCGCATTCGTAAATGATATGCTTGGCCGTTTCCTCTTGCGTATAACATTTCCTGCAGATAGGGTCTTGCTGAAACAGTCCCATTTTATGGAGCTGTTTTCTGAAATAGAAGTGCCCAGTTATGAAGCCTACGATTAAACGTATCTTCTGCCTAGAGGATCATAGAATTTCAGAGGCAATCCTCACTGATGATCCGCAGAAGATTCTGGTCAGAGAGTCAGTCATGCTAGCGATAGCTTCCTGACTTTCACCAGAAGAATTTGGTTTGGAGGTCACTTCTATCTCCTGTGAAGGATTCATTGCCACCCCTTCACTAGAACACTTGTCTAGGACACTAGGTTTTTATCAACACTTGTCTTCTTATTACAAATAGGCAAAAATTCTAGACTGACGCCAACAAGCTTTATTTCCTTCTGATGGAGCAGATATATGGGAATCCAATACGGGTGAATTAGACCTCACATGCAGATGAGTGTGCATTTTAATCTCCCGCCAGCCCAGAAAATCAGTGAAATGATTGCTTCATCTTATGTATGAGAACAATTGTTTCCAACTATTAATTTTAGAAAGAATCATTTCAGAAGTCGACTGACAGCTTTGACTTGTATAAGTCGAATTGAGCAGCTCATTCGTTCCAGAATGAGTACATCTCAATTCGAACTTATACAAGAGAATTTCACTCATCTCATTAATATATTTAAATTGTAAAACTTGTATATTGTGTTTTAAAATTTTAGAAAATTTATTTTGGCCCACCATTTTTTTTTTTTTTTTCGATTTTTGACCCGCGTCCGAAAATTATCCCAGATTTAAACTATCATGAAATTCCATTTACAAAGGAAGGACGCTCAAATGTTTGTTGAGCAATTTATTATGTTAGAGTTCTATATTACTGCTTATATTTAATAATAATCTTTTTAGAGTATGTACTGGATTAAGAGTAAACTGTAAATGTCCATAGATTTTATGAGAAATTGTTTGTGTTTAGCAATGGGAGGCTACCCCTCCTACGCATTTGATGGAGTGAAACCTTTCCGGATCTTTCGCATTTCATACACATCTCTCACCGGAAGCTCACCCAGCGAAAGAAGAGTGCCAACGCCATCCACCCCCACCACCAACTCTATGCTCAATGCTGCTTCCTCGGGCATCAATTACCTCACGCCGGACGCACAGGTAAGTTGCAAACAAAACACGCAAACATAAACTCCACGATATATGAAATATTCTTTAACTGATTATCAAATTTTCTTGTTATCTTATCATTGATTACTTTAGTTTCTAACTACCATCTGTTAGAAACTAAAGTAATCAATGATATATAGTAATCATGTTTTATATTGATTATTCTTCTGATAGCCAATAAAAAATGTTGCGAATTTTTTATTTATGCTAGATTTAATGATTAATAACATTTAATTAGTTATAGATGCTAACAGTATTTTGCTAGATTTCTCTTGAATCTTTTACCATGTATGGTCTCGTGCGAACACATGATTGGATGTTAATATTAATTAGCTAATCACGAGAGAGCACGTGACGTACAGTGAGATCGTAGTAGCCTATCAGGGCTCAGATGTCCCACTAGATTTCTTTGTTTCACTAGGCATTGTAAAATAGGCATGTCTACTGGTGTTAGTGTTGAAAAAAGGTTTTAAAGACATGTGATTGAACTTAGTTATAAGGGCACGTTTGCAGCTTCAAATTTATACTCACATGTAATTTCTATCACATTAATGAGTGTAATCATTTTAATAAATTAAAAAATAGGTTTTTTTCTGAAAGAAAACCATTTTTCCGGTCGGGCAAAAAGCTATCAACTCATTTTTGCAGGTCCTGCTTCGAATGTGTTAAAAAATGAAATCATGATGACGTCTTTAAAACAGCCTGGATAAAATATTTTGCATATTTTCTACCATTGAAATAGCCTTTAGCACAAGTCTCATCTAGAATCTATTAGCATTAAATACCCATTAAATGTACTTTCATAGTCGAAAGAATGTGGATAGTTTGTAAATGTTCTAATCGAGTACTTTATGGATCCTGAAACATAACTACAATTTAGTTATCTTGATTCAAAGTTATGCAAACATAAACACAATTAATATTTTTGTAGATCATATACAATATCTTCATTAACTTGTCTTTAACCGACTGTTATCTTTGGATAAAATTAGTTAATAGTGGTAGTGTTTTCTTCCGACAACTAAATACTAATTCTTTCTGTTGAATTTGTATATTCTTTTGCAACAACCTCAATACTTTTTTAATTTTCAGTCATCAACTAAATTCTTGCAACATTTTATCTCAGCATTTTAAATTTATTTACAATTTTCCGAATAAAAAAGAATTTGACACAGTGAGCTCTTTGAATACTCTATTTTAAATTATTGATAAAGCGAAAGAATATAAAAAATAAATTAAGGCATTTATAAATTAATAATAATTGGTACTGGTAGCCTAGTGGTTAGGGCATCGGCCTTCCGTACGGAAGGGTGGAGTTCGATTACCAATACTACCGAGTACATGTGATATACGTGCTCGTTAAAACTGTGGAATCGAAAGTTCTATGGTCGATCGTTGAGCAGTTACCATGGGTGTAATGGTCTGGAGAAAATTTCCTTCCCGTTCAGATCAATGTCAAAATTAAAGGAGCGAATCTTCTAGTGGTGCTATCTATCGTGAAGAAGTGTTAGAGCTAAGTCGTACTTTCACCTTTGTGGTGCTCTGGCTAAAAGAAAGGCACACCCTACTAACTTAAATTTGCACAGCCAACGGCATATCGAACTTGGCTTGTCCTAGTGTCATAAGTAACAGCAACAGAACAGTGTTAGGATATCACTCTTAAGAGTCAAAATTGAGGGACTGGAACCTATGGTGGTGCCATCTATCGGAAGAGTCATAGAGCAAAGTCGTACTTTCACCTTCGTGGTTAAACGAAAGATGCACCATACTGACTTAAATTCGCACAGCCAACGGCATATCGAACATGGCTGGTCCAAGTGTCATAAGTAACAGCAACAATAAATTAATGAAAATATGATTATAATAAATATTTTAAAGACTGTTAATAATTTTCTTGAAATGTAGGATAATAATATTTTTGGGGATCAAAATATTAATACCATTAATAGAAAAATAGATATTTTACAAAATATTCGTTGTATTTCAAAATATATTCGTTTATCTAGTTTGAATATTTTTAATATGTGTATCATAGTGTGACTAATATAATATATATATAATATTTTCAGACATTCAAAATAATTTTTTGAAGTGAAATTATGAGTCCATTGCAGATTGACTGCCTGTCTGCCGATGGGAACCGACTACGAGCCGACAACGCCGCTCGACCTAGCCGAAGCGCTTCGTCATCTCCTCTGCCGCAGCTGCCGTTCCACCGGCAGCCGTCACCCACTCGGGGCTTGAACCGAGACCACATTCATTCGGCCAGCTCAGATTCGGGACTCGGAAAGAGCCTCGGTTCGACTCCGCCCCCAAGTCCTTTTGTCATTGCCGAGCAGGACCCCACTGCATTCCACGACAAGTGAAGCTGTGGTCGTTTATTGTATTAATGTCGCCGTGTAATTGTCACTGTGTGTCTCTTCATCGTCTTCATCGATTTCAATCCCTAGCGGCAGAAGAGGACTGGACAAATTATTTTTTTTCCACCTATTGTTTGCATTTCAAATAATAAATAAAATTCCAGTCGAGATTTTGCAAGTTCTTAAAGGATGAACATTCCTTTTAATCCAAAATTAATTTGTAAAAAAGACAGGAAAAACGATTGGGTGGATTGGAGATCATCCAGTCATTTTTTATTCCATCATGTTAATTAAATGGCCAAATTCAATGAGGACCTGTTGCTGATCATCCATCCTTTTAATCCACGTCATTGGCTTAAATCGTGCTGAAATAACTTTTTTGCGACATTTTACCAAACTAGAATTTAACTTAATAGTATAAAATCCCATACTAATAATATAATTTTTTAATAATGAACGGAGAATTAAACAATAAATAGTTATTTAAAAAATTTACATTTTCAAATGCTAAAATAAATATTTTGGGATGGAAATAAGCTATTAAAACAATTATTTCTTTACTGTGAATATTTTATCATTCTCTTTACCGATTTTTGAAATAATTGTAAGCAAATGATCATTTATTTATTTTAATAATAATTATAAGAAATTGTAATAAAGAACTTGAATTTTCATTATCTTGCAGGCGTAACATTACTTTTATAATCAGCATCTTCCGCGTGGTAATTATGATCACACCATAAGTTCATCATCAGAATATAGCGAAAAAATCTAAAATTATAATTTCATTGTTAATTTTGAATGTTCAGAAATTCGTTTTAAGCTAAAGTTGAATAAGAAATTAATAAAAGTAATATTATACTGACAAATACTACTATGATTTTTAATATTCGGGTAATAATTGCAATATCATCGTTGAATTTAAAAACAATTTGTGCATATTTAATTTCACATATTTATGTTATTCTGAAACAATACTTTAATAAGAATTCAATTTTAATGAAAACAAGAATTTTAAAGGAAGCAATTAAATTTATTTTTATGTTAAGTCCTCTTCTGCTGCAAAATTTCATAATATTGCACTTGTTTGCAGAAGCATTGAAATATACTTTAAATGGCCAATCAAGAAATCCTTTTCATATTTTTGTTTAGTCTATAATCGTTATAATATTATGTGCAATAACAATATATAGTTCCGAGAAAATAAAATTTAATTCATTACGATATCATAGATCGTATCAAAGACATTGGAAATAATCTAAAATTTTGAATAATATTTAGTTTCTCTGCGATTTTATTTCGAAGTTATTCTTAAGATCAAATTATTAATCTTTCGTGGTATTTATCATACTAAAAACATTTTTATGCATTTTATCAAAGGAATATTTTAATCAATTAGTCCAAGAGATCTCTATAGAAAACTCAGAGATTTTAATAATAAAATGATAACTGTCAATTACACTAAATTGTGGGTTTTTCGTGATAATCTATGAAACTTTTTTTACTTTTTTGGTTAATCTAGACCGATTACCTTTTACCTTTGTTTTTGTTTCTTTATTTAAATACACTAAAAGTCAATTTAACAATGTACTTTTTTATTAAACATTAAGATATCTTACTTAAATTTTAGCTGTCAAAGTGACTAATTTTGTCATCTGTGATTAATCTAGGTATAATGTTTTTGATATTTGACTACTATTACAGGATGAAATAGTATTATATTGACATATATGTGTTATAAAACAAATTACATAAATTTCCATTTTTTCCGACCAATTAAAAAAAAATTTTGTTCTTTTTTCCACGTTTACTTAGAAATGAATTTTATTTCTAAAGAAAAAATTTTCAATTAAGATATGATATATTTGTTAAAATTTGTCTTTTAATTGCGAAATTATGAAGTAATTCTAATTTGATTTGATAAGAAATATTTTTTTTACTATGAAGCAACTCTATTGATCTTGGCTATCATAGTGAAAAATTTACCTTAAAAATGTCAATATAAATATTTTTTTTACTATAAGATATTAAAGTATTATTTTAGGGTCTATGTATGTAATTAATAAAAAACTTCTATTTATTCGAGTAAACCAAAAAAAGCCTAGATTTGGTTTTCTGTCTTTGGAAATGAATAATGTCTCAAAAGAAAACTTTTTTTGAAACATGAAATATTCTAACTAAACTTTACCTAATTTTTAATTGACTGAATTATTTATTTATTAAAAAATAAAACCTCTTGCTTTTATTTAAGAAATCTTAGTGTTCTATTTTATGGCCCGAGATATATTTTTATGAAAACTAATGCATTGAATTTTCGTTCTCTTTTGATAATCAATTAACATTATTTTCGGATAAATGCATCAAACTCCTAAACTCACAAAACATTTAAAAAAATATTTAATAATAATTATATGATTATAATTACATTTTAATTATCTGGTTGTTTGGTAACTATAATAATTTCGTTTTTATAAAAAAAGAAAAACGTATAACGAATAAATATTGTAGTAAATTGTATATTTTCAATTCTTGTCCAATAGCCTTCGCTAACAATCTGGTGGTAATTTGATTTCACCCTCATAAAATGGTTGATTTTTATTATCCAAAAACTGATCCATGTAGGAAAAACCAAATTAATGGATTATAGAAAAAAAATTGGGTTATTGGAAAAATATCCCAATATTTTTTTTTCTATAATCCATGAAGGAATCCTTTTAAAGTATATTTTGATGCGAATGCTATTCCAAACTATGCACAAATTTTCTTAACTTGTAAAAAATTAACTTTTACATCAAATTTGCTGTGGTTACGGTCTATTTGCTGTGTCAACTGTTCTCAGCTCCATTTCTATATGCGAAGCTTCATTTTATCGCGAATGTAAACTACTCCTTACATTTCAGTCTGTGAAATCTAGTCAGACACGTGATTGTTACGTAGAATAGTTTTTCTCTTATTTGTCTTTATATTTCTCTATATGTGTAAACAAAGGCATGCCGTTTTGTGATACAGTGCTGTGTAAGTGATGTAAGCTTGTCAAGTATACAATAAATTGCTTGTAATAATGTTTTGTCATGAAAGATAATGAAGGAATTTATGAAATCTGTACTTTAATCTTTGACTGATAAATTTGTTTTACGGAACAAATGTTTTTTTTAATTAATCCTCTTTTTGGTAGCAGTAGATTATTGCTTCGTTTCACGTGTATAAGCATCAAACAATGTTTCTTTGATTTTCTGTAATTTTTCTGGAACTTTTTCAGATGCAAAGTTTTATGCATATTTGTTAACTGGATAAACATTAATGTAAATTAAAAATTTTAGTTAGTATCAGTATATTTAATCCTCTTTTAAGCATCAAGTTATGCAGATAATTTACAAAAATGATGACCAGTATTTTACATTGTGCTCAAAGTTAGTGTAGTTTAAAATATAGTAATTAATTTAAAGTTATTGAAAAAATTTCGAGCTTCAAATAAATGTTATGAGATAAATTAATCTGGTAACATTTTTAATGTTTAACATGAATTTAATGAATTAACAAGAATGCAAAAGTTAAATTCATAGAATTAAATTTTGTCTTAAATTTCATAATAAAAACAATAAGAATCTGCCTTTCATAGCAGCAAGAACTCAATATCTAAAATTAGGCTCCACCTAATTTCGAGAAAATTTTATTAATTTAAATTAGAAAAGCTGTTTACTTAAGGCAAAAATAAGTCTAATCAATTTTAATCTTTTATTTAAACCAATTTATAACACGCATTATTTAAAAAGCAAATCTCTTTGTAATCAGTGAGAATTTTATATTTAATTTATTTTTCAATGCATATTTTTCAGTACTTATATTATAATATTAATTTAGCAGAAAAAATTGGGATTTAATATTTTCATAACTTCAGCAATGCAATTATTAGTAAAAGAATTTCTACAAAATCACAGATGCCGTATAATCCACGATGCCAAATTCTGAATTATTTTAGCGATGAAGAAATGTAGCCAAGATGACGAATTGTGACGTGCTCAAGGACGTAAATACTTGGGTTGCCAAAGTAGAATTTTTTTGCATAATTCTGATTGGTCTCTATATCAATGACGTAGTGAAACCAGTTTGCCAGATAAGTAAGAAAATCCGCCAAAAATCAACAAACTCAGAATTAGTCATCCTGGATTATTCAGTATTTAACTAGTATACAATTTTTTTGCTAAAATAATTTTTAAATATTTTAAAAGCACAGAACATTATTTTCAATTATTTTTATATTGATTGTACTATAGTGAATCAATTAATTTCATATTTTCGATGTTCAAGTTTAGTTATTCTAGTTAACTTATACCGATTCAATTGGAACAATGCTTGTTGGTACAATCAATAAGTACAAATTTAAATGTAATATGTATCTATATGTAATAATTAATTTTAATAACATATATACTCTTCGCTGTTTTTTTCTGATACTGTTTCAGTGTAGCGTTTAATTGTATTGTGTGTTGCGACCTATAAATGTACTGGTAGAAAAAAATGCTGATTTATATGATGTCATTTTCATCTGTGGCTTTAATTTTGATATAAGTTGTAAATATCAGCATGTAATATATACTAAGAATATATGTATGTAAATTTTGTAAATTTCAAATAAATATTTATTGGATAAAGAAAATGAAAAAGATCAAAATATAAGCAGCGAAATATTTAAAATATATATCAAAGTATAAGTATAGAATTGTTATATCAAAATGGAAAATAATTTATCAATTTATAAATTTTCCTATAACAAGCTTTGTTACGCTATACAAATATTATCAAGAGTGAGATACATTTGAAAATATTATATTTTTATGGGCAAAAATATTTAATTTAACTGATGAAAATAGTGTAAGAAATTTTGAATTTTCATCAAAGAAATATTTAATTTTTTTTTAATTAAAAGTATATTTATTTTGTGCATAATTTCTCTAGTTTTCTCATTTTTCATGGCAATCTACGTTAATTATATATATGTATACACGAAGTGAAGTGAAGTAAAGTTTATTTAAATTGAAATTATAAAATGAGATTTCATATTGTTGTTTTTTATGTTAATACTTGTATATTTCAAAGTTTTTTAAGTGCTTAAAAACAAAGCTACCAATACAATTATACATAACATGAAAATGAAGTTTGTAAATTATATTAGTTACACAGAAGTTGAGGTTCAGCAAAGCTATTAAAAATTATTCATATTCAAATACTTAGCATTTGTTATGCCATGTGAGATGAATGAATGTGCAAAGAAAGTGAATGATCTTTATTTTCTATACAAAGCTCTATCATATAAATATAGAGGTATTTAAAATTTATTTTAAAGTATATTGAAAGGTTTTTAAAACCATTAGTAAAGTTTTATATTGTATGGACTGTACAAAAATTGCAATATTTATCAAATATAAAGAGAAAATTAATTATGTACATCAAATTATATATATATATATATATATATATATATATATATATATATATATATATATATATATATATATATTATTATTATTATTATTATTATTATTACTTTTAAGCAAAAATTGTTATTAATAAGTGATTTTAGTTTTCTGTATTAGCTTTTATTTCTTTTTATTTTATTTTGTTAATTGTTTCTAAGCTAATTGTTTTAAATTCTGAAAATATTGCTGTATTAAATAAATGATTATAAATAATTGAAATAATATTATTCAATTGCCAATACAAAAATAAATTTATGCAGAATAACCTAGTTAAAATTATTTTGTATTTACAAAAGTTTAAATAGTTTAGTTTCTTTTAGAATGCAAAAGAAAGAAATACAGATGAAACTTTAGAATACTCTATAAAAAAATCTTAAAATAACATTAAACAACTAAATTTATCAAGATAACATTTTCATAAAGATTTTCAAAATTAAAAAATTACGATCAAATCATAGCTTTTAGCTTTGTTTTCAGAATATTTCCCTTAAATTTTAAATTATGATTCGAAAATGAAAATTAAATATAGGTACGAAGACGTACCACACGATTTGGTAAACACATACGTGATTCTCTATTGAAATAAACAGTTAGGATAATCATCAGACTAAAACAATTATTGTACGATAATTAAGGGATAATTTTTCTTTCTCCAAATCAATTGCTTAAATTCATGCTGGAAAAGAATGCTTATCTTTAACAGTGTCTAAAATAAAGTAGTTAGTCGCCAACATATACCAATCTTGTTATGCATTTAAATGGTCTGATATCATCGCATATTTATTCAGTCAGTATGTATTTGATTTGTACCTAATGTTTAGCAGTTAGATATTAAATGAAACCCTTGCTCACACACACACTATTTTTTTGTTATGTATTATGCTGAATCAAAATGAAGTATTTTTATTGAATAAATGTTAAATATAAAATAAACACATGTGTACTTTTCTTTTAATAACCCTATCTTATATCAGTTTTTAAATTATACTAATAGGTATTTAATTTTTTGGAAATTTGACCAGAAAAATTAATCGATATGCTAGGTACATTTTACGTAAACTTATTGCCAGCACACATGTTCTAGTTAAATTATTAAGTAAATTAATACAATTAATGAGTTAAATTAATACAATTTTATATGAAACTTGTAAAAATTTAATATAATTCTGAAATTGCTTCTTAAAATTATAAATTTTTTAAAATTACAGTTTAATGTTTAATAGAACGAATTAATTTAGGGAAAAATAAATAATCACGAAACAAAGATATGTTTTAGAAAACAATTTCTTACAAAAAAAATTAATTTACTTTTAGTTGTAATTACATTTCACATAATTTATTTTTTGGGTATAACAAATAAATTCCTTAGTTCAAATTCTTTCTTGGAATTCTTGAGTTTCTTTACAGCATAATATTTTCAATTATTGTACTACTTGTAAAATAAACTTTTAAATACATATATAATTTGTAACTTAGTAGAATCTTTTGCACACATATAATTTCTTTTAATTACTTTTTCAATTTATTATATTTTTATATAATTTATTAGTATAAATGACATGAATCATAATTTTTCAAAAACAGCGAAACAAATTCGAGCAAATCATAAAATTTTGTGAATTTGATTCAGCATAAACTTATTGCCCTGAAATGCATGTATATGTGTCAAATATTAATAAACATAATTCAAATATCTGAAATCTTAATTTCATATTTTATGTGACGTTTTCAAAGTATTGTACATATCATTCGACGCATATTCAAATCTCTATTTGCGCATTTGTTTTCTGATGAGCCTTGCAATACATATTAACATTTGCTCGCCAACTTGGCGAGAACTTAATGTTTGCGTTCTATGCACTTCTGTCAAATGGAAGTGTGGACAATATATCCATACAACCGTGTATATTATGGTGTTATGTTTATCAACCATATATCTATGTATATTGTGGTGTTATGTTTATGTTGTTTCCAAATACCGCTCTTAATAGCTTTTCTTGTAAATAATATAAATATACAATGATTATTATTGTATACACGAAATTTATGAATGTCTGTAATATTTTCATATTAAAAGTGTTTTCAATCTGTAAAGTCTTGTTTCAAATTTACTTTATATTCCTTCACATAAACTTCTCTACTTACACAAACACAAATGGAATAATACTGTTTAAAGAATTTAAAATTATTATCATTACTCTAAGAAATAAAAATGTATAATTAACAACTGCAGATTAAAATTGAAAACCAAATTTTGAAGAAACTTGTCAGTTTTAATATATTAGAAATATACGCATTTTCGTTTTGCCATTCGCTCTTTTTTCATGCACAAGCTTTTTTCTTATTAATACATAACAGAATTATAAAACATGGGCCTTTTTTTATTTTTTGCTGTTTCTATTTCTGAATGCTGACACAGAGCCGTTTGATTTTTTTTTTCAAATAATGAATGATTTTTGCTTTTATTTTCGAAAGCTCAAACGTAAAAAAAAATTAGATTTAGAAGCAAATTTCGGAAGAAAAAATAATTTACTTAATTTGTAACAGTGTATGTGAATAAGCTTAAAATTACATATTCATTTTATAGAAAAATGAATTTCAACGTTTCACATCTGCTAATTACTTAGTAAGTTCAACATATTTGAAGTTTTTGAATATGTGATTAAAATTCCAAAATTTAAATCTTATTTTCTTGAAGATTTTTATTATTTTTTGTCTTAATTTCGAAATCATTCTTTAATTGTGTCATATATGTGTATGTATGATTATTTTTCTTATTTCCAATAAAAAAGCAGAACTTGCGTTTTCTTCAATTCAGCTATGGATGTAACGTTAAATTCCAAAAGAAGAAATACATTCTTCGTCTGGAATTTAACAATTTTTTTCTTTTAGAATTTAATCTAAAATCTGAATCATACTAGTTTATTATAAAAACTAAATTAATGGATAGTTCGTGAACAATTTATGACGAGTTTCTACATAATAACGAATATAAGACAAAACGAAATTGTAAAATGATAGTTTTGAAAAGAAGTGGAAACGCGCGAAATTAACTTTAAAATCGAAATAAAAAATATTAAGTGAAAGTCAAGAAAAAAAATGGGTAAGATAGTTTAAGTAAATCGCATTCTAAGCATAATTTATAAAAATTATTATTTTTTAAGAAAAAGTAATGGCATTAACTTGTAAAAATTTCATATAAATGATAAATTATAAACGTGGATAATAATTCTCTACAATATTTTTAATTAATATCTACTATAAAGTTTTCTTTAATGCTTTCTAGTTTTCAAAATTTTGTTCAATCTATACAACACATGTCACAATTTTTAGGAATGTACTTGAATTTACAAAATCCAAATCAAAATATTCATTCTAGATTTATACTTTCTATTTTAGAATTATATATATATATATATATATATATATATATATATATATATATATATATATATATATATATATATATATATATATATATATATATATATATATATATATATATATATATATATGTATATGCATGTATGTTTATATATATATAAATCAGAGTTTTATTAAATTTTTGAAAGACAAAATATCTAAATTACAAATTAATGCAATTTAAATTTATAATCATTATACTACATAAACCGCAAAAATGTATTTCAAAAAAGGAATTGGCTATGCCTCTAGTTTAAAACTCATAATAACAAATTGAGCTGAAAAACAGAAAATGTAAGTTATGGGATATAAATAAATAAAATTATTGGAATTAATGAGAGAAATATTGGCGTCATAGCCAAATTTCTGGACATTTGTAATAAATAAATTCAAATAAATGATGTTTCGATAAATGTCAAATAAATACATTATTTTGAGAGAAAAGCGAAGTGCCTTTTAAAGTAACTTAATTTAAAATGGAATTACTCAAATAGCAAATAAATTAAGCAATTAAAAAGATATATTAATAACACCAAATAATAGCAGTTACCTAATTTTGAATAATACTATTTAATTCATTATTTGTGTTAATTACAATAATTGTATTGCTTACAATATAAAATAAGAAGAAATTGGAACGGATACGGTGAAACATAAGTCGTCCTCGAATTCAAGAAATTTCTAATATTTAAAATTAAAATATTTATTTACGATGAGCCGCTTTTTATAACTGCATATCATCTTTTAAAATACTTTAAAAAATCATTAGGCACTAAAGTTACCTAATATTTTAAATTAACGCTCTGAAAAGTAAGAAATCAGAATTAATGCTTTGAAGAAGAGGAAATCAAAAGTGTTCATATTTGAAGTTTATATTGAAAGATAAATGAACAGGACTGTTTTAATTTAAAAATTGTATTTTGCAGAAAAGTGCATAATTTGGTATTTACATTACTTAATCGTAGGGCCCGTTTCCTTGACCTGCCTCACGGGGGCAAAGTCAATCTTTCATGATCTAGTCTTTTTTAGGACCGAACCATGCTCTCACTCTAACCAGAGAACTCAACACCCAGAATATCTCAGACAGCTAGCTTTAGAAGTAATCCACCAGATACCCCTTAATGCACTGCAGATTTACACGGATGGCAGTAGGGGTGAGGGTGCTGAGTCGGGTAGTGGAGTGTTTGTTCAACAGGGAGATGGCAAAAAGATATGTAGAAGAAATGCAAATTACTGTTCTGTTTTTCAAGCTGAGCTTTTGGCAATTGAAGAGGCTTTAAATTTCTGTGTTACTGAGGGTATAGTCTCTGATATCTGGGTCCTCAGTGATAGCCGAGGCTCCATACAACATCTGGCCCAGTGGTGGCGGCATGGTGACATAACAACAACTAAAATAGTACAACATCTTACTAATTTGAAAGCCAGTACCATAGTCTTCCAGTGGGTGCCATCTCGTGTTAATGTGTATGGGAACGAAGTTGCGGATCAGTTAGCCAAGGATGGAAGCCTACAGAATATCATCATTGGAGACTGCTTGTCGTCCTCAGAGCTGACCTCTAGAGTTAGGATGGCTATCAATGCTACTTTTAGGGATACCATTCCTACCCACGAATGGTACACATGCAAACATCCTGGTTCCGCACTAGTGGGTAAACACAAGAGATGCAGCCAAACGGCTCTGACAAGACTGCGAAGTGGCCACCTGCTTGCTCAGAGACACGTCTCTGGTACCAAGGTCTACCCTCTCTGTCCCAAATGTCGAGTGGTTCAGGCTTCCCCATCTCATATTTTTCAGTGCATTGGGTGTGAGAGAGGAGACATGGAGTTGAGACCGGAGGTGGTGTTGAGAGACTGACTATTTTTGGATTCATGGGACTAGTGTGATGGTACTGTCACACCAGTCGGGGATAAGCAACAACACATTAATTAATTAATAATGTTCAATGTGTTATTATAGACTTAAAAGAATCTACGAGTCCTTAAAATAAATTAATCATTACATTAAGAGAATTTTAGAAATGAAATATTTATTTAAAAAATTAATTTATTTTAAAAAATTAATATTTTTTAAATTTAAAAATCTTAATTAACATTACATTTATATGTAAATGCGTTTTTAAAAATAATTTCTCTTTTTATTTGTTATGTAAAAATTTGTTATATCTTAAGCATTCATCTATTTACAAATTATAATTTAAGCAATGAATTAAACAATTCAGTTAGCAATAGAGCATGTACTAGATTATTAAATTAAGGGTACTTCAGAATTAACAATCATCTAAGAACAAAAATAGTTTGAGGAGAAATCATTGAAAATATAACTTGTTTACAAAGAGCTATTAATATCGTTTGTGCTTATGAAATTAAGCACACGATACTTGATAAATTTTTGATTTTTGTTTTAATAATTGTTTTATAAAGTATGGATTTTAATTTTTATCTCATTGCATAGCCTATTTTTCATGTGCCTCTCTCCCCTCTTTCTTTTCCCCTTTTTTCATTCAATGAAATATTAACTCATTCGAATTTCTTCCTGCATTATAGAACTCAATTTCATTAAATAAATACTAAAAAGATTCTATAGTTTAATTTGACACTTTACTTTTTGTGTGTTTTAGCATATTTAGGTTTCTTAAATTAAAAGTATATATTCCTTCTCCAAAATAACAAATTACTTTCAATTAATTTACCATGAATGCTTAAGTACCAGATATAATAAATATATTTTTCTCAATATGCTGTTAAAATATCTGTAACCTTTTATACAAAATAGAAGTACATATGTCAGTATCATAAAATATGTTTTCTTCATTTTTTAGATTCTCTGATGAAATAATTTATCATAATGCAGATAATGGTTCTTTTCATTTAGAGGGTTATATCCTTGAGAATTACTTTTCTCAATTTCGAAACTTGAAGGCAAAAAGAGCCAAAAAAAAATTTGTCTGGATGATACAAATTCATGGTGCACATCCCGTTTGTTGTTGGGAAACACACATTCCTTTATGTTTCCGATTCGACATGCCTTGATTTCATCGGTGGTATAAAAGACGTTATGCGCCATTTTGATATAACTGCAGCATTCTTTTCAGATTTTGAATCCGTACACCCACATTTGTTCATCAGTGATTAACATCTCAAGAAACGTTGCCATATTTTCAAAACTTTCGGCACAGTCAACTTTTGAAACTCCATTCAACCAACCCTGGGACAAGAGTTACTGGTACAATTGATCTCCAACTCAAATTGGGTGAATGCCTACTTTTTGTGCAAGCGAAAGAAAGAGTTAAACCTATCGGGGTGGAAAGCATAGTTACTTTCCACCCCGATAGGTTTAATTCTTTCTTTCGCTGAATCATTCCTTCATTTCTTTAAGTAGAAGACGTGCCACTGTTGTTCTCATTCTTGTGCTGTCCTTTATACCATGGGTTTTTAATACCACACATAAATGAACATTTTTTAAAAAAGCCATCATATTAAACTGTTCATTTGCTTAAGTGTCAAAAGTGTGTTTCTCCAATCTGAACTAGAAATTGATGTTTAGATTGGAACAAGTTCAGTATCCCCATACACTTGGCGACGCGGCGAATTTTTTTGTCGCCAAGCTAGGTGCGCGCTTATAAACACGGGAAATTTCCCGAAGTTCGATCGAAAAATAAGCATTTCAGAAATTTTTAAAAGGGAAATAAATGTAAATAATGGACTTACTTGATATGAAGTTAAGCTGACATGCCGATTGGTATATTTATTTCGACATTTTATTCATTAGTCACCAGTGTCACATTTCAGTAAAAATAATTATCTAATTTTACACAAAAAGCATGCAAAAATATTTTTCTAAATATATACACTTTATAAAATTTAAAAAAAAGCATGCAAAAACTTATTTTTCAAAATACATAAATTTTTTAAGATTTAAAAAAAAACATGAATAAAATATTTTTTAAATACAAACACTTTTTAAGTAAATAAAAATGAAACACGAATACAATAAAGAAATACATGTAAGCAATAGAATTTAAATAAAATAATAACACCTTCTCCAAATCCAATTTCCGTTAAAAATTAATTAATATTTGCGAATCCTAAATTAATTAATAATTTGGAATCCTGAGCAAAAATCTATCATTATTATCATTAATTTTTACTAAAATAATTTGTTGATATTTTTCAACAACATTTTGAGCATGAGATATTTTAAATTAAAACAATAAATAAAGTAATTAAAACATTAAAAAGATGATAATAAATTCAGAAAACGAAATAAGAAAAAAGAATATTTAAAGATTTTAAATATATAAAATAAAATATATCATTTAATAAAAAAATATATATTAAAATTAAACCAAATAAAAGAAATAGTAAAAAAAAAATTTACGATAATTGGACACTGGCGACAACGAAACAGAAGAGCGAGAAATCCACTGATTCCAGCAGCAACACTAAACGAAATTAAAATGACTTCCAATTAAAACGTAGAACAATTAGCAAAGAAAGTTCTGGAAAGTTCTCGAAGTGAAACTAAAAAAGCTATTGCTACTAAAAAAAGCACATATATAACGTAAAAATTATTTAAAACACGAGAAAAACGGAATCTGGCAACGAAAAAATAAAAATAGTAACAAAAACTAAATTTGGCAACACTACAATAAAAACAAAAGCTGAAATCGGCAACACTACAACGTAAACAACGGTTACCAGATTTGGCGAGAAATCAGTGTATGGGGATACTGAACTTGTTTCTTTAGATTTTATTTGAATTCAAACATTGAAACAATTTATTTTGAAACATTCCTTCCATCAATATCGAAGCCGTAACACTGATTGTTATGAATTCCATTAATAAATAACTGTAGTACAAATAGAATAATTATTTAAGGTGATAAAGAATTGCAAAGAAATTTCAGAAATTTTTTACAACCTCTTGTGTACAATTTTACTTTTAGATTATGTGAGATGCTTATAATTTCCTCTGAAATTCTATTTTACTAGAATTCTTTCAAACGTTTTCTTCAAGAAACATTTGTAAAGTCAATCACAAGCGATACCAAATACTCTCTATCTATTATTTTCTTTAATTGGCCTATTCTATATTTTATTATTTCTTTAAGAGGATATTTAATTAAATTTCCATTTAAATAAATGTCGAATAAACGAGGATGAAACTACATCGTCATTTATTACAACAAATGAGAAAATATGAAGTCTTTTACGGAATGACGGATCCGGGCATCTCATAGCTACTTGCATACCATCGAGTAACATTAGTGGACAATATCCATGCCAGCAGTACAAGTCCCATATCATGATACAGTAGACGCAGTTTTTTACGAACTAATGGCTAGACCCTACCTTGACACCATAGACAATTTTAACTCACATCCATGAATTACACTGCTGGACAATTGTTAAGGACGGATAGCACTATCATCCATAGCAACCATAAAATGAAAGGAAGCAAAATGTGGAAAATTATAATAATTGCGGGATATAGTAAGAAGAAGTATGCGTATGCAAATTTTTTTCCACGTCTGTTCATCACGTGATAGCGTTCATATGAGGATTAAAGGTTTTCACGGGTGTGGACAGTTGTTATTTCAAATCAAAGTTTTACAGGAAAGATTTAATAGACGAACGTGAAATTTTTGGCAAGTCTTCCCGACATCACTTAGATGATTTTATGCGTGGACGAATTATTGGAAAGATCGAAGAAGGGCGAAAAATAACATATGTTGCCAAGGAGTTCGACATCGCTCACAGCGTTGTTTCACGGCTGTGGAAGCCATTTAAAACTTCTGGAATGTGTATTAGGCGGCACGGGGGAGGTCGTGTAACAAGTACGACGCCTGCAGAAGACAGATATATCGTCCTATCAGCAAAAAGGAAAGGCGCACCTCAGCTCAGCAGATGGCAAATCAGTTTCTTGCTGCCTCAGGAAAGCAGATCTCCCAAAAAACTGTTGCCAGACGTTGGAAGGGAGGAGGACTATACGCCCGCAGACCTGTAGTGTGTGTCCCATTGACCAGACAGCACCGTATTGCCCGTTTGTAATGGTGTCGTGAGCATCGCAATTGGACTGAATAGTACTGGGCATGCGTACTATTCTCAGATGAGAGTAGGTTCAGTCTGTCATCGGATTGTAGACGCCAACTGATCTGGCGAGAGAGTGCTACTGCTTATCGTCCAAAAGATATCCAGGAAAAGATATCCGATTTCCGACATGTAGTATTATTGTGTGGGCCGGCATCATGATGAATGGCCGCACGCCCCTACATGTGGTTGTGAATGGGACTATGACGGGCCAACGATACATGAATGAAGTTCTACTTCCTCATGTTCGTCTTTTCCGTGGTGCTGTCGATGATAAATTTGTTTTTATGGACGACAACGCAACATGTCATCGAACACTCGCTGTTCAGGATTGTCTTGACAGCGAGGGTATTCAACGCCTCGTATGGCCATCACGTTATTCAGATCTAAATCCCATTTAAAATGTGTGGGATGCTTTGGGGTGGCAAGTTGGTGGTCGAAACTCTCCTCCGACAAACAAGAACACCCTCATCCGTGCACTCCCAGAGGAATTGGATAAATTGCTTCAACAGCTGCTGGATAATGTTGTGCGAAGTATGATACGACGTGTGGAATGTTAAATCACACTTCACGGTGGACATATCCCGTACTGATACCTTTATTCAAGGTGCCTGCTGACTTTTAGATGCATGGTTCCATTTTTCCGTATGCAGCATCAAATGAAAATTTTTTCTTCAGATGTTTCACAGCTTTTGTACTTTCCAGAACAATATTCTTTATTATAATGTCTGAACAGTGTGGCAACTATATTTTATCCTACTAGGCCTCATGTCTCGCTTAATGTTATGCTACATTGCAATTTGTGATCCGTCCTTAGCAATTGTCCAGCCGTGTATAATTTAAAAAAATCTCATTTTTGCCAACTTTCGTTTATGACAATAATTAGCTTTTTCGTTTACTATTTGTTATGATATGATTTTTTTAAATTTCCTGTTTGATTTTCTTTTTATATAATGCCGGAGAAATTTATTCGTTCTTGAAAAGTGCAAGTATTCCATACGTTGTAGGAAATGTAACAGTCAAAGACAAATGGATATCACATATTTGAAGGGAAAGAATTGTGGTGCCGAATTTAACCCGGTTACTTCTATCTAACTGGTACTAACCACTTCAGAACTTGGTGCAGGGAAGCATGCTGGTGCAACAACGACTTTTGTTCTCCCCGTACTTAAGAACATAGAAAAGGGATAAAAAAAATATTCTCTCTTTTCCCGTTAAAACATAGGAAGATGGATAAATTCTTTAAAAAGGTGAGCATTTGTTTTATAATTGATTTCGTTTCATTTGAACAACTCAATTTATGAAATTTCGTTTACCGAGAGGAAGATTGAGCCAGTTCCGTTGAGGAAATGAAAGCGTTTATCAGTTGAAGTAGAAAAGAAAATTCTAAAAAAATAAGCGATAAAATGTTAAATTAAATAATAATTGCCAAAAAAATAAAGAATTCCAAAGAACAATTTCACGTTAATTTTATTAACTCATAAAAAATGCTCGAAAAAGAGCACAGTACCAGCAAAAGTGACCCTTCTCGAAGACATTGCAGAGTAGCAAAACATAATAAAACTGGAAAAAGCTTTGCTTGCTTGGCTAGAGAAAATAAGAAGAAAGAACATTTATGTTGATAATAAAGAAAATTCCAATTGCTTTGTCATAAAACTGTACATAAAGGATTTCAAACATCAGACGGTTGCCTCAAAAAATTTAAAACCAGACACACTTGAACTTCAGAAAACCGTGTAATGAAAATGGATTTAATAAAAAGAAAGTAATTATGAATCCATTAAAACAAAGTTGTTTTAAGTATGAATCTTATTTGAAATATTTCTTAAAGTATAATCATTCTAAATTATTCCTAATAGTATTTTATTTATAAAAATGAAGTTTGGTAAAACAGAAGCTCGATGGCTTAGTGGTAGATTTCAGGTCCGAGGTTCGATCCTCGGGCTGAGCAAGGTCGACTCAGCCTTTCATTCCATCTGTGGGTCGATAAACTGGGTACCAAGCATGCTTGGGAACTAAATACTGGGGTTTCGCGTTAGGCTGACCACCTAATCGGGACTTATGCTTCCTCACACCTGAGCCTTTCGGTCAGGAAATCTGAGCCGGGCACTGTAGGCCTTGGCCCACATGGATAGTCGTGACACGGACTTTAGTTTAGTTTGGTATAACAAAATCAGATTTTAATAATACATTATTTTACGAACTTTCTATTTATGAACTATTTTATGGATATTAAGGTACAGTAGACCCTCGTTTTGACGGTTACGAGTTCGTAAAAACAATAATCTACTGTTCCTCACAGCCTCTCATCACAAAGCAAGATTTGGCAAAACGAATTTTTAGTTTCTTGCTGTTCTCATTTAATTCAACGTCTTCCATCAGAACCAAAATAAGCTGTAGCCTGATTCATTCAACCACATGACCCGCTTTTAAACCTCAGATGTCCGATGTCGCGACACAACTGCAGACGAATTTTTATATTTCGTGGAGAAATCGGTAGTTTTTTCACAGACATCCAACATTTCAGTTCCTTGCTGGAATCGCAGTTATTTTTTCTACACAGTGACTGTGTCTTATTCCAGTTTTTGATATGGCTCATTTTGAGAACCGAAACAGATTTGTTGACTCTGAAATCAAGACTCCTTCTGAACGAACACTCATTTCTCAAGTGATGAAAGATCTGCCGTTTTTCTTTTCATTGAGAAATGCCTTTATTCACCTTATTTATGCTAATATTCTAACGATGTTCCACCTGAACGAACATTAATCATAACTTATTTTTCATGGTGAAAGATCTGCCGTCCTTATTTATGCCAATATTCTAACGATGTTCCACCTGAACGAACATTAATCATAACTTATTTTTCATGGTGAAAGATCTGCCGTCCTTATTTATGCTAATATTCTAACGATGTTCCACCTGAACGAACATTAATCGTAACTTATTTTTCATGGTGAAAGATCTGCCGTTTTTATTAATGCTAATATCCTAACGATGTTCCACCTGAACGAACATTAATCATAACTTATTTTTCATGGTGAAAGATCTGCCGTCCTTATTATGCTAATATTCTAACGATGTTCCACTGAACGAACATTAATCATAACTTATTTTTCATGGTGAAAGATCTGCCGTCCTTATTTATGCTAATATCCTAACGATTTTCCGCCTGAACGAACATTAATCATAACTTATTTTTCATGGTGAAAGATCTGCCGTTTTTATTAATGCTAATATCCTAACGATGTTCCACCTGAACGAACATTAATCATAACTTATTTTTCATGGTGAAAGATCTGCCGTCCTTATTAATGCTAATATTCTAACGATGTTCCACCTGAACGAACATTAATCATAACTTATTTTTCATGGTGAAAGATCTGCCGTCCTTATTATGCTAATATTCTAACGATGTTCCACTGAACGAACATTAATTATAACTTATTTTTCAAATGGTGAAAGATTTGCCGTTTCTCCTATTTTACTTAATCGAGAAATGCCGTCATTACTTATGCTAATATTCTAACGATGAGTAAATGATGTCATAAAAAGTTTGCATATTTCCTCCCTAGCAAGCGTTTAAAAGAAAATTTCAAATTTTTTTGTTTAGTTAAGTGGGGTGTGTACATACGCACACAGTGTGACAGTGTGTGTATATATATACATAAAATTTATACAGAGCATATGGAATACCAATGTCAAAATTTAAGTAATTTGTTTTACTTAAACTTTTAAATTATTTAAAAATCAATAGCCTCCCAACTTGTCTAGTGGTCAGCGTGCCTGACTGCGGATAGGGAGGTCCTGGGTTCGAATCCCGGTTCGGGCATGGATGTACTTTCTCTTTCTATCTCTATCCTGTCTTTTTCCTTTCCTTGTATGAATGGGTTGTGAATGGTTACCTGCCCTATAGACGGGTATCTATGGCATGTGTGTACTGAGGAAGTCGGACTCCATACCTAAATATGGTTCAGTTGGAAAAAATGGAGCAGCACACCCCATTATGCCATCCTAGCTGGCACACGACAACAACAACAACAAAAAAACAGTATTTTTTTGTTATAAATTTCTACATACGTTAACATTTTACGTTTTATTATTGCAAAAAGTTAAATATCGTTATGAAAATTTGAAAAGAATTTTTTATTGTTTTCAAATAAATCATTTCTAACTTATAAAATTATGTCGAGTTTAAAATTCCTTGATTTAGCTTCGTAGGCCGCACACCCTGTCTAGTGGTCAGCGTGCCTGACTAGGGATAGGGATGTCCTGAATTCGAATCCCGGTTCGGGTATAAATGTACTTTCTCTCTGTCTTGGCTTTGTCCTTTCATTGTATGAATTGGCTGTGTATGGTTGTCTACCCTATCAACGGGAACCTATAGCATGCGTGTGCTGAGGAAGTCAGAATCCACAACACATTACGGTTTTGTTGGAAAAGTGGAGCAGTGCACCCCATATTGCCAGCTTAGCTGGCACACAACAACAACAGTTACGTAGAGCATTTTACCGTTACCCTTCTTAAATGATAAAAAATTTAAAATATTTTTATCATAAATATATAACATCAATTTTGTAAAATTTAATGTAAAGTTTGGCGAGAAATGAGATCATTTCTCGCCAAACTCCTTTCTTTTCAAAGCACAGCATTTTAAATATGAAAATTTTAAGGCCTAATCTTTTATGGGAAAAAAAAGAAAAAGATTGTCACATTGCAAAATTTCTTTGCAGATTTCAAAATTTTTTGCAAAAAAATTTTGCACATGATAAACAGATACTCAATTTTGAGTCATAATGGGATTCAGTTACTGCTAATATACTTTAACAATATTTTTAACTACCAACTTTTTTTGTGCCTCAAAGCAAGAAATATTTAAGTGAAAACAAAGTAAAAAGTAAAACTTTTTATAATAAACTTTTTCAGATAACTTTGAAAAATTCCTTAGATTTTAATATTAATAAGATGTATAATACATGAAGGTTTGATTTTTGTGAGTGTCAAAAAGTGCCTGATAAAGTAAGATTACGACATAATTAAAATTTATTCATGTTTCGAAAACCTAATGAAAGTTTATTTTGCCAATTTAGTTGTTTTTGGGAGAAGGACATTGTATAATTTACTTCCATATCCATGTGAATTCAACTGGCTATTTTTAACTCCAATCTTGCAAACACCTTTAAGAGAATATGAAATTATAACTGCAGAAAAAAAGATTATAGGTTTAATAAAAATATAGCTTCATTTAAAAACTTTTTATTTGATGGATTATTCTCTTGAACAAAATAATATTTCTATGATATATATTAAAATGTAAATGGTTCTGACAATTATTAGGTAATATTAATAAATGGTTTAATTAAAATTTTAAGAGAATGTGTACATTTTTCTAATTATATTTCAGTCGAAAATAAAAACTTTTAAAATTAAATATAGAAACTAAGCGCAAACATTACGTAAAAATGTTGGAATTGAATGAGTTTAAGAATTCATTTTTGTGTGATACTGAAAGTAAAAAAAAAGAGTAAAATAACACAAATGAACTATTTCATTCAAGATCTCTTGTCAAATACGTTTTAATTACATGAAATTTATTACAACAGAAAATCAAAATCTAAATTTGAAAATTTCTTATTTTATGTACAAAAAGCTCATTCCTGATGTTAAACTTTTTACTACAGCCTTTTTGATTTTATTATATTACAATTATTATTTATTTGATGTCAATTAATTATTCTAATTTCCATTTAATAAATAAAAAGTAAAGGAAAAATCATTAAGAAGAGATTAATATAAACCTAAAAATATCATTTATTTTTAAAAATTCAACTTCTTCGTGCAAATAAATAAGTTTTTTTTTTCCTTGTAAATAAAAAATTCAAATTTATAAAATAATTGCTCATTTTTTAATCATCTTTTGAGTTGTCTATTGCTGTATTTATCAAATTTAAACATTCAGAAGTTGTATTTAGTATATATTATATGTCATAATTTATTACTGACTGATAACAATGCTTGTGTTATATTAATCATGCCCTTGTCCACTAAACTTCATTATTAAGGAGAAAAAAATTAATGATTAATAAATAACTGAAAGAATAAATAAATGAGGAATGATAATCTGGGAATAAAATGAAATAATTAATGTACCACAAAACATATTTATACAACACTCAAGACAAACTCAAAATAAAAAAAAACATCAAAACACACACAATTCAAACAATAAATTATAACATTGATATATATCCCTGTACAGATATCATAATCTAGAATATCATATTAAAATCACATTTTATTTTATTTTTAACCATAACGTGGTGGTTTCATTCGTTACAGTTGAGATCCTGACTACACCTCTTTATTGCGATTCTCATTGGCTTAAAATATCTATGACGTCAGATAACGTTTCATCTACGTCACATCGTATTGAGACGGCGTTGTCAATCCGACTTGTCAACGCATTTGTTGCCTGCCTTCCAATCACATTCTTCGAACGGCAGACAACAAGGCGATGTTCACAATCGAATGTCTGAGAATACTGTAGAAGTTCATTCTATTAATGAAACGATTTCTTACATTAGGTCTACCGGAAAGTTCTGTCCGTTTTAGAATGAAACAAAGGAATACATTTTTTCATACTTTGGATAAACTTTATTGAATAATATAATTGCCATCATTATTTATGACTTCTTGCCAGCGTGATGGCAATTTGTATATCCCATTTTTAAAAAATGTCTAATCTCTAGAGGCCAAAAATTGAACCAGTGCTTGTCTGATATCTTCTTCGTTCTTGAATTGTATGCCCTGCAAGAAATTTTGTAAGGACAGAAACAAGTGGTAATTAGATGGTGCTAGGTCCGGGGAGTATGGTGGATGAGACAGAATTTCCCAGCCTACCTCTGCGACTTTCTGACGAGTCCCCAAAGCAGCATTTCCTGACATTGTCATGAAGCAGTATGATGTCCTTCCTATTGAACATCGCCGGCCTCTTTTCTTGGAGTGCTGTTTTTAATTTATCCACAATTGCTGACAGTACCTCTCCGAATTTAGCCTTTCGTTTGGTTTCAACATCTCAAAATGTATTGGTCCTCGAATGTCCCCACCATATACACAACATTCTCTTGTTCAGGCTCAACTTTGGTTTAGAGGTAGAGGGCGCATGTTTTCCGGGTTCACAATATACCCTTTTTCTTATGATGTTTTCATGGGTAATCCACTTTTCATCCCCAGTTATGATCCGGTCCAAGAAGGGTTCGATTTTGTTGCGTGCAAGCAGAGATGTGCATATGATGATTCGATCATTCAAATTCTTCTCACTTAACTTGTGTGGCACCCATCTCAAATGCTTCCACACAAACCCTAGTTTCCGAATATGGACGAAAATGGTTTGTTTAGCTGAATACTTGTTGAAACTGGTTGTAACCGGAGTGGACAGAACTTTCCGGTAGACCTAATATAAAGAGCAAATCATTAGTTTGAGAAGCTGTTTTCCATTGACGCAAGCCATTATTAACACATGGACAATAGAACAACATAAAAAATGCAAAACAAAAAGACAAGACAAAACATTCCCTTTATGTTCGGGTTAAATCAGCAAGAATGATTTAAATTTTTAAAAATTTCATTAATTAATAGAATTCTAAATTAATAATTGCAATATTTGTAAGCAATATCTTTTAAATCTTAAGATCATTGCTTGGCTTACGCCAACATAAAAAATTTTACTATTCATTTTTTCTCAATTAAAAGATTAAAAATTACCACAATTAAGTAAAGGTTATGATATTTTAAAAATTATAGTTTTTTATATCCTTTGTTAAGAAAGGAAACATTACAAAGCATAACAACTCTGAAAGCGTTGACATGGAACGAAAAAAGTCATTATAATAACTATCCTTACTTCCTGAATTAAGCAGATTTATTATAGCAAAAATGACTTTTATTTTTCCATCCAAAATAATAAGAATGTCCCGGAAGAAACAAGAACTTCCGTGAAAATTCCTGTAATAATTACACAAAACAAACTTTCATTAATATTTTGAAGACTTTCCAAGCTTGTATTTAGAAAATGCCTCACAAGAAAAAATCTACATATATTTGCAAAATATTGCATTAACTTTAAAAGAATATATTATCTAGGAATTTTAAAATTTAATGGTTTAACTTTTATAAAATTCAATTTTAAATTATATTTTCAATTTTCCCTTTTTTAAAAAAATATATATAAATTAGTTTTTCAAAGTTTAATCTTAAAAACTGATTTTTGAATATTTTCAAAGAAATTTGTGTGGAGATGTGTTTATTTTTCTGGAAAAAAAAACTTTTTAACTTTTTGTCCTAGAAAAATCAATATCTTTCTTTTATTAAAATTTTTTTGCGGTTTCTACAAATTCCTAAGATTATTTTTAATACTTTTGCATATGAATGATATTTTATACCTTCAAGGTATAAAATGATTAACAAAAATCTAATAACTGTTAACATACTTAAGAGAAACCGTTTGAATATCACTTTTTTCCTACCTAAAAGCAATAAATAAAAAAATAAAAAATAATGATAACAAAGAGTAAAATATTCATAAATTTTTAATTTCTAATATTTTTAGGTTTTTAAGATGAGTTGTTTAAGGAATTTCTTTTTTCATAAAGAAAAAAATTAATTAAGAAAAAGATTAATCACATTCAGAGAATTAATTAGTTATGAAGCATTTTTTTTATTTTGTAAATATTGAAGCAATTCGAAGATCTTATAGTGATTTTTTTTCTTAGATTTTATTATCTGAAAATTCAAGCGAAAAGTAATTTGTCCAACTTCTGTATTAACAAGCCATACATCCCCTTTTAATTTGAATGGTTAATAAAACATTTTACAGAATATAGTTGACTATTTCATATTTAAATTAATTAAATGTGACAGCAACAAATAGTAAAAATGATTACGATCGTATTATAAAAATAAATGTATGTTTTATAATATAAATTTAAAGAGGTTTTATGTTTATGCTTTTACTTACAAAATTGGAAATTTTTGGACCATAAAATGAACTTTTAAACATGGAGATAGGAGAAATATACTAATTCTCATCAAATACTTATATGCTTAGGGCACATAGAAATATATTTGTGAATATATAAATTCTATTGATAAACTACCAGTTGTGGTTAATTTTGAATCTTATCTCTATCAACAGTATTTATTAGCAAACGATAATTTCGCAAGATTTATTAAAAACACAAAATCAAATGTTGCTATATCAGCAAATTACGTCAACATGTTAAATTAAATAGGGGCTTAAAGGGTATTGGGGAAAATTAAGGAACTTATATATGTCCCAACACTCCTAAATGCTGAGGAAATATCGCGAAATTTTTTATATTTTTTTATGTGTGAGTAGAACGTTATGTGACACTTACAGTTTATCGTTTGCTTTCCATGTCGCCTCTTGGTGGAGTTTCTTTTATTAAATAGTTCTGTTTCTCATATAGTTGTGGCAACACAAAGCTGGTTTGCAACCGTTTTTCGAATGAATTCCGTTTCTTCGAAGCGATTTTCGAATTTCTTTGAATATGGGTGAGTTTATGTTTTTTTCACAAGAATTTGATGAAGCCAGAGCGATCTTTCATCTGTAAACGTTCTGGGTACGATCACGACTTAGGCATTGAGCCATTTTTATACTAACTCGAGTTTAGTCTCCCCACGTAATATGGAAATATTGGTAGATTTAAATAAATTTATTACGGAGAAATTATAGCCAATTTATAATCTTCTTAATTATTGCTAATTACTCTGACTATATTATTTACTTCAGTTAAAAGTTCATTTTAAGAATTAGTATCAATTCTTTTAGAGCATATTTGTTATCTACAATAATATTTAAGGTCTTTAATTAATTCTCATGTGGTCTTCTTTTCGAATTCTTTATTAAAAGGACGATACTATTACGTCTTTGTAATAAAGAAGAATTCTTTTTCTTGAGTTCTTTTTTATGATTAATTATTTTGATATTTATACGAACAACATACTCATTTACATTCATTTAAAAAATGTAGTGTAAGTAAGAGTAATTTTTAAATAAATCTAAAATTATAATATTTATTATAAAACAATACAAAAAAATGCTCAGATCAAAAAATATAAAACTATGATATTTAATAAAGTATATGAAATAGGATATATGCTCAAAATAATTCGAGTCATCTTCGATATCTAATGTCATGATTTTCATGCCAATTCCAAAGTTTCTTTATAGCTGAATTCCAAGTATTAAATAAGGGAAATGGATAGAAACGTAGATGAAAAGAGTCCTGATTTCAATATTTAATAACTCCGAAACAAAAACTTTTTTCCGAGTATTCGATTTGTTTTCTGCTAAAGTATTCATGGAAGTAATTTGAGTTGAAAAGCATCTTGTGATAACTGCACTTTTATCTATTAAAATATAGAACTTTATTTTTTCCTTTAAACTGAAATGTAATTTTTTTCACATTTAAACTAAAACATCAGGCACAATTAATTTTTTTAGAATTCTTCGCATTTAAAATGTTTCAGATGAAATGAAATATTTTTAAATTATCCTAGAACAATATAAAAAAGTACACTATTTTGGTTTATTTAGAGATTATGATATTCATCATCATCTACTCATGAAATCACGAGAAACCTATTCATTCACTCATATGCCTCTAGGAATCTAGTCCTTTATACAGTTGCAGTTACATCAAAGTATCTTTATTATAATGATGATTTAATGCTAACATCTGCATAATAGGAGTTCTCCGATTTACTGTTACTCAGGTATACAAATTAGGTATACTCCATGTATACAAATTAATTCTAGTTTCTAATAATGGCACATAACTTAGTTAATGATAACTACTCTAAATGATTCAAAATTAAAAATCAGAAAAAAGATTGTTAGGAAAGAAATGTAAATATACTATATATATATATATATATATATATATATATATATATATATATATATATATATATATATATATATATATATATATATATATATATGTATATATATATATATATATATATATATATATATATATATATATATATATATATATATATATATATATATATATATATATATATATATATATATATATATATATATATATATATATATATATATATATATATATATATGTATATATATATATATATATATATATATATATATATATATATATATATATATATATATATATATATATATATATATATATATATATATATATATATATATATGTATGTATGTATATATATATATATATATATATATATATATATATATATATATATATATATATATATATATATATATATATATATATATATATATATATATATATATGTATATATATATGCATATGTATGTATGTATAATATTTATATATAATGAGTATGCGAATGCATGTACCTGACGATCTTGAAACAAATAGATTTAAATGATGACTCCATTCTCATTAAGTATATTAAATTACTCTTAAAAGTATGAGTAAACATATATGGTGTAACTCTTATTTTAAAGATTACCTTGGTCAAGTAATATGACAGTTTTTATAGTGCATGTTCTACGTTCGAATCTGGCAACAGTTCAAATGAGAGCAAGATACTGCGTTTGTCGAGATAAGATGTAAAAGTTATTAGACAATTTTTTAAATAAGAGCATGTTAATTTTCAAGGATTCTTCATTGTAAATTGATACTCTCGGGAAATTATGCACGGTGTATGATTAAATATCTTATAAGCTTTAAGCTCCTAAACTGAACGAAATGCAGTATCATTATATAATAAAATGTTTCTTTATTGTACAGTGATTGCTTAAGAATATTTATATTTTTATCAAAATAAAAAAGGTTATTTCTAAACCTTCAAATAATAAATGATTTTGAATGTTCATTTACTTCACTGAAAATAAATTACAATTTATACCAAAATTTTTAATCTTCGAAAAATAATTAAAAGACTTTTGAACAATATTACTAAACTTAATTAATTTAAGATCATTAACCTCACTCAATTTAGGAATTACTAATAATTAAGAAATACTGCAAAATTAGCAGTATTAAGTATATTGTGAAAAGTATCTCAGCTTTAAATAAATACAATTCAAAATTATTTTCAAATAAAAAAGCAGCATGTTAACTTATCAATAGTCGCCTATACGTAATTTAAATCCTTTATGGAATAAAAGAAGTCAGCATAATAACTTTCTTATCTACTTTTCTGAAGCTTCTTATCTTTTTCCAAGACTTGCGAGACTCACGACTGTCTTTCTTCAAATACAAATAGAAGTATTTTAAAAGAAGTAAAAAACAGTAAGAAAAAGTTCTCACAAGTATTCAAAAAAACGAACTTTTGAAGTTCCAAAAAAATTTTTATGTATACATTGAATAATAAATAAAATATATACATATATATTTTTTATAAAAGGACAGTAAATATTATAAATATTATATTTCTTACAAAATATAGAAGGATTATTTCAAGGAAACAAAAATATAACTGTAGTAAGTAAATGGATTAAATTTTAAATATTAAAATAAACGTTTTTTCTCAAAGCATGCGCATGTGTGTTCATGTACGGTAGGCTGAATTTAAAAAATTCATTAAAATTATTTGCGGTTTTTTCTTTCCTATTGGTAATTTAATATTTTACATAAAAATTGCCAAATATTTTAACATCAAATCATATTATTAAAAAAAAATCATACTATAAATTTAACAAAAATTATTATGTATATTTGTAGATAACAGGTTTATTTAAGCGACATTGTGACTTTGAAGTGACACAGAAAGTAAATTTTATCAAAAAGTATAATTCAATGTAATACTAATTTAAACAGTAAAGGATATTTCAAATATTATGTACATTTCTAAACGAAGAAAACAAAACTAACTAATCAACGTGTTTCATTTTAGGAACATTACTTAAATATTAGATATTTAAGAATATTAATTTAAAGTAATGTGAAGGAATTTATCATTAACATACTCTCCACCCCATTTGATAACACTTGTTAAAGAAGCATGCTAATTACGGAGGCCAATGAAGAGCACAGAAGCATATTAATGAAATATGTTACCGCATATTGAAAGTGATTAGAAGAAAATACTTAAATAATCACCCCCAAATAATGAGCTAATAGCTTCATTATTAATAACAGAAGATTAGGTAAAAGGAGGATGTTGTAATCAATACTGGAATATTGAAACTTAATTTGTGTAATAACTGCTTAATCACTTTCGGAAACTAAATAGAACTTCGATCAAGAAATAAATAATGTAAGAGATTACAAATTATCCCTAACATATGGACCCACAGATTTACTATACCATTCACTAGAATAACTTAAGAGATATAGAAAGCTGAATTCTAATTCATAATATGTATACAACAAATGATAATGCTCATTATCAGTTTATTACTGTAGGAAATATAATAAACGTATAAACGGTTATATTTTTTGAAATTATTTTATTGAGTAAAAATATAATACAAAATTTACTTATGAAACTGGAAGCTGAAGAAAATTGAATAGTGGTTTCACTAGTTCATAGGTTCGATTCTTAAATCAGGTGTAAATATTTAAAGCAATTTGGAACCGAATTTGGCCTGATTGGCATTTTTACCCTGCTCAAATTAGCCTTGTGTGTGTATAATAACCATAGACTGCAAATATAAACAAAACCTATAGAAATTAGTATTGTTGCTACTTATGACACTTGGACAAGCGAAACTCACTATGCTGTTGGCTATGCGAATTTAAGTCCATAGGGTGCGTCTTTCGTTTCACCAGAGCACAACGAAGGTGAAAGTACGAGATTGCTCTAAGACTCCTCCAATAGATGGCACCACCTGAGGATCCATTCTCTCAATTTTGATATTGATCTTCAATCCAGACCGTTACACTCATGATAACTGCTCAACAACAGACCACAGGACTTTCAATTCCACAGATTTAACGAGCACATATATCGCATGTACTCGGTGGATCTTTTTTACTACAATGTAATTACAACAAATATTTACAACAATATAAGTGTGTTCATAAAAAACGCATCATTATTTATATAAAGTTAGTTATTTTTAGTTTTCTGAAAACCTTTTTCTAATACTTCATGTTAAAAATTTCAATACGCATCATAAAAATACAAAAATTTAACAAGCATTTTCTTACATTATTTGCGTAGAAGAAACCTTTCCAGAGCGCAATCGCATCTTAATAGAGCAATTTCTGCTTGTGTGACATAAAACGTCTTGTGGAACAAGAAAACTCGGTATAATAACCATTCTTGTGTTCCGTACTAAAGCTCCTTATCTGGTAATGAGACTGGGCCTGCTTTCAGCTTTTCTTTCCAAATAAACAAAAATACCATGAGAGAAATAAAGACAATGTCAGAGGAAGTAACCCAAACACTTATACTGAAAATGGTGATTTTTAAGGTTTTCCTTAGTCCTAATGATGTTCTTTTTTTCCTTGGTATGACTTTATAGCTGTGACTGAAATAAAACTTGTAGACTATTGAATAACTATTGACAGAATAATAAAGAGAATATATATATTATTCTGAGGATATATTATTATAATAATATATATATTGTATATTTTGATTATATTATAATTCTCTGTATTACATATTATATAAAAAGAATACACTTTATTTACTAGAAGCAGTGACATATTTTAAGAGATCAAGCTATTTTTGTATGGTCCCTTCTCACCACACCAAAATGGTTTCATTATGTTTTGATATGATAAACACTGTATCAAAACATAATGATCGGTTAAGTATATATATATACACATATATGTGTGTGTGAGTGTGCCGACCAACTTGTCTTGTGGTCAGCGTGCCTGACGACGGATAAGGAGAGTCCTGGGTTCGAATCTCGGTTCGGGCATGGATTTACTTTCTCTCTCTATCTGTCCTGTCTTTGTCCTTTCCTAGTATGAATGTGGAGTGAATGGTCTGCCTACCCTATAAACGGGTCCCTATGGCATGTGTGTACTGAGAAAGTTGGACTCCACACTGACTTCCTCAGTACACAGCGCACCACTTCACACGACATATATATATATATATATATATAATTGCCTTCATATGTAAATGTCGTCATTATATATCATATCACCTAATAATTCTTTTATAAAATATATAAAATTCTAAGATAAATTGCTCCATTCTGCGCAGCGGTAGAATATCCGCCTAGCTTTTCGACAACCCGGGTTTGAAACCAGAAGAAAATTAAATTTTTTAAAAATACATTTTCTATATCCAAAAATAATTATGAATTTCCATTATAGATGGCGCCACGAACATGATGACGTCATGAGAAATATTCTTAGCAGACGTCCCTTACAAACAACATCATGCTCTTATACATGCTAACACATGACGTCACTCCTCCAGCAAGAAAAACGACTCCATTGTTTCATCAAACACACTCCCTTTAATTGACAGGGGACACGCCCCCTTCTATTGTAATCACCATAAACCCTTGCTCTAGTACTATACACACACACACAAATGTGTCTTTTTGTAGGTCGGAATTCACATATCTACGTTGTATGAATTGATCGTACTTCGAAACGCTATGCTTTTTATTCAAACTTTTCAAATAATCATATGGTATTTTCCTCAAATCACTGTTATTTTTACTGTAGAAAATCAAATGTACATTTATGTGATGAATAAATTAAAATCATTTACTTTCAAGCCATTCAATTCAAAATTATAGCCGGATATTAAGTATTGAATAAAATTATTTTTTATTGATCATATTTTTGAGGCACATTAAAAACACATTTTCATTGTTTCATACCGAAAAATTTTAATTTCCTACAAAAGAGGAATTTGCTTTATTTTAGTAACACTTTCATATTAAAATTCGCATGAATTTTAATGTAAAATTATTTACGGCATGTTTAATTTTTAAGTTATGCGCCAAATTTTATGTGCACTTTTTAGAAATTTAAAATGTATGCCTAATTTAATGGCTATTTTGCTAAAAATTTCCTTGTTTTGATTGCCAGCATATTATTTCTTAATTATTTGCTTCCCTTTAATTAAGTGTACCAATTACGATGACTTTTTTTTATTATTTTGAGCGATTTTCAGAAGAATATTTCTCCGTTGTTGTTGAAACGAAGTTTTATTCTAAAAAAGCTTCTAAGAGAGCACTTAATTATACTTTTTCACGTCACGAGTAAAGGCTATAATCAGCAGGCAAGCTTTTATGCTTCACGCTGTTTATGGATACTCAGTTACTTATGTGGGAAAGAAAAGCTGCTGTGCATCGACAGGGGGCGCTGTACAGAAATCCATAAGATGCTCAAGTTTTTACTTTCTGCAGAACAAATAAATTCCCTTGTACCAAGGGATAAATTCTTTTATCCAGTTAATAGTTAACATTTTCAGAATAGTATTTATTTACTGTAATATCATTTATTTTGATTTATATTATTAACTTAATGTAAATTATTATGATATTAAAATTATATTTTAATGATTATATCAATTTTATGATAATAATAGTCAAACAAATAAAATCGTTAATTTAAATCAAGCTTAAATGTTGTAGCAAAAATAGATTTTATTAATAGAAATTTGTTTTTGTGTGAGTTATCTTTAAAATCAACTTTCATTTAAGTGTAATGATTCTTCAATTAACCAAATCTAACGAAATTGAAACAATCGATAAAGGGTAATCCAATTCCATAACAACACGATTTTAATCAAATATAGCATTAAAGTTTATTGGAATTATAATATAGCATTTGTTAATCATATTTTATTCTTTAATTTTAATTTAGTGTATTCCTACTTTGCTATATTTAAATATTTTAGACAATTTTGGAAACAATATATCGGAATAAAATTAATTCTTAATATTAGTTCCCCGAATGGAATATTTTGAAACTTATATTTAAATTTTGAATATAGAATATTATAAGGTAAACACAGAAAGATCATGTCGTTTTCGTGTTGTTATTGAATGAAGAGAGAATAAGTATGCAAATTAGAGTACGACGTGGTTGAGACACGGGTTGGTCGAGAGTAGGAATATCAATCGTTATAAAAGCAGGTCTACCGCGCACATTCATCAATCGTAACTCATACAGTAACGAAGACAAATGGACGTGTCGAAGAAGCTCGTTTGGCGCTGTTTGTTTTAAGACTTCAAAATGAGCTTATCAGCTGCTGCATCAAGTTGCCAAATATGTCAAGCGTGTGGGGATAGTACGCCAAGGCATTGTTTTCTCAAATTCTGGTCGGGAGATTTGTCTCTCTGTGATGACGCTGGTGTCTGGTGGACTAGTCTTCAAGTGACTCACTATTAACTGTTACCAACGGGCCAAACGGTCACTACGGACTTGTACTCACAGCAATTTCACTCGTGCAACAGGCATTGCAAAAGAAGGAGTCAGTACTGTTTTTAATGACAAGGGTGTACGGCCGATAACGCATGGTCGCAAGTCGCGTGGGTTGCCAGGAATACCCTGCGACTTGGTTGGGAGACTTTGTACCATCCTCTTTACTCATCTGACTTTGCATCATCAGATTACCACCCCTTCTATTGCTTGGACAATCATTTTTGTGAAAAATCTTTCACCAATGAAGCAGACTTACGCCAAGCACTCACAGACTTCTTTGCGTCGAGCCACCCCCCACCCCCCAAAAAAATTTTACGGCAAGGTGATTGAGTTTTACAGCAATTACTGGAGACACGTTGGCAGAAGGTGATGGATAACGATGGTGATTATTTCGAGAACTAACAATAGGCTACTTTTTCTGTAGATCATGTTTTTTGGGGTCATTAAAATGGCAAGAACTTTCTTGTTTACCTTGTATCAAAAAAGCTACTAAAAATAAAACAATGCAATTTATTTATTTTTTATCATATTTCGTAAAATAAAAATAAAATTACAATTTTATTAATATTCTGAAGGTTGTTTGATATAAAAATATTATTTGCTCAAAATTATTTAATCATAAACAAATATCGTTTTTTAATGTTACAAGTTTACTCTTTGATTTTATGAAAAATGTTGCTATTTGTGATGATATTTTTGAATAAGTTACGTTTTTCTCCGTGAAGTCTCATCTTCTCAAATCCGTGTTAAATTGCTTCTGACATATACATAAATATGTTGCAAAAATTTACTTTTATGCTTTTATGAATTTTTTAATTTATATTTTGCAAAAGAAAAAGAGAATAGAGGAATTTCCCATATGATACCACAAGTTTCCAAATAATCAATTAAAATACTCTTTAAAGTTATATGTGGATAAGTCCTTAATATCTATCTGTATATAACAATTCTAAATGACTGTTAACCAAAATAGAAAATTATGTAAAAGTAAGTCTTTATTTTGACAATGAGTTAATAGTTATGTTGTTGTTGTTACGACACTTGGACAAGCCAAGCTTTAAATGCCGTTGGCTATGTGAATTTAAGTCAGTAGCGTGAGTCTTTCGTTTTGTCAGAGCACCATGTAGGTGAAAGTACGACTTTTCTCTAAGCTCTTCCGATAGATGGCACCACAAAAGGATCCACTCCCTCAATTTTGGATATGATATGGAGAGAGGAATTTTTCCAGACCATTACACCCATGGTAACTGCTCATCGATCGACCACAGGACTTTCGATTCCACAGATTTAACGAGGACGTATATCGCATGTTCTCGGTGAGGTTTTAGCAGCAAGGGGACTGAGCCCCAGCTTTCCGGACGGAAGGCTGATGCTCTTACCTCAGCTCCTCATTACTCAGAGACCCTCCGGTTAATATTTTTGATTTTTCCCACTGTAAAGGTTCTTATCAGACCAATTTAATTTACTTACCATTATTTTATTTGTGAGATTTAGCCTTTATATAGTATCTGTGTAATGGAGTTTATAAATATTTAATCAAAAAAATTTTCTCATTCTCTAAATATGTTCAATTTCCGTATAGTTTTTGGTAATTTTTAATTTTAAGAATTCTCAATTTGAACGAATTTACTTTTTTAACGAATTAATGAAAATAACTTGTAGATGTAGCATGGATTTGGAAGTGGTATGAAACTTGATCTAAAAAATACATTTCTTTAAAGAATAAAAAGAAAAAGGATGAATTTATTCATTGAACGAAATTATTCATCCTATATTTCAAATTCACTAGTATAGTTGCTGGAAATATTATCCATGTTTGGCAGTTGTTTACAATATAAATGAAGATTAATCCTTCAGTACTGACAGATGATTCGGAAACATTAGAAACAAAGGTCATTTTCTGAGTATTAAAACATAGTATTCATTTCTACGAATAATATGACTACAGATTTGGGAATATTGAACACGTTTATAAAATATGCATTACGGAACAGTAGCAGCCTAGTGGTTAGGGCATCAGCCATCCATCTTCAAAGCCCCTAGGGGGTTCAATTCCCGATACCGACAAAGACTAAACTAGTACATGCGATTTACGTACTCGTTAAATCGGTAGAATCGAAAGTCCTGGTGTCAGTTCTTGAGCCATGGGTGTAATGGTCTGACGAAAAATTTTTCCCCGTTCAGATCAATAGCGAAAATTGAGCGAGTGAATCATCTGGTGGTGCCATCTATCGTTGGAGCATAGAGCAAATTCAGAATTTCACCTTTCATGTTGATCTGGTTAAACGATAGATGCACCCTACTGACTTAAATTCGTATAGTCAAGGGCATAGAAAGCTTGGCTTATCCAAGTATCATAAGAAACAACAACAAATCAGCATCACTTCACTGTATAGTATATATCCTTCACAATTCAGCAAAACAAATCAATAATAGCACAATAGTGAATTTAGTACAGTTTTTTATTTAATTTCAGGATATTTTTTTTTATTTTTATAAATAAATTAATATCAAAACAAATTTCAATTTCCTAATTAAAATTATCAATTACAATAACAAAGTAATCTAAGTAGGTGATTGATATTATTATTGTGAATACAAATTCAAAATCTAATATTTTTAATATCTTTATTAATGTAAAAAATGTGTTTTGAGATCGAAAATATTCATTGAATTAATTTAAAACTCATTATTTCGAGCATTCATGCAATAAATCATTAGTAAATTCGAAAGAATTTCGTCGTGTGGAATAATCATCATAATAATCAATGTTAATATTGGTCATTTTTTTAAATTTAGACACAGGATTTCTCAGCACCTGAAACAGGGCTTTTAATAAAGGAAGAACAAGAATTCATGAACATTAAGAACTGAGCAACGTTTATGAATATTTGAAATTAGGTGCGATTTTACTACGGAAAATTTTTTTCTAACGGAGTGTTTCCATGGAAAACATCATAGTTTGAAAGTTTTTACATTAAATCAAATCTTAAATTTTATGGATTCAGAATCTACAAACAAGTGAAAAATATGGCTATAGAGTGAAAGTATTAATTACTCTAAATTAATAAACTCTATATAATTTAATTTTTTAACAACGGCGGACAATTGGGTGACTAACCCTTCACAACAACATGGCGGGAAACTGCTACTCATTTATCATTACCCGAGGGACACCTGTGATTTTTTTCTTTACATTTCAGCTTTGATATATAATCGAAAGCAATATATATATATATATATATATATATATATATATATATATATATATATATATATATATATATATATATATATATATATATATATATATATATATATATATATATTATATATATATATATATATATATATGTATATATATATATATATATATATATATATATATATATATATATATATATATATATATATATATATATATATATATATATATATATATATATATACACTACTGGCCATTAAAATTGCTACACCAAGAGGGAATGCAAATAACAAAACGATATTTATTGGACAGATACATTATAGTGGAAAGAACAAGTGATTAGGTTTACAGGAAATTAAGATGTATAGATCTTGAGAAATCAGTACCAAGTGCAGCCACTTCTGGCTGAAATAACAGCATTTATCCGCCTAGGCATGTAGTCAAACAGAGATTGTATGGCATGTACGGGGATCTCAGTCCATGCAACTTCAACATTATGGCACAGTTCATCGACAGTAGTGGATGGTGAGTGATGGCGTGGCAATCGCTCGACTACCATTGACCACACGTTCTCAATTGGTCACAGATCAGGAGAACGTACTGGCCAGGGTAACAGTGGACCCTGTTCTGTATCAAGAAAGTTCAGAACAGTACAGGCAACATGCGGTCGTACATTATCCTGTTGAAACAAAGCATTTGAGAGGCCTCGAAGATAGGGCAGAGCCACGGGCCTTAACACATCGGAAATGTAACGGTTGCTGTTCAAAGTGCCGGTAATGCGAACAAGAGGTGATCGAAACGATTGCAAACGAGGTGATTGCAGATGACTCCATTTCTCGACTCAGGGTTCGTGACGTGGCTGTACGATCCCTTGTGACCATGCGGATAAGATGTCTGTCTTCTCTGTTGTTATTGATGGGGGTCGCTGAGATCCTGCATGACGTTCCGAATGATTGTCCTGAACCCATTGATTCCATATTCTGCTAACAGTCATAGGGTCTCGAACAACGCTAGCAGCAATATTGCGGTACGATAAACCGCAATCCCGGTAGGCTATAATCCTTCCTCGATCAAAGTCAGACACGTGCTGATAGGCATTTCTTCTTCTTACACGAGGCATTACAACAATTTTCTTTGCCGAAAACAACGTTGAAACGGAAATTGAGTATGAGAAAACTGCTGTCAAATCTCTAGTTTTATACACTTTGTAGCAAATTTCACGTATGTGGTGTGCCGCTTTCCTGGTGTAGTAATTTTAATGGCCAGTAGTGTATACATACCGATATGTCTAAAACCGATATGTCGGTACCGATATGTCTAAAAACGGACGTGTTCTGCAAACACAAAAAAGAGTTCTGAAAACCGGCCAATAAAACACGATCTGGGCGCACGCAATAAATTTGCATGTGACAGAGTCAAGAAACCAATCACAGAAAGCTGGTCCCCAGATATTCAGCGTAGGAAACCTATAAAATACCAAGCGGGTATGCGAAGTCGTCATTCGGGAACTCGCACATGCCGACGATATGAGTCTTCCTAGGAAAGTTCGCGGTGAATTGATCAAACTCTATTACCAAAATGGGATGAACGCTGCGGAAGCCTTGCGTGTGTATGGCCGCAATCATCGACAACGACGCGGCCCATGTACTCTGCAAGCTCTGCGTGATTTAGTGTGGAAATTCGAAGATACAGGCTGCACCTGTGACAAACAGCGCTCCGGACGGCCAACTGTTTCTGAGGACGTTGTCATGGAAGTGCACCATACAGTGACTGCAGGACACACAGAAACCGCAAGAGGCATAGCGCGCGTGTTGGATATTCCGAACTCAACGGTCCGCAAGCTCTTGCGCTCGGTACTTCACATGTTTCCCTATCGGTTCCAGCGCGTCCAGATGTTGGAGCCGGGTGACCCACAACAACGTCTGGACTTCGCAAATGCATTTTTGTTACGATATGATGCGGATAACGACTGGCCACTTCACATACTATGGACGGACGAGGCGCATTTCACCTTAAATGGCAGCATTAACACAAAGAATTGTGTGCACTGGGGAGAGACGAATCCTCATGCTGTGGCGCCAGTACCATTATTTGACGCCAAAGTGACTGCGTGGTGCGGCATTACAGCTATATTTGTTCTGGGCCCGTTCTTCTTTGAGGAAACGACCCCGACTGGCCCTGCAACAAGTTCTGTAACGGGCCCTCGGTATGCAGCCATGCTGAAAAATTATGTCTTACCGGAGTTGCGTCGGCTGAATGCACTCAATGACATTGTTTGGATGCAAGATGGCGCACCTCCACATATAGCGAGGTCAGTTAAAAGACTCCTGGATCAGCATTTTGGTGATCGCATCATCTCACACTATTATCCTTTTCCGTGGCCTGCGCGATCCCCAGATCTGACGCCTATGGATTTCTGGTTTTGGGGCTATCTCAAATCCAGAGTTTATCTGTGCAATCCTCAAACATTGTCGGACTTAAAGGATTCTATACGGCGTAAGATTGGAAACATCCCTCGTGCCATGTTGCGTGCAGCGACATTGTCCACCGTCTCCCGCATGCAATTCGTAATTGCCTGTGATGACACTCATGTGGAAAATGTTTGAAATTAATAAAGATTTTTTTTCTCTATGTATTCTCATCATTGAGCAGTGTCTTGTCTCTGTCGTATGCATTATTCCTCCGTGCGCCTTGAAGAGCTGTTTGTATGTGTATAACACGTCGGTTTTCAGACATATCGGTGCCGTTTCAACGCTATTTAGGGTTTTCGCATGTGCTGAACATTTTGCGATGGTAAAAAGTAGGCGTTGCTATTCGAAAATTTTGAGTTTCTGTCACTATAACTGTAACCGCGAGGGCCACTGTGTTGCCATTCACAGAATCTCGAGCGCATATCTCAAAAGAACTATATTTGAAGTATCATCTTGATCGGTTAAATAGAATGGACGCTAGAAGTGCAGATGTTGGCCTAGTTTTTTTATAATCACCCTGTGTATGTATATATATATATATATATATAATGAATTCTATAGGTTTTATAAAATACAGTTTTAGAAGTTCTTAATTAAATTTCAGATATTTCATTTTTAATATAAAAATCATTTACATTTTCATTTGAACTCTAACTTTTGTATTATATACTTACTAAAGTCATGTTAAGTAATTAATTTATAAAGTCATTAAATATAACACATGGAAGTATATTTATTGCAATGCGTTCGATAGTATTTCCTAATTGCTTCATTAATAAGTATATGAACTATACAACATCGTTATTAATTAGCTTAAGGAGTTTTCCAATGCTCAATTAATTTCAGAAGAGCTATAATGAATGTGGCTACGATACATGATATAATTTATTACCACTTATAGGTATACTTTAATAAATAGATTGCATAATGATTTAACTATGTATATATATGTGTGTGTATACTGAGTATAGAATGGCGAAAAAGTGTCTGTAGTAAATGTAAATTTAAAATGTCTTTTAGTAGTGTAAATTTAAGAAAAATAAAAATATTGAACCTAATGAATAGCTTGTTCATATTTAATTATTAGGAGAACTTAATAATTGTAAAACACTTTTAAAAATATAACAGCGACAATAATAAGAATATTTTGGAAAACTCTTATTTTTGAGAGTTACAAGCTTTTACTCATAAGTTTTAATAAAAATTCTGTAAAATTAAGGATTATTTGTAAACGCATTTAATTAAAAATCTTAAACAATAAAATTTGTTTTATTTTCTGAAATTCATTTAATAGAATTTATTGAAATGCAATTGAGTTTTGGATTTGGTATTTTTTCTGACCGAAACAAAGAAAAGATATATAATTTGCTTAACTACCGTATTTATGCGAATCTAATGCGCTATCGAATCTCATGCGCATCCCTATTTTAAAACTTTAAATAATAAAAAAATTGTTTGTCGGCGAATGTAATGCGCATCAATGGTATGAGGAATTTATTGAATCTTATTTTATACAACAATGGATTTGTATATAAACTATCAATCAATGCTATAATAATTTTATTTAAATTTAGATACCATATTTTGGTACTTACGTATTAGCGTCACCGCATCTAATTTTGTTCCAAAACTTAAGTAGTATTAGCGCGTAACCTATAATTTGAAAATATTTCTTCTTTTAAAAAATTGACTTATAATTCTTAAAAGTAAAATTTTCTCATTATCGGAAATAATTTTTTTTATTTTCGTCCTACTTAAAAAGTCGCGGTGTCGCTAATACGTAATTACCTATATTTTATATAACATTGGATTTATACATATAAAGTAGCAGAACATAGAATTAACCTATTAGTGGGCTATTGTTATGTGAAACAATCATTGTTAATTACCACTACCATATATACGGTACCTATCGTAAAATATGAACATGAAATAAATCGTAACCTTTATATCTAGCTAAGAGTTTCTACAATCAGTGATGGATAGTAAACGTCTTTCTTCTCTAATGTTTCCATCACTGGAATCCTCGCAGCTCTTTTCCTCAGAAGCAGGTTCATTTCTTCTGTCCTCATCAACATTGTCGTCTTCCTCGGCGTTTCAGAACACTTCATCTTCACTGCCATTCAATGAATTACGGTACCTATCGTAAAATATGAACATAAAATAAATCGTAACCTTTATATCTAGTTAAAAGTTTCTACAATCAGTGATATATAGTAAACGTCTTTCTTCACTAATGTTTCCATCACTGGAATCCTCGCAGCTCTCTTCCTCAACAGCAGGTTCATTTCTTCTGTCCTCATCAACATTGTCGTCTTCCTCGGCGTTTCAGAACACTTCATCTTCACTGCCATTCAATGAATTACGGTACCTATCGTAAAATATGAACATGAAATAAATCGTAACCTTTATATCTAGCTAAGAGTTTCTACAATCAGTGATGGATAGTAAACGTCTTTCTTCACTAATGTTTCCATCACTGGAATCCTCGCAGCTCTCTTCCTCAGAAGCAGGTTCATTTCTTCGGTCCTCATCAACATTGTCGTCTTCCTCGGCGTTTCAGAACACTTCATCTTCACTGCCATTCAATGAATTACGGTATCTATCGTAAAATATGAACATGAAATAAATCGTAACCTTTATATCTAGCTAAGAGTTTCTATAATCAGTGATGGATAGTAAACGTCTTTCTTCACTAATGTTTCCATCACTGGAATCCTCGCAGCTCTCTTCCTCAGATGCAGGTTCATTTCTTCTGTCCTCATCAACATTGTCGTCTTCCTCGGCGTTTCAGAACACTTCATCTTCACTGCCATTCAATGAATTACGGTACCTATCGTAAAATATGAACATGAAATAAATCGTAACCTTTATATCTAGCTAAGAGTTTCTACAATCAGTGATCTTTCTTCACTAATGTTTCCATCACTGGAATCCTCGCAGCTCTCTTCCTCAGATGCAGGTTCATTTCTTCTGTCCTCATCAACATTGTCGTCTTCCTCGGCGTTTCAGAACACTTCATCTTCACTGTCATTCAATGAATTACGGTACCTATCGTAAAATATGAACATGAAATAAATCGTAACCTTTATATCTAGCTAAGAGTTTCTACAATCAGTGATGGATAGTAAACGTCTTTCTTCACTAATGTTTCCATCACTGGAATCCTCGCAGCTCTCTTCCTCAGAAGCAGGTTCATTTCTTCTGTCCTCATCAACATTGTCATCTTCCTCGACGTTTCAGAACACTTCATCTTCACTGCCATTCAATGAATTTGAAATGCAGCATTTCTTGAAAGATTTCACAACCATTGGAGCTTCGGTGCTTTTCCAGGCAGCAGAAACCTTGTGTGCAACAATGTGCTGTGCAGCACGCTTAATTTTTTCCTATCGGTGTCAATTCATGGTTTGGCTCACCAAACCATTTTTCGTACTTCACCTGAGCGTACCCTTTAAAAGGTATATTTATACTAACGTCCAGGAGTTGTAACACAGACGTCATCCCTCCAGGAATGCTAACAAGATCTTTGCATTGGCCGTGCATCTTTTTTACGTCGTCAGTGAGATGACCACGAAGTACGTCCAAAGCATTGATGGTGGATTGGAGAGCCCACCGGGACGGCGGTCCCATACATTTCGGAAGCAATCAAGCATTAAGGATTCCGTCATCCACCCCTTCTCTTAATTTTAAATCAGGATATCATCTGGGAACAGCTTTTCATCCTTATGGGTTTTAGGGGACTTTCCCGTTTGAAGAATAAGAAAGGGGAAGTTTGCACCCGTCTGTTGAACTCTCTACTTACCTTTCTACTGCCATTTTTTCATCATAAAGAATTACTTTCTTCTTCTTCTTCTTCTTAGAATTGGGTTTGTATGTCATTGGGCACCTCTGCTTTTATCAGCATTTTGTACCATTAACTCCAAACCCAATGTTTCCTAGTTCCAGTTGCTCGGGTCTCCCACTTTATTAATAAAGTCCGATAACCCTTTAATGGAGTCTAGGTGTAACTCTCTAGTATGGATGATGCCTAAAGAGGTTAATCTAGGGAGGGCAAGAGCCTCGCATTCATAAATGATATGCTCTGCCGTTTCCTCTTGCGTATGACATTTCCAGCAGATAGGGTCTTGCTGAAACAGTCCCATCTGGTCAGAGAGTCAGTCATACTAGGGATAGCTTCCTGACTTTCACCAGAAGATGGTTTGGAGGTCATTTCTACCTCAAGTGAAGGATTCATTACTGCCCCTTTACAAGACAGCCTCTGAGTTCACTTGTCTTTTTCAGCAAGGTCAACTTCAGAGGCATCACCTGTAGATGCAGAAAGGCTTGTTATTTCTTGTGTCTTTTCAGCCACAAGATAACAATTTATAAGCTCAGGTAATATAAGTCCACCCAGCATTGCCTGAGATACTGGGCAAGGCAAATTACTCTAGAAGTTTGCCAGGCAACTAGAGGCTCCGTTAAGACACGAATACCGCGGTGCCAATTAGCCCTAGGCACGGAACGCATAACACCAGTGTTTACGGGAGCTGGTTCGCGGCCTCTGATTCTATATTCAAGGCTATCCTGTCATTCCTACAGGACGTTCGGTGATCCACCGCCTACCGACGCGCCTGGTAGCTGCTCAGGCCCCAGGAAGAATTACTTTACGTTTGAAAGTAGCGTCATATGACATTCTTCTCTGTTTGCCCTCCATTTCATGACTACGTACTCTGCAGTTTGTATCCTCTATGCAATAATGTGTCAACTGTACATGTAATAGTAAATGTAGTCGAGAAATTCAGTAATCCATTGTAACGATTTAGCGAACTGCTGGCCTTGCACTCGAATCTAATGCGCACCCCAATTTTGAATACTACATTTGGCCAAAAACCATGCGCATTAGATTCGCGTAAATACGGTAGATATGAAGACGTCTTCCACATCATTTTGAATGTAACACTATAATATATTTAAAACAATAAAGATAATCAAATTTACATTACTTGGCTTAGTAAAAAAATTATATAATTTGTGTACTGATTTTTTTATAAGATCTAATTGTAAAAATATAAATACTTTATAATTTATTTCAAATAAATATTTCAAAATAAGCACTTTTTAATGGAGTCAGAGAAATCTCTCTCCGTTAAAAGACTAAAATACACATAATAGAGGGGTGGTAAGAAAACATATTTACAAAATTCTGCTTTGCTGCGTTATTAGTTTCGAGGAAAACTTTTCGAAACACAAGTTCTAAAACTCTATATGACATAAAAATCTTTGCAGAATAGAAGGAGTCAACAAAATAACTACATCTACATCCGGCATTAAGGTTTTTTATTGTAATGAGAAAAGCAATTCTTTTATCTTATTTTTTTACCAGAATAACAAAACATTCCAGAAGAAATAAAAAACTTCTGACGAAACTAATCTCATGAAATTATCAAATAAAAGCAAGTTTCCTAATATTTCGAGGATTTTCTTAGAGAATCTTCTGATTTTAAACAAAAAAATATAACCTACATAAGTTTAGAAACTGATTTCTATATATGGTTTGTATTAATACCAAGTCTCTGTATTAAATATATAATGAAAACATTTCTGAAATGAATGTTTATAATATGAATGTTATTTTACATATATTTTGATGTTATATTTATTAACTCTAAATTAAATTGACATCGCTGGTAAATATCCTGAGTTGACGTTATTTTATTAAATTTGACGCTATTTGAGCAATTGCAATAGATATCTTTTGGAGTATATATCCAATAGATTGCAATAAAATTAACAGATATATTCGATATATTTAGCCGATTGATTTAGCAGATATATTTAGCAATAGTTTGCTTCTTTAGAGTATATATGCAATAAATTACTTCTGAGGAGTTTTTAATTCGTAACGAGCTTTATTCATATGTTGCAAGAGAGAAAACTTCCGAAGCATCTAATCTTATATAATTTTTCAAAAGATTTTGAAGTCAACAAGCATATAAAAAATTATTTTTCTCAACTATATAATTCAAAAATGTAAAAACTTACCCCCGAATTAATTCAGTTTTCTGTAAATCTACATAATTCTAAAATTGAAAAAAAAATGCTAGCTGTTTGTATATTTAGTTATTTGCTCAACTATATAATTCTCAAATTATTTTTCTCAACTATATAAATAAACTATATATATCGTAAATCTACATAATTCTAAAATTGAAAAAAAAATGCTAGCTGTTTGTATATTTAGTTATTTGCTCTATTTAATCAAAAATATAGATACTCATCATAAAAACCATCAAAACTAAAATAATGATACGTTTGAAAACAAAATCTAAAAAGTATAAATTTATTCATAATATATATTTTAGTATGAAATCTAATAAATCAAAAACTAGTTTATTTTTATGGAAATAATATTAATAGTAAAAAAAAAAGAAATAAAATGTATTCTTTTGGTTTGAAATGTTATAAAAATCATCGTTGTTTCTTTGTGAGTTATAAATGAATTCAAATGCATTTTCTCAATGGTTTCTATAATTAATAAATATGATAAAGATATTAGCGAATACTATTGAAATAATGCGGTAAACCATCTAAATGATTAATTAAAAATAAATAATAACTTGATAACATATTTTCTAAATATATTCCAACGAACTTCAGATCATAGATTAGTAAAAATGTAAAGATCACACAGTAAAGTAAATGTAAAGTGCTTCAAATTTTATCTGCGGAATATATTTTAATTACATTAAGAAAGTAATTTACATAACATTTTGATTGATAAAAATACTAACTTGCTTTTGATTACTTTATACTCGTAGGATTTCTGAGAGTAACTATGCCATATATTATTATTGTTTTTTCTTTCTACAAAATATTTGTAAAGTACATTATATTACCGCTAATCAAGCTCAAGCATTACTTTCATTTAATAATATTTTTAAAATTTCATTTACAAATACAACTTATTATAAATATTTTTTAATTAAATAATGTTCTGTATATAAATTAATTAAATAATATTCTGTACATAAATTAGTACACATATTTGCATCAATAAATTTTATTATATTTTTAGAAAATATCTATGCACATTCAACTGAGCTTTTAGTATTTTCAGAATAAAATATTTGCAGGTAGTTGTAAAAAAATATTTTAAAAAAACTTTTGCATTATTTTAAAGTTTGAAACATTAACTTTTGTTGATTTTTTCATTCTCAATGTATTAATTACAAATTATTTTTGATTTTGAGCATTTTCAAATAACGTTGTATTTAAGTATTTCAAAAAACTACAATTGGGAGATTTTCATAACATCTTCAAAAAAAATAATTCATTTTGATTACTTAACAATAAAGAACTTTACATTTTAATGATTGACTTCATGGAACGTAATTAATCTAATTACGATTTACTTTTAAAAAAGCACAGGAATCAAATTAATCTCAGCACTGTTTATTTTAATTAAATGTAAACTATTTTTTAACTATTCTCATAATTTCTGATTATACATTAAAGGAATAAGTATAGGTCTGATTGGCTGCTTAACTATTTCTGTGAATTATATTATCTGCAAGCATAGCTAATTACTTTGCCAATAGTTATTTCTTGAATCATTTATTCTATATTATAAGGAAGAGTAATTTAAAAATCATCATGTACGAAGAAACAATTCAAACTGTGGGAAATAAATAAAGATAATTCATTAAAATTAAATTTTTCAAGAAATCTTCCATTAGAAATTAATTTAAATCTTCGGAAAATTTTTGTCAAATGAATGATGCCAAAAAATTAACTTAGAAAATTCTTCCGCTGGTTTATCAATACTCACAATAGAAAAGGACTCATGTCAACAAAACGAAATTTATGAAGGAAAATGCAGTGGGTGATCGGTAAACGAACAGTTCGGACAGTGTGAACAAATCAGACAACGAATACTTTCAGAAGATTTTATGTTCGGACAACGAACAAAAACGAATTCTATTGAACACTTCTCGTCTCTCGTAGATTAATATGCAGGGTTGCCAAACCCAACGAAACAAAAATCGTTTTTCATTTCTCTTGCATTATGTTGATTGCCTATTCATCTTCAAAATTCTGTATTGGAAAAATATGTTTTCAATAGAATATTTATAGCCAAAAATAGATCATTAATTTCGGTTTTGATTTAATTCAAAATCGAAACTGATTTCATTTTGAGCGCCTATTCCAGTATGTTATTGTTCTATACGTAGTTTAGAATGACGAATTCCAGACATGAGAAATTATTCATCCTTTCTATAATTTCAATTTTAGGATCTGCAGAACGAATTTATCGATTTCTATGGTAAATGGATGATCGATTAACGAACAGTTGGGATCGGGAACATAGTCTTGTAATAAATTATCACTTTCTGTGCTCATAAATTTTTCATTATTAAAACTTTATCAAATATTTTTTTATTTAAAAACATTAAAAAATGTATGTTAAAGAGTAATTAAAAGGCACCTAATCATTTTTTTATTTGTTTAGAACTTTTAGTTGAGGCTATTTCCCAAAATTCATTTCTTTCTCTGATCTCATGACATTGTTTTTCCTTGCCCTGTTATATCACTGACTAAAAATTAATATTATATTATTCTACTAATGATAGGGATAATCCAAAAAGGATTGTTGTCAGCATCCGGGAATTCAACCGGAAAAGTAACTCAATGACTCTGTTTTAGAAATAGTGGTTCGTATTCAAGTGTCTCTGGGAATATATTCTGTAATATTCCAATACAAGTGGACATAAGAAGAAGCAAATATGAGTGATTAATTTCAACGGTAGTTGGATTTGAACCTGATATTTTCTATTCCCACTGTCCACAGTAATTTATAAAACTTGTGACTTATATGACGATTGACAAAGTTATGCAAAGATCCGTTGTTCATAGAATGTATTTCATGTTACATATACCAATTGAATAAGCTAACGAATGCATAATCTGCTTCATTATTAGCTGATGAATTAACAATTTTTAATTAGGAAATATTTCAGAACTTCTGGTGCTGATTTTTCTTTCATGAGAAAAATTAGAATTAGATTTTGAAAATGCACATTCATGGTGAATCATAAAGTGAATCAAATTTATTGTTTCATTTTACGATATAATAATTTTTCTAGTTTATCAAAATTTTATGTAGATTATTTGGTAAAACTCGCACTGAACATTTTATTTTAAAACGCTGACAAGTATAGAACGCGAGATAATTTCCATTGCCTTTTATTTAATAATAATTATTGCTAAAAAAGTGAAATTCGGAAGTCAGGCTCTCATGAGTGAAAATAGACGAAATCAGAGGAAAATGTGACCTTGCACTTAGAATATATAAATAAAAATTAAATGAAAATTTTTAATGTTGGCGTAAGCAAGACAATAGTCTTAAGATTCAAAAAAGATATTTTTCAAATATTGCATTATTAATTTAGAAATCTATTTATTAATGAAATTTTTAAAAATTTAAATCGACCTTGCTGATTTAAACTAATTATAAAGTAGATGTTGGGTTAGACTATCTTGAGGAGGCCCCTTGAATTCTCGCTAAATTTATCGCCAAGCTTGGCGATGTTGTTCTATTTATGATAACCCTAAAAGGCTATATGCATTATATCGATGGATTAGCGGCCAGATGCAAAGATATCGATGAAAAACCCGATTAAGTTTTCATCGATATCTTTGCACCGGGCTGCAAAATTCTGGGTGCGATTATAGGAAATATCAATACTCTTTAAGCTTGGAGTACTGAAGTCCTTTTAATTATGTGACTCATCTTTTAATTCCATCAATGCTATCCATACCTTTAATGAAAGAAAAATCTATTTAATTTTAATTATTTGGTAAATTTGTACTGTTTAATTTTATTTCCGAATACAAATTTCACATTTTTTATGTAGAAAAAAATAATTAAAAAAAAAGAATAATAACTAAAGGAATTTAAAGCACAAGTATTTTTGCAACCAAATCTAACATATATATCATTCTTCAAAAGCGTTAAAAATACGGAATAAAATTTATCTGGTGAAGGAAAATAATTTAACCGAAATTAAGTAAGCTCTTTTAAGTTTTACACAATTTTCGTGTCAAATAATTTTATTTTAAAACATATTTCACATAAATTAAAAAATTAAATTATTCCTTACATTTTTAAAATACAAATTTTTTCTAATTTTTTGACTGGAAGAGACTACTACATGAAGTAAGTATACGAAGGACTAAGCAATGATTTTTAATGGTAATTTAAATAAATTAGATAAGTAAATAAATGTCAAGAAACCTACATTTTAATTTATTTGAATTTTCCAGAAATTCAATAAAATTAATTTTTGACGGAGAATTAAAAAAAAAACTAGCTTATGATTACACCACACTACATGGAAAATAAGTAAAATAAAAAATGAAATCTTTAAAAATTTTATGGTAAATAACGATAGAGACTAAAAATGCCTTCACCTTAAATTCTCAGAATACCGCTTTTTAATATGAAATACACCACATAGAGCTTTCAAATTTATAATCATTTTTATTCGTAATAAATAAGAATCACATTACCTCGCTTTTTCTAAAACAGCACCTAACTCATGTGTACAGCGCCATCTATCGGCAAAGTTTTCATCTAGACGCGTTGTTATGTTTAATGAGAATATTTCCTTCTTTATTTTCGAGTGCGTATATATATTCCAAAAATACTATTTAACCATTTTTGTACGATTTTTACAGAAAACATTAATACCGTTTATATATATTCAACTTTATGTTTATTACATGATATTTCAGTACACGTAAACATATCTTTTTTTACATTATTCAATATAAAACAGTCAATATAACTATATATCGATGTGGATCCATGATGCCCTTTGGAGAAAAAAATCATTCATTTCTAACAAAATAAAAAAAAACTTTTTCCAAAATTTTTTAATGGTAATTAATATATATATATATATATATATATATATATATATATATATATATATATATATATATATATATATATATATATATACATACATATATATATATATATATATATATATATATATATATATATATATATATATATATATATATATATATATATATATATATATATATATATATATATATATATATATATATATATATAAAGCTTATAAAATAAGCATGAAAATTATGATAAGATATATTTAGCGGAAGAAATATATATATTTCATGCAAAACATTTAACAAGAAAGCTGTGATATATTATTCTTAATATGCTTCACAAATTTATAAAACTCAAAGTTAATCTTTCCATATCATAAAAAGAATCATCAGATTTCAAATTTATTATAAAAAAGTTAAATAATTTAAACAACATTTAATGAAAGGTTTTATATTTTCATTCGATTAATTTAGACATTTAGTTATATGATTAGAGACTAGATATTAATTATTATGTTTCTAGACTTATTAATATTATAAACACTCAAAAGTATATTTATATGAAAAAAGATATACTCCAATCCTTAAACAAAGAAGATTTGTTTGATTGCGAGAATTTAGATTGAGATAATTATATGCAAAATTGATACAATTATATAAATTCTGATTTGTTAAATTGATATAAATATATAAATTCTTAGAAATTGATTCATTAATTGGATGGTGAAATTGTAATTCCTTCAAGCACCAAATATTTTATAAATATCCAAAAGATACATCAAATTAATATATTTCTATCGAAAGCATCTCTTCTGAAATCAAATAAACATGTTGAGTTTTATTCATTCTCTTTTAATAGAGAATGAAAGAGCCTAGTTAATTAATTTAATTTTAAAAAGTATTTTCTTTATGATGCTAGAAAAACTCATATTAGCTAATAAAAGATTGTGACAGGGAATGTGAATTTATTTAAGAGAACATAAACAAAAATAATGTATTTAAAACTGAAGCAAATTCAAGAAATTTACGCCTCTCAAGTAGAATAAAAGGTAAATAAAATTTTAGAAAATAATTACTTCAGATAACAAAATGTGTTAGATTTGTAGTATTTTTAATAACCGTGTTCATTACAATACAATAAAGTAATTTAATTAAATATTTGCTTGTGGGATACATTCCTATATAAAATTTTGATTTATTATATTTTAAAAAACTAGAAAATTCTGTAACGTAAACTATATTTAGTAACATATGCTACAAATGTTGGATTTTGAACAATTTATATAAACTGGTGTCAATAGCCATAAAAATAAAAACTGAAATTTTCACTGAGAAGGTCACATTTATCACAAACATATCATTTATATTTTATAAATCCGGATAGAAAGCGAGAGAGATAGAGATTAACACGTACAACTGAAACAAGGAAATTCCAGATTTAAATTGTTATAAATTGCGATGAAAAGGTGTGTAATATATTTAATATTACAGAATGCTGTTGCTAAATTAAGAACATTTGCGCATTTTATGTATTATATCATTCATATATTTACGTAAAATGCGTGTCAAATATTCAAGGTTGTCATAAATTAAGACTTTCTAACTTTTATTATGTGCCGCTGTGCTTGAATGTTTTATCTACAGTAATTTAAAATTTAATGCACACCAATAAAATTATAATGTATTTTAAAAGAAATGTCTATGAAATGTTATCTTTCATAAACAGAAGAGATTTTTTAAGTACTTGATAAAAAATAATTTTTGTTGTGTTAAGGATTCGTTATTTGTTAATATTTAATTTTTGAAGGTGATATTGGGTATCAGTAATTATATTATAAGTGATTATATTATACAGGGTGATTATAAAAAAACTTTGCCAACATCTGCACTTCTAGCGTCCATTCTATTTAATCGATCAAGATGATACTTCAAATATAGTTCTTTTGAGATATGCGCTCGAGATTCTGTGAATGGCAACACAGTGGCCATCGCGGTTACAGTTATAGTGACAGAAACTCGAAATTTTCGAATGGCAACGTCTACTTTTTACCATCGCAAAATGTTCAGCACATGCGAAAACCCTAAATAGCGTAGAAACGGTACCGATATGTCTAAAAACGGACGTGTTCTGCAAACACAAAAAAGAGTTCTGAAAACCGGCCAATAAAACACGATCTGGGCGCACGCAATAAATTTGCATGTGACATAGTCAAGAAACCAATCACAGAACGCCGGTCGCCAGATATTCAGCGTAGGAAACCTATAAAATACCAAGCGGGTATGCGAAGTCGTCATTCGGGAACTCGCACATGCCGACGATATGAGTCTTCCTAGGAAAGTTCGCGGTGAATTGATCAAACCCTATTACCAAAATGGGATGAATGCTGCGGAAGCCTTGCGTGTGTATCGCCGCAATCATCGACAACGACGCGGCCCATGAACTCTGCAAGCTCTGCGTGATTTAGTGCGGAAATTCGAAGATACAGGCTGCACCTGTGACAAACAGCGCTCCGGACGGCCAACTGTTTCTGAGGACGTTGTCATGGAAGTGCATCATACAGTGACTGCAGGACACACAGAAACCGCAAGAGGCATAGCGCGCGTGTTGAATATTCCGAACTCAACGGTCCGCAAGCTCTTGTGCTCGGTACTTCACATGTTTCCCTATCGGTTCCAGCGCGTCCAGATGTTGGAGCCGGGTGACCCACAACAACGTCTGGACTTCGCAAATGCATTTTTGTTACGATATGATGCGGATAATGACTGGCCACTTCGCATACTATGGACGGACGAGGCGCATTTATCCTTAAATGGCAGCATTAACACAAAGAATTGTGTGCACTGGGGAGGGACGAATCCTCATGCTGTGGCGCCAGTACCATTATTTGACGCCAAAGTGACTGCGCGGTGCGGCATTACAGCTACATTTGTTCTGGGCCCGTTCTTCTTTGAGGAAACGACCCCGACTGGCCCTGCAACATGTTCTGTAACGGGCCCTCGGTATGCAGCCATGCTGAAAAATTATGTCTTACCGGAGTTGCGTCGGCTGAATGCACTCAATGACATTGTTTGGATGCAAGATGGCGCACCTCCACATATAGCGAGGTCAGTTAAAAGGTTCCTGGATCAGCATTTTGGTGATCGCATCATCTCACGCTATTATCCTTTTCCGTGGCCTGCGCGATCCCCAGATCTGACGCCTATGGATTTCTGGTTTTGGGGCTATCTCAAATCCAGAGTTTATCTGTGCAATCCTCAAACATTGTCGGACTTAAAGGATTCTATACGGCGTGAGATTGGAAACATCCCTCGTGCCATGTTGCGTGCAGCGACATTATCCACCGTCTCCCGCATGCAATGCGTAATTGCCTGTGATGGCACTCATGTGGAAAATGTTTGAAATTAATAAAGATTTTTTTCTCTATGTGTTCTCATCATTGAGCAGTGTCTTGTCTCTGTCGTATGCATTATTCCTCCGTGCGCCTTGAAGAACTGTTTGTATGTGTATAACACGTCGGTTTTCGGACATATCGGTACCGTTTCAACGCTATTTAGGGTTTTCGCATGTGCTGAACATTTTGCGATGGTAAAAAGTAGGCGTTGCCATTCGAAAATTTCGAGTTTCTGTCACTATAACTGTAACCGTGAGGGCCACTATGTTGCCATTCACAGAATCTCGAGCGCATATCTCAAAAGAACTATATTTGAAGTATCATCTTGATTGGTTAAATAGAATGGACGCTAGAATGCAGATGTTGGCAAAGTTTTTTTATAATCACCCTGTATATATATATATATATATATATATATATATATATACAGGGTGATTATAAAATATATATATATATATATATATATATATATATATATATATATATATATATGTGTGTGTGTGTGTGTGTGTGTGTGTGTGTGTTTATCCTTTGATATCAAAAAATCTTAATAGCATTTCTAATAGCGAATTTATATATTTAATTTAATCTCGCTATTTAAATAAAAAGGAAATGTATACATTTGAAATATTTGCAGAAGTATTTTATGGTTTATATAATTTTTTGAGTAAAATTTTTTAATTTTAGTCAATTTGAATTTTAGTTTAAAATTATTTTAATGTTTTCAAACAATTTGCTCAATTCAATTCCTATAAAATAAGATTGAGTGTTTGACAAGGCAATATTCTGATCGAAGACTAGAAGCTTATTTCTTTGAATATTCAGACTTGTATAATGAGCCTTCACTTCCACAATTTTGTCACCCGTTTGAGGAATAGATATTTATAAATGCAAAAATACTATTGAATGAGATTTAGTAACTTTAAAGGTTAAACAGTTCTACAATAAAATAAGAAATTTGTAAACAAAATTTTACTAAAACCACTTGGTTTTAGTAAGTGTTTTAATTATGGAACTGATAACCGAGATGAAATATTATTATAATGGAAATTAATTGTATTTACAATATTATTCATCATATCTCTAAAACATATTCTTAAGATAGTTTTGTTAAAATGAATTTGTTAAAAATAATGTTTTGACATGTAATATAAATCTGTCCATTCTGGTATTATATGATATTATATTCTGCAGTCAGAAATAAATTTTTATTCTAATCATTAATTTATTTGGTTTTAACAGTTACAAAATAGTTTTATTTATAGTATCAATAAGTACTTTCAAAATTTAATGCATGGTAATGAGGAAATAAATTCATTTTTCATACGTTTTCAAATACATAGTATTATCTGAAATGCTTAAACTGAAAGTTAAACATTTTATTTAGAAATTTCTATTAACTGTTGGAAATTAAACAACGAACAATGTGTAATAATGGATGTTGCAGCAGTAAACCTAAAAAAATTCATTCTGAACAATGAGTTATATGCATCTTTATTTTAAAAATAAATCATTTGTTAATTATTAAAGAAATTATAATAATGAATAGTTTTTTGTTACAAAGACACATTGTTTTATACAACAATGGAAATACATTTTCATTAGAATATATAATTTATCTCTATTGCTAGCTCAACCTCCAATCTCTAAGTTGAAAACAGTATTGCCGAAATTTACAAAATAGAAAATACGTATACTTTTTCAAACACAAACGCTTTTTATTCCCAATTAAAACGCTAGCTCTTACAATAGCTTGATAAATCTTAAAAATATAATGTCAACTATCTTAAAAAGAAAAAAGTACAATAACAAAAAGCTTACTCCAGCCAACAAATCGTCTAAAAATAGAAGTTCTGCCACAAAACAACAAAAAAACCCAATATCATCCAAAATTCTGACAATCTTTCTAAACAACAGCCTCTAAAAATAGCCCGTGTCTTGTACACAATTCAAGAAGAAGATGAAACCATAATAGAAATTAACCCAATAGAAGATATTACCAAAAATGAATCAGAATCTGAAATTGAATTAATGCCATTTTCAACAGCAGGTAAGAACAATTAATACTTATTTAGGCTCAGTTTTACTGTACGGTCACCCTTGGCGCGTTTTTTTTTGAAGCCAAATTTGGCGAACTGAGCCTTATTTTTGTCTCATGTGATTCTCGCGAGATGCTCGTCATACAGATGAAGACCAATAAGAATTAAGGTTAAAATTCAATTTTAACAAATCTAGTGTTTACGTCATCGCGATGAAATTTAAAACATTTTGTTCCATTTCAGCATTTTACTAGAAATTTTTGCGAGTTAACTTCGTAATATTTTTTTATGTGTTTTACAATTTGCTTGACAGTTTGGATAATTAAATTCCACAGCTTGTATTGCTCTTTTTCATTAATTTAAAAATTTAAATTGAATTTAAAGTTACTGTTTAAAATTGTGTCGATACATTCTTTCTTTAGTTTATGTATTTGGCATTCTTATAATTTATATTATTATAAATACTATATAATTTGTATATACATTTTTAAAATTATTGTTTCTGTATTTAATTTCTTAAAGATATTCTATTTAACAGTTCAATTAGTAATTAATAATTTATAATTATTTTTTTCCAAATGTTACTTTATTTTTTATTGTTATTCGAGTTCGGATTCTTCTGGAATTTTCGTTAGAATTCATATTCTGATTTTCTTAAAACTGATATTTACTTTTTCGAAGTTCCCATATTTTCCTTATTCGCATTCGTTTCCGAAGTAACTTCTTTTTTACAGCTCCCTCGTTCTTTTCGAAATATTTTTGTGAATCAAAATATGTTATCGAAATCAAAATATTTATTCGAAATATTTTTCTGTTTTGTTTCAATCAAAAAATTTAATGGATAATTTAACATATCAACTTTATTATTTTACCATTGATGTTTTAAATCTATAGATTTGCGTTTTTTGTTAATTTTGTAAAATTACTTGAGTACATTGATAAATACCAATAATGTATAAAATATTTGTCAATATTTTAGCCATTTTTCCTCCAGCTGTTTTTCCCGATCGGAAATTCGCCATAAGTATGACGTCATACGACCTTGGCAACTTTTTGAAAATTTAGCCATATGGTGACCGTACAGTAAATTTTAACCCATTAGAATAATTTATTAGATATATTATATTTTTTACAATACGCTCACATAATAATATAAATTTATGATTTACTAACATTCTTCTCTAATCGTCTACTACATTTTTATTCTTTATCAATTTTTTTCTTTAAAACTATAAAATAAAACGAACTTGAAAAGAAGTGAAGAATGATGGTTAAAGACAGTGTAATAGTATTTTGAACAAAATTTTTACTTACACTTTTAAATGACATGTATCTAAATAGTATCCCAACTATAAGTTTGAAAATGTGTAACACAAATTGTTATTCTTTAAAAAGTCACAGTTGCCATATTCTCGCGAATGCCAAATTCTGGTTAACATAAAAGGTTTAAAATAATTTAATAGATAGCACCAATATCAAAGTTTTAAATTAGTACTTTATTAACTCCAGAATAAATATTTAGGGTATTTGGTGTTTCTATAAATTTATAAAAATTTATTATTAATATGTTTTTAATATAAATCAATGATAGATAACCAATATATCGGTTACAACAAAAATATAGCATTTTTAGCAATAAAGTTATCCCTTTCTTTTGTACAATTAAATATCAGCAAGAAGGGATACTATTTCTTTTTTCATACTTAATGGTAAAATAACAAACTATTAAAACTAACTTTTAATTTGGTTCCGTAATTATTTTAATTTGTGATATTATTACATTTTAATTTACGTTTCCGGTATGGTTTAGAGAAATATTTTTTCGAAGATTAAGTTCAATGTATTTTTTAAGAGTAATTTGCTAAAACTTTAATCTGTTTATATTTTTTATTTACAGATGAGCCAAAACCTTCAATAGAAAATAGATCTTCAGATTCAAACCCTCCATTTATAAAATCCAGATTTTTCAAAACAGCAGCCATCTGCATCGCAGGAAGCTTCACAATATTTGCCATTTACAAATTAATCACAAAATGTAAAATTAATAACTAGTTCTTTTTATTAACTTTCAGCAGCTCTAAGGAACTTATCGGCTTCCAAAATTGCATCCTTGCTTTTGTTAGTAAGCGGACTGCAGTTTGACTTCTGAGAAGGTGTGTGAGCTTCCTACCACCTGAAGCACCCACGTCCGCCCACTTTGTGCGAACCACACATTCTTCCACGCCTGGCTCCCATGCTGCAAGAAGGCACAACTGAAGACTGCGCACGCTGCAACACCACCCGCATCACCCACTCTCCCCTACTTTGGGCGAGATGCGCAGCTTCCACAAGACATCATCTTCAACACAAGAAGAAGAGCGAAGTAAATACTGCCTTAAATTCTGCTGATTTTTCAGTTCCCCAAAAGAAAATGGGTGCAATCTTGGAAGCCGAAAAGTTTAATTTCAATAATTTTTTTAAAATGTAATCTCTATTTTTAAAACTTACAATAGTATAAGACCAAGTGGCAGGACTTCTGACTTATCAATTAGAATAATCCCGGATCAAATTTGAAATAACCTACATAAATACAGCCATTATTTCCATCCATAAATAGTTAAACATTTTCAAAAGCATAAAATTAAACTGAAATAAAAAGAGGAGCGCCACATTGGAAATAAATGCAAAATTCAATTCCATTCAAGTTTATTTCATAGCAAGTACAGGATATGCAGCAGCTTCAGATGTGTGTAACTACAACAGATTATTAAAGATATGTATTCTGGATGACAAAATTTAATCTATTACTATTTTTTCGGCTAAAATTTTTTTTAAATTGATATTCATAAATAAAATAAGTTAGCTCAGCGTTTGTTGTAATTATTTTTTTGATTACATTTAAGAAATCATACTCGTTTTTGAAAATTTCAAACAGGAAAATGTTTGCAAAACTATTCTAAATACATGAAATAATTAAGTGAATACATGTGTTTTCAACTTGTTAATTTTATCAACATTAATTAATTTGTTATGCAGAATGCACAACGAATGAGATAAATTTAAATACATTCAAGATAATATATATAGAGCATTTACAATTATATATTTACACTTATACCGATATAGTATTAATACATTAAAATATTCTGGTAATTAATCAACCTTTTAATTTTTCAATAAGAAATATAAGTTAAAGAGTAATTAATTCATTTTTATTTAATAACATTACAATATCATTTCATCATATAAATTCTAATGTAAATTTTAAATGCATTACAAAAAAATGGGATTGAAGACACGGTTTTAACGAAAATGTATTATAATACTTATTACATTTGCATTGCATATTTTCTAACAGTACAATATGAATTTATAAAAAAATCTTGTGGAATTGTCTTTGCTAGAGTTATCATTATGCAAATAAAACTTTTTCCTTAAAATATTAATTCCGAAGTTATGGATTTTAATAAGTTTCTAAGTATAATTCTTCATATGTACGCTTAACTGAAAGCAAACTAAATGGTACTAAGGAAACAGTAACACATAAAATTTTCCATTCTAATGTTACACAAGAAAGCTATCCAACATAGTTGAACAATTGCATCATTCTTAATCACGAAGTTAGCTCTAAAGCATGTTTTCTGAATAAGCAATGAAGCTTTAGCTTAAGTAATGATATAGGTCCAGGAATATATAATATTATGCATCATTTCTAGATTTCAAATCTTATTTTTGTCCCCTTAGAAATTAAGTATGAGTGAAATGCATTTCAGTAAAAGGAAGTTATATATCAGTTACGTATTGTGAATATGTTGTATTTTTAAATTAAATGTATGTAGATATATGCCTTACAGTTTTATAATAAAATAGACTCGATACAGTTTCGAAACATAAACAAACTATATTACTGAAATGAATTAAAAATATCTTGTAAAAAGTTGACTCCACGAGTAGATGAAAGATTAATTGCTTAAAACAGAAGTAAAATTTTATAACTTCCGCAACTTTTTAATTTTTTTCAAGGACAGATGAATCTGTTTATAAATTGCAGAAAACGGGGCATCCTTTTATGAAGATGCACTATTCACTTGGACAGATATCCATACCATAAGAAATATTCCATCTCGCTTTGGATAATAGTATATGGGATTAAAATTGGAAAGCTATTTCATTTCGTAGAACTTGGTCTATCCAAAAGGCTAGTGTGAGGAAATATTTGCTTCAGAGTTTTAGTGCTTAGAAGCAAAGAAAAAGAAAGCGAAATTTTGATTGTAATATTAATGATACATTATGGCCAGAAAGGAGTTAAACTACAAAAAGCCGAAATAACAGAATATGAGTTAGAAATTCTGATGTGATTAGGAGTAACCATCAAGGATTTTCATTCGTAAAACTTCATTGCTTAGTTTATTTCAGCACTGCAAACTGTATTAAAAACACTAGAAGCTGTATAGAAAAAACGTTATGAAACTTTGTTTAAATTATTAGGTCTTTGTGTCTTAAGAAGGCTATCCAAACGAAATGTGTTTTTGAGAAATAAGCTTTTTTTTCAAATTATAGAAAATATTTAAAGAAAATAATTCTGTAAGCTGATATGGTTGATATTTTGTTGACGAGTCAAACATTTTGGTGAATTCGAAGTGATTTCTATGGTCTATCAAGATTCCAATACACTTTTCACTAAGTATCTAACTGTGACCTGCATTCTAACCACAGTAAGATCGGCTTTTAATCAAGCTCGGAATTTTCAGTCTGAATTCCGAATAAATTACGAAACCTATGCTGCATTGCTAGGCAAGAATGATTGTTCCAAAATAGCTGGCCAGTGGATGAGTGGTTAGCACTTCTGCCTCTTAGGCTGTTGTTTTTGTTGCACCAGCATGCATCCCTGTACTGAGTTGGTCTCTAACAGTTAGAAAAACGTGCGCCTTGAAGAACTGTTTGTATGTGTATAACACGTCGGTTTTCGGGCATATCGGTACCGTTTCAACGCTATTTAGAGTTTTCGCATGTGCTGAACATTTTGCGATGGTAAAAAGTAGGCGTTGCCATTCGAAAATTTCGAGTTTCTGTCACTATAACTGTAACCGCGAGGGCCACTGTGTTGCCATTCACAGAATCTCGAGCGCATATCTCAAAAGAACTATATTTGAAGTATCATCTTGATCGGTTAAATAGAATGGACGCTAGAAGTGCAGATGTTGGCAAAGTTTTTTTATAATCACCCTGTATAATATAATCACTTATAACGTAGGCCTTTGGCCTCTTGGTTATAAACTTACACATTGTCAAAGCCTAACAAACAAAAAGGAATTTCTGCATTCATGCTAAAACTTTGTCTTAGAACAACTCGATTAAAAATAAAAATTACAGTCACATGTAATTGCAACGTATATATTTTAAAGAAAAAAAATACGCAAGATTTTTTTATATTTTTGCTACTTGTGTTGAAAAAAAACAGATAAACTCAATAATTGATATAAATATTTCAAACAACTTTTATCTATATTTTTGCTGGGAAAATAATGTACCGAGCTTCACGGGTTCGTGTCGATTGAGAGTTGAATAAAGCAACCACTTAATGAACACAAGACTTATTCGTAATAACTTCACTAGATAAACGAAATCGCCAAGAATCTCGCCAACCGTCGCCAAGTCGCCAAGAATCTCGCCAACTGTCGCCAAGTCGCCAAATCATTATGAAATCCGCTTTTAAACTACAACAAGTCTAAATACCGCAATTTTTGCCCAAAATGTGAGAATTTCAGATCTGTCTGAGATATTTTAAGACAAATATAATCATTATTTATAAATTTGTAACATTGCCCCCTCTCAAGGACTGCACGTCCCGGGCAGTACAATCCCCTGATAGGAGGCCAAATTTAATATAAGAGAATTTACATTTCAAGAGTGATACAGAGCACATTACATACACAAGCAACTAAAAATACAAGAAAATAGAAAAGATTAAAATTATCTATACTATTTACAAAGAGACCATGGTCTACAAATTTTTACTTTACATTACGATAAGGAGCTAATCTATCATAATGTACTACCTTTGGTTTTGAAGAAGATGATTTCCTTATACGAACCACGACGTCGTTCAGTCTTTTTAGGACTGTGTAGGGACCTTCCCAGTTGGCTTGCAACTTTGGAGAAAGTCCTTTACGTCGAATCGGGTTCCACAACCAAACTTTGTCACCTTCTTGAAATTCATGTCCTGTCGCTCTTGTGTCATACCTTGTCTTCATTCTTTCGGTCGTCAGGTTGATTCGGTCTCGAGCGAAGTTATGGACATCTTCAAGACGTGCCTGAAGGTCTCGAAGGTATTCCTCTGGCGATGAAGATGTATCCGGTGGACGACCAAACTGAAGATCACAAGGGAGGCGAAGTTCGCGACCAAAGAGCATCTGTGAAGGAGTATATCCGGTAGTCTCATGGACAGCACTGCGATATGCAAGCAGAAACAGCGGTAGCTTCAAATCCCAATCTTGCTGATTTCTGGAAACCATAAGTGAGAGATTATTCAAGATGGTTCTGTTAAACCTCTCTACCATGCCGTCCGATTGTGGGTGTAGTGGCGTGGTCTGCGTCTTGTCTATTCCGAGAATTTGACACATTCCTTTAAACACAACAGAGGTGAAATTTGTCCCTTGATCAGAATGGATTTGTAAGGGTGTGCCGAATCTGGAAACCCATTGTTGCACTAGAACCTCGGCTACTGTAGTCGCCTCTTGATCGGGGATTGCAAACGCTTCAGGCCACTTAGTAAAGTAGTCCATGACAGCTAGTATGTATTTGTTGCCATTTGAAGATCGTGGTAAAGGACCCAAAATGTCTAATGCTATTCGCTCAAAAGGTGCTCCTACGTTGTACCGCTGCAACCTTCCTCGGCTACGTTTCTTTGGTCCCTTACGTGCCGCACAGTCATCACAAGATTGACACCATTTCTCTACATCTTGTCTAGTTTTGCTCCAATAGAAGCGTTCTCGAACCTTCTGTAGAGTTTTCATTACTCCAAAGTGGCCTCCAGTTGAGCTACTATGCAATTCTTTCAAAACATCTGAAATTCTTGATTTTGGAAGAACAAGCTGCCATTTGAAATTACGTCCATCATCGGACTCCCATTTTCTGTATAAGACACCATTTCTTATATGGAGTGAGTCCCAAAGAGCCCAATATTGTTTAGTAGCAGGACTGTAGGTGGAGATATCCTGCCAACTTGGTTTCATACTGGAAGATTCTTTTAATTCTAAAATTGGATTTATATCTGGGTCTTCTTTTTGGGCTTCTCTAAGTTCTTTATCACTCCATGGGTCTGGTTTCAATGGAGGTGAAACAGTAACTTGGCGTACCGAAGGATTTACTAACTGATAGTTCTTCTCTACTCTAGAACAATATCGGCAGCTTTCATTACACGGTTTCCTTGATAGTGCATCAGCATTTCCATGAAGAGTTCCTTTGCGATGACGTATTTCAAAGTCAAACTCCTGGAGTCGTTGAATCCATCTAGCTACCTGTCCTTCTGGATTTTTAAAATTTAAAAGCCAGGTTAAGGATGCGTGATCGGTCCGGAGCAAGAACTTTCTTCCATAGAGATAATGGTGGAAATGTTCTATGGCTTTGACGATTGCCAGCAATTCCTTCCTGGTTGTACAATAATTCCGCTCTGGTTTCGATAGACATTTACTCCAATAAGCAATGACATATTCTTTATCATCAATTTCCTGCGACAAAACAGCTCCGATATTTTCGTTGCTGGCATCCGTATCTAAAATGAATAATTTTCCGGGCTGGGGATATGCAAGAACGGGCGAAGATGTCAACGCCTCCTTCAGTTGTTTAAAAGCTTTCTCACATTCATCTGTCCATAGAAATCTCTGTTTAACTTCTGTCAACTTGTGAAGGGGTCTGGCAATACTTGAAAAACCCTTAACAAATTTCCTGTAATACGTGCATAGTCCAAGAAAACTTCTTAATTGGTGGACATCTTTTGGACGACTCCAGTCCTTAACTGCAGAGATCTTTTCAGGATCTGTTCTTACACCTTCAGCAGAGATAATGTGTCCCAGATAGCTTACTTCACGTCGGAATAAATTACATTTGCAAGGATTCAGCTTCAGGTTGGCCATTTTTAATTTTTCCAGCACCTTTCGGATGTTTCTTAAATGGTCTTCGAATGTGCGCCCTACAATAATGATATCGTCCAAATATACCAAACAGGCTTCGTAGGAAAGTCCTCGTAATACTGTCTCCATCAGGCGCTCAAACGTTGCAGGTGCATTGCAAAGCCCAAATGGCATGACCTTGAACTGCCAAAGTCCTTGTCCTGTGGTGAACGCAGTCTTTTCTCGATCCTCAGGATGTATCTCTACTTGCCAATAACCACTCTTGAGATCCAAAGTCGAAAACCATTGTTTTCCGGATAAAGCATCAAGTGTATCGTCAATCCTAGGAAGAGGGTAACTATCTTTTTTGTGATGTTGTTTAACCGACGATAGTCAACACAGAATCGGGTAGAGCCATCTTTCTTCCGAACTAAAACAATAGGCGAAGCCCAAGGACTCTCTGATGGCTCAATGATGTCATTCTGCTGCATTTCCATCAGAAGATTATCCACCTCTTCCTGCTTAGCGAATGGCAATCTTCTCGGATGTTGTTTAATGGGTGGATGATTTCCTGTATTGATTCGGTGCTGCGTCAATTTGGTTCGCCCAACATCATCTGATTTCTTGGAAAAGAGATCTCCGAATTCTAATAATAGATTTCTTGCAGCATTCCTCTGTTTATCATCTAACTCTGCACTCTGAAGGAGTTCATTAATTAGAGTGTCAGGAGGCTCAGATAGTGTGGCTTGACAATTTCGGTTAATGCAGGTCACTGGAGTGCAAGTCGCCAGCACTTCTCCTTCTTTTATTAGTTTTACCTTATTGCTTAGATTAGCAACTCTTACCGGGATTACATTTCGTGAAAGGTCGACGAGTGAAGAAGCCACTAGTACTCCTTTAACGCTATTGTCAGAATCTGGATATTCAGTCAATCCATAATGAAAATTATTATCTTCTGAAAGAGCTCCGGAAACTATTGTCTCAGTTCTTGGTGGTAATGTTGTTTCACTCTTTGCAGTTATATGATGGACGGTTTTAATATCTGAATATTTCGTCTTAAAAATCGCTATGTCTTCAGAACATGAGTGTAGTTCATTATTTTTAAAATCTAACTTGAAATGGTTTTCTTTGAGAAAATCCAATCCGAGAATAAATTCGTCATTTATATCAGCGACATATGCCATATGATGGTACACGGCATTACCAAATGCAATGTTTAGATTTACTTTTCCATGCACTTTAATCTTGTCACCTGTCACAGTTTGGAGGGTAATGCAGGGCGGCGTCCAGATGAGTTTCTCACTAAGTTTGCGAGCCAAATCTGTCCTAATGATAGTTACGTTGGCTCCAGTATCGATTATCATTCTACAGGGAACTTCGTTGACATGTCCCATAACGAAAAGTCCGTTGTCGCCGCCACTTACGGAAGAAATGTGAAACAATTTGAAATGGGGCTTCTGACTCTCTGGACATCTCCGCCCCGCGAGATGGCCACATATTAGTTTCCCTGCTGTGGTGGAAGATCATTTCCACCATCTTTTCGTTTCGGGCAGTCTCTACGGACGTGTCCGACTGCACCGCAAGTCCAACACTGGATTTTCGTGTTTCTGCCACCTTTACTCAATTCTAAGTTACGAAATTTTCTCCGCAGATCTTCGATTTGCTTTCTTAGATCACAGTCCGTATCAGTAGCAGAGACGGCTCTGATTGAGTGCCGGTCTTTACGCGCGGCCTGCTGGGCAGCCTCTATCTTATGTGCGTATACTAGGGCAGATCCGATATCTTTGACATCGGCGAGTCTAAGTGTTTTCTGTATCTCCGGATCCCGCACACTATCGATGAAGTGATGGAGAGCCAGATCTTGACGTGTCTCAGCTGGGCAGTCCGAAAATGCTAGATGGGAAAGTCGCTGAATATCGGCAGCCAATTCTTGCAGACTTTCACCCGCTTTTTGATAGCGGGACTTTAACTGTAGTCTGCTATATTCTTTAGTGCACTTATCTCCAAACCGCAGCTCAAGCGCACTCGATAGGGCTTGGAAATCGTGCCTCTGCTCCTCCGGAAGCGTCTCGAGGATGTCAGCCGCGTCTCCTCTTAAAGAAGCCGCCAGGTGAAAAGCTTGGGCTCGGGGATTCCATCCATTAGCTTCCGCTACCATCATAAACTGGGTCTTGTATACTTGCCAGGATGATTTCCCATCAAATGTTGAGAGTTTAATATTGGCTAGGGATGGCACAAATGCCACGTTGGGCTCCTCATGTCTGTTTGACATTTGCTTCTTCAAGCTTTCAATCTCCTTATTGATATTGTCTAATGCTTCTTCCACGTTTCCTTCTATCTCCAGAACTTTAGTTTCTACTGAAGTTACCTTATCTTCCATTGCATTCATCTTCTCCTGAATAATGTTGGAGAATTCTTCTTTAACACTTACAATGTCCTTCTTAAGCTCCTCCTGTCCAGATTTTATTTCTTTCATCATCTCGGTGTTAATCTCTTCTTGTCTAGCTTTCATCTCCTCTTGTCCAGCTTTCATCTCCTCTTGTCCAGCTTTCATCTCTTTCATCATCTCGGTTTTAATCTCTTCTTGTCCAGCTTTCATCACAGCCATCTGCTCCGCTAATTTTTCGAGAAGACTTTTCATTAAATCCATATCCATTTTTCTTGTGACACGCTGCATCAACTCTTCAACCCCGATTCTGACACCAGTTGTACCGAGCTTCACGGGTTCGTGTCGATTGAGAGTTGAATAAAGCAACTACTTAATGAACACAAGACTTTTATTCGTAATAACTTCACTAGATAAACGAAATTCCCGCTGTAACAATCACAATTATACAGCTACAATTCGTCAGATATAATAAGAAACAGCTTCTAATCACAGGTCTCAAATACCTCAGACAGAGAACAACTAGCAGTCACAACTAATCGTCTTCACTAAACTGACTGTCTTCACAATACTGACTCTTCCATGTCGGGCTGCGGTATTTATACCTGACTTGGCGGAGAAATCTACCAATTTCGCCAAGGTTCTGGAAGCTTCTAGGCTATCTCGAAAAATATTGGTCCTAGAGCTTAGGTGATGGATGTTTCCAGAAGTATCGATTTCTCGCCAAGTCGCCAAGAATCTCGCCAACCGTCGCCAAGAATCTCGCCAACTGTCGCCAAGTCGCCAAATCATTATGAAATCCGCTTTTAAACTACAACAAGTCTAAATACCGCAATTTTTGCCAAAAATGTGAGAATTTCAGATCTGTCTGAGATATTTTAAGACAAATATAATCATTATTTATAAATTTGTAACAATAATAATATAAATTATAGAAAATAATTTTTTATGAGTTATATTAATAATTATTTTGTAAAATTTTTCACAAAAATTTTTTCGTAATCAATATATAATATTTATGAAAAATGTGTATTTTTCTTCTTCTTCTTCTTAGAGTTGGGTTTGTATTATAATGGCCACCTCTGCTTTTATCAGCATTTTGTACATTAATCCAAACCCAATATTTCCTAGTTCCAGTTGCTCGGGTCACCCACTTTATTAATAAAGTCCGAGTCATTTAGTGGAGTCTAGGTCTAACTCTCTAGTATGGATGATGACTAAAGAAGTTAATCAAGGGAGGGCAAGAGCCTCGCATTCGTAAATGATATGCTTGGCCGTTTCCTCTTGCGTATGACATTTTTCCATCTGGTCAGAGAGTCAGTCATGCTAGCGATAGCTTCCTGACTTTCACCAGAAGAAGATGGTTTGGAGGTCATTTCTACCTCAAAAGAAGGATTCATTGCTGCCCCTTCACTAGATTGCCTCTGAGTTCCCTTGTCTTTTTCACCAAGGTCTACTTCAGAGACTTCACCTGCAAATGCAGAAAGGTTTGTTATTTCTTGTGTCTTTTCAGCCACAAGATAACAATTAATAATCTCAGGTAATATGATAGTCCACCCAGCAATGCCTGTGTTACTGGGCAAGGTAAAAAAGCTCTAGAAGTTCACCAGGCAACTAGAGGCTCCGTTAAGACACCATTACCGCGGTGCCAAATAGCCCTAGGCACGGGTCGCATAACACCAGGGCTCACCGCCTCTGATTCTATATTCATGGCTATTCTGTCATTCCTACAGGACGTTCGGCGATCTACCACCTGCCGACGCGCCTAGTAGCTGCTCAGGCCCCAGGAAATGTGTATTTACAATAATGTATCCATATTTAGTTATTTTACTCTCATATTATAATAATAGATAATTCACTCTTGCAAAAACTTCTCATTTAATAAATAAATAATAATTTGTAAATTTATTTTCCCAAAATTCTTTTATTCTTTTTCATCCATTTTTGTATTTTTTACAGCAAATTTTTAATGATAATTAAACATTTAGCTAAGAACATTTAACGAAATATGCGAATCATGGAAAATGTGTTATTGAGTAATAGATATTAACTTATCGGCTATCGAAAGTTATAAATCCCTATTTATACTTCTTTTGAGTTTTGATTTGATTTTCAGATTTGATTTAAGTAATTTTTGACAAAAAAGTTTTTATTGGATGGTCAAAATAAAACCTATATAAGTTGTTACGATGAATTGTTTCACCTTATTGTGCATAATATTGTTGATAAACGATAGCATAGAACGTTAAATGATAATTATGCTTATATATCCCTAAGGAACGATTGATCTCTTTTTGGCTAAAAAGAAGTTCTTTATAAATTTAAAGAATTCACTGAAAATATTATTTAGAGACATGTTTTGTATAAGGTACACAATTAAATAAAAAATATTCAGTACATTTTGAACTATCAATGTTCGAGAAAAAGAAACTTTTCAAAACTATATTTCAGTGTAAAGGCAGAAAAATCGAATGTTGTTGTCTTGTGCAGCAGCCTAGCCTGGCATTTTGGGAGTTTCTGCTCCAATTTTCCAAATGAACCATATTTTGGTGTGGAGTCCGACTTCCTCAGTACACACATGCCATAGGGACCCGTTTATAAGGTAGGTACTCGTTCACAACCCATTCGTGCAAGGAAAGGACAAAGACAGGATAGATATAGAGAGAAAGAACATCCATCCATGCCCGAACCGGGATTGGAACCAGGGACCTCCCTATCCGCAGTCAGGCAAGCTGACCACTAGACAAGTTTAGCGGCAATCAAATTAGAAAACAGTAAAATTGAGATAAAAGGTAATAATAATATTATTTTGAAAATCTGTGAATAATTTGATTTAAAATAAACAGTTTTAAGTTGTTAATTTCACTTTAAATTTCAAAACTATATATGCAGTTTAATGCCCAATGCTCATACACACGAAATCATTTATACCAAACTTTAGCATTCATAGTATACAGAAAACTAATCATATATATTTTCCAGGAAAATCCAAGTCATAAGAATTTTCAATTGTTAATAATTAGTCGTAAGCCAAACTTATTGATGGCTAGAAAATAAATGGAAGCTAAGTTTATACATTTTCCTGGAATATCTGAAAATAGTTTCCGATTTCTACGGTGGTACAGTGTCTCGTTTCCAGGAAGAGAACTCTTTAAATAAAATATTTCTAACGTATCCTAGGTGAAACTCTTTCGTTCCGTTGGGGGTCAGTTTGCAACTGCAGATAAATATTTCGGACAAACTTCAATAAGGCGAGACCGAAGAATATTCATTCTTAGGGTAATATGAATTTTCAGGCAAAACTTTCTTAGTTCGCAATAGCAAATACATCTGCTAAACATTTTGGGATTAAAATTGTACCTATATTTTTATACCAGTATTGACACTCAAAGGAAAGTGTAACTCCAAAAATTTATATTTTAATTTATACCTATTTTAAAATTGTTTTCCAATTTTTCTTATTTTGACGTTTTGGTCATGCTTGTCGGAAACTTTTTATGTTATCCTTAACGCAAGGAAAATACCCGTTATTCATTCTAAAGGTAAAAGAATTTAAAATCAAATCGTATTCGAATTTTTCTTCTACCTATTTATTAGCTCTTTTTTAAGCATTTTGAAGCTTCTTAAAAAACACATTACTAAGCTTATATTTCAACAAAAACTTTATAATTAGCAAAAAATGTAATTAATAGTTTTATAACTGTAAAATTAATTATAAAAGTATTTTATTGATGTATGTGCCATTAAAGGGGTATATACATTCGATTGGAAACGAAGCACATTTGTAGATTATCTACATCTTAAACTGATTATTAAGGAGGCTCCTCTCTCAATATAAAAGGCTCTCACACCCCATTGACCCAGACATAGTAAAGCTAGGCCAAAGTCCACCCCCGCCAACTGTTCAGCATCGGATACCATTATGAACTCAGCGTTTATTAACAGAGGTATTCAGTAACACTAAGTATTCATTTAACCCTAAAGTTTGATGTCTATAGCTCACAAAATTCGATTATTTTTATTACTTTAATTATTCTTTTCAGAATTTTTTTTAAACTCTCTCTCTCCATGGCACGACAGCCCATGTGGGCCAAGGCCTACAGCGCCCACCTTTGTTTTCCTAACCGAGAGGCCCTGGGGTGCGAAGTATATGTGCGGATTAGGTGTTCAGCCTAACGCGAAACCCCCAGCGTTTAGTTCCCAAGCATGCTTGGTATTCAGTTAATCGACCCACTGAAGGGATGAAAGGCTGAGTCAACCTTGCCTAGCCCGAGGATCGAACCACGGACCTGTGCCTTTGGAGCGTGAAATTTTTGCAGACAGTATACCCTATGCAACTTTTTGGAGGGAAAAAGATCTAGAAAACTCCTACGCGCGCGCTACTGCTCTCACAAACATACATGCAGAAAACAAATTTCAGACTGTCTTCCTGTCCCTACCAACAGACGGAATGAAATCTTGTACCTTTCACAAAATAGACCATAACACCAACCCGTATGTGACTTCCCAAAAGTATCAATATGTCCTACTCCAACATTACAGACACTAGAGAAGTAAAGCAATATTGCACCACAAATGTCTAATTTGATTTGTTGTAACATTTTAACAAAAAGAATTGGCATTTTTATATAAAGTTTACATCTCTGGCTCACAGAATACTTATAAAAATGACATATTTTATTCCATTGTGTACCAGCGGTACGTAAATCCTCCATCTAATACATTGTTTTCTTTGGATGAATTCCAACGAATTTTTTCCTCTTTCAATAGTAAAATTATTTGTTTACCGTTAGCCATAAAAGAACAAAGCTTTTACACATTTATTTCAACACGGTTGCTACAGATAATGATGTACATAATTTTATTCCATAATATGTTATGTAAATATAATTTTGCCATCTCTAAAACTAATTAAATATTTCCAGTTTTCATCCTTAGCAGTCATCTTGATGTAATAAATAAGTAATCTTACACAAGAAAAATACTTAAATAGATACACTAATTCTTGGAGTAATGCTAAGGAATAATGTTATATGTAAAAGAAAATTTCTTATTTAAAAGATAACCTAACGGAGGGGAAAAAGCTGAAAAATTTCGGTTGCCTACAAAGCTCTACTGAGCTTTTTCGTCAACACTGTCATTTGCTTCCCATGGCGAGGCTAATACAGATCAAAAAGTAAAAGCCTGCCCTGTAAAGAACTCAGGTCCAAGATCCAAAAAAATAATTAGGCTTTAATATTAAAAATTCTTATAGCTGCATACGGACAAGTGGCTCAGTAGCTTCACGCCGCTTCCCATAAGCTCAGCAAAGTGAAGCCATCATTTTCCGCGGCCAGTGGTTGGGAGGGTGACCACGGTGCACTCTCCTTCACTGGGTTGCTGGAGCTCCGTGGGTTGGGTACGTGTCCACGTTAATATGTGAAGTCCAAAGTTGTTCCGCTGGTGTGGCGTGGATGTGGAGAGGAGGGTGCCAGCTCAGGTGTGGCCTCGTCACCTGACCGTGGTTCAAAATGACGAGGCGCCTTAAAAAGAGCAAAGTCGTACTTTCACCTTCGTAGATGTGGAGAGGAGCGTGCCAGCTCAGGTGTGGCCTCGTCACCTGACCGTGGTTCAAAATGATGAGGCACCTTAAAAAAAGAACAAATTCGTATTTTCACCTTCGTGGTGCTCTAATCCAAACGAAATACGCTCTCTTTCATTTAATTCGCACTACTAAGTTCATAGCGAGCTTGGCTTGTCTAAGTGTCATAAGCATCAACACAACAACAAATATAATGATTCGTTATAAAAATATAAATATTTCGCATAAACAAAATGCTACCATTGTTATGAAAATTTAGTTTATTTATTTATAATCTATTTTCATCCAAGCAAAAGGATATTAAATAGAAAAAATGAGTATTTAAATTAAATACAGATAAATTCATAAAGCTAATAAGATGACACCTACCTTCCAACTCATTTTCCCAGTGAAAGGCCATTAAAGCCTGGAAAACGTTTAACATGCATCGGGCTTTTTTAACTACATAGATACATAGCGGCGCAGACTAGTTAGTCCTGGACTGTACCTTTAGTTAACGGGTTTGGCCCATCATCAACTGCCTCCTAACTTTGAACCATGCTTATGACGAAGTCATATCTGAGCTGGCATCCTTCTCTCCACATCCATGACACACCAGCAGAAGGACCTATGATGTGTACATTTCCCTCCTAACCCTGGTGGCCTGGTTGGTTAGGACCTCGTTCTCATTAGCGGAAGGTAGTGAGTTCAAATCCCGGCCTACCTGAAAATCCGTCGTATTCGCTAAAGGTATCTAAGGCACGTTAAATCTGGGCATGATCCCAATGTCCTCCAACTGAAGTGATACGTCTGATGTGACAGGCTAAATATTAGTGGTCTGCTTGGTGATGCCTCAAAACCACGACGACTGTACCCGGCTGCTTCTATCTATCTGGTAGAGCCCCACTCAGGTCTAGGTACAGGGGAGAATGCTGGTGCAAGAACGCCCCTCATCCACGGAACTCCAGCAAGCCAGTGTGAGAGAATGTGTTATGCCAAACATTGTCGCAGCAAACTATGCTTCACTTTACTGATCTCAACGAAAAGCGGAGTGAAGCTTCTGAGTCACTGGACCACACCCTTTTGATTGCAATGGTTCTTTTGTTGTTTTAGCTATGGAAATCATTATTGATTTAGAATCAGTCCCTTCCAAGATATAACGGCCGCAAATTAAACTTCGCTGTTACATACCTTAGAGGCTGCTCCGATTAAACTAATTTTTATAGTTATTAGAAAAAAGATAAAAGAGAAACATGAAATACGTACATGAAGATTCATGAAAATAAACATTTTTTTTCAACGACGGGCACACTTGGGTGACGAACCCTATGCCACACAACAAGGCCAGAAACTGCTACTCATTTATACTCATTACCCAGCGGGCACCTGTGAACCAAGTCACGGAGGCGAGTAGCGTTACCCGCGCCATACCACCACAAACCCGTTTATAGGGCGGGCCACATACATACAACAACACACAAGAAATAACAGAACAGAGAAGGAAAGAGACATCCATGCCCGAACCGGGAGCTAGGAATCAGGAACGCTAGCCATTCAGCCATCGGTCGGAATTATAGCTTACTTAATGGACTGTTATTCTTAATGGACTGTTATTCCAGGACCCATAGCTCAGGAGTCAGGAGCGCTAAGCACTCAGCCATCGGTCGGCATGAAAATAAACAAAAACATTGATTTTTAAACTTTCGATGAAAAATAATTTTTAAAAATTATAAAACGAGTTAACTGTAAATAATTGTGCAATCACGAACAACTTAATTTAACCAGATAATATTTCCAATATTTTCATTTATGACTAATAATAATTGTGATTGTAAACGAAATAATAAAATAATCTTATTTCTAAAGTGTGATATTTAATTTTTAACCGTATCATTTTGTGTGTGTATATATATATATATTCGCGTGCGCGTGTAATTTGTACCTTTTTATTGTATATATAGCCCTTTTTAACAAATGTAAGAGTTACGCCACGCCTGTTGTGCAATTCCAAAAAGTACATTACCATATATGGTTAAGGAATTTCGAATTAACCAATGATGTCATCTCGAGCCACTATTCTTAACGAATGAGGGATCAGTTTGTTTTTACTTTTTGAAGGGGTAAAGATATCTCACATTTTTTTGGTTGAGCTATTGTTGAGTTGTTTGGAAATATATGTATATTTCATATATATACTTTATGTATGCAGTATCAATTATATATATCATAAAATCATAGAGAATAGTAAGCCTTATGCAAAATTTCACTAACTGGTTTCATAAAATTCGATACGAAACAAAGTACAGTAAAAATAATTTAATTTTCAAATTTAAACATTATATCTTGTAGTAAACTTTTTCTACAACTTCAAATATTCTCAGAATATAACAGAACCGAATCCTTGTATTATTTTTTACTTTCCCTATTGGCAAAGTTTCTAGGGATTATATTTTACATTAAGGTCTCAAAGTACACGATTTTTCCATTATTACAAAACTCTTTCTGATACTACTATACCTTGCCTTTTCCTATCTGATGAAAGAAACTTGTGCTCTATAGAAAATGAAACTAATTTTTGTGAATGGTCTTATAATATTCCTCCTGTTAAGAGCTTCAAAATTCCAATAACATTTTTGATCGATTTTTTAGAAAAAACTTCTTATACAGTGGCTCAGTGAAGGGGGGGGACAAGGGGGTCTATCGTGTCCCAAACGTTGTTTTGAGAGGGGCGCCAAATAGTAGTTACGAAAACATTTTTCAGAAAAATTTATTTCTTTTTAATTGAAATGTCAATTTTATTCGGAGAAATATATTTTGAAATTAATAATTATTTTCTGTTGAAGAGCTTGCCATAAATGAAAATGTTCCTATTTTTATATATTTCCATATTAATAAGTTAGTATAGTTTTGTTCGTATTAAAAAGTGTGTTCTTTTAATCGCGTTTTTCATTATCTTTTCTCACAGTTTTTTATACTTTGCTCAAGATTTGTGGTGCTTTATCATTATTTTGTATAATAAATCTTGTGCATATTAATGATGGATATATGTTAGATTTTTTCTGATGAAAATTCTGAAATATAAATTATATTGGTTAGTTTCCTTTTATGCATTTGAAATGTTTTTAGTTTCAGATTATTTACCAAATAATATGTGTTGATGTTATATCTCTTGATTTACGAATAAATAATTTAGGGAGATTCCAAAAAGGTAAGCTCATGATCTAATCTGTAACTGATTTGACTTAGTGTGAATGCAGCAAGATTCCCCATGTTCTTACGAATTCTGATTTTTTACAAAATGTCTAAATTAAGTTGCATACCTATGAAAAATTGTAACATTGATTAAACAAATAAATCTTTTCAACTCCAAATACAAGAAAACAAGATATCTAATAAATATTGCATCGACTGACAAATACATTATTAGGAACTCGCATGATCCTATTTATCATTTAGGAATTCAAAAAAAAATTTGTAGAAATTTTGATGTTCTAAATTATTACTTGACTTGATATACATTTTTTATAGTTATTATAAAACATTTTATTTAATAAACAATATTTTCTCTTATAAATAAAAAGTGTGAAGTTTTAATCTCATTTTGACTTTAATAAAATAAAAAATCACTCTCTAAAAAGGAAATTTTATAAAACTGAAATATTATTAATAAAAACTTCTCAAACTATAAAGCACTAGTGAAAATTTTTCTTTAAAAGTTCTTAAAATTTGTATTTTTAATAATCAATGAGATAGGAATAAAACCTACAAAAAATTTCAGTTCAAATAAAATGAATGGATGTGTGTAAAGTATATCATTTCTCAATTTTCAATAATTTACTTTTATAATTACAATTATTATTACAAATATATAAGTTACGCCATATTCTAATCACTGAAATTTCGAATAGATAACAAGTATATAATAATGAAATTATAGTAGCAAGAATTTTGTCAGGTAAATAAACTATATCTCAGAGTTTATTCTTTTGTGAAGCTCCTTAACTGTAAGTTGCTTAAAGTAGCATGGCTGTGTTCAATAAAATCCGAAAAAAATATAATAGGTATTTAAATATATTATTATGTATACATTCGCGCGGTATAGCTTAGGGCTTCAGTGAAACTGAATCTGGATGATATAGTAAATCTGTAGAAAACTTCATTTTAAAGAATAATACTAATATCATTATAAGTAATTAATGTTGCATAAAAATTCTAATGATTTTAATTTTAAATTTTTTTGCTGATTAAATTAACTTCGCTTGAGCCCCGTCTCCCGACAAGGATAAAAAAACTATATAAATGTTAAAAGAATCATATTAATTAAAGATATTGATTTTTATATCCATTTCATTTACTAAAATTCATTAAAAGTATCAGAAAAATAAGGAATATAAAACGTAACTGAAAGATGTTATTGAGTATTAAAACTTCTGGAGTAGCGTTACCCGCGCCATACCACCACAGACCCGTTTATAGGGCGGGCCACACATTCATACAACAACACAGAAGAAAGGACAGAGAGAACAGAGATGGAAAGAAACATCCATGCCCGAACCGGGAGTCGAACCCAGGACCCATAGCTCAGGAGTCAGGAGCGCTAAACACTCAGCCATCGGTCGGCATGAAAATAAACAAGAACATTGATTTTTAAACTTTAGATGTAAACTAATTTTTAAAAATTATAAAACGAAGTTAATTGTAAATAGTTGTGCAATCACGAACAACTTAATTTAACCAGATTATATTTCCAATATATTATATTTATGACTAATAACAATTGTAAACGAAAAATCTTGTACATCAACCCAGAGTAAAGAAAAGCTCTATTTTTACCTCAAGCTTTGTTGTAACCTTAGTCTACTGTCACGTTATACTCGTAAAAAAAAATTCGCGAGGTGGTTGAAATTGCGATTTCTCTAGTAATAGTTAATTACATTGAGGTTCGAAATCAGATGTACTGATTCTAAGGAACGAAGCTAAATGGTTATCTGTCAATCTACATGTGGTTTTTAGTTGAAAACATTTTTTCACATATATAAGATGAAGCAAACATAGCTCTGACTTTCTGGGCAGCCTGGAGCTTAAAATGCTCAATCTGCTGCATGTGAGGTTCTTATTCACCTAAATTGGATTCCCACGTATATTCTCACCGAGAAAGAGATGACGCTATTTGGCGCCAGTCTACAGCTATAACAAAGAATTTCCGCTTTAACACTTCAACGATTACAGATGTCGGTGCTTGCTATTTCAGTCGATTTATGTTTTGTAGAACAAAAATAGAGAAATTAAAAAGATCATACCGTCCTTTGAAAAAAAAAGGGAAAAAATAATACTTAAACAAAATAGAAAAGGAGATGAAAATTTAATATATAATCATATTTTAATTTAATTTCTGTTGGATTTACAAATTAAAATCCTATCCACGGGACACATGAAACCTTCCGGAGAACCGGAGTTGGCCCCCGGGCTGTAGATTGTCCATCCATGGACTTTAACATATTAAAAAACATTGCTACTAAGTATTGTTTCTCACAATGTACTTTATATATTAATCTTTAAAATGATGATATTGACAAAGTTTTCCGATACTTACTCAAATTACTGATAGGGTTTTAAAACAAACAAGTCGCAGCTTCACAATATTTTCTAATAATTTATAGAAACAGAGTTGGTTAAACAAACAATGGGTTAATCATAAGCAAAGTCTATTGAATCTTTGCCAGTTATTAAGATAGATATAATTATTACACTGCGCCAAATGGATGGAAATTCTTAATTGTATGAAATCAGATAATTCACAAATGTTGTTTTTATCAGAATCAGAAAAAGCTAATGCGACACAGCGAAATATGTACACCATCTATATCTCACTTGATGTACGCCGGAAATTTATCAAAGTAAATTTGGATTCGAATATCGTGAATGGTAGCCATTATTATCAAGGAGAGAAGTAAGATTCTCAAAACATTTCAGCGTTATAATTTTGATGAATATTAGGAATTTCAAAGATTTAACTTATAAGCGAACAAGAGTTACGTTTAATGGAATGTTTTCCTTCATACGCATTAAGTAAAGTGAAATAAACTATATAATAGGAAATTATATATATATATATATATATATATATATATACAGTAAGATACGTTCCATCAAAGTAGAGCGTAATGCGAAACAGTGCTAAACGAGGTTATCTTTACATGTAAATATTGGGGTTAGGGAAGATGGCTAGGAAGTTGGTTAGGTATTAAATTTAAAAAGTATGTTTTTTTAATAAAAATAAAACCAAACATTTATTTCTTAAAGCCCAAATTAATACCACATTATTATTTCTTGCAAAAATAAAAACAAAATATAAATAACAAAACAAATATTCTTAAAAAATAAATAAAATAAATAAAGTTCTAAGTCAGTCATATTTAGTTAGCCTTCCGCGTTTTCAGTGTTCTGCCTTTTTGTCACAAAAGCATCTAATGTTGTTTGCCTTTTTCTTTTGCGTTGTTCTCTTAAAAGTTCTTCATAAACGGATAGAGCATCTCTAACACCACGCCTTACTTTTGAGCTCCTGTCAAAATTCGGATCATTTTCAATGAATTGATCCATTATTTCAGTTATGGTAGACAAACTCCTTCTTACAAAGGCCTTCGAAAGTTTTTTTTGCTCTTCTTCTGAATCACTGCTGTCAACATTTTTGTTTTCTTCTTGTTCAGTTAATTCCTTGAGCTCATCATTAGAAAGACTAGCCGCTGCTTCTTGAATTATTTCTTCGACATCTTCCACATTTACCCCTTCAAAACCGGTTTGCTTCATTAATTTCACCATCTCTTCCACTATTTCATCCACATCGACAGAGTGTCCAAGGACATCGCTCTTACTTAAATCCGGCTAAATATTCTTCCATACTCCTTCCAAAGATCTTTCTGTTACCTCATTCCAAGAAAGGCCTATGTTTTTTACAGCATCCACGATGTAATTTTTCAAAAATTCTCTTATGGACTGGCTCTCTTCTCCGTCTGTTTTTTCAAACATTTGCTTAAAGGTTCGCCGCAAGTAATAAGCCTTAAAATTTGATATAACGCCTTGGTCAATTGGTTGAATTAAGGCAGTTGTGTTAGGCGGCAAGAAAACCACTTTGACTGGAATGCATGTTGTTAAGTCTGATAAATTTGTTGGGTGGCTTGGAGCATTATCAATTAACAGAAGTGCTTTTTGTTCAAGTTTTTTAATTTCGCAATAACGTTTAACAGACGGGCAGAAATGTTCAGTGAACCAATCCTGAAAAATTTTCGCAGTTATCCATGATTTTTTATTAGACTCCTAAATTACAGGTAAAGTTGATTTAGATATGCCTTTCATCGCTCTTGGATTTTTGGAATGGTAAATTAGTAATGGTTTTAATTTAAAATCTCCACTTGCGTTAACACCTAGTAGAAGGGTTAAGCGATCTTTTGCAGCTTTAAATCCTGGTGCCCGTTTCTCTTCACGGGACAGAAATGTTCGTTTCGGCATTCTTTTCCAAAACAAGCCTGTTTCATCAACATTAAAATCCAATTCTTGAGGATAGCTTCCTTCTTCAATTATTTTTTTAATATCGCTGGAAATTCAGCCGCCGCTTTTGTATCACCACTTGCTGCTTCTCCTGTAATCTTTATGTTGTGAAGGTTATTTCGTTGTTTAAATCTATAAAACCATCCTCGACTAGCAATGAAAGTTTCACTTGTGTCAATTGTCTCAGCCTGAATGTAATTAAAAATTCTTCTAGCTTTTTCCATTACGATAGATTGGCTTATTGCGGTCAATTTCGTCGTCAATCCATATACACAGTCGTTTTTCCATTTCCTCTAAGATATTATTTCTAGAACGGGTAATTCTAGTTGCAGAGCTTGACGTAGTTGTAGTTGCCGATGACAGTATTTTTCTTTATTCTTCATGATGGTCCTTATTGTTAAAGTTGGCAAATTCAATGACGCACTAATTAGAGTTTGACGTTCACCACAATCTAATCTTCTAATCACTTCCATTTTAGTTTTGAGTGAAATGCTTTTTCTGGTTGCTTTCTTTTCTTTTTCATTATCACCCATAGTAAAAACTAAAGATCAAAATATTTGACACTGCAATATAGTATTAAATATGTAAATTAATACCTACTTACAATAATGTCAACAAATGTTTCCAATAATAAAAATATGTCTGTACAATACCGCACCAAACAAGAAACACAAGTACACTCTTTCGGATATGTATTTGAAACCTATCGCTGCATAATATTTCGGGGAATCCCCGTATGCTGCGAGCGATTTCGTGGAATCCCCGGGTTGAAATAAAAGAGCGCTAAACCGAAACAGCGTTAAGCGGGGTCTTACTGTATATACATTATAAGCACAAATCCTAAAACTAAAGAATAAATATTCCTTTGATAAAACAAGGACAAGAATATTAAAACAATTGTTGATGTAGTTTAAATTGTGAACTATTATTTAGTGAAATACAGCAAATTTTGTTTTTCAGGATTACCATTTATGATCCTGTTTCTTTTATTATAATTTCGGTAGTTTATATAAAAAAAGTATCTATACATACCCTGATAAATATATAGTTATTTTCTCAAACGCATTAAACAATTCATAAATTATTTGGCTTGCATTAAATTATTAATGTATCAAAAATTAATTTCCTTAAGTGCAAAATTATTCTACTTTATTTATATATAATGAAAAAAACGCATCATATCCTTTGAATACAAATTATTGGAAAAAAATGTATCAAATATTTTTATTATATTTTTCTTAAAATCACTTATTTTATTGCTTATTGCATTTTTAAGTATTTAATTTCTAAAGGAATGTCGTAAGGAAATGTTCTAATCTAAAGCATGGGTTCCTAAACTTTTTTCTAGGCGACCAAACTTTTAAAGTTTTACAATTTTCGGTAGACACCCTGCTGCATCATTTCTACTGTATTTCTAAAACTCCTAAAAAATATCACCATGAATTGAGAGCGTTAACAAGAAAAAAATTAGCACATTTTCTTGTGTCGTATTTATTAAAATAATACTTGTGGTTATACAAAATTATAAACATTTATTATTACAATTTTATTATTATTTTGAATTCAGTGAAGAAATTTTACAATAAAATTTTTAATTGTAAAATTTTTTTGCGACTGAATACAAAACTGTACAATAATATTAAGTAATACTGAAGAAAAAATTGTATTACATAGAAAGGCAAATAGTTATAAAATATATATCATCCCTTTTTTTTCTTATTCAAGCTATCGAAAAACTTTAATTTTTTGAAAAACATTTTTTTTAAACATTTATAAAAACTTTCTTATGAACATAAATCAATGAATACTCTCACACGTGATGCGCATATCATGCTGTACTATATTCTAAAAATAATTTTTAGTAAATATAAATCAAAATAATAAAAAAACTTATAGGAATAACATCAAGTAAAGGTTTGGTCTATTCAGAAACTTTATTGAGTGGAGTTCAAATATATTGTTTGATGAGCACACAGATTTGATTTTACATCAGGGACCCCGTGGATTGAAGCTCAAATATCGTTACATTAGCTCATCACGAGTTTGATTTCACATCAGGGACCACCTGCAGTGAAGCTCAAGTATCGTTTTATGAGCTCACGTGTTTGAATACTTCAGGGACCCCGTGCAATTAACCTCAAGTGTCGTTGCATGAGCTCACGGGTTTGATTCCTCATCAGGGACCCCGTGGAGTGAAGCTCAAGGGTCGTTACATGAGCTCACGGGTTTGATTTCACATCAGGGACCCCGTGGAGTGAAGCTCAAGGGTCGTTGCATGAGCTCACGGGTTTGATTTCACATCAGGGACCCCGTGGAGTGAAGCTCAAGTGTCGTTGCATGAGTTCACGGGTTTGATTCTCCTCATCAGGGACCCCGTGGAGGAAGGTCGGCACCGTGGAGTGAAGCTCAAGGATCGTTGCATGAGCTCACGGGTTTGATTTCACATCAGGGACCCCGTGGAGTGAAGCTCAAGTGTCGTTGCATGAGTTCACGGGTTTGATTCATCATCAGGGACCTCGTGGAGTGAAGCTCAAGGGTCGTTGCATGAGCTCACGGGTTTGATTTCACATCAAGGACCCCGTGGAGTGAAGCTCAAGGGTCGTTGCATGAGCTCACGGGTTTGATTCCTCATCAGGGACCCCGTGGAGTGAAGCTCAAGTGTCGTTGCACGAGTTTACGGGTTTGATTCCTCATCAGGGACCCCGTGGAGTGAAGCTCAAGGGTCGTTGCATGAGCTCACGGGTTTGATTTCACATCAGGGACCCCGTGGAGTGAAGCTCAAGTGTCGTTGCTTGAGCTCACGGGTTTGATTCCTCATCAGGGACCCGTGGAGTGAAGCTCAAGGGTCGTTGCATGAGCTCACGGGTTTGATTTCACATCAGGGACCCCTTGGAGTGAAGCTCAAGTGTCGTTGCATGAGCTCACGGGTTTGATTCCTCATCAGGGACCCTGTGGAGTGAAGCTCAAGGGTCGTTGCATGAGCTCACGGGTTTGATTTCACATCAGGGACCCCGTGGAGTGAAGCTCAAGTGTCGTTGCATGAGTTCACGGGTTTGATTCCTCATCAGGGACCCCGTGGAGTGAAGCTCAAGTGTCGTTGCATGTGCTCACGGGTTTGATTTCAGATCAGGGAGCCCGTGGTGATGTTCAAAGTGTTGTAACATAACTTTTAGATTTTATTAAATGACACACGTAAAAATGATTAGCTATACTTTCATATGAAAATTGATATGAATTCAATAGCACTTGTCAAAAATTGTAACGATAATAGTTATGCATAATTCATTTTACCATTCACTGCATAATTATTATATCAGAATTTATTTTTTAAGAATCTTTTGCAAAGGCTCATTTGGAAAATAAAATATTATAATTTTTGCAGCGGAAATTTGATGAAACTAAAAATATTTTTCTGGTTCACAATAATGTAAGTTGCACAACAATCAATGAAAATATCTACACAAGACCAATATACACAACATCATGGTACAAAACACTTTTAAGCAGAGGTGTCTTACTTCAGATAAACTCAAAGTAGAAAAATATACACAATATATTCTGTTTGAGAGTGCAACTGTGTAGTTACATGAACCATATTAGAATTATAACGAAGTAAATTATAAAGTATCAAATCAATTTTAAGATTTAACTACTGACCCTTCCTTTTTTTCTATTACATTTACTTTTCTACTTCACTAATAATTCTTTTATTTGTAAATGTAATTTATTTTTAGAAACTTTTTTACATAAAATATTACATCAAAATATTTAAGAGTAAATAAATATGACACACTATGTGACTAGATTTTGTTGTTCTCAAAACGTTTTACACACCTATTACATTATTCTCCTAACATAAAAAGTAACACATTTTGTAAGCGAGTACAAAAGTCAACTTATAAATGACTTTGCAAAATATTTATTTTATTTTGCATCAAAACTACACATGAGTGAAGTTCTAACTCAATAAATTCCTTTTATGTTTGATTTAGTAGTTACCCAGAAAAATGCTTAATTAATATATATGAACAATTATACAGAATAAAGCACACACATACATCATTTTCAAATGTAACAGAAAAATATTCCTAAGTTTCTAAATCTACGGTAAATTAAATACAATAATAATTATATATATATATATATATATATATATATATATATATATATATATATATATATATATATATATATATATATATATATATATATATATATATATATATATATATATATATATATATATATATATATATATATATATATATATATATATATATATATATATATATATATATATTAGATTCTGAACCAATAAATGGTTGTGCAAATCTGAATTATCAGTTTGATGATGTTTAAAATATCAGTAAAAATTTTGGAAAAATGCAGAACTCCTTATTTTAATACAAATAGAGATGCAGATATTTAAAAAGATCTGGGTATTTACGCCATCGGCTACTATCAAAAAAAGACAACAAATTGTAATGCAAATTATTTCTGAGTTAATTTTCTTAGAAAAAATCTAAAATATGAGAAACTTCTAACATGTTTCTAGAGATCATATAGGAAAGAGTTACTATTTTTAATAAAAATCCTTATATTTAAACATTTTTTGCATTATTAATTTATTTATTCGAAAATTTCACCAATGATACAAAGAATGACAATTGCAATAATAAATTTAATTTTAGTGGTTCTGAGATATAAAATTTAAAACTGTAAATTGCAATTGTTTCTTAACTAAACATTTTTTAAATTATTTTTCAATAAGTTAAATTGAATTTTAGAAAAAAGCACAAGTTATTTGAAAAAAGCTGTAACAATATAAGAATCATCATTCCACTATAAATAATTATCATATAAATCTTAATCAGAAATTTCCAGTGACAATTTCAGAATTTCTAGATTAAAGATTTAAATTAGTTTTTCATTAATTATTATTTTTATAGAGGTTTGGTTTTAAATTTATAACAAATGAGTTTATCTTTTTTTTTTAAAGTTTTTACTAAGACAAAGCATATTATTGTAAGTTTTTACAGCAAGAATTTTTTCAAGTTTTTTTTATCGCTTCATGATTATTTTATGCACACAATGACTAATTATTCCATTTCAATTTAAAGTAGATTCTGAACCACTACAAATAACCATGCACAGGTGGGATTTGAAATCATGATCAGTTGAATCGAATTCAAGAGCACTAACCATTCGGTTACCTTCTCGGCTTTTAAAACAAGAGACTTTTTTCTTCAAAATATTCCACCAACAGATTTAATTCATGATTAAAATTGTATTAGAACACTAATAGAATTGAAAATATATATATATATATATATATATATATATATATATATATATATATATATATATATATATATATATCTGTGTGTGCAAGTATGCATATATTCATATATATACACGACTATTCAAACATATGATGTACAGTTCAGAATAAATATTCAAAATAAAAATCTTGGACATACTTAAAAATTGGTAGTTTCATATTTCTCATTATTATGCTAAAATTGGATCAATGAATTAACTAAATTACTATTGCACAGCAAAATTTTCAGAGAATTGCACTTTTAGGTTCACTTGGTGAAAATGACAAAAAAAATGAAGTTGTATTAAAATTGCCTATTTCCTACTAATTTTGAAATAAAGTAAAATTTTAAAAATAAACTTAATTTGGGTTTTACATAATAGTAAATTTTTAATGTGATAAACTTAAGCAAACGATTCATTATTAAAACAGTTTTATTATTTTTCAAATCATTTTTATATTAAAAAGAATGGTATTCAAACCAAATAATTAATTCCTAACTATACAGTTTAATATAGCCTTACGTTTAATATACGTTTAATGATTAAAACTGATTTCTTTAACCACGCCTAAATTTAACCTTTTTTTTATTCAACACCATAATAATTTAGCTTGTGATCATTCTGATGAATTCCGATTATAAAAAATTATGCCAGTCCATGCTGTTTTTTAAGACAAAAGATATTCAAAGCAATAATTTAAAAAATATGCATTAACAGCTATCTTACTATTTTCAGGTAATATCTAAATTAAAGGAAAACATGCTTAATAATTTAAAAAGTTTAATTTTGAAACAAAAATAATAATAATGTTGCATAGTAAATTGTACAACAAAACTTTCATTTAATTTCAAAATACAACTTGAAATAAATTTTTAGTACACCTTAAGCAGACAGATTATTGATAAGGGCAAACAGCGAAAAAATCATTTTATTTTTTATGCATTTTTTATTCGTTAGAATTTCAATGCTTTGCATTCGTATAAGCCATGCAATGTATAACTGTGATTTAGTATTTAATAATTTAAAAAAAAAACGAAATAAAATTAATGAACGGTTAACTTATTTCTTAGTCTACATCAAACATTTATAGACAATTGGTGTCAATGGCAGGAAGTTTTTCTTTAATAGCTCCATGCCAATTTTTAACGATATAAGTTTGAAGAGCAAAAAAAAAATCGTTAACTAAAGAGATGATTAGTGATTGAAATATTAAATTTATATTTTTTCAATTAAATTTTTATGCATCTAATTAAATTAACAGCAATGAACTATTATCATAATCTTTAACTATTATCTTAATATATTGTTCTCAGAATTTCCATTTAACTTTTTAAAATGAAAAATTTTATATAATTGTTATATAGAGGAATTATAAATGTTCCGAACCATAAAAATATTGCTTTAAATTAATAATTGATTCACTTATTTATCCCTATGTCTATTATTTGTTTCACTTTTTATAGTAATTAATGGCGAATTCTATCAGCTAAAAAAATGGAATGATAACAAAATAAACAAAACTATATTGCAGCGTAAACTGGACGCCATTATGTAGTGCGCAAATACAGTAAAAAGTTTTAAAAAATTTTCGCACGGTACATACTTTATTATCCGATAATTACCATTAAAATAAAAATAATGGTATTTTCTAAAAGTTAAGAAAAGTTAGTAGATGTTGCAAATTATATAAAAAGTATGTTATTGAAAGGAAAATTTTAATATTATCAGAAAATATGACTCAAGTATTAGTAATGAACAGTACAACAATTAGTTAAAAAGCACCACAAATTTTGTAATAAACTTTAAAAGATAAAGAATAAATTTCATAGTAGGGAACGGCGTTCTTACTTACGAAGTTCAGGCTGACGAAACAACATTCAATTGAAAAGGAGTGCAGAAAAACCTACAGAGCACAATTTCTGCGCATGCATGCATTTCCTCCTTTGTTCTTCACAGCAGCCAATGAAATGATGTTAAAAAAATGCTGATTTCGTCATTATCTTTGTATTCAATGTTTTGACGACAAAATGTTGTCTTTAGGCATAACAATTTTTTATACTAACGGAAAACAAAGAAGAACCGCGTTCCGAGTTAAAATATTAAGTTAGACAATAAATGGGAAAAAAGAATATATGTTATAGTAAATTATACAACATAGGATATTTTACAAAAATATACAAACATTACAATAATCAAAAAAAATATTTTCAGTATTTTACATTAAAATTTTAAATTTCTTCATTTTTTAAGCTGAACACTTCATTAAAAATTACAGAACGGTACTGATTCAAGTAGCTTGTTGCATTTTATCATATTTTAAGAATAAAAAGATATATTTTACTCTTAATAGTTTTCACTGCTACAATTATGGAGGAAACTCTTAAGAATAAAAAGTTATTTTATTCTTAAGATAAGAGAGTAAAATGATTTTCTCATTTTTGAGGTGCTTCGATTTTTAAATTAAACTTGATATTACTTGGTTGGTGTAATTTGGTGAAGTTAAAGAATTTTTTTTTATGTAAATACACTTACACAAATGATTCATAGATTATGGTCATGACATCTGTAATTGCCATCAAATTTGAAAATTTCCAGTAGGAAAACAAGGAAACTTTTTATAGAAAATAATGAGTGATTTAGAAAACTAATCCTTAAAAAAATTACTAAAAATACACCATTTTTATTCAAAATGAAATAAGAATAACTTAAAAATAAGAATACATACAAAACAGAAGGAATACAGAAAGAATTAATTAAAAACCGATATTCGAACAATTTTACTTTTCTGTAATAAAATGATTTGGTTCAACTTTTGTATTTAGATTTAGAAATTTGACTGTTTTTAATTACTGACAATTGATTGGGATCATCTGCAAATGGAGAATGTCACCTTATACTCTATTTAATAGAAAGTATATATTTTAAACTTTCAGCAAAATTAAGATAATTCCTTCCTAACAAGTTGATATGATTTACATCAGAAATTCAAATATTTAAGAATAGAAAAACAAATTTTTCACCATAAACTATTTTAATTTGAATTACTTAAAACATTATTTCTGAAAACAAATTTTTAGTTACTATGAAGATAGTTTTTTGTTTGACATTTTAAATAAATTCAGTTATTTTTAATATTTGAATTTATTAAGATTAAATTTATTGTCATATTTGCAGTAAAAATGTGTATTTTAGAATAGTTTATCAATTCTACAGATTAGTAAGAATAAAATGTTTCATTCATAATATCTGTTTTTGGAAACAGTACAAAATGCCTTAATAGTTGTATTTGATATAGAAATTAAGTTAATTGAAAAGATTAAAACAAATAAACTGTTACAATGACAGTTCCATTAATTGAAATTTAAAAGTTTAAAAAATTGATATGTTATAATGCATTGCATCAATTATTAAATGCAATTTTGCAAATACATTAAGTATTCTATTAGAAATTTAGTTTTATACTTTAAAACATAATTTACAAATCTTTTTTGTTTCAAAAGATAAAAGTAACTAAAAAATGTAGGAAGACTGTATTCAAAGAAGACAATTTTTGGAAATTTTAATCTATAAAATCTGAAAACAAAAGGAATTTTTACAAAACAGGACATAAGTTAATTTAAAAATGGAAAAGAAGAAAAAGAGGGAATAGTTACTGAAGCTTGCTATATAAATGCTAATCCTACTTTTATATTTCCTTATTAATAACAATTTTCCATAGCTTAGTTAATTTTAAAAATTGTATTCTTTTAATCATGCTTTCGATTTTCGTTTCTCAATCAGTCAGATTATCGTTTTTCATTCCATCAATTCTTTCATTTTCAAGTTTCATACTTTGCTGAATGTTTATAATATTATTGTTTTGTACAACAAATCTTGTAAATGTATAAACTACGAACATATCTTAGTTTTTTCATATAAAATTTATGGAATAATAGATTGGTCGGTTCCATTTTTTTCGTATGTGAGAGGTTTTTATTTTAGTATAAAGTTATTTACCAAATTATTTGTGTTAATGTTATATGGTAATTTTTAGATCTATTAACTCAGGGAGATTACGGAAGAATAAGTTCATGAAATACAACTTATTTAATTTTGTAAATACACCAAAATTCACAGTGCCCTTTATGAGTTCTAGTTGTTATATACTGGTTGTTTAAATCAAGTTATATTCTAATGAAAGTGGTCACAATTATATTAACAAAGCAAATAAGTTCGTTTTAATCAAAATAAGTAAAAAACGTTCAATGAATATAATTTCCACGGGGTCCATGATGATATGCTTACAATTCAAAAATTAGAAACATAAACTTTTTTGAAATTTAAGTGATTTGAAATATTGTTTGACGTGCTATTTATAATGTCTCATAAGCAATATTTCGCAATACTACTCATAAGCAATATTCGTAATATATAACAAGCAATGTTTCGTTAATATTTTTATTTCGTTTTATAATGAAAAACGTAAAATTTTAATCTAATTTTGACTACAATAACGTAATAAAAAATTACTCGTAAAAAAAGAAAATTATAAAACTAAAATATTTTTATTGAAAACTTGTAAGAATTTAAATGTGTTAATAGCATCAGAAAAATCTGATTTTATTTAAGTTATCAAGAAGTGATTTAGAAAGATCAGTTTCAGTTGTTATTGAGACTTTGGGAAATTATATTATCCATTGTCCCAAAATAAAAATAAAAATAAAAAAAAACCTTGTATTTTTATCTCAGGCTTTTTTGTAGCCTTTTAGCCTTGTATCGCGTTATACTCGTCAGGAATTTCTTGTTGAGACATGTTTCCTTTCAGCGGTCCCCTTTGTCCAAAATATTGTGTCCGACACCAGACTGACCTTCAAAGAAAGGGGGAAATTTTTCACACAATATTATTGCAGTATACTGCGTAGGGAATCGAAATTGAGGGGATCGAGAACTAATTATCTCCAAATTCTAGGAAAACAAATAAACTTTTTTTCTTTTTTACTGTTCACATCGTTCGTATTTCATTTCTTCCCAAACACCCCTTCCTCATAAGCAAAATTTTAAACTTTTGAAAATCTGGAATTTTGACATTTAAAATATTGCCGTAAGGTATATTTTCTGTCTGCTATGTATTATTTTTATTTGAATATTTAATTGATATTTTTGTCAAAATAAATATTAACAGACATATGCTTGCAGAGTTTTGAAATTTAAATATTATATTACTTATTATTTAAAACTATTCATTTAAAATTAATTTATTTAATGTTTAAATGTTTTTATTCAAGAAATAATTTTTATTCCATTAGTAATTTTGTTGACTGTAAACCTTGTACTGAAAAACATTTGTGCTTTTTTCAAATGGTAAAAGTTAAAAATGTTTTTAAATACTTTTTATACGTTTTTTTTAAATTTTTCTTTTTTGTATGCTTAAGAACATCTTTTTTAATTAATTAGTTTAATTTAGATAAAATAAATCTTTAATTTGAAAAAAATCCTTCAAAAAAATTATAAAGAAATTGGAGAATACTCATTCTACATTGTAAAACCTTAAATATTAAGATCGTCTTTAAGTGATATAAATTTATTGAAAATAAAATTATGCCATTTAATGAATAGTACTTTCAAAGTGATTCTTAATAGAAATAGATTTTAATATTATTAAAGTTTGCCCTTATTTTAATCATAAAATATATTTCCTTACCTTAAGAAAATTCACTTCTAAAATAAACGATTGAGAAAAATTCACTAAATAAAATTATGCGATACTATTTTTAAAATATTTTTTTCAGCACTTGTAATAAGTAATCCTAATAATAATTGGAATCAATGAAAAACTTTGAAAAACAACATAGAAAAACAACATATCGGTTTTGGGAAGAAAAATTATTAATACGAGGGTTACTCTGAAATTTTGGAGATACGCGCAGACGCGAGAATTTACAAAATAAAAATAACGGTTTAATTTTAAAGTATAAAGTATTTTAACACAGAAGACGATTTTTTACTGACTTACTTCAACTTGTTTAGCGTGGAATAAATTTTAAACAGAAGAAAAATTGGAGTTGACGCGAGAACATTTTCGCACTACGATTTCAAAGCAGGATTCAATCAAGAAGAATGCGTTCAAAGGTTGCAATTTGGTGATGAATCTTCGGCTCGTGCTACTGTATTCAGATGGTTTAGAGATGGTTTAGAGAATTTAGAAGAGGTCGCAATTTTCTTCAGGATGAAGAACACACAGGAAGGCCGCCGTCGGCAGTCATCCCGGATAATGTGTCTGCCATACGAAAAATGTTAGTTGATGATCATCGCTGTGCCTATCAAATGATACAGAAGGAACTTAACATTGGATCCGCAGCCATACACAAAATAGTTCATGAAGAATTACATATGAAAAAAGTAGTTTGCCGTTGGGTTCCCCATAATCTAACTGAGCATCAAAAAGAGGTGCGTGTCAGAATCAGTAAAGAAACTCTTAATATGCTGAATGATGGTGGCCACCACATCATTTCTAAAATTGTAACAGGTGATGAAACGTACATACCGTTTTTTGACATTCCAACACGTCAAGAAAGCAAAGTATGGGTCTTTGAAGATGATCCCACGCCGACAATGGTGAAAAAACAACGTGCACTGAAAAAAGTGATGTATGCCGTTTTCTTCAGAAGTACGGGATTGGTCAAGTTGGAAGGACAGAAGACAGTAACAGCAAACTGATATACCACTCAATGTCTTCCAGAAATTCTACAAGAACTGAATGTTAGAGGACCAATGCTTCACCATGACAATGCATCTTCACATACAGCCGGATTAACAGTTGAGTTTCTTAAACAAAAACAAATTGAAGTGATCGAACATCCGCCGTATTCTCCTGATCTAGCTATGTGCGACTTTTGGTTATTCTTTAATCTAAAAAAGAACTTACGTGGACGTCGTTTTCATTCAGAAGAAGAGATTGATATGGCTATAAATGCATTTTTTCATCTATTCGAAGAAATGAATGGCTTCAGGCATTTAATCTGTGGAAAATTCGTCTACAAAAGTGCATTGATGCTGGAGGAGACTACTTTGAACACACCTAAAATTTTGTAAGTATAACTTTAAAAACCTAGTTGTATCTCAAAAATTTCAGAGTGACCCTCGTATTATGTATATTTTTTGGCTGAAAAATTTTGATTTTTTTAAATATGCATAATTTTATTTGAATTTATGAGTGTTTTTAAAGATATTTATTTTAATTTTTGATTCAAGAAATTTGCAAAATGTTCTTGTTGCTTGTATTAGCGTTTCGTTTATTATTTCCATTTTGCATTAATAATGCTGTGGCATAATTTATTTGTCTAATGTGAAATCAGAAAAAGACTTATGAACATAGATTTTCTAGTTTTGGAATCAGAATAATTGGTTTTATGGTATATTGGGTAAATAAAATGTTTAAAAAGATATCGTCGTGAAAAATCAGGTGAGTTGACTCTAAATTAGGGTTGCAAAAACATACTCAACTGTTTTCTGAAATATATATCGAAAGTTTGTGAAGTGAGTAATATTTTAGAATATTTGAAAATTTGTTAAGATAAGATACAGCACGCGTTCAATGCCTAATGAACATCAATTTGTAAAGTCTTTCATCACGATGATAAAGCACAGTTAAATGGGAATAAAATTTTTTAATTGTTTCAGTTGGTTAACAAACTAGAAAAAATACATTAAAAATTTTTTAAGACATTGTAATTGAAATGCTAAATTATATATTAAAATAAATTTCCTTAAAAGTTAAAATAATGTATAAATAAATATCTTGACTTCCAAATTGTAATGTCACTGTCAAGGCCTACAGTGACCATATCTGTTTTCCTAACCGAGAGCCCTTGGGTGTGAAGCATATGTCCTGGTTAGGTGGTCAGCTCAAAGTGAAGTCCCCGGAGCTTAGTACCCAAGCATGCTTGGTACTCAGTTTATCGACTCACTGAAAGGTTGAGTTTACATTGGCGAAGCACTACCATTAAGCCACCGGGCTTATCACTTGTAAATGTTTACGGTAGGCCGGGGTACCTTAGTGTTAGTTAGGTCATCGGCCTTCCATCCTGTAGCTCGAGGTTCGATTCCCACTGCCGCTAAAGACCTACCGAGTACATGTGATTTACGTGCTTGTTAAATCTGTGGAATCGAAAATCATATCGTCGGTCGTTGAGCAATTACATGATTGTAATAGTTTTGAGAAAATTTCCTCCCTCTCCAGGTCAATGTCAAAATTGAGGGAATAGATCCTCTGGTGGTGGTGCCATCTATCGGAGGAATCTCCGATCAAATTCGTACTTTCACTTTTGTGATATACTGGTTAAACGAAAGACTCATCCTACTGGATTAAATTCGTATATCCGTCGGCAGAGAGAGCTTGGCTTGTCAAAATGTCTTAAGTAACAACACAAATTTTGGTGAATTTCATCGTACAGATTTCAATGGAACAGAACTCTGTATTTGTGACTGCAAGATATTACTCTGCAATAGAAAAGAATAAGCATAAAACTCCATTGGAACTTCAAGCTTCCTAATCTCATACGGTGAAGATATTTTCCCAAGTATTTGAATTGCCATTCGAATACATTTAACTATTTCTACATCAACTGCAAGCTGTAAATTTCGTTCAGCAAATTAAAATTAATTTTGACGTATTTACGATGCACCATCAGACAAAACCGTCTAAGTGATTTAACATTTTTAAGTATAGAAAAAGAAAATTTTGAAATAATCAACTTTGATGAAGTAATTGATCAATTCGCTTTAGCAAAGGCAAGAAAAATGAGTATAGTATTTTAAATTAGTTTGCAAATATTTGCATCTACTTATACATATGTAATGAATTATATTCTGTTTAAAAATTTTTGTTTTTTAAAATAATTGTGTTAATATATGAAATAAATAGTATCTTTTAATTAATTTTAAATCACAAATGTCCGATTATTCTTTTGACACTTTTCCAAATTCATTATAAGTTTTTATTTTAAACTAGAATTGAATTTTATTTCAAATTTAAATCTTAGATTGCGATTTTAAATTAATATAATTTCGATTATTTGATAGTAAATACAACAACATTCCGTTATTATTTGCAATATATTCTTATTATACAAGTATACTTTATTAATTATATATATATATATATATATATATATATATATATATATATATATATATATATATTATAGTATATTCTTATTACTTAATATATTTTATTCCATATTTATTTTATATTATTATTTTTTTCAAAGGGGCGCCAAAAAATGTATCGTACCCGGGCGTAATTATGCTCACTACGCCACTGCTTCTTATATTGCTTTTGCCGTCATAAGTATTCATACATGCTTCTTATTTTCCTGTTTAGAGAGATTTTCAAAAGATACTTGCATTTTGTGTACCTTTTGTTACCACTTTGTTTCTAGCTTAATATATCAAGTAATTTTGAAAATTTTAAAATAATAAGTTTTATGACATTTTGTATATAAATGCGTATTTTATCATAAAAATATTGTTATTACCCTCAATGTAAACAGCGACTAATTCATCACCCTTACAACGTATTGTTCTTACCTTTTAATGCAGGCAGTGTGACTTAGCAATCAACCCTACAACTTAGAATTGTCACCTAACAACGTATGCTGCTTCTAAGTTACCATTTTTATTCCCATGGATAAAATAAAAAACTTTTGATTAATCACAAGTGGTTTTGGAAAACACATTAAACTAGATGAGAAAATTAATCCTACTTAATATTTATAAAATTACTTGATTTTAGAGGACATTCATAATGACCTTTTTCAATAAATGAATGGCCTTTTTCTCAAAATAAAAGCTTGATAAATCCTTTTAATAATTTCCGCTGGTTTGCATATTCCCCCCTAAACAATGCTTTTTTGCATTCACTTTAAGAAAAAATAATTCTTGGCAGGAAACATGTAATTCTGATAAAATTAGTTTTAAAAATATTAAAATTTAATTTTTCTCTGTCAACCATTATTTATATTTCTCATTGCTTCTCAAAGCATTTTCGATTAAGTAAGATTCAGAATCTTTTTGATCGTCCATGATGAACTTTAAAAATAAAACGAAGCAATAGAATAAAGTAAATAATAAAACTGAATACTAATAAAACAAAAGTATTTGCATTTAAAGCTCCCGAATAACACATCCCAAAATATTGTAGATATATTATCATCATAGACCGTTTATTTTTATGCGTAACCTCTAGGATTTGTAATAATTGCCCTTTTACGAACTACGGGGTGTAACTAAAGCAACATGTAATCATCACCACAATAAAACGCCTTGAAAAAGAAAGCATTTACACTAGAGTAGTCTTTGTTGTTTGATGATTCATTCACACTTTTTTTTATTTTAAATTTACTTTTATGGTAAAGGAATGAGTAATATAATGCAAACTCATCAACGGTTAAGATATATTTTTTTAATAGAATGACATAAGCATTTTTATTTACATAGTAAAAAATCAGTACTTACATATAATCCGTTAACAATTTCAGCAAAAAATATATTTGCCAAATGTTGCGATTTAGTGCCAAATATTGTGATTTAATGACTGCAATATGCTCCTGATTTATTTTATACTTTCAACAATTGTATTCTTTTCTTTTGTTTCATGCAATACTAAATTTATGATCACATTTTACCTATATGAAAAATTGGAATATGTGTTAAAAATGTTATACTATTTGTGTCAATGAAAATATGAATCGAATGCCCTGTTTATCTCCTGTTTGTTTGATATGGGTTAATTGTCTTCTTATTTTGAAAAATTATTAAAATTTTCAAAATTTGATATTTTTTTGGCGAAAGTGATTGACGAGATAACACATGACTTCCTTAAAATGAGTAAAAAAAGTGCTTAATGTTCGATATTATTTTAAATTCAATAATTTCTAGTGAAAAAAATCTGTTTTTATTATTTTGTAGTTAAATAATTTTTAAAATTTTAATGCAAAATTTTCGTTAAGTTAAATAACTTTTAGCTTTAACAAATTTTATTCGTAATTTTAAACAACCATAAGAGCACATCTATTATAGATTTAAGCATAAATTATAACCAAGTTGATAATTACTTTAAATTTTAACCATACTTTTATAAATGTGAAATTAATGTATATCTTTCAAAATTAAGATAAAAAATATTTCTCTTTTTATATAAATATATTTATTTAACTTTAAATAGGTTTTTTAAGGAAACAATTTTCCAAAATGATACGAAAAATATTAATGATGAAACGTTCTTTAAGCAATGAAGAATAACAAAATATTTTTAAGCTTTTCTCTCTCGAAATACAAAAAAAAATTCTTTTATGCTGTGTCATTGATGTTGTATTTTTAGTTTATATATGTCCTCATACTGAAAGGAATTCAAGATATTTATTTTAAGGATTGAGTATAAAATTTATATGGTTTCATAAAAAGTAAATATTTCAAAATACTTAAAATCTTTCTCTGAGTGAAGGAGTCCACCGGATTAAAGTTTCATGAGTTATAAATGAATTGAAATGCATTTTAATAGACATTTAAATTGTTAACAGCAAACGTGTAATCAATCTCCAAATGTAATTTATATATATATATATATATATATATATATATATATATATATATATATATATATATATATATATATATATATATATATATATATATATACATATATATATATATATATATACATACATACATATATATATATATATATATATATATATATATATATATATATATATATATATATATATATATATATATATATATATATATATATATATATATATATATATATATATATATATATATATATATATATATATATATATATATATATATATATATATATATATATATATATATATATATATATATATATATATATATATATATATATATATATATATATATATATATATATATATATATATATATATATATATATATATATATATATATATACACGTGTGTGTGTTAATTAACATGTTAACATGCCTTAATAACAAAGTAAAATAAAGCATACTTGGCATTTATTAAATTTCAAAAATTTCGGCGACTAGTTATAAAAAATCTTAAGTTAATTTCATACCTACAAATATGAATGTCAAGCATGAATTATATGTATGTTTTTGTTGCATAAATAAGTAATAATTTAAAAGCCAATTATTAGAAAAACCACGAAACAAAATTTAATCTCTCAGATTTAAATCGATATCTTTTCTCAGAAAAAAAATTCCTTCCTCTTGATAAATATCAAATTTATTTTCCAAAATATAATTATAAGTCATAACTTATTTACTTTAAGCATTTTTTCACACAATATATTATTTCTCTCATTAGTATTTCTTGCCGTGGACGATAAAATTAATGTTCATTTAGATTTCTTTTGGTTGCTTTTATTATCCCAAGAACTTCACATCAAAAATGACCTGTCAGTTCTTTTTTTCTCTTTATCTTTCATAAAATATTCAGATTAATAAAATTGAAAACTTTTACTTTTCAGTGTAAAAAAAGTAATTCAAGAATTCTAAATATAGTGAAAAAGCAAAGGCGACTAAGCTTGCTGACGAATGATTAATAATTTAGCCTTCGATTTATTATTATGGAACTCAAATCCCACCAATAAGTTATTAATGATTGTAGTGGTACGAAATTCATTTTAAATTATATGTCCTAATCGAATCAGTACTCATGTGCAAGTGATAACTGTTAAACGACAAATAAAGTAAACCAGACAAAAATGTGAATTATATGTATTATATTTTGTGCTTATTAATTACAACGTCAATCACATTAATGTGACTAACGCGTACTTTCAAGATCGACGTTAAATAACCAGTCACAGGAGAAAGGTAGCAGTACAGTGTAGTTGGGCGTATACAAAGGGTATGTGAGGGCATCAGAAATCATTGCAATTGTTGATGTACAATGCAGAAACGGAGTGATTTATCTGAAAGTTCATGATCATTGGCTTCGGAGTGGAAGCATTTCCAAAACAGCTAAATTCATGAACAGTTCACATGACACCGTGGTAAAAGTATACCGTGCATGGAAAAAGGAAACTGTCCAAAATAAGATACGTATCAAATGTGGTACAACACAGGCATGTTAATCAACTAATGACCTAGATGAAGCAAGGGGCTACAACAATATCTCCCAAACTATTGTTCAGCGAACGCTGCTGCATCTGAGCCTCAGAAGCAGACACATGGTTCATGAACCTATGCTGACTGCTGTTCATGGGCTACGAAGGCTGAACGTTTTGGACGAGTACCTGAACTAGAAGATCTTGGAGTGGCAATAGATAGCTTTTTCTAATGAATGTTTTATGCTCCATCAGACAGATGGACGTGGAGAATATGACATGAAGCTTTTGAAAGCAGACACCCAACAACCATTGCCAGAACAGTCCAGGCTGGAACATTATAGTCTGATATGGCTTCCCTGCCATTCTTGGGGTTCACTCATCATTCTGAAAGGTAAGTAACTTAATGGAACACCGACCCACCCGAAGGTATGCGGTGAGTGAACGTCGTTGCGTAATCCAGTCAAGAGGTGCACCACAAGGCCGAAGCCAAGGTTCAGGTGGTCGCAAAGGTCAAATGACTGAAAGAACTCCCAGCAAGTGGTGGGGTGACCCAAACCACTATAAATAAAGGCTCAAAGTGATGGGGCGAGAGAGACGTTCATTGGAACTCGCTCTGACTGGAAGATGGGGGCCAATTTGGCCTATAAAACTTAAAAAAAACAGACAAGGTTACAAAACAGTATGATACAAGATAAAATACAAACAAGGTTACAATACAGTATGATACCAGATTAAATACAGATAAGAAATTTTACATATGTACAGAGAACAGAAGAGGTGGAGTCAGCCAGTGAATTGGTAGTGCATCTCTTGCAGTAGAATCTCCTGGATCCTCTTCCGGAATCCTTTGTTGGAGAGGAATTGTGGGGCTCTATCAGCTCTGGCAGAACTTGGGAAATGGCGTGTCCTGACATCAGTGTAGTGTTCACAGTCGAATATGAGGTGATTGACGTCTTGAGTCTCTCCATCATGTGGGCAGATGTCATCCTGTCCATGGAATCGTCTTCTGTAGGTTCCAAAGGAACCATGACCAGTGAGGAACTGGTTGAAGTAGAAGTCTGCAGAGATTCTTTTTCTAGATACTTTAGGAAAGAATGAGTAGAGTCTCCTGGTCTTGGTGGAGCACTCCCAGAGATGTTGCCATCTGTGCAGTTCGTCTATATTGGTAAGGGTGATAAGCTGTTGCCTGCTGAGTCGGACTGTGATTCCAATATCCTCATTTGTGGTTGCGTCTTTGGCGGCTTTATCCGCTTCCTCATTGAAACGGATGCCCACATGTGCTTTTACCCAGTGAAAGGTAAAAGTTTGGGGGTTGTTCATGAGAATCTCCCTAATGTCGCTGATGACGTCACTATTGATGACTGTAGCAGAGAGAGCCGAAAGCACAGATTTAGAGTCTGTGTGGATGTGGCAGACCGGAACATTATGTTCCAGAACGTATTTCATGGTAAGAAGAATGGCAGAAGCTTCTGCTTCGAATACCGTTGCGTCATCATTCAGTCGGACTTTGGTGCTCCAGATCACAACTTCGTTGCAAAGAATAATGGAGGCACATCCTACTCTGTTGACAATCTTGGAACCATCGGTGCAGGCAAAATGGTCAAGATGGTTAGGAATGGGCGACCATTCCAATGTTTCAATACAAGGACGCATCTGTCCTTGCGGACCTTGTTCTCCTTATATGCGCATTGTTTAACCTCAGAATAATGGCATCTGCAGCAGGACAATTTATGTCATATAAATGTCAGTGTATGTAAGTGGTTCTAACAGCACAAGAATGAATTTACGGTTTTTCCCTTGCCACCAAACTCACCTGCCTTAAATCCAATTGGGAATTTGTGGGACCTTCTCAATCAGGCTGTTCGCGGCATGGGTTCTCAGTGTTGGGGTTGGCATGACTCAACACCCCTGGGAACATCATCAGGTGACTCCCTTCCTGTACATCTCGCAACAGTCCGCTCTGCTAAAAGAGGTTATTCTGGCTTTTGACATGTAATAATTTTCCTGTTAATGGATAGCATATTTATACACTAAACACTTTTTTCTTTATATAATTATTCTTCATATAAAAAAGGACTACTTTCTCTTCAACTTTATTGATTAATGTCTGCATTAACCCTTAATAATTTTATGTTTATATTTTGGATTCAATTTCATTTTTATTTGAGTTAGTAAGAGTTACTGACAGTTATTAATTTTCAAGGCATTCTTACGATCATTTTCAGTAAATTCATTAAACAGTTTTTTTATTTGTTGCGTTGGTAAGTAATTCCTTTTTAGAATTAATAATTCCTTTAATATTTTAGGTAAATAATTCCTTTAGACCATCTTTTTTGTACTTATTTTAAATTTATCATTCTATGTAACCATACATTAGCTATTAGCAATTGCTCATTAAAAAATCAGTTATTTCAGAAAATATATTGAAATTTTAAAACGAGAAAAGTAACAATTAAAGAAATAACAAGGAAGACTTTTATTAGTTTTTGTATAAATAACAATTTATGAAAATAATTTTTTTTAAGTAAAAATATCCCTAAATTTAAATTATTGTAATTTTTATGAGTACTTGATCTTCAAATAGAGATATATTTTTTGAGAAAATCCGATAATTTTTTTTCTATTTGTAATACGTATAAGAATTATATTTTAAGAATAGTAAAATTTAATTGCATATTTCAACAAAATACGAGGGTTGATATTTATATTTCTAGCCTAAAAATGAAAATCAAATACTTCATCAAAATTGGTGTCATTGTTCTCCAAACTATTCTCCAAGATCAACTCATTTTTGCATGCTTTTGAATCAATTTTCGAAGCAGTTTTACCACTCTTATTCAGGTACATTAAAAACATGCTTTGAATGCATTTACAATTTCTTCGTCTGTCAAAAAATTCTAACCAAGTAACTTATTTTTTATTTGTGGGAATTAAAGACATTCATTGAGTACCAAATCAGGACTATACTACTGATGACCCCTCAATTCAATGTTACGACCAGTCAAAAATTCTTGAATTTTTGAAATTTGAGCTGATCTGTGAAAGCTCACATTGTCATGATAAAGAATTTTTTTTTATCCAATGGCGGGCACACTTGGGTGACGAACCCTATGCCACAACAAGGCCAGAGAGCGCTACTCATTTGTCGTTACCCAGCGGACACCTGTGAACCAAGTCACGGAGGCGAGTAGCGTTACCAGCACCACACCACCACAAATCCCTTTTATAGGGTGGGCCATATTCATATCACATCACAGAAGAAAGGACAGAGAAACACAGAGAGAAGGAATGAAACATCCATGCCCGAACTGGGATTCGAACCCGGGACCCACAGCTCAGGAGTCAGGAATGCTAACCACTCAGCCATCGATCGGCTCATGATAAAGAATGATTCATTCCTTTTTCACTTTCTTTCGAATTTCTCTGATAATTTCATGTAAACATATGGTCGTGCACCATTCAAAGTAGATCGTTCTCTAATTAATGTGATCGTCGAAATATGACCTCTAATGTTGAAGAAATAGTCAATTATTTGTTTCGATGAGCTTCTTCCACAAACAACTTTTGTGCATTTGCCTCTTCTTGGAATTTATTCCATCGGACTGAATTTTTTTCTTTTGCTTAATTATTCTCTAGATTTCTATGAAAACATGTGGCCCTTGCATACACAACAGTTGCCTTGCCATACACCACCCGCTACTACAGAAATAACGATGTCGTGGGATCCCGATCTTTACCTGAGGTTAACGGGATGAGAGACCATCCGCTACTACACCATACTAACTAAGGCCGCGGTGGTCTGCTTGGTTAGGGCGTCGTTCTCATGATCGGAAGATGGTGAGTTCGAATCCCAGCTTAACCGAAGATCCGTCGTCTTTGCAACAGGTGTCTGGAGCATGTTAAAACTGAGCTTAGTCACATTGCCCTCTAAGTGAAATGAAACCTCTGGGGGAGACAGACCAAGAATTGGGGGTCTTCTGCTTCAAAGGTACGATGACTCCACCTGGCTCCATCTGTCTAACTGGTAGAGCCCAGTTCAGGGCCTAGGTACAAGGAAGCATGCTGGTCCGACAAACACTAGTCAACACACTAGACAAAACAACTCTAGCAATATTGCAGAAGTCAAATGAACTGCTGTATCTCAAAGATACTACCAAAGCCTCCTTAATTATATGCAAAGCATTGTGACAGCGGTTAGAGCCGACACTGGCGGTTAAATTTACTATTGATTTTTTCATTATCCACACTTCACAAGGGGCTTCAATAATTTGATCTTTATATAACAGCTTATTTGAAAAATAATTTTTGCTGTAATATCTCTGATCTTTCTTGTTGCTGCATTTAGGGTTGCCAGCAGTTTAGTTAAAATTCTAAATAAAATAAAACCAGAAATTGTGAGTAAATTACAAATAACAAATAATAAAGGAAGAATTTTAGTTAACATAGTCCATTTATTATATAAATTACCAACTGAAACTTCGATGGAATCAAAATTTAATATAACAAGAATTGATATTAACACGGGTGGTTTAAGAGGAAGAGATCAATAACAAATCAAATATTATTAACATTTATGTGTATTTCAATAATGAAATTGCTCCTTCTAGAAACAGTTTAAGTGAATCTGTCTACCTCTACTGATACATTATAACTCTTCTATATTCTTTGTATGTAAAGACTCAACAATTAAAACAATATAAATACTCTTTTATTAGTGAGTCTGTAGAGGATATTTGTCTACTAAATAGACTTTTTTTTATTTAATGACTACAATTATTAACTAACTTCTTATTTTTATATAGCTGAAAACTAAATGAAGATTATTTAGCAATATATATTTATTTTTTTCCTGTAAAAACTTCATATTTTTAAACAATTTTTATAGCCGTTACTTTTAATATCTTTTAGTTTTCCATTTTATCTGATTACAATGTTTATGTTTAAATTTTAAATTGAAATTTTTAAATAATAATTAATTTTAATTAGTTGATATTTAAATTAATTCAAGACTAATTTAACTACCAATTAATTATAAATCAAATTAAAATTATAAACAAATGCTTGTGTGGCAACTCAGCCACAGTAAATCCCTAAAGGGGAATGAGAAGCGAATCTTCCCTATCCGATGGGGAATCTAGCCCAGTTGCTATTTGGATGCGGTCGAATGAAGACCGTATTGGCACCAGGGTATTATGGTGTGGAACTTATTTTTATGGAATATAATCATGAAAATTGTTATTGTTATTGTTAAAATAAAATACTAAAGGCAATAGGACTTATTAATGAAAGAAAACACACAACCGATTCGTAACGCAACAGCTTGTAAGCATTTGTTTATAATTTTAGTCTGCAAAATAAAATAAAATCTTTGAATAACATTAAATATGAAATAGCGAACCAATTACTTTGTTTTTTATGCATATTTGCAAATACTTTGAGAGCTGTCCGTTTTAGAATGAAACAAAGAAATGCATTTTTTCATACTTTGGATAAACTTTATTGAATAATATAATTGCCATCATTATTTATGACTTTTTGCCAGCGTGATGGCAATTTGTATATCCCATTTTTAAAAAATGTTTTATCTCTAGAGGCCAAAAATTGAACCTGTGAAGATTGAAGTGCTTGTCTGATATCTTCTTCGTTCCTGAATTGTTTGCCCTGCAAGAAATTTTGTAAGGACAGAAACAAGTGATAATCAGATGGTGCTAGCTCCGGCTAGTATGGTGGATGCGACAGAATTTCCTAGCCTAGCTCTGCGACTTTCTGACGACACCCCAAAGCAGCATGTGGCCTGGCATTGTCATGAAGCAGTATGATGTCCTTCCTATTGAACATCGCCGGCCTCTTTTCTTGGAGTGCTGTTTTTAATTTATCCAATTGCTGACAGTACCTCTCTGAATTTAGCCTTTCGTTTGGTTTCAACAGCTCAAAATGTATTGGTCTTCGAATGCCCCACCATATGCACAACATTCGCTTGTTCAAGCTCAACTTCGGCTTCTTCAATACAAGAAGGGGCAGATTTTCCGGGTTCACAATATGCCCTTTTTCTTATGATGTTTTCATAGGTAATCCACTTTTCATCCCCAGTTATGATCCGGTCCAAGAAGGGTTCGATTTTGCTGTGTGCAAGCAGAGATGTGAATATGATGATTAGATCATTCAAATTCTTCTCCTTTAACTTGTGTGACACCCATCTCGAATACTTCCACACAAATCCTAGTTTCCGAATAGGGTCGGAAATGGTTTGTAGAGCTGAATACTTGTTGAAACTGATTGTAACCGAAGTGGACAGAACTTTCCGGTTGACCTAATATATATATATATATATATATATATATATATATATATATATATATATATATATATATATATATATATATGTGATTGTGTGTGTGTGTGTGTGTGTGTGTGTAAATAAGACAACCGAATAAAAAATTTATATTTTCTTTAATAATTAATTAATTAATTTTAAACTGTATAATTACGTTAAATTATTTAAATTTTAATTACAAAAGCTACCATTCAACTAAAAGCTTAAAAACCCTTTTCTGTTTAAAAATAATTTTCAAATGAATGTAAGTTCTTAAAGTAATACGAAAAAAAAAAATGGAATTATCCTTGAAAGACACTTCGTGAGCCTTAGACCGTGCTTTCGACAGTTCAAAATAAATTATACGCATCTTAAAAATAGCAAGAATCCTCCCTACAATAAAGATCATATAATTTTACATAACGTCTTCATCATTGTTTAACATAAACTATTAATCTTCTTAGGTTGTATAACCATACATATATAAAAATAAATCCACGAGTTGCTTAATATGTCTCAGAAACTGATCAAGGTGTCATATAATCACGAATGTACATTAGCGAGATGTTGAACTCGACAAGGACACTCAAACATTTTAAAATCAAATGGTGGGGTGAGATAACTCAGAAATGTTTTCGGATGAAAACATCGACGGTAAAACGCTCTTGCCTCAACCAAAACAACAATAAGAAACCGGTCTTTTCCTCCCCTTAATGATAGGCAAGGTGAGCGGAAGGATTCCGAAAATTCCGAGAGAAAACATCCTCCTACTCCCCCCTTGTCTAGTGTCTCGACAAAGACTGATGTCGCTAATATTGTCCAGGGAAATCCACCCTGAGTGCATTACTCCACTCCCACCAGTAAAATATTGTTTTTAAGGGGAGCCTCAGCTCGTAGAGCTGTCCGATTGGGTGATAAGATAAAGAAGAACTGTGTAAACGTCGTGCGATCTTGAAACATGGTGGTTACTTAAGGCGCCGAGGAAGAATGAGAAAGCCCTTTCTGTCACAGATAATCCTTAGTATACTTTGTGTCTATACAAGGATCTGCTTGTTTTTTTCGCTCGAAAAAAACACACAACATTTTAAACTTTGACGGGATATGGTGCGTAAACTGCCCTTAGCAGTTTTGCTTCTGAAAAGTTTCATATTAGGTAAGTTCTTAAATTATTTTAAACAAAACACAGTTTTAAACAGTTTAATAAAGTTATTTCCATATGAATTTAAATTTTTAATAATTTAATGAAAGATAATTATGATTTCTTTAAAAAAAACTTTTCCAAGAGTTTACATATATATGTTTACATCAATAGATTGTTAAAAATAAAATGTATATTATCAAATTAATAGGCTATCAAAAAATGTATTAATAGACAATAAAAAACATATAAATAGACTTGAAAGGAAAATATCGTATCATATTTGTAAACTATCAAAGCAAATTGTCCAATATGAAGTCCTTTTATTTCGTGTAAATTGAATCGTTCAAAAAACAGATAATCCTTTAGTCTTTCAATACTTTCTGAAAAAAAAATTTTTTCCAAGATTTTACATAGATATTTTTACATAAGTAGATTGTCAAACGAATTTTTAATGGACTATTAAAAAGAAAATTTGTATTATCATATTAATAGACTATCGAAAATGCATTAATAGACAATAAAGAAATCGTATAAATAACCTGAATGTGAATAACGTCTTATCATATTAGTAAACTATCAAAAAAAGAAAACGTCTTCCATGTGCAATCCCTTTATTTCGTCTAAATTGTATCATTCAAAAAACAGATAATGCTTTAGTCTTTTAAAAATATCTTCTAAAATTAGAGTCGTAAAATGTTCAAATAATGATAACGAATGTATTTCTCGGTTTAAGAAGGGTCAACAAGGTAAATACATAAAGAGCTATTGATTGATATCTCAGTAAATGATAAGGAATGGAAACATAGACAAAGTTCTGTCTGAACAGTTTTTATTTATTTTTATTGATATATATAAATTCCTATTACGAATAATTATTATTTATAGAGACAAACTAAATAAAGTGATTAATATTTCTTACTTAATGAATGCTTAGTTATCTTTTAATATTTTTGATTTCTAAAAACTTATTTATTTAATACTCAAAGGAAATTTCAAGTCAGTATTTCAAAAATCCCTTTACTTTACTTTTAATACTTGACAATATTTTGTTTGGGAAAATTGCTAGTAAAATAGAAGTGTTACTATCTTAAACATGAGATCATAGATTAAATATAAAAATTCAGCGTTTAAAATAAATTCACTGCTAATCAGTGGTTTTGCAAAATAATTTTTAAGTTATAATTTCTTTTTTATTTGTCTTTCAAATAAAAAAAATCAAATAATAATAAAAAATAATAATAATAAAATAAATAAAATAATAAAAAATAAAATAAATAAAATTAAAAAATAATAAAATCAAAAAAATAATAATAAAAAAAATCAAATAAAAAAAGTCTTTTTAATTTGATTTTAAATAAATAACTAAGTTTGCTGTGTATAATGAAATTATTTTATTTTTTCTTACTCATAAAAATGGTGGTTCCTTATTGGTATCTCAATATACTTATGTATCTTTATATGTTTAATTTTTTTGAGATCATAAGAGAATGTCCATTTATAATTAATTTATACTTCAATATTGCAAATAAACTTATTGTTGGTTATATAATGCTGGTTGGTTTTTACTATCGCATACAACATACTTATTTACCTTTAGAAGTTCAATTTTTGAAGATAGTAAGAGACAATCCCTTTATAATTAATTTAGGCTTCAATATTGAAAATCACTTTATTTACTTTTTTCATGATTAGCAAAGATAATATTAAACAATTTCAGGAATTAAAAATATTATCACATTATAAAATTACATCGAAATATAAAACAGTAGCTATATTTACGAAATATGGAGAAGCAACAAAATGACTCAGTCTATTTCTGATTCATAAGAATTCAAAAGAATATCGAAACATCTTAATTTTTAAAGGTTCAATTTGGTTTTCATCGACTATTTTTCAAAACACAAGATGTCTCATTTTTAAGCAGGATCAAAAAATATACCCGGAGTGCCCCTTAATGCCCAGCTGACATGACACCCCCTGCTCATATTTTAATGTGCCTAAATTTTAGCAAGGGCAAGATTTTGAGCGACTCTTCTTTTTTTTAAATATTTTCATTTATGGGGATTGTCTAGTTCTGTTAGATAATCTAGAGATTAGCAACAATAGCATATTTCAAGAACTACAAGATACAACCAAAATATTGAGCTCCAGTGGCTCAGTAGCTTCACGCCGCTTCCCGTGAGCTCAGCAAAGTGAAGCATCATTTGCCGCGGGCAGTGGTTGGGAGGGTGAACTCTCCTTCACTGTGTTGCTGGAACTCCGTGGGTTGGGAACGTGTCCACGTTCATCTGTGACGTCCAAAGTCCTTCCGCTGGTGTGGCGTGGATGTGGAGAGGAGGGTGCCAGCTCCGGTGTGGCCTCGTCACCTGACCATGGTTCAAATTACGAGGCACCTTAAAAAGAGCAAAGACGTACTTTCACCTTCGTGGTGCTCTGATCCAAGTGAAAAAGACGCTCTCTATTGACTTAATTCGCACTGCCAAAGGCATAGCGAGCTTGTCCAAGTGTCATAAGCAACAACCAAAATATTACCAAAGAGATTCTTCAAAGTGTATCTTTTAGAAATAATATTTAAAGAACAAAAATGCTAAAAAAAGACTTGATCCATTTCGCGTTCCTAAGAATTCAAAAGAATACAGAAATATTTTCATTCAAATATTTTCGTTCATCAAATTTGTTCAATTTGGTGGTCATTATCCATATTTTAAACTATAAAATTGTTAACATAAAATTGTAACAATTGTATCTAAGTGTGCCTTTAATTCTTAAAAGATAAAAAAAAACTAAAAAAGGTTTAATCTAATTTTATATAAACTTTTCTTTGAAAATAAAAAATAAAAAAACATATTTACAAATAATAAGAAAGAGTTAAAAAGGAAGTATAAAAAAGGCTGAAATATGAATTTCATTGTTTCCATTTTTCTCATCAATGTACACAAAAACCAGAGCATAATTATTGTTTCGTCATTGTCTACATAAAACTGTGCATTTTGTAGATTAAGAATTATTTATTCGTGGAATTGAAGTTTTGTAGGAATTTAATTTGAAACATACTAAAACTTGTTTTTTAGTATTATTTGAATCACTCATATCTATAAAAATTTAAAATAATTTTGAAGAAAGCAAATATATGCTTAAATAAATTGCAAGAAACTTGTAGTTTTAATTTTTTTATTCGGTACAAAAATAAGCTTTTTTTACTTAAAGAATAAGTTTTTTTAGAATTAATCTTATGAAAACTATATCATGTCAAGCTTTTAAATCATAAGTAAAATAAATACATTTAATTTGAATGAAAAAAGTTAGAATCATTTCTTTCTTTTAATTACGTCAACGAAGAAATTTTTAAGAAGTAAATTAAGCTTTTTTGAGAAGCTCTAAAGGAGAAAAAAATAAAATAAAAAGTAAAATAACAAATTTAAGTGCAGAATTCATATTTATTTTGTGATCTTCATGAAGAGTTTAAGGTTGCATAATGTCATAAAAACAAACTAAGATTAAAAAAAATGTTCAAGGAAAACATTTTGTCTCATTTAAATCCCAAAATTACTGTAAATGCCTGACTAAATTATGAAGCTCTCGCAATGTTAATTAACGAGTGTGTGATTCACGAACTTTTTTAAACTGTTACTAATTTTCAAATTGTTAAAAACTTAGATTCCTTTATGTATGTGAGAAACATTTGAGCGGTCAATGTGGATAGCTAAGAAAAATATTTTTCTTTATTTTTATGCTCAGATTAAAATGGTGTAATCTAATTAAAAAAAGTTGCATGGGGAAAGAAATTGTTTGTTTATTTTAGTCATTTAAACTACAGACTTTAAGAATTGTCCTATTTTTGAAACATTCATTGTGGATAAATAAAGTATATGAAACGTAATTAAAATTAAAAAGTATTTTATTCTTTATTCAAATTTATCATACTTTAGAAAGAGTAAAACGAAAATTTTGAGAAATAAATTAAAAAATAGTGAGTAGTACTGAAGATATTAAACTTTTTCATAAAAAATGCTTAAAATATGTTTTTAATAGTCAACAAATTTTATATTCAACATAAATCGCATTCCCATTTACCTTATAATAATTTATATGAGCAATATATGTACAATATTTTCAAAGATCACCATGACTTATATTATAAATGGTTAAGAAGTCATTGGAAACAGTTTAATTACAATAATTTGTTAATAATTTTAAAATAATAAATATTCACATTCTTCTTAAATAACATTGATTTCGTTACAGTTCCATTTGCATATTTCAAACGCCGAAAAGTAAAGAAACACGATAAATGACCTTATTACTTTAAGCCAATTTAAAATTATAAGTCACTGTTACATTTGATTTCCTGCCATTAATCTTTTGGTATTTTCTCTAAAATCACTCATTATATTTAAAAGTTAATATTAAATAATAGAATCTTTAACTAAAGAAAATTCACACAATACTATGGTTTTTCACCTTTTGCTCCTTGGTGAATATTGGATCTTCAATCTTCCTGAGAAAAAAAATGGCATATTTTTCCTAAAAAAGGATGCAACCATATTTCAAGAACCAGTTGTTGTTACTTATGGCACTTGGTTAAGCCAAGCTCATTAGCCAAGGGCTACGAGATGAAGTAAGAAGAGTGCGTCTTTCGTTTAATCAGGGCTCAACGAAGATGGAAATACGATTTTGCTCGTTACTCCTCCTATATATTAAATAAACTTCCAGAAGATCCACTCCCGCAATTTTGACTTTGATCTGGACGGGGAGGAATTTAATAACTTGAAGCTTAAAATAATCTCTTCAAATTTAAATACACCCGACGTCAAAATTTTAAAACACTATCTTCTAAACTGAAATTAAACTCTGTTCTATTCTTTTAGGTATTACTCAGGATTAATTTTGTATTTACTAATAAATAAAGTAACTAATATTTAGAACAAGAGAGTACATGTTTAGGGAATAATAATTTTAGAATTTAATAATTTTGACAGTTACAAAATCTATCAATCAGAAACTAACTATGAATTACAACAATGTGTTGCTGTTGTTATTACTTATGACACTTTTAAGCCAAGCTCGTAAGCCAATGGTAACGAAATTAAGTCAGAAGAGTACGTCTTTCATTCAATTAGAGCACTACGAAGGTGAAAGTTCGACTAGCCTCTAAGATTCCTCCGATAGATGGCACCACCAGAGGACACACTCGCTTCATTTTGACATTGATCTGGAGTGGGTTTTCTCTAGATCACAATACACTCATGCTAACCGTTCAACGACCGACCACAGGACTTCCGATTGCACAGATTTAACGACACGTATATCACAGGCACACTGTGTGTCTTTGGTGGCATTGGGAATCGAACCCCGTCCTTCCGGACGAGATGCCAATTCCTTAATTACTAGACTACAACAACTCCTTAAGCTAGTTTTGATACAAATACACAAGAAAGTGTGTGAAACTGGTACCTAATTAAACATTTATAAAACGTGCAATATTCAAATTAAGTACATAAAGCAAGTACAATAAATGCAACAATATATCAGTAAATAAAATATGCCATGAATTTCTTAATTAAGAAAAAAGTTAGTTGGATATATTAATATGGGCAGAATCGCATTTAGTTTATAAGCACAAATTATTTATTATTAATTAATTTTTGTGATTAATTTTTTATTATTAATTATTAAATTAATTTTTGTGATTAATCTAAGTAAATTATTACAAATTATTTTTAGGTGTTAATAATTTGTAATAAATGATAGACAGGAATAAACCTCTATTTATTCTTAAGGTAAACTCTACCTTAAGAAGTGCAACCTTAATAAACCTCTATTAAGGTTGCACTTCTTAAGATAGAGAGTTAAGGTTTTGACTCTATCAGGAATAAAGAATAAGTATTCTGCAAGGTACTTTGTTACTTTCTTAACGATGGGTAAGAAGACCGAAAAAGTTTTAAATATCTTTGTAAGTAGACAACGGCCCAAAATAATATTTCATCAGTGTGATGTTGTCAAAATCATGCAACATAATTTAATTCTTAAATATATATATATTTTGAATTTTTGTACAATGCTTCTGTGTGTACCTTTTATTTTAAAATATCATGACTTTTTTTTACAAAAGATTTTACAAAAAATGCTTATATTTTGTTTAAAAATGATTCATATATATTTCTGTATAAAAAGATTTTGCAAGATGGAATATAGTAACTCAATTTTTATTTTTCTTCAAAGAACTTTGAATTATAATGTATATTAACCTAAAAGAAATATGTATAAGCATTCAAAATTAAACATTATACAGCTTAAAGCTATATATATGATACTAAAAATATTTTAGTAGAATTTTTAAACACATAAAAATTAATTTGGATGGAAATAAAAATGCAGTTATGAAAAGTAAATAATTAGTTCTAAATTCGTAATGCATATTTTTATCTTTTAATGGACTTTTTATATTTAAATGTGATTGAATATTAACAACCGATTTTTATTTTGGAAACAACTGTAGTTTTTTATAAAAAATTTTCTTTTAAAATAGTTTATTGTAGTCATTCAGAAAATGAATTTTTAAGAGCTTATAAGCCCATGAGATATATCATATACTTATCTAACGTACATTATTCTTCGTTTGTGTTTAACTTTATCTAGCATCATAAAGAAATTTTGTGATTTTGAAGTTAATGTCTTAGAAAGATCATTAGAAAATGCAAAAATATTTTCAAGTAAATAAATAAAGTTCCCTTTACTCCCACTGATATGGTTTATGAATAAGAGTTATTTAAGTATAAATTCCAACAGGCAAAGCTGAGCTTAGCATATTCTTTGTCAAGGTCATCGTATAGTTTTCAATGTCACTGTCTCTTCCAGTTAATCGAATAAGAAAGGAAAAAACCACTGAGCATACTGTAATTGTTTTCATGAAGTATTAACGAGATGAATGATTATTGCGTTATCCATTATAATTAAGAATTGCGAAAGCTGACGACATTTGGTTGATCACTATTTATCTTTTCATTGTTTTTAATTTTTAATATTGATATATGCATTTCAATTTATATAAATAAATATTTATTATCCCCCAATTCTTTTTATACTTTTCTTTTTATTATATTTCAATTTACAACCATAACAGCAATTAATTTTTCAAGCATCAACATATATATCCTGTTTAGACATCAAAATAAATGATTATGGCACAGTAGACTTTACAAAGACTGTTTCTTCTTTTTTATTCCTTACACTTTATAATATTCTTGAAATTATAGAACTTCAAAATTCTTTTAAACGTAAAAAAGCAAAAATATGTGCATACTTCCTTCTTTATATATAAATATACTAAACAATTATATTTAATGTTTTAACACACTAATATAAATATCTAGCCATGTGTGAAATAATATTATTATGCATAGTTTTATTTTGTTTGCTGTTTTTTTTAAATTATCAAGAATTAAAACGGTGCGCAAGAACTAGAATTTCTGTTTACATAATATTTTATATCTGAGGATAGTCTATGGCACAATACAAATGAAAAACTGTTTTTGTTTCAGATTATAATTTTAAATAAAGAAAACATGTACATATTTTAAATAATGCATTTCAAGCTGTACTGTTTTTTCTAATATAGAAATTTCCTTTTATAAAAAGCAAAATTATGTCAACTTTTTATGCATTATTTTGAATTTTGTTTAATATACATGCTGAAATTTTTAATGATATATTTTAGTTTTTATTAGCTTTTTTAAATTAATGAATAGTTAAAGATTTCAATTAAATAAATCCTAAAATATCGATATCCTTTATACATTTTGAATTGAACATTTATGTATAACATCACACTTTTGGCCTATTTTTATATCGAAGATCTCAATTATGTTAAAATGTGTAAGGAGTAAAAGTAATCCCATTGTAAGAAATAAGGAAAAATATAGGTAAGACTTTTAACATAAACAAAGTGATTTACAAAACTATATATTTTATGATGCATTTAGAAACAGAGAGAGAGGTGTGGCATTTATTTAAGAAATATTTTTATCTTGAGAAAGATTTTTTTTATCAACGTGTCGATTCTAATATATTACTGCTATTAAGTGCACGACATATATAATTGTGTTTTTAATTTAATATTTAAAAAGGTCTCTTTTATAAATTAAGCATATTAGCTGGTGTTATTAATATATGCTAACAGTGAAATCTATTGCTACTTTTAAGTCAATTTAAAGTAATTAGAATAAATAATTTTCTACGCATCATATATATATATATTCTGTTTAAAAAAATAAATATGCCCAAGTCAATACTTTTTGTTGTTGTCGTGTGCCAGCAAGGCTTGCAACATGGGGTGCGTCGCTCCACTTTTTCCCATATTTTGGTGTGGAGTCCGACTTTTTCAGTACACACATGCTATAAGTACCCGTTCATAGGGTAGGCAACCATTTACAACACATTCATACACAGAAATGACAAAGATAGGATAGATAGAGAGAGATAGTACATCCATGCCCGAACTGGGATTCGAACCTAGGACCTCCCTATTTGTAGTCAGGGACTCTGACCACTAGACAAGGCGGGCGGTGTCAAGATACTTAAATACAGTAATTCCCTTATGACATGGTATTAGTTCCGAGTTCTAGGAAAACGCTTTGTACGAGCATTGTCGCAAAACGCGCTAGTATGACCTGGTATAACGCGTTATATACAAACGATTGATGTTTTACTTTTAATATTAAAGGGGGCTTAAATCGAATATTAAGGGAAAACCTATGTTATGAACAAAATGTGTGCGTTTAATTAAAATCAAGTTAAGAACATTTTACTTAAAAAAAACTTATACATATGCAACTAAAAAATAGTTCATCACAAATTAATCAAATTATTCCAAAAACAGTTTTATTAAATGTTTATTAGCTTTAAGAGTTATCTGAAATAACGTATCGCCCACATCTTTTTTTCATAATGTCAAAGGTCAATGATATAATTAATTTTTATAATAACATAGTTGACACAATGTGCAAACGTATGTGAAAGGGATTGCGAACTGTACAAATCATTTTAAATTTCGCAGTACAGAAATATAGGGTGGGAAATCAAGGTACTATGTGGGGGGAAATACGGGCTATACGAGGGACATGAAATCACATAATATGAAAACGCGTTATATGGGTATACCGTGTTATAGGGGGATTACTCTAATGAAGAAATAATTTAGTCTAAATTAATACATTATATACATTTCTTGCCGCCCAACTTGTCTAGTGGTCAGCATTTCTGACTGCGGATAGGGAGGGTCTGGGTTTGAATCCCGGATCGGGCATGGATGTACTTTCTCTCTCTATCTATCCTGTCTTTGTCCTTTCCTTGTATGAATGTGGAGTGAATGGTTGCCTACCCTAAGAACGGGTACCTATGGCTTGTGTATACTGAGGAAGTCGGACTCCACACCAAAATATGGTTCAGTTGGAAAAGTGGAGCAGCGCACCCCATGTTGCCAGCCTGGCTGGCACACGACAACAACAACATATACATTTCTTAAGAAGTAATTAAATTAATTAAAAGTATTCTTTTACACTCCCGTGATATGTCTTCCGTTAGAATTAATAGTGTTAATAAGTACCGAGGTTACACTTTTTAAATTTACTCTTCTTACTCAACTACACGAATCACACAAAACCAAAAATAAAGTGATAAATAAAGCCAGCAGAAACATTTTTTCTAAAAAAATGATTATTAATGATTATTTTTTAAGAAATTTTCACCGATTATTAATAACTAAATTAAAATTTAAAACATTGTATCCTCCTTTTGTGCATTAATTTTATTCATATATTTTTTAAACTAAGTAATAAAATTTCTAGTTACTCTTATCTACATATTTTATTTCAGAAAATTCTAAGAAACTCATCTACACAAATGAATTATAAGTGATAAACTATCATAAAGCTTAGAAAGATATAACTTCTAGAAAGACTAAAATCAAATAATAGGAAAAAATATTTTTGGTAGTGAATATTTATAATAGTTCTCCATAAGTTATTGTGATTATCTCTTTTTTGCATATCAATATAGTTTTCAAAAATAATATTAAACGCAAAAAGAAAATTTGCTTAGAATGGCATTATATCTGTGTGTGTATATACATTCTATACACTTCATAAGATGATGAAATTTCATTTTTAGTGTTTTATCAGTATTTACTAGATGACTGTGAATACTTTATGAAAAATTACCAATCAGCATTCGAAATGTATAGAGTGAGAAAAAATAAAAGACATGTGTTTTTTTTCTTTTATGAAACACAAATGTCTTGAAAAAACGCATAGGCTAATGACTCAACAAAGAGTGTGATTACGAAATATGATACTTATATAGACCTTTATGATGAAAACTGTAATCCTTACAAAGAAAGCATGTCTCTATTACATAACTTTTATTCATTGCAACGAAATAGGATTCTTATATGATTCTTGCAGACCTTTATGATGAAAATTGTAATCCTTTCAAAGAAAGCATATGTTACATAGCTTTTATTATTTACACGAAATAGGATTCTAATAGGATTCTTGCAGACCTTTATGATGTAAACTGTAATCCTTACAAAGAAAGCATGTCTCTATTACATAACTTTTATTCATTGCAACGAAATAGGATTCTTATATGATTCTTGCAGACCTTTATGATGAAAATTGTAATCCTTTCAAAGAAAGCATATGTTACATAGCTTTTATTATTTACACGAAATAGGATTCTAATAGGATTCTTGCAGACCTTTATGATGTAAACTGTAATCCTTACAAAGAAAGCATGTCTCTATTACATAACTTTTATTCATTGCAACGAAATGGGATTCTTATATGATTCTTGCAGACCTTTATGATGAAAATTGTAATCCTTTCAAAGAAAGCATATGTTACATAGCTTTTATTATTTACACGAAATAGGATTCTAATAGGATTCTTGCAGACCTTTATGATGAAAACTGTAATCCTTACAAAGAAAGCATGTCTCTATTACATAACTTTTATTCATTGCAACGAAATAGGATTCTTATATGATTCTTGCAGACCTTTATGATGAAAATTGTAATCCTTTCAAAGAAAGCATATGTTACATAGCTTTTATTATTTACACGAAATAGGATTCTAATAGGATTCTTGCAGACCTTTATGATGTAAACTGTAATCCTTACAAAGAAAGCATGTCTCTATTACATAACTTTTATTCATTGCAACGAAATAGGATTCTTATATGATTCTTGCAGACCTTTATGATGAAAATTGTAATCCTTTCAAAGAAAGCATATGTTACATAGCTTTTATTATTTACACGAAATAGGATTCTAATAGGATTCTTGCAGACCTTTATGATGAAAACTGTAATCCCTACAAAGAAAGCATGTCTCTATTACATAACCTTTATTCATTGCAACGAAATAGGATTCTTATATGATTCTTGCAGACCTTTATGATGAAAATTGTAATCCTTTCAAAGAAAGCATGTGTTACATAGCTTTTATTATTTACACGAAATAGGATTCTAATAGGATTCTTGCAGACCTTTATGATGAAAACTGTAATCCTTTCAAAGAAAGCATGTATTACATAGCTTTTATTCATTGCCACGAAATAGGATTCTTATATGATTCTTGCAGACCTTTATGATGAAAACTGTAATCCTTTCAAAGAAAGCATATCTCTATTACATAGCTTTTATTCATTGCAACGAAATACGATTCTTATATGATTCTTGCAGACACTTATGTAGAAAACTGTAATCCTTTCAAAGAAAGCATGTCTATATTACATAGTTTTTATTTATTGCCAAAAAATAGGATTCTTGCAGACCTTTATATTGAAAACTGTAATTCTTTCAAAGAAAGCATGTCTCTATTACATAGCTTTTATTCATTGAAAAAAAATCGGATTCTTATATGATTCTTGTAGACCTTTGTGATGAAAACTGTAATCCTTTCAAAGAAAGCATATCACTATGGCTTTTACTAATTGCATGGAAACAACTGGCACGCTGATGTTTCTGGTAATAAATTAGCTGATGATTTGACAAGGATTGGATCAACAACCGAGTTTTTTGATCATGAACTAGTGCTAGATATTTCAAAAGAATTGATCAGAAAGATTGTTTTTAATCTCTTCAGAAAACAACTGTTTATGAACTAGCACAATGCCGGTGATCAAAGACAAGCAAGACTGCTAAATAGCACATGTCTTAGTAAAAGGCAAAAATAATTATTAAAGCTCAGTACAACAATATAAGGAGATAGTGGGACTTCTTACAGGACACTGCCCCCTTAAGAGACATCTCACCATAATGGGAGCATCAGATGATCCTACTTGTAAGGATTGTCATTATATGGAAGAAACTTCAATACACATCATATGTGACTGTGAAACATTTTCGGCACATTGATTTGAATATTTGAGTCAGCTTTTAATTGAAGCTTGGATGCTTATCCCTGTTAAATGTCTGCTAAGTTCTCCTTCAGCCTCTGATCTCTTCAAATAGAGCTTTTTGAGGGGTATATTTCAATAGACCTAGGTACTCAGTGCTAGGTTCTTTTGGAACCACGTTACTTGAAATCTAGTCTTACACGTCTTTTTTAATTTTTCTTCTATAAAATTAATTACTTTTTCTCTCTCTTTCCCTCTCTCTCTCTCTGTATATATATATATATATATATATATATATATATATATATATATATATATATATATATATATATATATATACATATATATATATATATATATATATATATATATATATATATATATATATATATATATATATATATATATATATATATATATATACATACATATGTTCCTTTCTCATTGATTTTATAAAATTGAATCAAATTTTAATGTTTTTTAATGTTTTTTACTATATTCTTTCAAGTATAAAAATTTTTTACTATAAATATATGGTAATTTTGCTTCAACTGAAAGTGATATCTTGTCCTGAGTGTTAATCCTTTACTTATAACAATTCAATATATATATATATATATATATATATATATATATATATATATATATATATATATATATATATATATATATATATTGAATTGTTATAAGTAGGATTAGCACTCAGATAGTATGTCAGTTGAAAAAATATATATATATATATATATATATATCTGTGTGTGTGTGTATATATATACATGTATGTATATAATTATAATATATTCGTTTTTCGTATCCGTTAATTTCTATTTTTTGATGCATATATGGCCCCTTTTAATAAATGTATGGTACAATGGAATGAATTGAATAAATGAAGTTACACCATCCCTGTTGTGTCTTATTCCAAAATATAGATTACCAAATATGGTAAGAAAATGTAACATTGATCAATGATGTCATCTCACGACACTATTCTGACCAATGAGTGACTTGTATCCTGTACCCTTCTGGGATAGTTAAGTTTTCTCGGGGATTTTGTTGGTTGAACTCTCCTATCGAGCAAACGTGCTACAGGTGTTATGTTTAGTCGTCATACTAAGAAATGTTTATATTCAAATAAAAGTTATTCTTTTGAAAATATCCGATTCAATTATGTTTGAAATTCACTAAGACAAGAAGGTAACCACGTAATACATTATATATTTGCGTATGTTTGTGTGTGTGTGTGTGTGTATATATATATATATATATATATATATATATATATATATATATATATATATATATATATATATATATATATATATTTGTGTGTGTGTGTTGTTACTTATGACACTTGGACAAACCAAGCTCGCTATGCTTTGGCAATGCGAATTCAAGTCAATAGGGAGTCTTTCGTTTTAATCAGAACACCACGAAGGTGAAAGTACGTCTTTGCTCTTTTTTAAATCCTCCGATAGATGGCACCACCAGAGGATCCACTCCCTTAATTTTAACATTGATCTGAAGGGGAAGGAAATTTTCTCCAGACCATTGCACCCATGGTAACTGCTCAACGACCGACCACAGGACTTTCGATTCCACAGATTTAACGAGCACGTATATCGCATGTATTCGGTGGGTCTTTGGCGGCATTGGGAATCGAACCCCGTCCTTCCGGATGGAAGGCCGATATCCTAACCACTAGACTATCATGGCCTCATATATATATATAGATATATTAGTGACGAAATATATTTACTACAGCCATTTCCAGGAATTCATTATCTGAGCGAAGAGGAGAAAATAAGAAACACACTTCAAGGTTTCACCCTCTTTTTATCACACTGATTTTAACAGCCATAAATTTATAATTTCACTTGAGCTCTTATCTTAGGTAAAATGTGTAGCAGCAGCTCGTTATCGTACTTCAGCTATCTATTAAGGCTAACTTCCGAGATCTGTTCATTATGCTTTTGAAATCTTTGATAAGAACAGGATGCGTTTTAAAATAAGCTGAGAGCAATCCATTAAAGGTATATTCAATGTCTCTAACACAATGCAATACGGAAATTCCTTTTCTTTCAATCGAATTTTTTTAATACCAAATGGATATTTATAAGATTGAAAAAAAATTTTTTTTCAATTATTTCATTCAAAAGAACTCGCTTAGTCAAATCATTCTGCTTTTGAATTTTGAAAGAAATAGTTTTTTTTTTTTCATATAGTTTCAAATTAAAAAGTTATGACTTTTTTGGTACAAAAATAGCTAAATGTTGAGAATTTGTCGAAAAAATTAAATATTTTTAATTTTTGATATATCATTCTAGAAAATTTTTTGTAAGTTTATTGTATTGTTTTATGAATTTATTTCAAAATAAATTCATAAAAATAAAATTAAAAATCAAGAAAGAATAATAAATTTATGTTTACAAATCACACTGTAAATTGTAGTTTATTAATGCAATTTATTTTTGCACTTATTCAGTTTAAAGTAACTAAACCACCGGCACCACCACTAATATTCTTGTTGGACTATACACTCTCTCCAAACCATTCTGTCTCGTGCCTTATTTTCCCATTTCTTTGATAAGAAAATAAGAATTAATACATACGCAAACATAAAAAATGAATTGATTAATATTTTACCATGAATAAACAATAAAATATTCGAATGTTATTCTACATTTCAGACTTGAATATTTATTCTAAATTATTGCGCTTTTATTATTTCAAAGAAATAATTCTCTGTATAGATTAAATAGTTAAAACATTTAAATTTACAAACTCTTATAACATGTATATTTAAAATTATGATATGGGCTTCTGCAAAGAAAATGCGGGAAAAAATTACAGACTGATGAACCATTCTTAACTGTTATTGGAAAAATAGAAATTCAACGCAAGTGTTTTTCTTTTGGTATTCAACTATTGAAACTCGAGAAAATAGTAGAGTAAGTACTACAACGTATGAGTGGCATGCAGTTTAACATGATCAATGTAAAACTGTAAGGTTGAAATAAATCCTGAAGCTATACTCATATCTTTACATAAATGAACACAGTTTTCTATGTATTATACTCATATCGTAATTATTACTTATGACACTTCAATTAAGCTCGTTAGCCGACGGTCAGTCCTTCCAGACGGGGTCCAGTATCTTCTGTTCGTTGGTATTGGAGGTTGAAATGTATTCCAGTTTATGTATAGAACTTGTTATTTTCTTGGGGATCTAAATTAAGAGGCATATGGAGGCGCATAATGTTTTTTTTTCAGTTAAAAAAATGAAGTAACCAGAAACGAGTTGTTAACAAAAATGTAATGTTAATTCTAAATTATACCTATTTTATGTATGAGTATCTAAGTTTCCAGATGTTCAGGTAGAGGCTAAGATTAGCCTATTGGTTAGACAGAGCTTTTCAGAACGAAAAGTCCCAAGTTCGATCCGAGTACTACTGAAAAACAGGAGATAAATGTTTCGTTTCTGCCTTCTACATACATATCTGTTGGCATGGATGCTTAGAACTTTTCTGCGTTTTCTTCCCTGCCACATATGATTAGCGCTTATAATCAGTGATAGGTCGTTGAAGTTGTTGTTGCACCAGCCTACTTCCCTGTATCTAGCCATGAGATGGGCTCTACCAGTTGGATAGAAGCAGTCGGATGGAATCTTCGTGATTTTGAAGCAGGGACCTAGCAGAAGAGCCCCAAGACTTGACCTGCCACCCCCAGATGCGTCACCTCACCTGGAGGACATTGCGGCCAGTTTTAGTGGACCCCGGCCACCTTTAGCGAATGCTATGGATCTTCGGTTAATTTGGTATTTAATCTCGCTTCCTTCCGAAAGTGAGAATGACTCCCTCACTAATTAGGCCCCGTGGCCTCAGCTTTGGCATTGTAAAGTCCAAGTACTTAGGCTTGGGTTAGAGAATCGGCCTTCCATCCAGAAAGGCTGGGTTCTATTCCTAATGCCGCCAAAGACCCACCGAATGTATGCGATACACTTGCTCGTTAAATCTATGGAATCGAAAGTCCTGTGGCCGGTCGTTGAGTAGTTACCATGGGTGTAATAGTCTGGAGAAAATTTCCTTCCTCTCATAACCAAAGTCTAAATTAAGCGAGTGAATCCTCTAGTGGTGCCATCTATCGGATGGGTCTTAGAGCAAAGACGTACTTTCCCCTTCGTGGTGCTCTAGTTAAACGAAAGACACATCCTTCTGACAGCCGTCGGCTATTGATATTGGCTTGTTCAAGTCTCATAAATAACGACAACAATGAGTAAAAATTCCCTCTTGAAGTCAATTTAAGCTGAAGAAATTAAAATGCCTTACAACAAATTAGGCAGATAAGCTGTCTTAAATTGTTTACGAGGTCTTTTAGACAATAAGTTGTTAACTATGTCGCGTCAAAATGTTCAGCAATGTGTATTAGTGTTTCCTAACCAAGATATAACACTTCTACACTAACAATGTTATTATACACATTATTAAATGCTTTGACTTATGTCATTTTACATTCAATTATATCAATGGTTTGGAAATTTTCACTTAATTATTTGCAACTTTTAAACGGCTGTGATAATTATACATATTTATTATTTATATTCAATTTATTATATACATTTTAAAATAATCAATTATATGGGATTTATTTTATTTGGAAATTTATCATTCTTAAATTTGTAACTATTTATATTTAATTCTACTTAATAAAGAAATAATTACGTATAATGTATAGACTTATTTTATATACCATATCTTTAATTATGATTCGATAAAAACTAACATAAAAATTGTTATCTCTTAAATACTGAAAAATGAGTTTGAATACAGATATGGATTAATTTAAGTGATTAATTAGCTAAGCTAAATTTAGAAATAAACAACACAAGTAAAAGGAGAGAAATATATTTAAATAAATAATGAAATAAAGAAAATTAAAATAAACGAAGTTTAATTTTCCTTTATTTATTATAAAATCTTACTCTGTATTTAGATTTGTTCTACAGAAAGATAGAATTTGTTTCATATTTTATTCTGTTTTCAAATAAAAAGATAATATTCTTTCTTAAAATTTACTTGACTTACCGCGAATATTTTAAGGTTTTAAGCATCCGTATACGTTTGGTGTATAAAATTTGAACATTCAGCAACTTTCACATACATAATCAGTACATAACTGGATATGATATTTATCATTTACCAGATAAATAGGTTTAATGTTTCATCTTCATATGTTAAAAGTTTTTAAGAAGCTTGGTTAGTGATGGCGTCTTTTTTAGCATATATGATGGTGGAAATGAATGTATTTTGTCTACTCATCCAAGGTAACTTGACAAGTTAGTCATCATAAGTTTCTTATTAACTTCCTTTAATATGATATGGGGACTTGTGAGAAGTTAACAGAGTCAGAAATCCACTTGATAAGCAGTGATTATCAGAAATTATCTTGATAATGATTAACAGAGTCAGAAATCCTCTTGTTAGGCAATGATTATCAGAAATCCCCTTGATAGGCAATGATTAACAACAGAGTCAGAAATCATTTTGTTAAGCAATGATTATCAGAAATCCCCTTAATAGGCAATGATTAACAGAGTCAAAAATCCTCTTGTTAGGCAATGATTATCAGAAATCCCCTTGATAGGCTTGATAGGCAATGATTAACAGAGTCAGAAATCTTCTTGATAGGCAATGATTTTTAGAAATCCCCTTGATAGGCTTGATAGGCAATGATTAACAGAGTCAGAAATCCTCTTGTAAGGCAATGATTATTAGAAATCCCCTTGATAGGCAATGATTAACAGAGCCAGAAATCTTCTTGATAGGCAATGATTATTAGAAATCCTCTTGATAGACTTGATAGGCAATGATTAACAACAGAGTCAGAAATTCTTTTGTTAGGCAATGATTATGATTGCAAGGTATTGTTTACAACGTGGCTTATATTGAATTTCATGGTTGGTTGGTGCCGTGTCCATGGAGATAACTAAATATGACCATGAATAGTGTGCAAAACACAGCTGGCTATCTCCTTGATGTTTTCGGAGAATAAGCTCTTCGATGTCGAGCAGAGGGGAGATTCCTCAAGCTCAGCAAGAGATCTTAAAATGGCTGGGGAGTAAAAAATATGTTTGTTGAATTCCATGCCATTATAAATATTTTATGTCATCAAAATACGATATGTATGCACGGACGTAATGGATTAATGTAAAAATAGAATATGAAAGAGGAAATATTTGTGTGATTTTAATAAAATCGTCTCTATTTTTTACTCAAAAAAATGCATTGATTTAATAACAGGACAGAAAAAAAGAAGTCCTAGTTTTAAAATCAAGTTTCTTTTTTATAATTCGCAGTCTTAAGATAATTTTCAAGCTAATATTTTCTTAAAAATCTGCATTAACATATATTATTGACTTTTGAACATTCTGCTAAGAAAAGTTGTCGGTGGAATGTTATTTTAAATATAATTATATACTTATTATAAAATTATATAATTATTACACTTCATAATCAGTTTCGCGTATGTTTGCACGTTTTGTTAACTGTGTTTTTATAAAATTATATTATTTTATTGACCCTTAAACATTCTGCTATAAAAAGGATGTCAGTATAACATTATTTCAGATAGCTCCTACAGCAAATAAACATGTAAGAAAACTGTTTTTGGAATTATTTGTTTGATTTATTTGAGATGATCTGCTTTTTAGTTACATATGTATAACTTTTTTATTTAAAGTTTTCTAATTTGATTTTAATAAAACGCATACATTTTGTTCATAACATAGTTTTTCCTCAATATTCAATTTAAACCCCCTGTAACAAGAAAAGTTAAATGCAAATCATTTGTACATACGAGGTCATGCTAGTGCTTTTTACGAGAAAATATAGCGTGTTTTCCTATAACGCGGAATTAATATACTGTGTTACTGTAGTTGAATTTTCGGAAGACGCTGAAGACATTAAAAATACATTTGAGCGCTTATCTTTGATTATATCCTGCTCATCCCACAGCTGTCTCCAAGAGGCTGCTAGACAAGTAGGAAAGTGAGCAGGATTGGCTGAGAAGGATTAACGAGGAAAAATCATCTCCCTATTAAGGAGCCTTAAGCTATTTAAGTGGCTACTTCTAAATCTCACCATGGCCAATGAAAAGACTGGGGGCCACTACAAGATAGGAACAAGCCATGCCATATGCCTTTCCTGTGTTCCAAGCTTATGCATAAACTGGATGTGATAGGCATGCTTCTGTAAAGCGTAAGGTTTTTTAAACTTCAACACCTAGCACTAACAGACTCGCTATTCTGAAAGTTGTTAAAATGATACGTACAATTGCATTATTTACACTTTGCACAGTGTATTCTACTGAGGGTGGTTTCCATAGAAGTTTTTTTATCTGCAATATGTTGTATGTTTGCCAAGCTTATGGAGAGCAATCTGGTGGTGACCGCTTTCGAAATTTTTGAGTGAAATCTTTCTGATTATTGTGATTATTTATGTTGTTGTTGCTGTTGCTACTTATGACATTCGGACAAGACAAGCTCGCTATGCCATTACTACGCGAATTTAATTTAGTAAGGTGCATCTTTCATTTTAATCAGAGCACAAAGGTGAAAGTACAACTTTGCTCTTCCAATCCTCCGATAGATGGCACCACCAGAAGATCCACTCTCACAATTTTGATATTGATCTGAAGGTTGAGGAAATTTTCTCCAGACCATTGCACCCATGGTAACTGCTCAACGACCGACCGTAGGACTTTCGATTCTACAGATTTAACGAGCACGTATATCGCAGGTTCTCGGTGAATCTTTGGCGGCTTTGGGAATCGAACCCCACACTTTCGGACGGAAAGCCGATCCCCTAACCACTAAGCTGAAGCCACGGATTGTTTATACACCAGTCTATACAAACGAGCACACGCAACTGCTAGTTTTTCTGTGATTAGCGCTGTTTTACACTGTATGTGAAAAAAATGTTTCGTTAATGGTTTGATTCTATCGATGTGCTTTATTACATATGTAAAAATAAGTATCTGTTTACATTGTTGGTGACTTATATATATCGCACTATGGGAGAGCACTTATATTCCATGTATGTGAAAAAATTTTCGTTAATGGTTCGATTCCATCGATGTGCCTTAATACATATGTAAAAATAAGTATCATTGTTTTAACAATCATAATTTAAGATTGTATGGTTATTTTTTGTCATCAGTCAATATTTATATTAAACTTTCCAATATATATAATTAATAATATTTTGGTCGGATCTGTGAGGAAATGTCAATGTACTTAATTGGTGAAAAATCCTCAGATCCTGTAAGAATCTGTTATCTGGTCAAAATTCGTACTTTTTCCTTTTGAGAATCAAATTTAGATCTATTAGATTAGAAAACCACATAAATTTTAAAACTAGCTATACCCTTTCAGGGAAATCTCCATAATGATCAAATTGTACTCATTGACAAGGCCGTGGTTTTGGCACTTGGAGTCATTTAACTGGATTTCAAATGGACAGGACACCAACCAACGAACTAGCTATACCCCATAGGTGGCATGTAAAATTTTGAAACTGAAATACTATAGCTCATAATGCTTGCAGCGCCACATAAAGTAGAAAATATAATTATAGAAAATGATCATATTGATTTTCTACAAATAATTTATCTATCTTTTACCCAAATATCTCCTATAATGTGAGTGTAACAAGCTCTTTCTCACTTGAGTTTTCTGTGGTGAAGTTGTGGTTTGTTGAGCTTTCACTTCCTCCCTTTATGATATGGACAAGTGTTTTGGTTTTTAGGACAATAGCATGACAAAGATGATTGTTTTTACTATCCTGCTTTTAACTTTCATCAAAGGTAAAATTTATAATTTAAACTAACACATTTTATCATGAATTTTTGAAGTCAGTTTATAATGAAATTTCAAATTTACCTTGTAATGAATTAAAAATTAAGTTTATCTAATAGTTTCATTTCTATTAAAATTTCAGTTGAATATCTGAGAAAATTTAGAATTGTATGAATACTTTTTTCTGTACCGACTTTCTTTAATTCATCTGATTTAGTTTACTCTAATGCAAATAAATTTACTGTATAATAGGCTACGAAATTAAAAAAATATTACATTAAGAAACAATTAAAATTTCACAGCATTTCTTCCAGCTATATTTTTTAATATTCGATTTTAGAATAAGACTGTTTGAGAGTTTCGTAACATTTTGCTTTTCGAAAATAATTTATTCCTTGCAAGTCTCAAGAATTTCATAATAAAATATAAGGTATAGAATATGTTTCAAATAAAGTTAAATACGTCTTGTAGATGAATGGATAAATCTGCAAATTACTTTTTGTAATATTACTAAATACTGAAAATTGTTTTCCACAACTAATGTAGCAATCCATACTTAAAATATTCAAAACTAATTAAGTTTAAAACTTTTACCGTGAGCAGTGAAATATGTCAGATGTTATCTCAATGCAAAATTATTTTATTAAGGATTCGATAATTTAGAATTTTTGTTAAATTAATATTTCAGAACAACTTAAATGGTTCTAAAACAAATGAAACTTTTTTTCAAATTTCCCTCGATTATTTGAGACGTTAAAACGTACAACTGGTAATTTCTGTAATATATTCTGTCGATTTGCTTCATTAATTGAAATCATATTTTTAAACAGTAACTGGTTTTACTGACGTGCTTTATTAAATAGTTAAAAAAAGTACTCTTCTAACAATTATCGCTATCTTTTTACTTGCAATCCATTGATTTTCGACCAAAAATAAAGCCTTTTAACTAACTAGCAATTGTAAGATTTTATTTACTAAAGTTGCTCATTTCCATATTTGTAATTTTAGTAGTTGATGCTAGATTGAATTCATGTGCATGTTTCAAACGTACTTGACACTGATGAAATTTTATAAAGTATTTATCGGGTGTTACTAGACAAGAAAATTATAGGAAAACAGAAAATAAGTGCAATTTTTTCTCAACTATGGATAGATTAGTTAAATTTGGTTTGTAAAAAAATAATAAATGCATAAATCTGTGTAAAATTAATTTAAAAACAAATGTTCTTAATAAAAATTTTTAAATCTGAAAATTGGTAAACTTCATAAAACATACAATGCCTCTGAATCTAATGTTAATACAATGAGCACTTTAGTTTAAATTTAGTTTTTAAACTTTAACTCGCTGAAAAAGTATTTTTAAATTAAAATTATTTCAACATTGGCAAATGTACTTGAATAAAAATATATTTTTTGTTTTTCTACTGATACTGTAATACTTATTTAGTACAATCGCTTTATTCTAGAATATTTTCGTTACTACAAATTTATTTCTAGTAACGCAAATATTCTAGCATTTGTAGTAAAACTTATGAAGCCACTTAATATTGTCCACTTTTTGAAACTATCTAAAAATATTTTTAGAAGATTTAAAGAGCACATTCACATTCGTTCTTTTCAATGCTACGTTAGTCCATTTCCGAGCATTTTATTTGCAAAAATATCTTACATAAGGTCATTACTTTATTTAAAATACTTGATACTGCAAAAAATATTAAAACAAAGTATTAAAATATTATTTATAGATAAGAAATTAAACATTTTCTTAATAAAATAATATATTTAAACACTGAATATTAATAGAAAATAACTAAATATAGATGTAAATGTTTTCATCAAACCATTTTAAAACTCTGAATTTATGCTTTTCCAAATATATAAAACAATTATCTTTCTCAGATTTTTAATTATAACATTAGTATAATGCTTGTAATAATATAATGTAACATTAACGATAAAAAATATGAAAAATATTGATGACAATAAGATGATCCTTCAGGTTGGGGGTTGGGCGTGGAGCTATCAACACCACCCTGTAAAAATCCTCACGGATATGAAACCGAAAGAAAATGAAACTTGACTGTTTTCTCGGAAACGACCTGAAAAATGTTTAAAGGATATGAGATTTTGATGTTCGAACGTTTTTAGATGGACTGATTGTGTAGAGGACTTTAAAGTGTTGAAAGTGACAAATTGGAGAACTGTCGCCTCCCGGAGAACACAATGGAGGAATGTTCTCCACTGTGTTCTCCGTCTGTGTCCTCCACTGTGAGATTGAAATATCCAACTTTATCTATAAGACGATAAATTTGGATATTTCATTAATGGCCTTTTTTGAATGAATATTTAATTTGGGAAAGTTAACCCTTTGGTGATTCAGTTCAACATTTCATGGATTTGATACCACACTTCTAAAATAGATGTTTGCAGTGATTTGGAATCCAAACTATAGATGCCAGTTGAATTGGCAATCGAGAGCGAATGTAACCACAGAAACAGTTTTATAAAATCTCGCCACTTTTTTTTTACATCATATATTCAGTTGATCGTTTTTCTGTAATTTATGTTAAATTTTGTTATTTATGTTTTGTTATTTGATATTTTGATTTTTATCATTTTGATAAATATCATGCATATTAAATTTTTACATTACTTCTATTAAACATTAGAGGGATATGTTATTGCAATATTTAATTAATAATTTAGTTGTGTCCCTACATTATATAATTATGTTATCGTTTAATGCAACATTGGTGTAAGAAAAATATCATTGCTATATTTAAATAATGAATAAGTAATTTATAAACTTAAAATTTTACAGCAAAACATTTTATGAAAAATCTTGCACAATCGACTGTTATCTATATAGGGCGTTCAAAGTTACTTACACTCAAAGATGACGATATTGCGTTTTACAGACGATAATTGAGTTTTACGGCTTCCAGCTGCAGCAATTTCATTCGAATTGTTTGAACAGCTGCTGCTTTAGAGACAGAAAAAATGGCGCGTCAGCTAAAAACTTACTCCAACATTTACTTTGTGGAACAGCACATATTTTGTGGACAAAAAGCTTAATGAGCATGGAGATCTTGAAAAATCTTCAATTTATGGGACTTAACCTATAAAGAAAGGCAAGGAAGATCAACAATGTGGTGAGCACAACGGACATGGTAAAGCGGGCGGAAGGCATTATTGTCACCAATCACAGAGTGAGCCCCGCGCACATTGCGCAGCAGTTGGAAATATCTGTTGACAGTGATCAATCTATTATCCGTTACCAAATGGATTATCGCAAATTGTGTTCCCGTTGGGTTCCTTATTCTTTGAGTTCCGAACACGAAGGAGCAAGGTTTGCAGCTTTCTTGCAATTTCTTCAACGTCATTCTGAGGAAAGCAATGACTTAAGCCGCATCATTGCAAGTGGTGTCAATTCACTCAAAAAATGAAGCAAGTGTCGATAGAATGGAGAAAACATGGCCTGTGAGAACAAAATCCAAAGTTCCCTTATCTGCTGGTAAAGTCATGACTAATGTTTTTTTATTGTGAAGGAGTTGTCTACACCGAATATATGCAGAAGGGCACAACCGATAATGCTGAATCCTACTGCGAAACACTATGAGGCAAAGCTGTGAAAAATAAGTGACGTGAAAATTTAAGGCATTGTCCTCTATCACGCCAATGCAAGAGTTCATAAGTTACGCGCAGCACAGGATTTGCTTTTGTTTTGGATGGGAGGTCTAGAAGTATCCCCTGTACATACCCGATCTGGCGCTCTGCAACTTTCATACGTTCGGCAACTCAAAAGACAAGTTGGAAGACAATATTTCAACAACGACCAGGTTCAGACAACTGTTCTAAGCTTACTCAAGGACATAGGAGCGATTTTCTATATTCAGGACCTTAAGTGATTAGTGCTTCATTCCGACAAATGTCTGCAACGACTGGGATATCATGTAGTGAAAGTGTGTATGTGTATCAGATTGTATTACAGAGCACTTCTCTGTAACTGTTTGACTTACATTGTGTTCGAGTGCAACTTAATTTTTAAACGCCCCAAGTATAGTAAAATTATATATTTGAAAAGGTTTGCATACTTTTCAGTATGGACGGAAGGAATTTAGTTATTACGTCGAGTAACAAATCTAAAATATGAATTATAAAAATTAATAAAGCAAGCCGCTAAATGGGAAGAGGAAATTCCTGATATTCCAAGATGTATTTGTTTTGTTAAGTAACCACATATGTAACACATGTTTGCAATCTAGCGACTTGTTTGATCAAAATTATCACATTTTACAACAATCTAGTTAGTTTTTTTAATAACGGCGGGACTTGGGTGACTAACCCTTCGTCACAACAAGGCTGGAAACTGCTACTTGTGTCGTTACCCTAGGGACACCTGTGAAGTAAGTCACGGAAGCGGGTAGCATTACCCTGCCATAGCACCACAAATCCGTTGATAGTGTGGGCTGCATTCATACATCATTTTTGAATAAAAAACAGAGAAACAGAAATTAACATCCATACCCATACCGATATTCGAACCCGGGACCCACAGCTCAGGAGTCAGAAAATATCCAGTTAGTGAAAAAATTAATAAACTTTTCAAAAAAAATCTTAAAATTTGAAAATCGGTATCTAGTCTAGAGAAGTAAATATGAAGGAAACTCTCTTTAATTTTTCAACGAGCTGCATAATAATCGAAAGGTTGGTCTTACCTCAGTAACTTAACAATATCCATTTATTGAAAACACTACTTGATCATTGCCGACCAAATTATCTAGTGGTCAGCGTGCCTGACTACGGATAAGGAGGTCCTAGATTCGAATACCGGTTCGGGCATGGATATACTCTCTATCTATCCTGTCTTTGCCCTTTCCTTGTATGAATCAAGTGAATGGATGCCTACCCTATAAACGGGTACCTATGGCATGTGTGTACTGAGGAAGTCGGACTACACACCAAAATAGGGTTCAGTTGAAAAAGTGGAACAGCACACCCCATGTGGCCAGCCTAGCTGGCACACGACAACAACTACATAATCATTTGTATATAGGTAGTGACCACTAATATTAATATGAACCAAATATTATTTAAAAACAATTTATCCCCTTTATTCTCGTACTAGAAGATAATAGGGGAATTTTATCTTTAGCGAAATTATAGAAATATTAAATGTAAATCATAACTTTAGAATGAAATAGCATATCCATTCTTGGACCTTGCGCGACAAAAACCATTCATAAATTTGAATATCTTGTACAGTATTTTTATAAAAGGAAAAAAACTTTAATAGATTATATAAAAATTATTCAAAATTTAAAGCACCAATTATGAATACAATTAAAATATTTTCTGGGACTGTCAAATTGAAATGTTTCCTATAGCCACAATAGTTTCATTAAAATATCGAATACATTAAGATTTTAATGTGAAAATACATTGCATTTTCAAAAACAAACTTCAAATTTTATTTGAATGTGTATTTTTAAAAGCTAAACTTAAATCAAACTTTTGTCATGAATTGTAACTACATTTTAAATTTAATTTTTATTATATAAATTCGAACATTAGATTTTTATTTAAAAAAGTTAATGTTTGTAATTAACATATATTTTTATGTAAAAAAAAAAGCATTGGTCATAAGAAACATTCACTTAAGTTTATAAATTGATCATTTTATCAAATTTATTTTGAATCAAATGCATTTTCATTTATTTAGAATTTCTTCACAGAATCTTCATTTTTCTAAAACACTGATAGAGTATGTAATAATTATCAAGACGTCACATATTACTCAAAGATTTAAAAGTTTAATAATATTTTATGCCGTCGATAAATCCTTGATCAACTATAAAATACACTATAAATGTTAAAAATTAAATTTTATAGACCTTATTATAACTAAATACAACGATATATTGTATCCTAACACTAGTTTAATTCAACAAATAAGTACAGTGGCTTTAAAAAGTGTTCGTATCCTTTAAAATCTTGTAGAAAAAGAGCTGTAATCACAAATTGAATTCGAATATAATGCCAATATTATTTCCATATCTCTTCCACACTATTCTGAATAAAATGAAACTTTTTGTATTTTAATATTGACTTATTTTCTTTTTCTAAAATTGAAAATGCAAGGAATCGTAGATAAATCATTTTACAAAAGTTATTGCACACCGAAACATTTTCATAAAATTTCGTAAATAAAATTAGTGTCTGGATCTTTATTTTTAGGGCTGTCTTACTTACTCCATTGTATTTTATGGAATATTTTAAAATGGCTCATAGAGTCGCGCACAAGGATGCAACGCACATCATTCGAAAATTTTTTCATCATAAGTGTGGAAAATCCATCCGGGATATCGCTAAATTAGAAACCGCGCAGTATGTAATAAAACGCTTAAAATCATAAGTTATAGTTAGAAATATATTTTATAGTTAGAAAATTTGTGAAAAATCTACATTTGATTGTTGCAAAGATTTCTCTAGAATGTACTGAAAAATTTTCTTCAATTTCACCTGAAACTGTCCCACGATCAGATGTATTACATGGGCGTTCTGCTCGAAGGAAAATTTTTGTAAGGGCAAAAAATAAAATTCTTAGGTTTTTCCTTGCAAAATATATGATAAATAAGTCTGAAGTGTTTTGGAATCGCCTTATTAGCAGATGAAAGCAAATTCAACATTTTTCATTCCGATGCTCGTAATATTGTATGGCAAAATCAAAATGAGGAATTTAGTGGAACCTTGGTGTTGGAACACTAAAGCATGGCGGTGGATATGTCCTTGTGTGGGGATGTGTCATAAGATCAGGATTAGGTATTTGATATTTATTGGTAGCATAATGAGCCATGCTCTCTATTTAAATATAAGTTTAAAATATAATTTTAAATTATCGCCCCAAATTTTGGTATTGGAAATAACTATTTTTTTTATCAGGATAACGTAACGCTAGCCTTTGGGAGCTCTTTAATTGCCCAAAAGTTTTGAAAACACCCCTCAGTCACCAGATTAAAACTTGACTAGAATACCTTTGACGAAAAAAAAAACGATTCGAGTCCGTAGACACGACATTAATTTGAAAACCGAAATTAAAACTGTAATGATGGAAGAATGGAGGAAAAATGACGCGGATATTTCAAAACTGTCAAACTCTATGCCCAGACATTTGAAAGCTGTGGTAAATGCTGCAGGATAATTTACAGAATACTAAGTTACACAAGTACTACAATGTTTATTAATACCTGCAAATTTCTTTGAGGTGACCAAGACTTTTGTGAGGTAACCTTTCTGTTGCTTTTTGATTTTCCAAAAAATTACTATGTTAATAGAATATTGTACGTAGCTTTGCCAAGAGATATCTACAGATATTAGAAAATTCTCACCTTCAAACATTAATTTTATTAATGAATAAAGCAATATTTTACAAACTCTTATGTGTAGGATAATTTTTGAAAGCCACTGTACATAATTTATTAAAAATTATAACACTATATTTAAAATGAACTTGTAAATACTCGTTTCCTTTACATATTTCTTAATTTAATATTTCTCTTAGCCACTGCCGTAGTGGATGGAGAGAAAACGAGCGCATGTCAGGGAAAAGATGGTGTCCTACCGAACCCAGATGTGACAGATTGCTCATCCTACGTCGTGTGCAAAAATGGTTCATCTGAAGAGTTCCAGTGTTCAGAAGGACTGCTGTACAATCCATTCAAAAGGACTTGTGACTACAACACTTCTATAGCATGCGAAGGTGATAAATATTTATATAATATGTTCAAATTTAGCTCTTGTTTAGTCAAACTAGTGCTAAACGATTTATCCCTGATCATTATATAAGCAATTAATGTTTCATTCCCAACGTATACACAAATCTTGACTACTCTCTCAAGATTTGTTAGTGGTAACATCAAGTGCCTCACTTACAACGAGGGCAGGAAAACCTTCGTCACCTGCACCAAGTGCCAAAGTCATCAGGACTTTCTGAGCACCATTTGGATTGCATGGGTCTCTCTAAGGTGGATCTCTTTAGCAATCCTCTCCTAGTCTTCGACTTCCTTACAGTTAACGGGTTCGTGGATCTTGTCTGACTCCGTCAGACAGTGAGGATAAGAAACATGTTTCATTCCTACTTCAATCTCAGTGTTTGCAATGATATCAAGTTCTGTTGGATGCCAGGTCTTGTAGGTTTGGAGGAAAATGAAAAGCTGACGCAGCTGCTAAAGCTACATCGAATTTACTTCATTCGTCCTTTTCGATGTGAGAAAGGTTGTAAATGATCTATTTGGCAGGAGTTTTGGAATATGCAGGTCTCCAAAATTTACGTTCCATTTATTACACGGTAAAACGGATGATAGAATGACGTATGGGAGTACGCCATTCTATCATCCGTTTCACCGTTAATAAGGTTTGATGTCCGTTTGATAAGCTTTCGTATAGGACTCGCACGTTTCACACACAGACATTTGTTTCTAAGTGAATTAAATCCATGGTGTGAAACGTGTGATGAACCATACGCTGTGTATCATCATATTTTAATTTCATGTCCTTATTTTAACAATAGACGTATACACTTTTTAAACTGATATTTTAACTTTGAAGGATTTATAGAAATATCCATCCCACAGAAAATTGTTTAAAAGCAGTTGGATTTATACCATTTATTTAAATTTTATATTTTCAAACTTCTAGATTTTTATTTCAATTTAATATATAATAGATTTTAATTAAACTATACTCATTCATTTTTGTTTTAAATTTTAAACTTTGCTTGGGTTTTAAGAAAAGTTATCTTTACTAATTTGTGGTGCAATTTGCCTTTTTTGTGTCTTGCACCCTAAATCCCAACCAATCAATCTTAATGTTTATTTTAAACCATATATTTTGATTAATCTTCAATTTTTAAATTCGAATTTTTTTACCTTCAATATCCTGAATGCCCTTAAACTTTAAAATGTATGCATTCTCTTTTGAAAGTTATTTTTTCAATTATTAAAAAAAATATTTAAGAAACATTAGTAAAATAATTTTATGTATTTAATATTTATAATATATAAATTTTTGATTCTGTATGCAGATGGAGAAGTCGTACAAACCGTTGAGACAAGGATAAGCACTCCATCCACAGACGTCGAATGCGAAACTGACACTTGCACCTGCGTTTACCCTAGCCAGTACAGTTGTTACGAGTATTATCGTTGCGAGAACGGCGTTGCTTTCAAAGAGCAATGCCCGCCTGGTCTTGCCCTAAATGTAAAGAAACTTACTTGTGATTATGAAGAAAACGTGGATTGCTGTAAGTCATAATAGTCTTTAAGTTAAGCTTACTTAAAAATTCTTAATAAAATGTTGCATCATTTTGAGGAAAATTTGGATAATGTTTCAAATACATAACTTTAATAAACTTAAATAGATAAAAATCCTTTAGTTTTACTATGACTGAAACATATAAACTGGCAGCTAAATGATTAACACTTTAGCCTTTGGGTTTTGAGAGTCCCATTACCACTTCAAGAATAGGCTAAAATGGCAGCTAAATTAGTACTTTGGCAAACAGTTTCGGTTCAAATCCCAACTCAGATAGGGATTTTGTTGTGGCTTGCAATCCCCTTTAAAACAGTAAATTTTGGTCCTATTACCATTGTATAAACCAACGAACACAAGTAATTTTTGTGACTCAGAATATACTTAAAACTTTAAATATCAGTCCAGCTGGTCTTCGTATGAAAAATTAAATGTTGACTGCAAGTTAAAACACAAATTAAGCAATTTTAACATTAAATTTGCATGATTTTTTAAAGATATTAATTTAAATTTTGTTAAACACGAAGCTTCAATTTCTGAAGATCCGAACCTGCACCCATATGGTTGAGCTATTGTTCAACAGTTTATTGGTTTGAATGCCACCTTGTAGGCATAAAACTCTGTAGTGGTTTGGAATTCATTATGAACTGTAGGTCCCAATCCAATTATTCCAAATTTAAAAAAATGACCATTAAGCGACAAACAAATCCTAGCCGTTTCTGAAAAAATAAGTGACAATTTGGATCTACAATATTTTATTTTTTATTAAATTACTATGAATATAATTACTGAGTTTTGTTTTTAAACATAAGATTGTATTAAGAGGTTGGCCTTTAAAGTATCGCAATTTCCGTTCTGTCTGAGGATATACCTTGAAACGTTTACTGCTTTTAAAATGGCAGCAGCATCAAAAATTCTCTGAGTAGGTTACTATATAATGAATTTGGGATGCAAGTTTTATGCTTAAAAATATGTGCTTCTTTCAGTTATGAAATAAAGTAGCATTATTAAAGAGACTGAACTTCTTAAAGAATACATTGTCCTACACTGAGTTTTCTGCCACAGCATATCCATTTTTGGACCTTACGCCATTAAAACCCAACCAACCAACTTCATTGAATTTTCCAGAGAAATTCTAATTAATGAATAATAAAAATATTATTTAAAATATAAATATAATATAATATTAAAAAATATATTTTTACTTAAGAGCACTTTAGATAAATAAGTAACTCAAATTTGAGAGAATTGTCTTTAAGTGATTTTATATCTGAACCCAAATATAACCGAATAGTTAGTGAGAATTTGCTCTCAATTATACGACTCGTTGGTTTTACTCGCATATTGAGTGTAAAGCGTTATTGTGGTTCTTAATATATCCTGGTATAATTAACCAGAATTGCCAATAAAGTCTAACCCTGTCTTTAGGCTGCGTCTTTCGGTTCGAGAATTCACATGTTTTGTTCCCAACTATTGCTTGGGACATTTGAAGAATTCAGAATCTATGTCAAACCATAGATTCTGGTTTAATTAGCCCTGGTGTGTCATAAGTGACAGTTGAGTGACATATCAAAACTCTTTACTTTACACTAGAGGGGTAAATGTCCATTCAACAATAATTTGACATATTTAAAGGGTTAATGAGTAACACATTCGCTGACTAATTGCTATTTATCTGGAATATTAGGAAGAAATTAAATATTGTCACAGTTATAGTTTGGCGATGTTTGATTTCTTCCTACTGTTCCAGGTAATATGAACAAATTAGTGCTGCAATAGTTGTAATGAATAGCTGCAAAATGCTAAGTAAAAGATTCTTAACGTAATATATTATGGAATGTTTTCTCACTATAAATTTCTGTTTATTACAAATCATGAAAATTGTTTCTACAAATTTAATTGTAATTATATATCAATTGCTCTAAAATACTATACCTCAAAGGAAATTAATGTTGTAAATTTTAATATGGAATTATATTTTATTGGGTAATTTACATGTTACCTTTTCATAATTTTATTCCAACGGCGGGCACTAGGGTGACGAACCCTATGCCACAACAAGGCCAGAAACGATACTCATTTATCGTTACCCAGCGGGCACCTGTGAACCAAGTCACGGAGGCGAGTTGCGTTGCTCTCGCCATACCACCATAAATCCGTTTGTAGGGTGTGGCACATTCATACATCACAGAAATAGAGATACATACACAGAACAGAAAAAGAAAGTAACATCCATGCCCGAAATGGGATTCGAACCCGGGATCCACAGCTGAGGAATCAGTAGCGTTAACCATTCAGCCATCGGTCTGCTCGTTTTCATAATTTACTGAAAGGAATCTTCAGTATAATTTTAACAATCAGCATTGTATTCCATTTATAGCTTTGACTCTCATTTTAAGCTGCAGCTAACAGAAGAATGGTTCGCACTCTGGCCTTCAAGAATTGATGGGTCTGATTCCCTCCCTTGAATGGGATGTTAGTATTTATTCAGAATTCTCTTTTTAACCACAGATTTTTGTACAATCACATTTTTATGCAGAAGTGATCGTTCAATGACAAATTAAAATCACCTCAAACATGCATGTAATTTTGCTAAGAATTCTTTTTTTCCATCCCATTATAAACATCCTTAATATTTTCCAAGAGGAAACAAAGTTTTATATCAAAGTACCATGCTAAACTAGAACTCTAACAAATTCAGTATAACATATGTGCTGTAGATATGCAATATAGCATTTAAGACATCTTTATGTAGTTTGGAAATGTATAATACTTTCAAGTAAAAATAAACAAATTGCAATGTATTCTAAAATGCTTTAATTTTAAAAACGTGAGCAAAACTTCCACAAATGAAGTAATTTCAACAGATCTTTCATAAAAGTTTATAATATTTTTAATGGTTTTTAAGCACAATTTATCAGATCTCTTTTAATTTTTTTAGCTATTACTTCAGTTCCACAAAACTCTGAAACTACTAGAGTAATAGCTGTTTTATCTTCAGTGCAAAGTGAACCGGAGAACAAAGGTACAAATGCTTCATTTTTAGAGGAAACTACTGAAGCCAACGCTGATGTGACTGATCAAACGGTCTCAAGTACAACTGAACCACTTGAAGAATCCACTTTCATTTCGACTGCTGATGAGTTTTCAACTTTACTAACCAGAACTACTGCAGAATTTTCTTCGCCATTTGCATCTGAGACTCCTACAACAGATGAAGAATCTTTCAGTAGTAGATTGCCTAGTTGAAGGTATCAACTTTTGAAGACAGCTCAAATTTTTACACTGATAATCCGACCGATATTTCCTCGTCTACATTTATATCGGATGGGTCAGTTGAAAAAGAAATAGAATCGTATAGCCCTCTTTCAACACCAGAGGAATCAATATTCACAGAAAGTTCCCTTCTTAATACAATTAATCCTGGAACTACTGTGTCTGAAAACGTGTTAAATACATCCACGCCAACATCTGCAGAACAAGGAAAAATTACAAACTCAGAACAAACACCCAGAAAATCGACGCTTTTTTCTTCAGATGCCGCATCTGAGCTGATTAAAACCACAAATAGTTCATCGTCTACTAGCAGTGCAATTTCTGAAATTGTAACAGATAAAACTAGTACTGTGAAATTTGAAGATTCACAGCAAACAATGCCAGAATCCTCTGGTGAAAACTCCATAGACACCAAAACTCAATCACCACTAACTACTTCAACCATAAATTATATTTCTACAGTTGAAGACAAAGAAAACTACTACAGTTCTTAACAATTTGGTATCTGAAGAATCATCTCATACAAGTACTGAAGTCTCTAAAATCTTAAGCGAAACAAATAGTGAATCAATTTCAATAACCCCAACAACCATGAACCCAATAAAATCTACAAATTCACTCTTTAGTGAAGTGTTGGAAGTAACTTCATCGACAAGCAATACGTTTGATAAGCCTATAAGTACTATCAGTGATGAAATCGGTGACATCACCACATTAGACCAAACTGCTTTAGATAATACGAATTCTTTCTTAACCGATGAATTTGATAAATCATCCTTAACCGATAGATTTAGTACATTTCCTCAAAGCACAGTATCAAAAACTCAATTGTTCACTAACTCGCCGGTAGCAATTGGAGAAATATCTGAAAGTCAAGAAACTTCGGTAACATTGACAACAAAGACCTCTCATGAAACTTCAGATTTCAGTGCCTTCAATGATACAAACATTTCAGAAAACACAGTTATACAAGCTAGTTCTTCAGGTGAAACACTGAACTTTATTAGTACAACATCTAAAGACTCCGTTTTGGGCACCAGTATTTTAGATCAAAGTATTTCTGCAAGTACATGGTCCGATGAGCCTTTAAACTCTGTTATTACCTCTTCTAGCAAGGGAACTGATTTAACTTCAGGCTTTTCTGAGCAAACAATAATAACTACTGAAACATCAAATCACGAAATTACTTTAACAGACACACAGGACAACATTGTTTCTGTAAGTTCTCCAGAGGAGCCATTTACTTTAAGCAATTCGTGGTCAAGTGAGTCAGATCTACCAAACATTTCAGAAAATCGTGAAACAACTGTTACTCCTGATACATCAATCACTTCAGAAAACACTGTGACATCTGAAAATTCATTTTCACTTAATTCTGTTGTCTTTACTTCTAGTTTAGTGCCTTCAGAAACTGAGCCCACTTTAGAAACTTCTTCGGTAACATTTGAAAAACAAGATGAAATAACTTCACCAGAAAAAACATCTATAGATGAGCAGATATTCTCTTCCAGCGTAGCTTCTACTCGATCAACAGCTTTTGATGTTACCAGTACTCTTTCTAACGTCTCTTCCTCAGTCACCATCAATGAAATAAATTTCACGGAAACATCTTCAGAAGCTGCATTTCCTGTCGGCACTGATTATATGGAACCTGAAAGTCCTGTTAATACAATTTTTGAAGAAACTACCACCATTCGCCCCACATTAAATACAACAGAGTTTAGCAGTACCAAACTGGATAGCAAGGAAGATTCGACTGGCACATCTACAAATAATTCAATGGCTTTCAGCACTGTAACTGACAATGAAATACTTATGGTCTCTTCCAGTGCTTCAGCACTGATCATTTCCTCTACATCTGACTCACCAGTTTCCTTTAGTAAAGTTACTTCCGAAGAGTTAACAACAGTAAATATTGATACAACTGAAGTATCTAATTCCAGTAGTAGTTTATCAAGTGCCTCAGATATCTTAAAAGCTACATTGTCAAATAGTCCAATAGATAACAGTATTTATATCGATCAAGTAACAACTACAGTTGCAACAGATATAAATTCTGCTTTAATTACTTCCGAAAATATTCCAAATATTGTAAGTAGGGATGAAGGGACTACTGCCATTAATATATTTTCAGAGTCGCCTTCCATATCCACAAGCATTGTTTCAGATATTTCTTCAAATGTTAATATTGTAGATAATACAAATTCTTCACAAAACATTGTTCATGAGGCGACATCTACAGACCTTACCTCAGATGAATTAACTGATCAATTTAGTTCGGATATTTCAAAATCCTTGAGCACTGCGTTTAATGATTTAAATTCAATTAAGACTGCATTGGATGAAGTAACCACTCCTATAATTGATACTGATTTCTCGGTTGTGCAACACAGTACAGTAACGAAATTAAATACACTTGAAGAGTCAATAGTGTCTTTGGGTACTGAAGAAGTGTCTGAATTAATAAATTCTGGAGAATCTATTGAGTTTTCAGGAACTACTGATACATCTCTGAAACCATCAAATATGACAATACCACTTACCACAAATCAAATAACTTCATCTACCGATAAAGACGCTTTCGAGGAAATATTTTCTAAAGCACCAATAACATCTACTTCAACACAGAGCAAACATAATGATTCGTTGATCATGAATGACATCACTACACATCAGACAAATATTTATTCTAGATCTACATATTCTGATAGTGTGCCGCCCGATGATAATGAAAGCACCACTAGCAATAGTTCAATTATTTCTACAAACTCCAAAGAAATAGCTTCAGTAACATCGTATTCAGTTGAAACAACTACGTTTACAAATACGTATAACTCAGATAAGCCAACGGAACTAAGCACTGTTAAAGAAGTTAAAACATCTTTAGAAAACTCAAGAAATCCAGCAACTGTATATTTGACTTCGGAATACTCCGAAATATTGCTAAATACCTCAATGAAACAGACACCTTCAATAACTACAACGGAGGTATTTACTGACGTAGCATTCACAAGCACTACTCAAAGTGATAATTTAAATTTTGACGAGATTTCTTCAGATGAAATAGATCCAAGTTCTTCAGACACTCTAATGATTTCCGAAGATCTTGACACTGACGATAGTTCCCAGGTTTCGAAAGGTGTCAGTCTTTCCGATATTACTGTTCCTACAGATATTACTTCAGATGCACTCTCGAAAACCAGCGGTATTTCAAATGCTCTCATGACCTCCACTCATAGAATAACATCCGATAACTTCGTAACTTTCAGCCATGGAATCTCCTCAGAGGAAATTTCAACTTCGGGTGACGCTGTTTCATCAGACGCCCTCACGACTTCGGGTGACGCTGTTTCATCAGACGCCCTCACGACTTCGGGTGACGCTGTTTCATCAGACGCCCTCACGACTTCGGGTGACGCTGTTTCATCAGACGCCCTCACGACTTCGGGTGACGCTGTTTCATCAGACGCCCTCACGACTTCGGGTGACGCTGTTTCATCAGACGCCCTCACGACTTCGGGTGACGCTGTTTCATCAGACGCCCTCACGACTTCGGGTGACGCTGTTTCATCAGACGCCCTCACGACTTCGGGTGACGCTGTTTCATCAGACGCCCTCACGACTTCGGGTGACGCTGTTTCATCAGACGCCCTCACGACTTCGGGTGACGCTGTTTCATCAGACGCCCTCACGACTTCGGGCGACGCTGTTTCATCAGACGCCCTCACGACTTCGGGCGACGCTGTTTCATCAGACGCCCTCACGACTTCGGGCGACGCTGTTTCATCAGACGCCCTCACGACTTTCTCAGATTCCAACACCATGAAGACTGATGCCATTACCGCAGATACCCACACCACCCGTGGCTTTGATATCTCCTCAGATGGTCTTACGATCTCCTTTGATGACAGTACTTCAGATGAACTCTTGACTTCCGGAAATAACTCCTCACATGTGCTCACAAATTCTGACGGTGATAGCTCCTTAGATGTCTCCACTATCACCGAAAGTAGTTCTCCAAATGCTCTTACAACCTTGGATAAAGCTGACTTCTCAGATGCCTTCACGAACTTCAGTGATAATAGCTCTCCTTACACCCTGACGATATCATCCAATGATAGCTCTTCAAATACCTCCCACATGTATGATGATTCTATTTCAGTCACCATGACAGCTTCAGGAAATGGAATTTCGGATGCATCAGTGTTCTCTGTAGATGGAAGTCTCTCAAATGCTCACATGACCACACAATATAGTATAACTGCCGATGTCTCTACGACCTCTGGTTATTCTAGTACAGATGTCGCGATTTCATCTTCAGAATATAATTCAGATGCCTCATTGAGTTCTATATATTCTAATTTAGATTCTATAGGAACTATAGATGATAAATCTTCAGATGTACCCACGCCTTCCAATTATGGTAGCTCCACAGACGTGTTCCAAAGCACCGCGGAAGATGGCTCTTCAGATACCTCCACCATTTTCGATAATTACAGTTCAACTACCACAATGCTCCAAACCTCCCTAATCTCAGGTGATGGCAATTCTTCAAATACCCCTTCCAGCTCCCAATATAGTATTTCTTCAAATTCTTTCATAACTTCCAATTCAAGTTCATATGCCTTGATTACTACCTTAGATTCTAATTCATATGTTCCAGACCCCTCAATTGCTGGAAGTTCTTCAGTTGCAGCTATGACTATCGTAGATAGTAAGTCTTCAGAACTCCTTATGACCAATGGTGATTTTATTTCCACACAAACCATGACGACTTCCAGTGATTCTGTAACTGAAGAACGCGATGTTGAAACGTCAAATGAGCCTAATTCCAATGAAATGACAGACCCCTCATCAGAACATCAAGATTTATTCTCTACTTCTGATATCACATTACACTTTGAGAAAGACACAACTTTTAGTACTTCAAAACTTTTTAGTACTTCAGACAAAACATTTTCAAATGTACTATCAACCCTAGCAGAGTCTTCTCCAGATTCCACGACTGATACGCAAATAAGTTCCAAACTTCATCCATCATCAGAATTTGATAATTCTATTTTTACTGTTACTTCAGATGAAAACACTACTGAAACTTCTACAAAAGAGCCTTTCATTTTTTCCACATCAATTAGTCCCTCAATAGCTTCTACTGAATATTTAGAAGATACAGTAAGTTCTGTTCCCTCTATTTCAGAAGAAACAAGTGTCTCAAAATCCAGTGAACCTTCATCTTTTGTGAAAACATCAACACATGACTCTGCTGTGTCCGATTCAACTGTTTCATTGACAGAAATATCTTCTGATAGTACAACACTTCCAATATCGACTATTTCAAGAGAATCTAAGAGTTTGACTGGTGATGCATCCTCACACCCAACTAAGACATTTAACTTTATATCTACTCCAACGATTCCTACGAGGAACCATTTTATTACTGAGAAACTTTCTAGTGACAGCAACACTGATACATCTTCTGTAACTATTTCGCAAACTGTACAAGAATATATAGAAACGTCTGATGCAAGCACAGCGGAACCAACGTCTGATGCAAGCACAGCGGAACCAACGTCTGATGCAAGCACAGCGGAACCAACGTCTGATGCAAGCACAGCGGAACCAACGTCTGATGCAAGCACAGCGGAACCAACGTCTGATGCAAGCACAGCGGAACCAACGTCTGATGCAAGCACAGCGGAACCAACGTCTGATGCAAGCACAGCTGAACCAACGTCTGATGCAAGCACAGCTGAACCAACGTCTGATGCAAGCACAGCTGAACCAACGTCTGATGCAAGCACAGCTGAACCAACGTCTGATGCAAGCACAGCTGAACCAACGTCTGATGCAAGCACAGCTGAACCAACGTCTGATGCAAGCACAGCTGAACCAACGTCTGATGCAAGCACAGCTGAACCAACGTCTGATGCAAGCACAGCTGAACCAACGTCTGATGCAAGCACAGCTGAACCAACGTCTGATGCAAGCACAGCTGAACCAACGTCTGATGCAAGCACAGCTGAACCAACGTCTGATGCAAGCACAGCTGAACCAACGTCTGATGCCAGCACAGCTGAACCAACGTCTGATGCCAGCACAGCTGAACCAACGTCTGATGCCAGCACAGCTGAACCAACGTCTGATGCCAGCACAGCTGAACCAACGTCTGATGCCAGCACAGCTGAACCAACGTCTGATGCCAGCACAGCTGAACCAACGTCTGATGCCAGCACAGCTGAACCAACGTCTGATGCCAGCACAGCTGAACCAACGTCTGATGCCAGCACAGCTGAACCAACGTCTGATGCCAGCACAGCTGAACCAACGTCTGATGCCAGCACAGCTGAACCAACGTCTGATGCCAGCACAGCTGAACCAACGTCTGATGCCAGCACAGCTGAACCAACGTCTGATGCCAGCACAGCTGAACCAACGTCTGATGCCAGCACAGCTGAACCAACGTCTGATGCCAGCACAGCTGAACCAACGTCTGATGCCAGCACAGCTGAACCAACGTCTGATGCCAGCACAGCTGAACCAACGTCTGATGCCAGCACAGCTGAACCAACGTCTGATGCCAGCACAGCTGAACCAACGTCTGATGCCAGCACAGCTGAACCAACGTCTGATGCCAGCACAGGTCAACCAACGTCTGATGCCAGCACAGGTCAACCAACGTCTGATGCCAGCACAGGTCAACCAACGTCTGATGCCAGCACAGGTCAACCAACGTCTGATGCCAGCACAGGTCAACCAACGTCTGATGCCAGCACAGGTCAACCAACGTCTGATGCCAGCACAGGTCAACCAACGTCTGATGCCAGCACAGGTCAACCAACGTCTGATGCCAGCACAGGTCAACCAACGTCTGATGCCAGCACAGGTCAACCAACGTCTGATGCCAGCACAGGTCAACCAACGTCTGATGCCAGCACAGGTCAACCAACGTCTGATGCCAGCACAGGTCAACCAACGTCTGATGCCAGCACAGGTCAACCAACGTCTGATGCCAGCACAGGTCAACCAACGTCTGATGCCAGCACAGGTCAACCAACGTCTGATGCCAGCACAGGTCAACCAACGTCTGATGCCAGCACAGGTCAACCAACGTCTGATGCATCCACAGGTCAACCAACGTCTGATGCATCCACAGGTCAACCAACGTCTGATGCATCCACAGGTCAACCAACGTCTGATTATTATTTAACTAGTGGTAGTTCCACTGTTTTGCAAAATACTAAATATCCTTTCAGCACACAATTTTTCGAAGATTCTACTTTCATACCCGATATAACAAGTGATAGAATAAGCAGTTTATTTGCTTCCAGTGAAACTACAAGAATCTCAACTGAAGTAACCAGCCTTGATTGTGAATGTGAAAGTTGTAAATTTGAAGATGCTAAGGATTGTACAAGATATTTTGAATGCATAAATGGAGAACCGGTTTCGAAACAGTGTTCCTTGGGTTATTTGTTCAATAATTTAACAAATGAATGCGATAGTGCAGACAAAATATCCTGCCACTTTAAAACAGGCTCTTGTTCCAAGGAAGATGTATATTTTGCTCACAATGAAGATTGCTCTTCTTATATTCAATGTTATAATGGTATACCATACACAAAAAGTTGCCCCATGGGTCTGCATTACAATCCAACAATGCGAACTTGTGATACAAAATTTAAATGTGGTAAGTATTAAAGTATATTTAATTCTTGCATTAAATATACATTTTTAATTAATAAAAAATAATACAAACTACATATTCTTATTTATGATTTAAGCTGTATTAATTAATGAAATTTTAGTTAATATTAATCTTACATTAAACTTACAAATCAAATCTAATTTCTGATGTAATAAAAAGGGAAAATCCACAATAAAAGTTAAAATGAGCTTAGACTGATTTAAATGAGATGGGTTTATAAATATTGTTAACGAGACCTTGAATTGGACATACACGCTTTATACATAAATATTTGCTTAAAGTTCTATGAATCTTTATAGAATCTTTCCATAGTCATCAATCTTTAGATATTTGAATGGGTACAATTCTCTATTCAAATATCTTTAGATATGGAAGTTTTTAATAATTAGTTGTTTCGTCCTTTTGGCTTTCATAAGTAATGTTTTTCTGTGAGTCATCCATTAAAAATTTCAAATTTTATTATATCCAATGTATTAATCAAACACTTAATTTTATCATAGATTACTTAGTTTTCAGCCCAGCATATCCTGTCTGAGAATCTTGAGCCAATAAAATTAAAATCAATAAACGCAAAATATTTCACAATCGGAAATGAGTTAGTGAAGTTAATAGATTTCGCTTTAGACAGCAAAATATTTTTAAAAATTTCATTTATACAATACTTTTTGTTCGCAATTTCATTGGTAACATTTTAACAATTATAACATTTTTCTACAATTTGAAACTCTCTACTAGTCTATAGATATGCATCTAATAACATTTTTCTATGTTTTAGAGACTAAGCCACAGGTGCCTACTACCCGAAGTTACGATATAGAATGTGACTGCGACAACTGTGTCATGCCAGATTCCGATGACTGCTCCAAATATTACTTATGTTTGAACAGAACAGCATATGAGTTGAAATGTAGTGAAGGACTCCATTTTAATCCAGATACACTAATCTGCGACTACAATGGCAGCGTATCATGCGCAAACTATTCTCCACAGTGCTTAGAAAAGAATGGAAACTTTCCGATCTCTGGTAACTGCTCAAAGTACTATCATTGTGTTGGTGGAGTGGCACATGTAAAAGAATGCGAGAGAAGCAAGCATTATAGCATCAGCAGCGAGCAGTGTGAGGAACCATGTCTTGCAGAATGCGACTCTACATTGGGTATGTAATTTAAATTTGCCATTTGCATATTACAAAATTCTTAAAAAAGCTTTCCTATAAAGTTTGCATTCTTGCAAGATGGAATGAAACAACCCAAATTGACACTACCAATCTTTAAGTAAATTTGTGTAAAGATTGGTATAATTCGATTTCTGAATTATACCAATCTTTAAGTTTAAAGCATCAGGAAGAACAAGTTTAGCACAAAATCATTGTGACTGTATTTGGTAACATAATGCAGAGAGAGACTTCATAAAGCTACAGATAAGTTAGTGGTTGAATAGTAACTTTTCTTGGTTTCGCTAAATTTGATTCCATACCTGATATGTAAGTTTGCAGTTGTTAAAAACAAACTGAAAATTATAAGTTTTAATCTAATCTGCTCTGGAGGGGAAAATACTATAGAGCTGTAAACAAAAAAATAATGAATCGAAGGATATCCAAAAACAAAAAGTTTACATGTAGGCTAAATATTATATTACTCGAAATATATAGTTTAAGAGTTGTACGTGATACTGTGTTTACTTTGAGCTTATACGCATTTGTTCTATTTTTATGAATTCTTCAAAAGACAAATTTGGAGTTCATTATTTTAAAAATGCGGAAGAATATAGTATTTCTGCTATCGAACTCGATTTTATGTATTTCAAATGAACGAAAATATTAGGTCGTAAATTGTACTGTCAATATGAAAAGGAATTTTAAGGAAGACAAATGACTAATTAGCGAACTTTTAATGAGCTTTTATAAAAAAAAATTTCTACGTCTGCTGTTATCAGCTTAGTAAAATAGAGTAGATTGCAGAGAAAATGTACGCTGGAGTATTTGAGGATTAACAACAAATACGAAGTAGATTTAAAATATACTCAATAGTAACAAATTAGGTCTAACGATCACTCGACTCTTTTGTTCACAGATATGAAGTTAACTGCCAAAAACATGCATATCAATGATGTTGGAAATCGTTTCAGGAAACAGTTCAAGTGGATTTATTAGTTAAAATTATTGGCTTTGATTTAAAACTTCAACGTGTTGAGTATGTCTTAAGGCGTCAATGGCTTTTTTAACTTTTCCCCAATCAATTAAGTATTGCAGTGTCTCACACAGATAATGATCCATATTCAATGTTGCTATTCAGGAAACATGAAAATTATGTTAATCACTAATCGTGTTGCATGCATATAATTTCCGTTAAACAATGTTTTGGATCATATCCGGAACCTCCACTCCAAATGATATAGCCCTAATATTAAATTATGAGCTACATCCATCTTAAAATGCAGGAAATTCTATCTGCCTATTTCATTTCTATCCAATTAAAAAGAATCTACCATAATCCTTCCTCTTTCCAAATAGGTTTTTTTGAGAACAAGAAGCACATCCTTGAATTACTGAAAAGATGCTAAAGCTAATATCCTGTACCACTTTTCGAAGCATAGGGACCTTATGCTTCGAAAATTGGTCTCAGCTATTGTCGAACAACTGTGTCACGTTTCTTGCTTTTGAAGATTATTTGGGAATTTTCCTGCTATTTTTCAACTGTAGACTTTTCAATACTGCACACCATTTATGAAATCTTTCTCAAAATCCTCGTAACATACTTCTGCTGTGAAACTTTCACAGTGTTTATATTTATCACACACACACACACATCAAGATATACTTACTGCAACTTAATCTAGGATCACTATCTTTAAAGTGTGGCTTAATGACCATTATTAGTCACAGTTGAACAAATCTAGATACTGGTTTTTTGCTTTCTGAATACGTTTAATCGGAAGCAGAGCGTTTAAGCCATTCAGTTAACTGCTGCAATGATTTATTACTCGGTGACTAAGGGTGTTTGCACTAGAATGGCTTAAATGGTCGTTTTTAAAGTTTAATACTCGATCTGCAATTTTTTAATAGTAATCAGCTAGCAATTGCATGATTTAGTACAGAGAATTGGTAAATGTTCAACAACAGTCGCAATTTAAAATTTACTATTCAAAGTTTTCGATTCAGCTCAAAGGTTTGGCTCTCATTTTGGGTGTTGGAATTTTTATTTATTCAAAGTCCAATGTGACTAGTTCCAGGTTGAATTACCTTCTCGTCTAAAAACAAGAACACCAAACCAAAGGAAGTTCTCCTATAAACGCCGTGAAATACTTAGAAAATAGAGAAGTGTCTTATTTCAATTTCCAATAATTACGTTTTGTATTCATTTTAAAAATATTAAACAGGAAAAGTTATGTTTTCATCCCATTATAATGTATGACAGTTGTTTGACATTTTTCTTAAATTTTTCCTGTAGTTTCAAAATAAAACCACACGACTAAAAAACAAATTATACTAAGCAATATTAAGATTCCTCACCTTGATAGTTTTAGTTGTATTGATATATATTTTTTATCAAAACTGATTCAAAAATATTCAAAACTTCAATTTATTCTTCGCTCTTGCCTTATGTTCAACAGTTCGTGGGTTCGAATGCCACCTTGGGGATGGATGTTTGTAGTGGTTCGTAATCCTCTTTAAACCATAGGTCCCGGTCTAATTAGCCCTCGTGTGCAAAAAATGATCGTTGAGCGACAAACCACAAACTAATCAATTCCTTCATTAACTGCAAATCAACACGATAACTGTTTAAAGCTGTAAATTTATCGAACTTATAAAATTGAAAAACGGTCTGTTTTTAATAAAGTAAAGAAGAATTGATATGAAATGACAGCAATATACATTCTAAGATTCATATCAATTTTAGTAGATCGTAGTAATCTTTGGTATTTTTATTGCTCAAAATAAATTTGATACTGAATTATTTTATTGGTGGTTTCATTCAATCTATAAGAAGTATTCATGCATGAAAATTATAATCTAAAGAGCAAGATTATAATTAATTTGCGTGGATTACTAATCTTGTATATAAGTAGCGGATTATTATAAATGCTTTTCTGAAATAAACAATATTAGCTAAGAATATCTTGAAAATTTTGAAACAATTCTTTCACAAATTTATATTGTTTTATATTAGTGTTATGAAAGGAAATTCAAAGAATTATGATTACTGTCTTCTATGTTTCATTATCAAAATTTAAAAACACTGTTACAACTATATCTATATCATAACTATGGAATTCAAAATCATTTAATCCAGATTTTTTAAAAATAATAATTTACTAGTTCATGTCTGCATTTTGTAAGTAGAATAAGGTGAACAGAAACAAAAGTTTGAGACAAAATTTCCTTATTCCCGCATTAGAAAACATTTTCAGTGAAAGTAATGAACAAATAACAGTAAAATAACGTTAAGTTGGTATAATTTAGAGAATAACAAATCCAGCATATTTTTAAAATTTGAGATTCTGCTTAGAATATAATACCCAAAGTCTGATTGTTTCGTTTATAACCCGTTTACTAAGTCATTCTAATACACAATTTATTTGTTTTTGTCAAAAGAGGGAATTAAAATAAAAATCCCTAAAAAGTTTTGGCGTAGCTAGTGCTATCTTTGGATCTTTTACCACAAACCAATCTACCGTAATCAATTTACTGAATATAGCAAATGATTAGAGCATTTTTTAAACAATGAAAATATAACTTGAATTTAAAATGAGCTTTAAGCGAAATGTCTTTTGATAATATATTTTTCTTAGTTTTAGTTTCCAAATTTGTTTTGATTTCAGAGTTTTTATCTAAACATGTGTATTTTCCAATTAAATTTGTCTAATATTTATTCTTTTTAATGTTTTATTTTAACAGACTGTAATACAACCACTTCAGCACCTTTGACCACTATTTGTGAAGAGCCCAATGGCTTTTACCCTCATCCAACAAGTTGCCAGAAGTTTTACAAATGCGAAGATGGGCATCCAACATTGGCCGAATGCATAGATAATGAACATTTCAGTCCCATAGATCGTTTCTGCCAAGATCCGTGTGAAGCAATGTGTGATGATACAATCGGTATTATTATTGCTATTTTTTACGAAAAAGTTTTTTTAGCAGTTTAGGTGCTAAATTATAAATTTCAAAGTTGAATACTTTCCTAAACTTTTTATATATATTGTTGTTGTAAGTATATTTCTAAAGAAATCCACATTTCAAACACAAAACTTTTAAAATATAGTTGTTTTATTTTCAACCCCAATATTGTAATGTCCCTTTATTTATTGTGCCGAGCTGGCAGCCGAATGGTTAGCGCTTTTGCCTTCGGTTCAACAGTTCATGGGTTCGAATCCCACCTTGGGCATGGATGTTTATAGTGGTTCGGAATCCACTTTAAACCGTAAGTCCCGGTCTAATTAGCCCTCGTGTGCAAAAAATGACCGTTGAGCGACAAACATACCAAACCAAACCTTTATTTCTTGCATAACATTGGGAGGAAATTTTATTTTAATCAGTTTTAAACAAACATCAGTAAGATCTTCCTAAATGTAAGGAACATTTACCTTGCGTGTAAAAATATTATAAAATGATAAATATTTAGTTAAGTCTTGTAAAAATTTCATTTATTGATAAGCGAGCTCCCTTTGTAGAATGTGGTTTCTATACCTTGATCTCGGTGTTTTCTATTACTGAGCTGAGAGTTGAGTGTTAGAGCTCTTGCTTTTAGATCAACAATTCGTGGATTTGAAACCCACTGATTAAAATGATAGCAATATATAATTTCAATATGTAGCAATATACATAGTGCATTATAACTGGTTTATATTATACAACTTGAGTGTATATATATATATAATCAAAGATAGTAAATGCTTGATTTTTTAAATTTGAATTAAAATATATTTCAAGTTACTAATTTTAATTGTTTGCATGTCTTTAGATTGTCCTACTCTTGTAACAGACGTTGAAAATTTGAGTACCATTTCAACATCTTCAACGATTGAAGATCATCTCACTACAGAACATTTATCTACTTCTGCTGAGATTTCCTCTACACCTTCAGGATCTATAACACCTGAAACCACAACTTTTACGAGTACAACACCATTTACAGATTTTATTACAGAGCAGGATACTTCGACAACTTTCAGTCTGGTTACAGAAATTGAAAGCACGTCTACTCAACAAACGAGTTCCGAAACATCCAGGGCGTCTAAATCAATCAAAGATGAAACTTCAAGTGAAGGAACAGCTTCTTTGACAGGTGCTGTAACGCAAGTGTCTCCTCTGGATTATACTAGCGTTACTCCTCGCAACCAATCGACAACAGCTGAACCAGATGTCTGTGCTGGAGGAGCTGGTGTGCACCCAAATCCTGATGACTGCACAAGTTTAATAGCCTGTGTCCTGGGAAACAAGCTTCAATTGCACTGTCCTAGAGGGCTGCATTTCAGCCCCAACACAAAGCGTTGTGAAGAACCATGCGATGCTAAATGTGATCCAAATTATGGTAAGTATCATTGACGTAATGATTTTAAATTTGAATATGAATGCATGCATCAAATCTTCCATAGTTTTTCATGAAATTTCTTACTAACCTCTTAAAAGTTTAGTTTATTCCCTTTAATCATTTAAAAAAAATAGCTAAGCTACAGCATATCATTAACTTCAGATAGAATAGGATGGTCAAAATGTCATTACTCAAGAATGCTGTATTCTTTGAGGTATTTTACCGATAACTAAAGAAATTCTTAGTGGTTTTCGTTTTCTTTTTAACTAATGATGTTGATCATGAAAGTGTTACATTCAAAAGATGCTTTGCAGCTGTATAAATTTCAGCCAGTCATTTGAAACTTGAAATTCAGTATTGGAAATCTGATGCATTAATTTATAAAAGTAAATGCAAATTCGGAAACACAAAGTATTCAACTTTCGTTTTCCTGAATTTCGTAAAGTAATTTAATGTTTCACACACACACAGTTTGTGCCTAACAATGCAAAGTGTGATCTTATATTTTAGAATATACTAAATAATTTAAATAACTGAAATATATATTCATATTGCATTCAAAACGTTCCCATAGTAAATACATTCTGGTAACTATGTCTTGAATTTCTCCAAGCCTGTTCTATTTCTTAATATGTCAATTTACTTCACATGAAACACATAAAACACAACTAACCTTCAGATTCATTGAAATCTTAATCATATACCAAATAAAGTATTATAAATTAGCAATGTAAATGCCTGTATCCATAATTTTAAAAAGGTGTCCTTAAATTTTAAACTCTTAAACATTTCAACTCACTAAGTGTGTTAGACTAAATTGAATTTAATAGAAAATAAATATTTCAGGACTATTTTAAACAATATTGCAAATTTAATAAATGGTGATCATGTTATAATAAAAGAAATTTTGCAGATTGTTACAATACTGAAGAACCTGAATCATCTTCGTTGTTACCTGCAATCTTATGCCCAGTGAAAGATTTCTTACCGAAAAAGGGGCACTGCAGCTATTATTACGATTGCACGGATGGAGTTCGCCGAAAAGTAAAATGTCCCAGAGGCTTACATTTCAATCCAACAAGCAGAGTGTGTGACTTTCCTTCTCGTGCAAATTGTGGTAAGGAAATGTTTCAAATTTAAAATTATTATTTTCATCTCAATGCTTTTCTGCGCATTTTAAAAACAGTTCAGTGAATAGGTCATCGATGAAACTCCCACCTCATGTGAAAAATGTTTTCATTCGCAATCGATTTTGGAACTAATAGGATATGTCCCCCAATCGTCGACTTTGAGACTTTTTCTTCGCCAAACTGAATGCATGTTTTTGCAACGGGAAATTTCCCAGTCCGCCCAGTTACAACGTTGAACAAAACATTCAAACGCTGTTACGACTTTAAAAAAATATGACGCAAAAACGACGTAAAACACGAGAAAAAGACAAAATGACAAAAAAAAATCCAAAAAGTACCAAAAACTCAAATTGGCAATATTATAATCAAAATAAAGGAAGCTAGATTCGGCAAGAAATCTCTTGGTGGGATATATCATGCTTATATCTCGATTTTAATTTATAGGTAACGATCAAAGTTTTTCATGCGAAAGAAACAATCGCAGATTGAAAAGCTAAACTAAACACCTTATATAAAAAAATTGTAGTTCGGACTTCATTTTAAACCAACGATCACAGTAGAATCAGATCCTGTGCCAGCTGAATGTTTATAGTTCTAGTCTTCCCTTAAATATCTCTTAGGTTCAATTCTCAGCTTGGAGATATGTTTTTAGTAATTTAGAATCCACTTCAAACTGTTTCCCGTTTTAACTAGCCTTTACGTTGAATTAGCGGCAAACCAACTTATATCGGGATATAAATGTACTGAGACTGCATTTTAAATCATAATCATGACTGTGTCGAGAAATTAGTTGGTAACTAATGTACAGGTCATAAGTGGTAGTGAGATGTGAGCTAATTAACATAAGGAATAAAATTAACTCTTGTGTGAAGAAAGTGATCACAAAATAGTGATCATCAACCTATCATTCTTAGATATGTGCTGCATTTAATGGTTTTATTCAACTACTTACAGGGCAATACACAATGTTAATTCCTAAATTCTCTTTGTCACAGATGCCGTATAATCTACACAAATCCAGAATTTTTTGGCGATGAAGAAATGTTGCTAAAATGACGTACTGTGCGCGATGACGTTAATACTAAGTTTGCCAAAAGATAATTTTCTGCATGAATTTTATATCTCCGTATCTGTGACGTAATAAAACCCAGGTTGCTAAATACATAAGAAAATCCGCCAAAAAAATTACTAAACTCAGAATTTGGCATCTTGATATATACGGCATCTGTGCCATCTTTTTCTCGAAGTTTTATAAAATTGATTGACAGGAACTTTTGTTGCAATCTAGGCTGGAAGCGTTCTTATATGAAGAAAATTGATAAACATTCTTCCAAGATCATTAAAAATGATCTTTAATTAATTAAATTGACCTTTAAATACCAATATTTCAAATATAGATAATATTTTCTACTTCCTATTTTTAATGTCAGCATTGATATAATTTTACTCTTACGTACAACATAAAAACTTACCATTCATTATCCGCATTGAAATTTAAATTGGAAATTAAAATGTTTCAATCCTTTCATATCAAACACCAATTTAACCACCGGATATAAGCTCTTATAGATTAAAATATATAATTCCGTTTGAAACATTAGTTGTAACTAAATTAAGATTAAAATATTTTTTGCATCACCGAATATATTTTTAGGCTCAATTTTAACATTAAATACATTTGTTCAAATTAAATCAAACTGTAATTAAGCTAATTAAATACTAAAGTCACATATGTGCTCAAAAACTTTAAAATGTAATATTTCTTTAAAAACAGATTTTTAATTAAAATAAAAAAAGCATTTTTGACAGTTTTGTGTTCCTTATGACACTTGGACAAGCCAAGCTTGCTGTGCCATTAACTATAGGAATTTAAATAAGTAGAGTGCATCTTTCATTTAACCAGAGCACCACGAAGGTGAAAGAACGATTTTGTTCTAAGACTCCTTCGATAGATTGCACCACACGAGGATTCACTCCCTGAATTTTAACATTGATATGAAGGGGGAAGAAATTTTCTCCAAACCATTATACCCACAATAACTGCTCAACGATTAACTACAAGACTTTCGTTTCTATAGATTTAAAGAGCACGTATATTGACAATTTTTTACTTTATGACAAATTTGATATGAAAAATCTCAAATATAATATTTTCAAATTTTATAGGTGAACCTTCAGGAACCCTATACTGGCCAGACAGATACAAAACATGTCCTTGTGAAACGTGCCTTTTACCATCACCTGAAAGATGCAGCGATTACCATTTATGCTTAAACAAAACTGCTTATCCCATGACCTGCTCACATGGATTATTGTTTGACAAGAATAAAAACACCTGCAACTATGGCTCAGAGACACCTTGCGATGCAGTTTCTACGACTACTAAAAGACCGACAACTAGTACTACAAAGCAGGCCACATCAACTTCCACTATAACTACATCAAGTACAACTACTAAAGAGCCAACAATGTCTACTAGGCAACCCGCCTCAACTACGACTGTTACGCCAAGACGATACAGATGCCTGGAAAGAAATGGCTTGTTTAAAAATCCTTACAAATGTGGATCGTTTATCCAGTGTTCAAACTGGTGGCCATATGTGAAAGCATGTCCAGGCAGTTTACATTTCAATCCTGAAACAAAGCGTTGCGAACATGCATGTGATGCTAAATGCGATACTAGCCTACGTATGTTATCCAATTTATATTCTCTCTACTTAAATTGTTCCAGATCAATTGCTAGATTTTATACATTGATTTAAATTGCTCAACAATCTTCATACTGTGCGTTAAATATGTGTTTCTAATGATTAATATCTATTAAAATATTTATTACTATATTTTATTAGAATATTACCAAGTTAGTTGATTGTCAAGTTAGTTGTTTGTCAAGATTGACTTCAAGTTCAAGTTTCACTTTGAGCTTGAAGGCTTGTAGTTTGGAGTCCAATATTAAGTATTGGCATGGCAAGTATCAACCCTCAAGAACAAGAAGAGACAGTAACGGGACAAACCAATTAACATTGTAGAATGTATTTTAATCAAACTTTAATATATCAAAACAGTAACTGAATGATGTAGCTTTGGCTGTCAGCTCACAATTCATGGGCTTGATTTTTACTTTAAGAATTGATGTTCGTTTCGGAATCCATTTTAAATTATCAGTTCCAGTTTATTTAACATTGGTTAGTAAAAGACAGCTACAGAGTAATAATAAATATTAAAGAAGTTAATATTTCAAATTCATTTTCGTAAAACAATATGGATAATTGTAGCAATCCAATTGATCTTATGGATTTGATTCTCTCGTAGTATGTGAATGCTTTAGTGGTTCCGAATGTACTTTAAATTATGGAATATGTAAGATGTATCTTATATGCAAGAAGATTTATAAGAAAAAGTTCCTTAAAATAGCTGAATTTTTTAAAAATAACTGAGAATTTGTCATTAACAATATTCCTTAAAAGCTAGACTTAAAAGCTCAGTTATCGTGAGTTCAGTTATTACCTAAAAGCTCAGTTCAGTCAGTACAATTATCAGTCTGATTAGTATTACCCTCGTTAACTCGAAGATTCAATAAAGCGGGAGTCTCATTTCGAAAGCCTATTTTAATGTACTACATGCTATTTCAAATTTCTTAAAATTTCTTTTAACTCGTTATTTCCTTTCAAGTTTAAATCAGTTCATTATCTATAAATATTATTAAAATTCTTACTGACAATAACAATTTTCGACAAATCCCTTTTGTTCAATAACTAAAAATAAAACTATAATACTTCTCATGTGTTAATGAAGTAAAGTAGCGAGAAACATTGTTTTAACTTTTTTCCTAATGTTTTCAAAATTTTTCAATTTTAATTGCATTGTCTTTATTTTTGTTATATTAAATATTTTCACATTTTATATCCACTGGTGTCCATAAATTAAAGATAATGCATGTTCAGGCGAAGAGACAGAAGCAAAACTAATGAAACTTATTTGTAAAGTCTATTTATTAAACAAATGTTAAGAGCAAAAAAGATGCTATATGTTTGACATCATTAATAAAAATAACGATTTTTATTCCCTGGAACAAATTTAAAAAAAGAACCTATTTACAAAAACCAATATAACATGGTTGGTACAGTGGTTAATACATAGTATGCCCCCCAGACGATGCAATACAGGCCTTACAACGCCTAGGCATGCTGAGTATCAAATTATCGATCTGATCTTGGGGAATATTACACCACTCGCATTAAACAATGCTTTGCAAAGTTCCGGTAGACATGAGGGAGGGGTTGACGAGCGTTATTTCGTCGGCCAAGCATGTCCCACACATGCTCTATTGTATTTAATTCCGGTGAGTACACTAGCCAGTCCATATGGGTGATATCCTCAGATTGAAGGCATTCAGAATGTTTGAAAGGTAAGGACGGGCGTTGTCATCCATAAAGAGAAATTCTGCTCTCGTGGCTCCCCGAAACAAACGTGCGTGTTCCAGAATGGCATCCCGATATATGTGGCCTGTCATGGTTACATTCTGAACATGCAGGTTAGTTTTGGAACCCAGAATAATTCCTCCTCAAACGAGCAATCCTGCACCACCGTAACGGTGTCATTCAATGGTGTTCTCTTGGTGGTAACGGGTACCTGGCACTCTCCATATGAAAGTCCTTAGAAAATCAGACTGAAAGCTAAACCAGGATTCGTCGGAAGATTTCACGCAAGACCACTGTTGCGGTGTCCACATTGCATGCTTTTTACTTCAGACTAACCGCAGGTGACAGTGAGTTAATGTAAGTGAAACACATTTGACTGGCCTACGAGCATGTAGACAAATGGACCTTAACCGTCTGTACACGATATGACTTGAAACTATCGTACCGGTAGCTGGAGAGAGCTGACGGGACAGGTCTGATGCTGTGACAGTCTGATGCTCCGTCTGTTTCTTTTGGCAGTAACTGCCAAATACCATTCCTCATTCGGCGTTGTAACTCGGGGGCGACCTGTGTTGTAACTCCTACTCACATTACCATCATCTTGGAACCGTTGCGAAAGCCTGAAGATGACACTCTGGGCCACTCCAAGTTCCTCGGATACTTTTATCTGGGTATGTCCACATTCCAGATGGCCGATAATTCTACCACGTAAAACATCATCCAAATACTTCCTTTGTGCCATAACTATGCTGTTATTGCACTGAAAGGCTTTTAAAGCGCAAATGAACAATTTTAATTTGCAACCATTACTTATATACCCCTCTTACACTCTCCTCATTGTGATGTACTACTATCGGCGCTATATCTGGTGGTTTATAATTTGCATATTCAAGATATGTGTTATAATTCTACATGTGAAATTTTTATTTTGGAGTTCAATTTCTGTGTGATTCTGAATTATCCTTAATTTATGAATATGAGTGTATTATAATAAGAAATATATTTCGTTAAAATTCTCTTACATGAAAATAATTACTTTCACAAATGAAATAACAGTCATAAAAATACATTTTTATATAATTGTTTCATACACGTGACATTCTTAACATGTCATACGTGTATGCATCTCATTTATAATTATAAAACTTTTAATAAAATATTTAATTATCAAATGACATTCTGTGTGCTAGTTATTGTTAAAATATTTCATAACTTATAAATTTTCGCATTTACAACTACATCCAAATTCTTAAATATTAAAAATCCAAATATATATATATACTTACAATTGTATAAAATGCTAAGAAATGTTATTAATTTTGAAAATCTTAAAGTTCCATTACATTTTTAAGAATTAATATATAATTTCAATGGCATTTAGCTTGTGTCTCAACCACTGAGCCAACGGTGACGGATTCTACTTCTCATCCACTATGCTCCTGCAGAAACTGTCTACTTCCCAGCGAAGAGAGCTGCACCAAGTACATAGAGTGCAGGCATGGTAATCCTACGAAGCGCGTATGTCGACGTGGTCAGACGTTTGACAGTAGGAGGAAGACCTGCGACTGGGCCCACAGGGTGGATTGCAGACACAGCGAGATCTGCCTCCGAAGGAACGGGCTCTTCCCTTACAGAGGAAACTGCAGTAAATTCGTCCACTGTGCAAATGGTATACCATACGTGAAAACTTGCCCAACAAATCTACATTTTGATCCAGAAAAATTAAGATGCGAGTGGCCATCCGAAAAATGTAGTAAGTATTAATGTTATTTATGAAATTTAATTTCCCCACAGTATAGTATATTTAACTTTAAAATATTACTTCTGCATTCCATAGCATTCCACTCTTTAGTTCTATTGTTTAAAAATTCATTTCTTATCTCAGACAAATTTATGTGTTCAGAATCTACTTTAAAATGTAGGTTTCGGTGAAATTATCGTGCAAAAAGTAACTATAAAGTAACAACCAGTTTAGTTTTTTTTACTCTTGTATTGATATTTGTACTGGTTTGAAATTTCTTTTTATTAAGAACTCCACTGAATTAACTTTCTAGAACAAAAATATGACCAAATAAGGACAATCCAACTAGAGTTCAGCCGAGGTGGCAGCCGAATGGTTAGCGCTCTTGCCTTCGGCTCAACAGTTCATTGGTTCGAATCCCACCTTGGGCATGGATGTTTGTAGTGGTTTGTGTGCAAAAAATGACCGTTGAGCGACAAACCAACTGGACTTCAATGGAATCGACTTTCTTGTGCAAGTGTAAAGTGATGAACATACCATCACTGAATAATTTTTAAATATAATAATTTGACTGAAATATTGTTAATCCTATGTTATTGTTAATTATGAAGTTTATTCTCCACCTCCTTATAGATAACTTGATTTTGAAATCATTTATAAAGGATGCTTTCAATACGTTTCAGTCAAAAATTCTTTGAAGATTCAATGTTTTCATGTAGTTTAAATTTTTTTTTTTGAAAAGCTCGATACTTTGTTCCTGAATATCATAAGGTAATTGCATCATTAATGTTTTTATGCACATGAGGGATATTCAAAATTAATTGTAAGTATTTTTAGACTGTTTTAAAGGACTTACACAAAAAAATTAAGTATATTCAGATAAGTACAGTAATGACAAGTACTGCTGCACTAACTTGCTTCCCTGTACCTAGCGCTGAGTTGGGCTCTACCAGTTAGATGGAAGCAGCCGAATGAAGTCTTCGTAATTTTGAAGCAAGAACCAATCAGAAGACCCCTATACGTGTCATCTCCTGAGGTATCATTTCACTTGGAGGACATTGCGATCATGCACAGTTTTAACATGCCCCAGCTGCCTATAGTGAACCTGACGGATCTTCTGTCGGTCGGGTTTCGGACTCACTACCTTCCGATAATAAGCACGACGCCTTAACCAACCAGGCCTTCACAGCCCCAGGATAATGGGCCGTTGTAGCCTAGTGGTTACAACGGCTCATTATATCATGGTGCGATGCCTTCAGAGTACATAAAAAGTTTCTTGATGATCTAATACGAGGGTCACTCTGAAATTTTTGAGATACAACTAGGTTTTAAAATTTATACTTACAAAATTTTAGGTGTGTTCAAAGTAGTATCCTCCAGCATCAATGCTCTTTTGTAGACGAATTTTCCACAGATTGATTGCCTCAAGCAATTCATTTCTTTGAATAGATGAAAAATGCATTTATAGCCAGATCAATCTCTTCTGAATGAAAACTACGTCCACGTAAGTTCATTTTTAGATTAAAGAATAACCAAAAGTCGCACATAGCTAGATCAGGTGAATATGGCGGATGTTCGGTCACTTTAATTTGTTTTTGTTTAAGAAACTCAACTGTTAATCCAGCTGTATGTGAAGATGCATTGTCATGGTGAAGCATTAGTCTCCTAACATTCAGTTCTTGTAGAATTTCTGGAAGACATTGAGTGGTATACCAGTTTGCTGTTACTGTCTTCTGTCCTTCCAACTGGATGGCTTTGACCCATCCCGTGCTTCTGAAGAAAACGGCGTACATCACTTTTTTCAGTGCACGTTGTTTTTCACCATTGTCGGCGTGGGATCACCTTCAAAGACCCATACTTTGCTTTCTTGACGTGTTGGAACGTTAAAACACGGTATGTTACACTGTTACATTTCCATCACCTGTTACAATTTTAGAAATGATGCGGTGGCCACCATCATTCAGCATATTAAGAGTTTCTTTACTGATTCTGACACGCTCCTCTTTTTGATGCGCAGTTAGATTATAGGGAACCCAACGGCAAACTACTTTATTCATATGTAATTCTTCATGAATGATTTTGTGTATGGCTGCGGATCCAATGTTAAGTTCCTTCTGTATTATTTGATAGGTACAGCGATGATCATCCATTAACATTTTTCTTAGGGCAGACACATTATCCGAGATGACTGCCGACGGCGGTCTTCCTGTGTGTTCTTCATCCTGAAGAAAATTGCGACCTCTTCCCAATTCTCTAAACCATCTGAATACAGTAGCACGAGCTGGAGATTCATCACCAAATGCTAATTGCAACCGTTGAACGCATTTTTGATTGAATCCTGCTTTGAAATCGTAGAAAATCATAGCGCGAAAATGTTCCCCCGTCAACTCCATTTTATCTTCTGTTTAAAATTTATTCCACGCTAAACAAGTTGAAGTAAGTCAGTAAAAAATTGAAGTAAGTAAATAAAATACTTTTGAAAAAGTTGAAGTAAGTAATTAAAATACTTTGTACTTTAAAGTTAAACCGTTATTTTTATTTTGTAAATTCTCGTCTGCGCGTATCTCAAAAATTTCAGAGTAACCCTCGTACTGAATAAATCCAACACGATTTTATTTGGTTGGATATGTGTGGAAAAAAAAATTATTTCACTACAATTCGAGTGCCGCAGTGACAAATCATCCAACAAGTAAATTCTTTTAAAATGAATAACGGTACTTTTTTTATACTTTCAATATTCTTTCTCGCATTAAAGATTAGTTTTTATATAAAGTACTGATAACACTGTACATTCAAATATTTTTAAAATGAAATTTATGGTAAGCGCATATTGCGAATTATACAATTAAACTACAAGTTGAAAATGGATATCAACATACTCAATATAAGCAAATTTTGTTATGAAAATTACTAAAATATTTTTAACTTCAATGTGTGTGTTCTAGTTATTTTCAACAGAAATATATATTTGGACTTACAAAATGTTTCATACATATAAATAGTATATTGAACCTCAAATATATATGTGCGGCACTTAAGGAAGTAACTTCCTATTTTCAGAATCGGAAGATGATGGAACAGAAACGGAAGACGTGAAGGGAGGGATAGCTCCTCATCAACCTCAGTGGAAGTGTCCAAGTTCTTACGGTTATTTCCGCTCTGAGAAGGGCTGCAATCAGTACTATATCTGCGTCGATGGAATTCCTCACCCAAGAATCTGCCCCAAGAACTTGGTATTCAATTCCAAAATTCGCGTATGTGACTGGCCACAGAACACGAACTGTCGTAAGTATATCTTTAGATTTTTAACGATTCTCATTCCGTAATTTACATTTTTAAATAATTTACAAATCTTTGATTTATTTAAATATTTATTTAACTTAAAAATTCTCTGGTAACTATTACAATAGGTTTTCCTGTAGCAAGAATTATCTTTAATAGGATAATATCTAGCTGGCAAACTTATCGACTCTCTTTTTCATGCTGGAAGGGAGGTCGTCCTCCAGTGGGTCCCAGGCCGATGCGGCATTTATGGGAATGAACGGGTTGACCTTTTGGCTAGGGAAGCCTTAAGCTTTACATCCACCTTCCCATCTACTTCCTCTTCGAAATGCTAGGAGTAGTATGGTTTGTGCCTTCTGGATGGCTATCAGCTTTCTCACCTTTCCCACCTACCTAGAGCAGAGGGCGTTGCTTGTTTTGGAATTACTGGACATGACTATTTGCAGGCCCATCTATAAAAAATCAATCTGGCCAATTCACCTGTTTGTATGCTGTGTGACACCTCACCTATGATTGGGGGAGAATCTCTTCAGTTGTCCATCTCTTTTTGAAATTCGGTCCAGTGATGACACTTGAGCCCTCTCGCGTTCTTGGAGCTACTTTAATATTGTACTGGACTGCAAGACGCCTCATGTCTGAAGAGATGATGGCGGGGTAATATGAAAATATCTAGCTGGCAACAATAAAGCTGGATTCTAGCTTTCGTTTCAAAAGTTCCAGGTTTCGATACCCATCTGTGATCATGAATGTTTTTTACTTGTTTGGAACTAACTTATAATGTTGATCCTATAGTCTAATGAACTAAAAAATGCAAAACCGTTCAGTTATAAATAAAATCCGAAATGATTTACGAAGTGAGAGATCTCTCGCATGACAATGTATCTCTCTGAAACTGAGAAAAGTGCATATAACAACGTAACCTGGTTTTCGCTAAACACATTTGAACAATAAATTGAACTGATGACAGATAACCAATGAGTTGGCGCATTTTCTCATGAAATAAATTATTCATGTGACTACGATTATTTAATATAAAAATTCAAAATTTCGTTATGAATCATCTTGATGTCAAAATTTCCCTGCAATCTAACATTACTTTCTGCTCCAAACATTGCATCAAATTAATTAGACGAATGATTAGCACTTCTGATTTAATAGTTCGTGAGTTCGATTCCTATCTAGTAGTGTGGATGTTCAGTATCTCTGAATCCACTTTAAACTAAGTAACAGGTTGAGTTGACAGTCAATTGATGCCACAGATACCGTATAATCAAGGATTCTAAATTCTGAATTTTTTTTTTTTGGTGATTAAGAAATGTTGCCAAGATGACATCTCATGACGTGCGTGATGATAAAAATACTAGGGTTGCCAAAATAGAATTTTCTACAAACCTTTATAGCTCTCCGTATCTATGACGTTATAAAATTCAGATTGCCAGATACAGCAGAAAATTCGCCAAAAAATTACCAAGTTCAGAATTTGGCATCCTGGGTTATATGGCATCTGTGCCCCAATTGATTAGCATTTTGGTCTTTTGTTCAATAGCTCGAATTTGAATCTCATAATGGACGCGGATGCTTGTAATGGTTCGGAATCTATTTCAAACTGTAGATCACACACAGTTTAACCCTCTTTAAAAATGATGATTCAATGACAGTCCATGTAAATTATTATATTAATACATTTAAAATTATTGCATGAGAACAATACAATAAAATGTAACAAAAGCTTGGAAGCACTTTTCAATTTAGTACAGCGTTATTTAAAAAAAATACTTAAAATATCAATATTGAATGTTGAAAAATGCTATGACCACTTTCAGTTGAAATAAAATTGAATCATAAAGAACGCACTTGAATCGATAGGAAATGAAAATAACCGATTTAGAAAGTTCTAATATGCTGACACAAAGGCTGTATGAATATTGAAATCCTTCAAGAGTTGTTAAAGGAAGAAATTGGCGAATCGAGTCTGAGAAAAGTTTAACATTGAAATTGAATCTGAGAACAAAGATTTAGATAAATTATTAAAAAGTCAAACTTTAGTCATCTCTTAATTGTGACATTAAAATTACCTAAAAATTTTTAATATTTTTTATATCCAAACACTTCTGTTAAATTTTCAACGTGTTTAGTCAAAAATTCACAAGGAATTAATAAAATTGTTCATTTTAATTGCAATTACTTTTATGCAACATTTAACAAAATGAAAATGAATTTCAGAATGAATTTCTGAAAGGAGAATCTAAACTATGACAAAATCTGGAAATATAGAAAATGGGATAATATCCTTCAATCAATAATCTTTAAGTTGCCCTTAGTAATTATAAATAATTTTATTTAAGTGACATTAGATGAAATCATTATTTTTTATACCTTTTACATTTTGTGTTTAGATACATTTGTTTCTAATGAGAGAAGCCCGCGATGTACTGATTTTTTTGGTCCTTCATTCTCGTTATCGGAAAGTAGTAAGCTCAAATCCTGACCCAGCCGAAGATCCATCGCGTTCACTGTTGGTGGCTGGGGCACATTAAATAAGCCATAGTTGCAATATCCTCCATGTGAAATGATATTTCTGTCAGTAGCAGTCCAAATCTGAGTACGTTTTGATTTGTAACTGCTTCTAAATAATGAAAACCCACTTTCTGGACCCAAGATAGCATACTCAATGGGTGAAGTGTCATTTCCACCACTTGTCCTGAAAAGGCGGAAAAGATCCCAGCAGTCAGGAATTATTTCTATTGATCTCGGAAAATTAAAAACTGTTAGCTTTTGAGTAAAATTTCTAATATAACCAATTTTTGCATTGGTTCTGTCATTAAGCTCGTTCGCATAACATGGTATTTTCTAGGGCAATGATTTTATAGTTATTTTATTAATGAAATAAAATCTGCTAAAAATTTTTCAGGGGTGTGAGTTTTCAACAACTTTTCTCTGTAAGCAATGACCGTAGAGCGACCAACCGAATCTATTCAATTAAAATGTTTCAGAATGACTCGCTTTAATAATAGAGCTGACAAATGAATGGTTCATCCTCTACAACTCAGTAGTTTGTGGGTTTGATTCCCATTTCAAAAGTGATGGCATTTCTTTGAAGTAAATTTAAAAACCGTAACTCCTGATCTAATAAAAATTGAGTGCAATTAAGTGACGTACAGTAGCAAACCAAATCATCAAACCAAAATTTGGGATAGTGATGGTGTTGCAAAAACATGCTTCCCGGTTGCCTAGCCCTGAGTTGAGTTCTACCAGTTAGATAAATGCAGCCGGGTGGGGAGTCTTCGTGATTTTAAAGCAAAGACTGAGCAGAAGACCCCCAATAATGGGTCTGCTACCCCCAGAGGTATCATTTCACTTGAAGGACATTGCTACCACGCCCAGTATTAACGTGCCCTAAGCTCCTTTAATGAACACAACGATCATCGGTAGGCTGGGATTCGTACTCACTACCTTCCGATAACTTAGTTATCGATAACTTCCGACCGGCTTTAGTTAGTCTGGTGTAGTAGCGGGTGGTGTTGTGTATGCAAGGTAACTGCTGTGTATGCATGGGTCACATGTTTCCGTAGACAATAGATATAGAGAATAACTAAGCAAAAGAAAAAATTCAGTCTTATTGAATAAATTCCAAGAAGACGCAAATACACAAGAGTTGTTTGTGGAAGAAGCTCATGGAAACAAATAATTGACTTTCTTCAACATTAGAGATCATGTTTCAACGATGACATTAATTAGAGAATGATCTACTTTGAATGATAGCTGCCCCCGGATAGTAGTGTTGGAATGATTCTGAATCAACAATGTAGTGTCTAGGTTTCTTAAATTTCACACTTACAAATTAGTTATCGCAAAGTAACAAGTTAATGTCCACAAATTTTCTTAAATTTGATACAATATTCAAAAGTAATTCTTAATGACAAAAATTTTAACTCTCTAAAATTTCTTTCATTTTAAGGTTTCATAAATTTTCACTACGGTTTAATTTTGGTTATTCAATTGAATGTCTCAAACCTTATAGCTCTACAGTGTCCTTAGATAAATATCCCATTGTATATTTTGCTCCAAAAATGTAAAAGTATGGTATAATTTCCCATGTTTTGTGAATATAGAAAAGTTAACATAATGAAACAATTTAAGATCTATATAATTATTAAACAATGAATTCGTCCAAAATTTATTTTATATTTTTATCAACAAATTAAAGTAACTCTTTAAAAATTAATCGCAAATCATTGTCGAGCTAAACTTATAAAAAAATTGTTCTGCAGATGGAATTCAAAACTATCCTCAAAAACGATGCAGAGTCTACGAGTCGGATATTCAGTGCCAACGGAATCGAACTAATTTACCTCATCCTCATTGTGATTCTTTCTACGACTGTACCACGGGAAGAGCATGCCGGAAACGGTGCCCGGATGGATTATATTACAACCGAAATTCTGACACCTGTGACGAGCCTCAAAACGTGAGCTGCAAAAACAGTATGTATAACCAGTTTATATTTTTAACATTCAAATTATTTTCATATTTCTTACACAGCTTCAAAACACTTTTACTTGCACTTAATTCTTCGCTCAACACCTCATATAAAGCACAAGCAGAGATGAACAACGAATATTTGACAAATTGGCAAAGGCTGGCTCAGATCTACAACAGCCTTCTCCAGCTTTGAAATGCCGAGCTGGCAGCCGAATGGTTAGCGCTCTTGCCTTCGGTTCAACAGTTCGTGGGTTCGAATCCCACCTTGGGTATGGATGTTTGTAGTGGTTCGGAATCCGCTTTAAACCGTAGGTCCCGGTCTAATTAGCCCTCGTGTGCAAAAAATGACCGTTGAGCGACAAACCCACCACCAGCTTTGGAATACCATATTTGCTTATTAAGTCAAATATAGCCTCCTATCGTAGAAATGTTTACAAGATGTGCACAAAAGGTAAAGCATGGGCTTCCTTACTAACAAAGCCTATTCCGTGCAACCTCCACAGAGCTGTGGGAGTGGCAAATTTTCGCCTTAAAACTTGGCTTGATTATCTGCAAAAACACCTTCACCGTTTGGGTTTGAAGGACTCTCCTATCTACCCTTTTAGTGGACTAGAGGACATGTGACTGGTAACCACCTTTACACTTGCCCTGGACTTTCGGACGTCGCAGTTAGAAATTCTGCGGAAGATGACTTTTCATTCCTATCAAGATTGTATTGGGCTACCCGACAGGTTTAGCCATCTGATGGTTGAAAAACAAAGGTCTGGCGTACGATAAAAAATATTTGACTCTTTGGCTTTTAGTTCAATATTTCGTGAGATCGGATCCTAACTTAGTTTAAGATATTTTCAGTTTAACAGATCAGCTCCTTACTGACTTAAATAGCCAACGGCATAGCGAGCTTGGCTTGTACAAGTGTCATAAGTAACAACAACAAAAGGAATTCATTTTAAACTGTAGGTCCTGATTTAATCAACCCTCGTCCCCAAAAGTGACCGTTAAGCGACAAACAAACCAATCAAGATCTCGTAGTGTTCATTCCTATCTATGGCTTCAACATTTATAGAGTAATTCGGAATCAATTTTTATTGTTTCAGTCGGCTATGTCTTACTGATCAAGAGATAAGGGCTGAGTGATATTCAAATCCTTAATGTTTTTAGCTACAAAAGACTTTTGCATGTACTTCAAAATTAATTACTTTAATTCGATAATTTCATCGAATATGTTCGTTCTATTACATTAAAAATTCTTACGAAAATTTTATTTTTCTTGCTTGTTACAGCCTTTCAGCAACTTAAATTTCTTTTTTGCACTTCGTATTTGTCTTAGAGTTGGGTTTGTATGCTTTTATCAGCATTTTGTACTATTAACTCTAAACCCAATGTTTCCTAGTTCCAGTTGCTCGGTTCCCTTTTTTAATGAAGTCCGATAGCCCTTTAAGGGAGTCTAGGTGTAACTCTCTAGTATGGATGATGCCTAAAGAAGTTAATCCAGGGAGGGCAAGGGCCTCGCATTCGTAAATGATATATTAGACCGTTTCCTCTGCATATGCCATTTCCTGCAGATAGGGTCTTTCTGAAACAGTCCCATTTTATTGAGGTGTTTCCTGAAATAGTAGTGCCCAGTTATGAAGCCTACGATTAAACATATCTTCTACCTAGAGCATCTAAGAATTTCAGAGACAATCTTCGCTGATGATCCACAGATCATACTTTTAGCATGGGTTTGACGAGGAGTGTTGAGCCAACCTTCATACATCTTCTGTTTTTCCCATCTAAGAATATTGGTTTTTTCTGTCTTCAAATTGATCCCACAAAAAGGTTCTGCACCAATGGGAGCAAAAGACGATCCTTGTTTAGCAAGTTCCTCAACCCTTTCATTACCTTCGATACCTTTGTGCCCTGGCACCCATACAAGGATCACCTTGTTTCTAGTTGCTAGTTTCCACTTAGTGAATTGAATTTAAATAGCAAAAATTTAATGAAATAATTAATAATAGTTTATATAACTAAGAGTGTTTTTAAAATAAAGCTTTCTCATATTTTGCCAATAAAAGAATGGTATATAAATCACTTTAGTGTCTAAATTTTTGACCAAATATTAAGAGGAACCAGCTTGGAAAGCAAACAGCTGAAGTTAAGTTAGTGATGCTATAACTAAACAAAACTGCATTTTTCAACTTTATTTTCAAAGAAAATCATTTCACATTGGATACTGAATGGTTAATTCTTGGACTTTCAACTGAGTGATTCATGGGCACAATTCCTACCTCGGATGTGGATTCTAGTCTCTATTCTCCCTTTTCTAATTAGTTACATCTTAAAGAATTTTATGACATGTAGAGCATCATATTACTACATCCTTTTTAATTTAAATCTGTTACTGATATTCAGGGTGAAAAATGTTGCCATTAGATTAACAAGTTTGTATCAATATAATCGCACTATATTAATCACATTATTTCAATAAAAGATACTATATTTTATCAGCCCTTCTATTTTCCTATTTGTAATGTTTTTTTTCCAATGGCGGGCACATGAGGGTTGAACCTATGCCACAACAAGGCCAGAACCTGCTACTCATTTATCGTTAACCAGCGGGCACCTGTGAACCAAGTCACGGAGGCAAGTAGCGTTACCCGCGCCATACCACCACAAATCCGTTTATAGGGCGAGACACATTCATACAACATCACAGAAGAAATAACAGAACAGAGAAGGAAAGAGACATCCATGCCCGAACCGGGATTCAAACCCAGGATCCACAGCTAAGGAGTCAGGAGCGTTAACCACTCAGCCATCGGTCGGCCCTATTTGTAATGTTGTGCTCGTTAAATGCATGTAGCAGAAATATATTATGTAACGTTAAACATTATTATTAATCACACACACATAGAGATACAATTAACAGCTTTATGCTAATTATATCGTTATATGATTAATAATTTCTCTTTTATCAGTTTTAAGAGTTACAAGATAATCTGATAAGTTTTTTTTAAATATAATTAAATTTCAAGGAGTTAATGTGATTTGTATTTGATTGAAATTTGTTTCAATGTTATTAGGAGATGTAAATTGTAAAGTAATTAACGGTGAAATAAGGATACTTTTTGAGAAATATTTTAATAAAATTTTTTCATATAATTCAGGTGACGGAAGCGATTACAGTTTGAAGCTTTTTACCGAAGTCTGTCGTTATAAGCGAAGAGGACGGATGACCGATCCCTCTGACGAGGCGTGCTTCTATCGTTGTCACCATTCCAGGGTGACCAGAGGTTGCTGTTCCAAAAGAAAAATATTTGATGAAAGACGAAACAGATGCGTCTGGAGATATTATTGATTATAAAAGGTATTGTAATGATAGTTCATTTCCTTTTAGAACCATAACATTTTAAAATAATCTTATGTTTCAACAAGCAACTACTATTTAACTACCAAAAATTGAAAAAAAAAAACTGCACACGTATTAAATTTTAAAACTTAAGAATGAAGCAATGATAGTAAAGTTTTAAAAAACTAAAAATTAAGAAAATGTGGACATAAAATACAATGGAAAATTTAAAAGGAGATAAAAATTTCATAGAAATTGAAAAACCAAAAAATGTGACTTTAATTACAGCAGTATAATTCTTATTTAATTAAGAAAACAATACTGATTATTAATCGAAATATTTATTCCTTCCCATATTTGATGGCTGGAGAAATGTGGAAGAACTTAATGTATATACTTTAATACACATGGCTGTCCACTAACATTGCAACAGCATAGAAGTCAAAATATTGTGTCATTTAAAATAAGTAAAGCTATTTTTAGATATATTTGGGATCAGCAATATAAAAATATCTCAATGGATATTCATAATATTTACACAAAAAATGAGCATTCGTTTATTTTAATTACTTTTTGAACGTTCGTATCAGTTCGATGATAGGAAGGACAATAGGAATATACTAATGTAATGAATAAAACAGAAAGACTTGACACCACGTGCAATGGATAACAAGCCTCTGTAATAAAAGTTAATTACATTCATGGGAACAAATTCAGACATTTTTGCAGAATAGTATCTTTTCTATTTGCAATACAAATCCTTGACTATCTTACATAATTAGTTATTTTGTATTCACTATTTTACAGAAGGTAATATACATAATAAAATCTCCCATGCTAAAGGGGCCACATTCCTTTCTGCGACTGTTCCTTCTCTTTGCTTTCCACCTGTGTCCTTGCAAACTTAAGGGACAATTCCGTCTTAGGTCTTCTGACTACCTGAAACACCAGGATCGGTTTTCGAGGAAGTAGGGCATCAAAGTGTTTTCTGTGCACGATGCCACATTTATTATATGCAATAAATTTGGAATGAAGGTAATTGAATTTGCAAGCATTTTGGAGGTTTACAAGGATGAAAAAGTTGGTGAAATTGATGCCCTCCCCTTGACTGCTAAAAGAGACTTTATTCGGCTACGCATGAAGTTGATGTACTCTTGGTTGAAAGAAATGGACATTTCATACTACGCTGTTTCAAGTCTCTCCCACTTCAACTTTAATAGCAGGGGAAGCATGATTCTCCAGTCTCAGCAACCTAGGACATGATATTTTTAGTTGGTGAGAATTCTGGAGATGATGCAACTGTTGATATAAGTATTCACTGTATATTGAGAAGTCAAAGCTTGGCATGATAAGTGCGCTTTTAAATTATCTGGTAGGAGAGTTACATTAAAAAGAGCAAGATGGATCACAACCCTGTTCTTAACTTGTTAGAAATGTACCAATCACTGTTCAAATTACCACTGATTGGAACTAGACGCATATTGGGTACAAAATGGCTGCTCTTACCATCACACAGACGCAGTGTCTTTATAACCATATCGAATGCAACCAGGTGACGAGAGCTGTCTTCAAAGCCTCCAGACACTTTAATCCGTGCTGAAAGATATCAATAGAACTCTTATATCCAGTTTGAGACATCAGTCGCCATTTATCTCTGTGCTACACTGTTAAGAGAAGTTGAAGTAATTGCGGTAAGGACAGAGTCTGTGCTGCTTCGTGCATTGGCACACTACCAGTAGCTATTCGACAGGGAAACAAATCCATTTTTTCAGCAATGGTCCTAGATGTGGTTGCAAGGTTTTCCAAGGCAGACTTCACAATATTTTGGCTGAGATCCTGCATGTGTTATTCAAGATTAGTCAGGATCGTGGTAGCCTAGTGATTAGGGCACCTGGAAGGGGGAGTTCAATTACCAATGCCTCCAAAGACCAGAGTACATACAATATGCGTGCTCGTTGAATCCGTGGAATCAAAAGTCCTGTGGTCGGTCTTTGAGCAGGTTCCATGGTCTGGAGAAAATTTCTTCCCCCTTCAGATCAATGTCAAAATTGAGGAAGTGGATCCTCTGATGGTAACAGCCAGCAGAGGAGCTTAGAGCAAAATCGTGCTTTCACCTTCGTGTGTTCTGATTAGACGAAAGACGCACCCCACTGACTTAAACTCGCATAGCCAACGGAAAAGCAAGCTTGGCTTGTCCAAGTGTCATGAGTAGAATTATATGTCAGTAACTCATTGTTTCCATATTCGCATAATAGTGATTACTGTTGGACCAACATGCTACGATTATACGCTACTATTATTACGCTACGATATTTCACTCAATATTAAAAGATCAATCGACAAATCTGTTCCATAAGCTTCATTTACACTCTTCGTACCTTCATTCCCACTTTAGTTAATACCTGCTGTGTTTCGAAATCCACTTTAATTCAGATTAAAGAAATCACTGTGGATGGTAAAAAGTAATCTTGTTGTACAAATGCAACAAACTAGAATATTTAATTGTAAGCAAATAGATCAAATATTCTGTTCAACAGATTAGAGTAGCGTTTATTGATAATATTTTAAAAATATTCCGTTATCATATCTATAAATCTATATTGATCTTGTAATCATTAAATTTAAGATTTAGTAGACAAGTATGTAGATGAAGCGATGAACGAGCAGATCAACACCTCATGGGTTCGATTTCCATGTCGAATATGAATGATTGTTGACTTGAAAACCATTTTAAGCTGCCAAATTAGCTTGCGTAGGGGGAAAGCAATAAATCAATAAGTTGTATTATTAGTAATAATTAACGAATGACGAAATCGAAAATATATTTTGTATACATCTTAAGTGTAGAAACAGTCTACATGTCTGTTTTATGTAAACTTGTAAACTGTCTACATGTAACACAAACATGTCTGTTTCTTAACTTTCTATACTGTGTAAATGTTGCATTAGCTTTTTTCTATTAAGTAAAATTTTCATTTGAAGTTACGTGCTATTTCTGATACATAAATATTAATACATAGATTGTGTTAAGATAAAATTGCACTGCAATTAAAACTATTGTTACAAATTTGTAAATAATGATTATATTTGTCTTAAAATATCTCAGACAGATCAGAAATTCTCACATTTTGGGCAAAAATTGCGGTATTTAGACGTGTTGTAGTTTAAAAGCGGATTTCCTAATGATTTGGCGACTTGGCGACAGTTGGCGAGATTCTTGGCGACTTGGCGACGGTTGGCGAGATTTTTGGCGACTTGGCGAGAAATCGATACTTCTGGAAACATCCATCACCTAAGCTCTAGGACCAATATTTTTCGAGATAGCCTAGAAGCTTCCAGAGCCTTGGCGAAATTGGTAGATTTCTCCGCCAAGTCAGGTATAAATACCGCAGCCCGACATGGAATAGTAGTAGAGTTTTGTGAAGACAGTCAGTGAGTGAAGACGATTAGTTGTGACTGCTAGTTGTTCTCTGTCTGAGGTATTTGAGACCTGTGATTGGAAGCTGTTTCTTATTATATCTGACGAATTGTAGCTGTATAATTGTGACTGTTACAGCGGGAATTTCGTTTATTTAGTGAAGTTCTTACGAATAAAAGTCTTGTGTTCATTAAGTGGTTGCTTTATTCAACTCTCAATCGACACGAACCCGTGGAGCTCGGTACAACTGGTGTCAGAATCGGGATTGAAGAGTTGATGCAGCGTGTCACAAGAAAAATGGATATGGATTTAATGAAAAGTCTTCTCGAAAAATTAGCGGAGCAGATGGCTGAGATGAAAGCTGGACAAGAAGATATGAAAACTGAGATGAAAGCTGGACAAGAAGAGATGAAAGCTGGACAAGAAGAGATGAAAGCTAGACAAGAAGAGATGAAAGCTAGACAAGAAGAGATGAAAGCTAGACAAGAAGAGATGAAAGCTGGACAAGAAGAGATTAAAACCGAGATGATGAAAGAGATAAAATCTGGACAGGAGGAGATGAAAGCTGGACAGGAGGAGCTTAAAAAGGAACTTAAGAAGGACATTGTAAGTGTTAAAGAAGAATTCTCCAACATCATTCAGGAGAAGATGAATGCAATGGAAGATAAGGTAACTTCAGTTGAAACTAAAGTTCTGGAGATAGAAGAAAACGTTGAAGAAGCATTAGACAATATGAATAAGAAGATTGAAAGCTTGGAGAAGCAAATATCAAACAAACATGAGGAACCCAACGTGACATTTGTGCCTTCCCTAGCCAATATTAAACTCTCAACATTTGATGGGAAATCATCCTGGCAAGTATACAAGACCCAGTTTATGATGGTAGCGGAAGCTAATGGATGGAATCCCCGAGCCCAAGCTTTTCACCTGGCGGCTTCTTTAAGAGGAGACGCGGCTGACATCCTCGAGACGCTTCCGGAGGAGCAGAGGCACGATTTCCAAGCCCTATCGAGTGCGCTTGAGCTGCGGTTTGGAGATAAGTGCACTAAGGAATATAGCAGACTACAGTTAAAGTCCCGCTATCAAAAAGCGGGTGAAAGTCTTCAAGAATTGGCTGCCGATATTCAGCGACTTTCCCATCTAGCATTTTCGGACTGCCCAGCTGAGACACGTCAAGATCTGGCTCTCCATCACTTCATCGATAGTGTGAGGGATCCGGAGATACAGAAAACACTTAGACTCGCCGATGTCAAAGATATTGGATCTGCCCTAGTCTACGCACATAAGATAGAGGCTGCCCAGCAGGCCGCGCGTAAAGACCGGCACTCAATCAGAGCCGTCTCTGCTACTGATACGGACTGTGATCTCAGAAAGCAAATCGAAGATCTGCGGAGAAAATTCCGTAACTTAGAATTGAGTAAAGGTGGCAGAAACACGAAAATTCAGTGTTGGACTTGCGGTGCAGTCGGACACGTTCAGAGAGACTGCCCGAAACGAAAAAATGGTGGAAATGATCTTCCACCACAGCAGGGAAACTAATATGTGGCCATCTCGCGGGGCGGAGATGTCCAGAGAGTCAGAAGCCCCATTTCAAATCGTTTCACATTTCTTCCGTAAGTAGCGGCGACAACGGACTTTTCGTTATGGGACATGTCAACGAAGTTCCCTGCAGAATGATAATCGATACTGGAGCCAACGTAACTATCATTAGGACAGATTTGGCTCGCAAACTTGGTGACAAACTCATCTGGACGCCGCCCTGCATTACCCTCCAAACTGTGACAGGTGATAAGATTAAAGTGCATGGAAAAGTCAAGCTAAACATTGCATTTGGTAATGCCGTTTACCATCATATGGCATATGTCGCTGATATAAATGACGAATTTATTCTTGGATTGGATTTCCTCAAAGAAAACAATTTCAAGTTAGATTTTAAAAATAATGAACTACACTCATGTTCTGAAGACATAACGATTTTTAAGACGAAATATTCAGATATTAAATCAGTCCATCATATAACTGCAAAGAGTGAAACAACATTACCACCAAGAACTGAGACAATAGTTTCCGGAGCTCTTTCAGAAGATAATAATTTTCATTATGGATTGACTGAATATCCAGATTCCGACAATAGCGTTAAAGGAGTACTAGTGGCTTCTTCACTCGTCGATCTTTCACGAAATGTAATCCCGGTAAGAGTTGCTAATCTAAGTAATAAGGTAAAACTTATAAAAGAAGGAGAAGTGCTAGCGACTTGCACTCCAGTGACCTGTATTAACCGAAATTGTCAAGCCACACTATCTGAGCCTCCTGACACTCTAATTGATGAACTCCTTCAGAGAGCAGAGTTAGATGATAAACAGAGGAATGCTGCAAGAAATTTATTATTAGAATTCGGAGATCTCTTTTCCAAGAAATCAGATGATGTTGGGCGAACCAAATTGACGCAGCACCGAATCAATACAGGAAATCATCCACCCATTAAACAACACCCGAGAAGATTGCCATTCGCAAAGCAGGAAGAGGTGGACAATCTTCTGATGGAAATGCAGCAGAATGACATTATTGAGCCATCAGAGAGTCCTTGGGCTTCGCCTATTGTTTTAGTTCGGAAGAAGGATGGTTCTACCCGATTCTGCGTTGACTATCGTCGGTTAAACAACATCACTAAAAAAGATAGTTACCCTCTTCCTAGGATTGACGATACACTTGATGCTTTATCCGGAAAACAATGGTTTTCGACTTTGGATCTCAAGAGTGGTTATTGGCAAGTAGAGATACATCCTGAGGATCGAGAAAAGACTGCATTCACCACAGGACAAGGACTTTGGCAGTTCAAGGTTATGCCATTTGGGCTTTGCAATGCACCTGCAACGTTTGAGCGCCTGATGGAGACAGTATTACGAGGACTTTCCTACGAAGCCTGTTTGGTATATTTGGACGATATCATTATTGTAGGGCGCACATTCGAAGACCATTTAAGAAACATCCGAAAGGTGCTGGAAAAATTAAAAATGGCCAACCTGAAGCTGAATCCTTGCAAATGTAATCTATTCCGACGTGAAGTAAGCTATCTGGGACACATTATCTCTGCTGAAGGTGTAAGAACAGATCCTGAAAAGATCTCCGCAGTTAAGGACTGGAGTCGTCCAAAAGATGTCCACCAATTAAGAAGTTTTCTTGGACTATGCACATATTACAGGAAATTTGTTAAGGGTTTTTCAAGTATTGCCAGACCTCTTCACAAGTTGACAGAAGTTAAACAGAAATTTCTCTGGACAGATGAATGTGAGAAAGCCTTTAAACAACTGAAGGAGGCATTGACATCTTCGCCCGTTCTTGCATATCCCCAGCCCGAAAAATTATTCATTTTAGATACGGACGCCAGCAACGAAAATATCGGAGCTGTTTTGTCGCAAGAAATTGATGATAAAGAATATGTCATTGCTTATTGGAGTAAATGTCTATCGAAACCAGAGCGGAATTACTGTACAACCAGGAAGGAATTGCTGGCAATCGTTAAAGCCATAGAACATTTCCACCATTATCTCTATGGAAGAAAGTTCTTGCTCCGAACAGATCACGCATCCTTAACCTGGCTTTTAAATTTTAAAAATCCGGAAGGACAGGTAGCCAGATGGATTCAACGACTCCAGGAGTTTGACTTTGAAATACGTCATCGCAAAGGAATTCTTCATGGAAATGCTGATGCACTATCAAGGAAGCCGTGTAATGAAAGCTGCCGATATTGTTCTAGAATAGAGAAGAACTATCAGTTAGTAAATCCTGCGGTACGCCAAGTTAATGTTTCAACTCCATCAAAACCCGACTCATGGAGTGATAAAGAACTTAGAGAAGCCCAAAAAGAAGACCCAGATATAAATCCAATTTTAGAATTAAAAGAATCTTCCAGTATGAAACCAAGTTGGCAGGATATCTCCACCTACAGTCCTGCTACTAAACAATATTGGGCTCTTTGGGACTCACTCCATATAAGAAATGGTGTCTTATACAGGAAATGGGAGTCCGATGATGGACGTAATTTCAAATGGCAGCTTGTTCTTCCAAAATCAAGAATTTCAGATGTTTTGAAAGAATTGCACAGTAGCTCAACTGGAGGCCACTTCGGAGTAATGAAAACTCTACAGAAAGTTCGAGAACGCTTCTATTGGAGCAAAACGAGACAAGATGTAGAGAAATGGTGCCAATCTTGTGATGACTGTGCGGCACGTAAGGGACCAAAGAAACGTAGCAGAGGAAGGTTGCAGCGGTACAACGTAGGAGCACCTTTTGAGCGAATAGCATTAGACATTTTGGGTCCTTTACCACGATCTTCAAATGGCAACAAATACATACTAGTTGTCATGGACTACTTTACTAAGTGGCCTGAAGCGTTTGCAATCCCCGATCAAGAGGCGACTACAGTAGCCGAGGTTCTAGTGCAGCAATGGGTTTCCAGATTCGGCACACCCTTACAAATTCATTCTGATCAAGGGACAAACTTCACCTCTGTTGTGTTTAAAGGAATGTGTCAAATTCTCGGAATAGACAAGACGCAGACCACGCCACTACACCCACAATCGGATGGCATGGTAGAGAGGTTTAACAGAACCATCTTGAATAACCTCTCCCTTATGGTTTCCAGAAATCAGCAAGATTGGGATTTGAAGCTACCGCTGTTTCTGCTTGCATATCGCAGTGCTGTCCATGAGACTACCGGATATACTCCTTCACAGATGCTCTTTGGTCGCGAACTTCGTCTCCCTTGTGATCTTCAGTTTGGTCGTCCACCGGATACATCTTCATCGCCAGAGGAATACCTTCGAGACCTTCAGGCACGTCTTGAAGATGTCCATAACTTCGCTCGAGACCGAATCAACCTGACGACCGAAAGAATGAAGACAAGGTATGACACAAGAGCGACGGGACATGAATTCCAAGAAGGTGACAAAGTTTGGTTGTGGAACCCGATTCGACGTAAAGGACTTTCTCCAAAGTTGCAAGCCAACTGGGAAGGTCCCTACACAGTCCTAAAAAGACTGAACGACGTCGTGGTTCGTATAAGAAAATCATCTGCTTCAAAACCAAAGGTAGTACATTATGATAGATTAGCTCCTTATCGTAATGTAGAGTAAAAATCAGTAGACCATGGTCTGTTTGTAAATAGTATAGATAATTTTAATCTTTTCTATTTTCTTGTATTTTTAGTTGCTTGTGTATGTAATGTGCTCTGTATCCTCTTGAAATGTAAATTCTTTTATATTAAATTTGGCCTCCTATCAGGGGATTGTACTGCCCGGGACGTGCAGTCCTTGAGAGGGGGGCAATGTTACAAATTTGTAAATAATGATTATATTTGTCTTAAAATATCTCAGACAGATCAGAAATTCTCACATTTTGGGCAAAAATTGCGGTATTTAGACGTGTTGTAGTTTAAAAGCGGATTTCCTAATGATTTGGCGACTTGGCGACAGTTGGCGAGATTCTTGGCGACTTGGCGACGGTTGGCGAGATTTTTGGCGACTTGGCGAGAAATCGATACTTCTGGAAACATCCATCACCTAAGCTCTAGGACCAATATTTTTCGAGATAGCCTAGAAGCTTCCAGAGCCTTGGCGAAATTGGTAGATTTCTCCGCCAAGTCAGGTATAAATACCGCAGCCCGACATGGAATAGTAGTAGAGTTTTGGTGAAGACAGTCAGTGAGTTAAGACGATTAGTTGTGACTGCTAGTTGTTCTCTGTCTGAGGTATTTGAGACCTGTGATTGGAAGCTGTTTCTTATTATATCTGACGAATTGTAGCTGTATAATTGTGACTGTTACAGCGGGAATTTCGTTTATTTAGTGAAGTTCTTACGAATAAAAGTCTTGTGTTCATTAAGTGGTTGCTTTATTCAACTCTCAATCAACACGAACCCGTGAAGCTCGGTACACTATATTTACAGATGTGTTACAATGTTTCCTTTTTTAACTAAAATTGATAAGTATAGTAACCATCTTATACTTATGGCTTTGTATCTCGAGCATTCAGTACAACATACATTTTCTCCTTTAAATTTTATCTCAATTTATGTATTTCTTCATAAAAAATAGTTGATTTGCAAATAATGTTGTTCAAAAATGGTTAAACATTTGAATGCAATTTAATAGACGATTTTACATTTTTTTAAATTTTGCATTACATTAAATGGTTTATACAACTATACTAACTTATTATTTTATTTAAAAATCGTTTATAATTATTTTACTCTTAAAACGAATTACATTACATTTGTAATGATTCGCTTAAGCCTTATACATTCAAAATTTATTTCACAAATACAAATTATAAATTTCTTATAGTACATATATATATTTAGAAAATATAAAATTGAATATTTAATATTTTTGTATTTATTTTCTTAGGGAGAAGCAAGTCTTCAATGGAACTGATGTTATATTAAAAAGATTATATTATGCATAAAGGCTGTAAATAGATTTTAACATAACTTTTCCTTTATGAAGATTTTCTCGCGGACTGTTTTACAATTGTTAACATATAAAGAAATTGAAGATCTGTTACATTTTCAAATAAATCGTTTACAATAAACTAACTTTTTACATCTATTAAAATCTTGTATTCATTTAAAATTTTATATATAAATCTATAAACTTTAAATATTTGTAAAAGTTTACTTCCATATATCATGATGTACACGAAAAGAAAAGTTTTTGATATTGCTTAATTCAAAAATGAAGTCTACTTTTCAGGAGGAAATGTTGCAAATCGAACAGTTAAAGGATTAATACCATGGGCAACAATTCATGGATTCGATTCCCACTTCAAACATAGATACATGAAATAGTTAAAATTGTATTCAAAATTTTATTTACAAGAGGAGTTAGATCTCTTATCCAACAAACAAAAATTACACGTTTTACAGGCATTTGTTTCTTAGCAAATTAAATCAATAGCGTGAAACGTGTCATAAACACCATACATTCTGTCATGTTTTAATTACTTGTCATGATTTTTAGAATCGGTGTGCTTATACTTTTTGAAATTGATTTTTATTTTGTTTTTGCTGGGGGAACCATTCGCAGTAACCTTTGTTTTTTTAAAGCAAGAGGTTCTTACATTTTACTTAAATTATATTTTAAATTTTGAAATAGATATTTTATTGCTGTTTTTTAAAAGTTTTAATTATAGGGAAATAACCGTTATAACACAGTACTCTTATAACGTGTTTTCATATCACTCAATTTTATGTCCCTCGTGCGAGAGTTACTCTGAAATTTTTGAGATACGCGCAGACGAGAATTTACAAAATAAAAACGGTTTAATTTTAAAGAACAAAGTATTTTAATTACTTACTTCAACTTTTTTCAAAAGTATTTTAATTACTTACTTCAATTTTTTACTGACTTACTTCAACTTGTTTAGCGTGGAATAAATTTTAAACAGAAGATAAAATGGAGTTGACGGGGGAACATTTTCGCGCTATGATTTTCTACGATTTCAAAGCAGGATTCAATCAAGAATGCGTTCAATGGTTGCAATTAGCATTGGGTGATGAATCTCCAGCTACTGTATTCAGATGGTTTAGAGTATTTAGAAGAGGTCGCAATTTTCTTCAGGATGAAGAACACACTGGAAGGCCGCCGTCGGCAGTAATCCCGGATAATGTGTCTGCCATACGAAAAATTTTCATGGATGATAAACGCTGTATCTATCAAATGATACAGAAGGAACTTAATATTGGATCCGCAGCCATACACAAAATCATTCGTGAAGAAATACATATGAAAAAAGTAGTTTGCCGTTGGGTTCCCCATCTAACTGAGCATCAAAGAGGAGCGTGTCAGAATCAGTACAGAAACTCTTAATATGCTGAATGATGGTGGCCACCGCATCATTTCTAAAATTGTAACAGGTGATGAAACGTACATACCGTTTTTTAACGTTCCAACACGTCAAGGAAGCAAAGAATGGGTTTTTGAAGATGATCCCACGCCGACAATGGTGAAATAACAACGTGCACTGAAAAGTGATGTATGCCGTTTTCTTCAGAAGCACGGGATGGGTCAAAGACATCAAGTTGGAAGGACAGAAGACAGTAACAGCAAACTGGTATACCACTAAATGTCTTCCAGAAATTCTACAAGAGCTGAATGTTAGGAGACTAATGCTTCACCATGACAATGCATCTTCACATACAGCCGGATTAACAGAGTTGAGTTTCTTAAGCAAAAACAAATTTAAGTGATAGAACATCCGCCGTATTCATCTGATCTAGCTATGTGCGACTTTTGGTTATTCTTTAATCTAAAAAAGAACTTACGTGGACGTCGTTTTCATTCAGAAGAAGAGATTGACGTGGGTATATATGCATTTTTTTTCATCTATTCGAAGAAATGAATGGCTTGAGATATTTAATCTGGAAAATTCGTCTACAAAAGTGCATTGATGCTGGAGGAGACTACTTTGAACACACCTAAAATTTTGTATGTATAACTTTAAAAACCTAGTTGTATCTCAAAAATTTCAGAGTGACCCTCGTATTACAAGTATTTCCCCCATATAATGCGTTGGTTCACCTCGTTATACACTGCTGGACTATTTCTAAGGACGGATAACACTGTCATCCATAGCAACCACAAAATGAAAGGAAGCAAAATGTGGAAAATAAGTGCGGCATATAGTAAGAAGTATGCGTATGGAAATTTTTTCCACGTCTGTTCATCACGTGATAGCGTTCATAAGAGCTTTAAGGGTTTCGACGCGTGTGGACAGTTGTTTCAAGTCAAAGTTTTACAGGAAAGATTTAATAGACGAACTTGAAGTTTTTGGCATATCTTCCTGGCATCACTTAGATTATTTTATGCGTGGCCGAATTATTGGAAAGATCGAAGGACGAAAAATAACAGATGTTGCCAGGGAGTTCGACATCGCTCACAGCGTTGTTTCACGGCTGTGGAAGTCATTTAAAACAACTGGAATGTGAAGTAGGCGGCACGGGGAAGGTCGTGTTATAAGTACGACGCCTGCAGAAGACAGATTTATCGTCCTATCAGCAAAAAATAACAAGTTGCTGGTCGAAACTATTTTCCGATAAGCATGAACACCCTCATCCGTGCACTCCCAGAGGAATGGGATAAATTGCCTCAACAGCTGCTGGATAATGTTGTGCAAAGTATGATACGACGTGTGGAATATTGCATCACACTCCACGGTGGACATATCCCGTACTGATACCTTTCTTCAAGGTGCCTGCTGACTTTTAGATGCATTGTTCCATTTTTCCGTATGCAGCATCAAATGAACATTTTTTCCTTCAGATGTTTCACAGCTTTTGTACTTTCCAGAACAATATTCTTTATTATATTGTCTGAACAGTGTGGCAACTATATTTTATCCTACTAGCCTCATGTCTCGTTTAATGTTATGCTACATTGCAATTTGTGATCCGTCCTAAGCAATTGTCCAGCAGTGTACTTCTGTACTGCGAAATTTATGATTTGTGCATCTCAAAAACAATTTCGCGTACGCGTTTGCACGTTGTATCAATTTCGTTCTTATAAAATTATATTACTGACCTTTGAACATTCTGCTAATAAAAAAGATGTCGCTGGAACGTTGTTTCAGATAGCTCCTAGAGGGAATAAACATGTAATTAAACTGTTATTGGAATTATTAGATTTATTTGTTAAATTGAATTTTAGTTAAATTTTGGAGTATATTTTTTACTTAAGATGTTCATTTGTGATTTTAATAAAATGCACATATTTCGTTCAAAACAGTTTTTCCTTAATATTCGATTTAAACCCCCATTAAAAAATGTTAAACGTGAATCATTTGTACATAACGCATCTTACGAGAATGCTGGCTCAATGCGTTTTCCCATAACGCGGAACTAATAGACAGTGTTATAGGAGGGATTACTATATACGAATATTTTTGTTCTTTACTATTATATTAATGTTGCTTGGGATTTGAAAAAAAAAAACTATTACACCATCTAAGTTCTGGCGCAGCTTGTCCAGTTCTGGTCTTTGTGGAAATGTTTGTAATTATTCGGAATCTTAAATGTAAGTCTTGATTCAGTTATAGCCGTAGTGAACAAAGAATGACCATTAAGTGAAAGAAAAGCCTATCACACATACTTATCACAGGAAAAGAGCCAAAGTTGTGCAATGAATACAGAGAAATTATATTTACTTGCAATTGATTGATCTACATTTGTAATCCTGAAGCTAAAAACAAATTTACTCTGTTATTAATTCAGTAAAATGTCTGGTTTTAAATACTGAATAAAATTCTTAGTGTTCATCGATTTTTTAGCATCTACCAAAGATGGACTCTTTTTCTGATAATTTTAATATACTTAGAGCTGTGTGAATAATAAACTACTCGCCTGGTCGAGCCCTTCGGACATAGAATCAACTCGACTTTAAGTATCGCCGATGGTTAGCGCTCTGAACTTCAATCAGCATCCTGTTTGTCTGAAGATCATAGGCTTCATACATGAATCACACTGTCTTATGCCACCACCAGTTTCGCAAAGCCAAAAGCCGAATGGTTAGCTCTTTGAACATCATATATCATTTTGTCTGAAGATCATATATTTAATTAACTAATTCCTGTCTTATGACACTCCACTGTTTCGCAAAATAGTTATCGCTTTGAACTTCAAACAGCACATCGTTTTCTATTTTTACCTTTGGTATGGTTGTTTTAGTTTCAAAATCTTATTTAAATAATAGTACCCGGTCGAATAAGTTTTGTGGCATTGAAAAGACGGTAAAGTAACAAATTAAGAAATTCCTCCCTTGGTGCAAGTATAAGTTTTGATATAGAAAGTCACAACATTCGAAAATGAAAATCTCAATTGGGATTCAAAGTCACGAGGTTATTGCATTCAATTAACTGTGTGAAAAATAATGTTAAGTCAACTAGAAGCTAACAGGATTTCAAAAATTAAACGTTTTATATCGTTTATATATACATATATAGAGTGTGATAATCTTAGCTCAAATTTGGAAAATAATGCTGCAAGCATGCATATCAGATCATCAAATCTAATGGAATTGTAAAGATACTATATTTAGATAAATATTTTTTGAGTTTTTATTTTGATAAAAAGTACATAAATGCAAACACATCTAAGAAAATGTCTTGATAAACATTCCTTATAAGTCAATTAGCTCAATCAATACATTTTCTCATTTTTTACTGTAATTCTAATCAAATAAGTCTTGATACAATCACTGCAATTTAATTTGATAAAGAAAAAATTGCTATTTAATTACGATTTTTTGGTTCAACAAATGCGTCATATTTGACGTCAGTTATGCATATTTTATGTTGATAAATGAAGGATTTTTTCAATGAAATTAGAAAGATTAAAGTAATGACGTCACATGAAAATCTATAGAGAAACATTTTTCGCAGACTGGAAAAATAAATATCAAAGATCAATGTTTACCTCCCACTTAACATGATAATTCGTGAAGTCTTATGAAATATTTATCTCAATTTATTTATTCAGAATATATTCGATATGCTTAAATCAATCTAAGGTGAATTAAAAAGTTATTATCTAAATAGTTTAAATTGTGTATTTTCTTTATCTGATCATAAAGTTTTAGAATATAATGTTTTACAAAATTAGTGATACAATTTTAATTACTAAAAAACGAGAAATTTTATTTAATAAATTTTAATATAGCGAAAGATATAATGGATGTTTTATTCCATATATATATATATATATATATATATATATATATATATATATATATATATTTTAAACTTTATTAATTGCTTCTCTTAACAATTCAATTAAAAGATTCTGTGAAAGACTTGCGTTTCTTTCATATTTATCATATTTTTTTGTAATATTTGAAATCTATATTTAAAAGTCATCAATTGATGGTGGAGAGGTTAGTGTGCCTAACATAGATGTAGTAAGTCCTGGGTTCAAATCCTAGTTCGGGCATGAATGTTTTTTTCTCTGTTTGTTTTCTTTATCCCTTCAATTTAGGGGCGAAGATGGCACACCCACTGGTTGCCCTGTTATATGAGGTGGTATCACTTCACCCATTATAGGGCAAATGCCTAAGGGCAGCCAGGCATTTAAAAAATTTAAAAGTCAAAATCTATTTCAAATGTAAGACAAAAATAATTATAGTGATAATTTTTGATGGATTTAATTTAAAATGTTAACCAGTTAGAAAAAATTATTTTTATGAATAGGATTGTGTTTTTTAGTTTTTCGCATCTTAATTTTGCATCGAATAATACTTTTTGAGTCATTAAAATTAAAGATTTTTACAAATGTTTCGTAATTTTTAAAATAGATTTTAGTTTAAATATATTAAAATATACTACTAATTTTTTAATAATTTAACTAAGTTGTTTTAACGTTATAAATTAGTGTACTAAAATATATCTAAGTAATGTATCTTCCTAAAACAATTTAAAATTTAAACACGAATTTTTATTCATTATACACTTTTTATATCGAAACTTAGAGGAATATATTTTTCATCTAGAATATTTTCAATGTACTATATGAAAAATATTCCGTCTGGAAAAAGAAATTATAACCTTGTTTTAAAGTATTGGAACTGGTTTATCAAACATTTTTGTCCTTTAATAGTAATCTCATATGCATGGAATGCATTTAGTTTCCATTGATTTTTAAGGTATATGTATTTTATTAGTTAATATCCATATAAACATTAGTATAATTTCCTTTATTTCATGCCGCTTTGTCCAAATACAAGAGAAAATATTCCTTAAATAGATTTATATCTTTTGAAAAACTGAAGACCGAAATCTTTTATGTAATCATTAAATATTGAAATTGTAAGTGAGCAAAAGATTTCCATTTCAATCTCTTTATCAAAATATAATCATTGCTATTGTATACGAATGAGATTTTTCACAGATAAGATGTTACACATTTTTAAAACACTTTGAATTTAATTCTTCCTGCAAAAGTCGTTGTCATTGTTATATCACAATAGATACTTGATAATGATCAATGAAGGAATATAAATATTGCAGATGAAAATTTATTAAAAGTACATACAAATTTTGCAATCATATGAAGACAATGGAAATTATTACTTTTACATAGTAAAGATAGTTTGTAAAGTATACTAGTAAACAAACACAAATTGGATTGTAATTGAGAATTAACATGTAGACGTAAGTAGCTTTGAAATTATGACTCAGATAAAGTACATGGAAGTAAAATTGGCATATATAAAATACAATTCAAACATAATTACTGTATTAATTAACTCCTATACTTCTAATTATTATGCTTACTCTCCATTTAATTATAGTCTGTCTATATATCAACTGTAACAAAGGGAACACAACGTGCTAATTATTTTATAAATTATGATGAGTATTAGGAGTCCAACTGAGTACCATTTTAGGCACAGATGCCGTATAATTTAGGATACCTAATTTTGAGTTTAGTAAGATTTTGGCGGATTTTCTTTTGTATCAAGCAACCTGGGTTTTATTATATCATAGATATGGAGGCTAATAAAAATTATGTAGAAAATTCTATTTTGGCAACCCTCGTATTTATTCATCGCGTACGTCACAATACGTCATCTTGGTCAACATTTCTTCGTCGCCAAAAATTTCAGAATTTGAAATTCACGATTATACGACTTCTGTGCCTTATTTTTATCCAATGTAGCAGGAAAATAGTCATGAAAAATTAAGTAAAGTTAAATAAATTATTTCAGGTTATCCGCTAGCACTCTGAAAATTTGGAGTCCTAGAGTATACGGCCATCATTTTTCTTGATCATACAAAATAAATAGTTATAATTTTATTAACTATAAATAAATAAAAATAAAGTTTCAAAATAAATTTCTTTGAAAACTTTCATTTTTATCTTTGTTTAGAAGTTTATAAGCTAGTTTCGAATCTCTGTACATATCTTTTACTTTTTGACATAGATTTTTTATTACCAAAATATTCCACCACAACAAAATAAAAGAAAAATTATCTATGAAAAAAACAAAATTCGACGATTCAAACATAATTGTAAGATATTTTTCAATCTTCAGAATTTATCATTCATAGAAAAATTGTGCTTATATTTGTGCACAAGTACAAGTGATATTTCTTTACCAATATCTATTTTTATCCATTTTTCGTGTCATCTATAAATAAATATTTGCATTCTATAATATTTCTAAGAATATTTAGCTTTTTTTGGAATTTTAAATTCAGACTTTATGTTGTTTTTGAATTTTTGTTTTCTTGACATTTCTATTTATTGTCAAAATGTTCGTTTAATTTCTTGATTCACAAAAATAAAAAGCATTCACTGAAAATAAAACGTAGTTATACAGAGATAGTCCTAAGCGAATGCGTAATGTTCAAAATTTAAAGTAGCGAGAAATCAAGTTTATATTTGCTAATTCTAATGTGTATATGAAATTTTATAAGCCGATTTCTTTTTATCTATTTTTAGCAATATAATAATTATTTCCAATGATTTTAAAAGGATTTTTGTTTGTAATTTGGAAAATTTTCAGATTTTATTGTGTTACCATCTTATTTTCTTAACACATCCTTTTTACTATTATTCATAAAATATTTTACTATTATTCATATTATTATTCATAAAATTTCCTTGTAAAATTAATTAATAGCAATTAAAAGTAAAGTATAATTATTTGATAATTGTAAGCAAATGTATTCAGGATTCAACACATTAAGAAATTACGTTTATACTTTTGCAGTAATAAATATACAATTTCTTAAACCACACAGATGATTCTTGGACATATTCTTTCTATCATTGATTTCTTTATTATATTCTCAAAAATCTATGATAATTATTCTTAAAAATTTTAGTATTTTTAGAACTTCTGTTTTTCTATTTGTAAAAAATTATAATTTTCCTTATTTTTGTTTATAATGTAGCAATTTAAACTTTGCAATCCTTTTGACTTAGCTTCTTAACATACTTTTTTTACTGTCAAATATTCACATAATTTCTTCTATCACAAAAAGTACTCTTTAAAAACCAAATATGATTATTCAAAAATAATTGTAAGCGACTGAATTTTTTTGAATAAAAAATTTGCTTTATTGCCCTTCTATATCAGCACGTAAATAATTATTTATAAATTTTTTAAAATATTAAGATTTTTATTTCTTTGTAATTTGATGTTCGTACTTTCTACTATTCTTGAATTCCTGCTTAATTAACATATTATTTTTATTGTTATATTCCTCTAATTACTTCTGTCACAAAAACAACCCAAAAAGTTGTAACTATTCCCGTTTATATATTAGCAGTAATATGTAAGCATTTCTACTAACAGTGAAATACGAATCTAAAAGGTTTCCTATTTCAATCAATCTGTGATATGTAAGCATTTTCTACCAACAGTGAAATGCGCAACTAAAATCTTTCGTATTTCAATCAATCTATGAATAACTATTTTCGCTCATTGACTTCAAAAGAATTTGATTTTTATGCTTGTAATTTCAAAATACGACTCTAGTCTTTGCAAATCGAAAAAATAAAAAACCGAAATGCAAATAAGACTTCTCCATTTATCTATGACAGCAATAAGAAAATGGGGAAAAGCCAGCGTTTTCAGCGTTGCATGAAATCCGTCTCCTGATAAAGAACAGCTTCTTATCTGTTTATAGGATAAATAAAATTTCAATTCCGTCTTCTATAACTCTTTGAGATATTAGACGTCAAAGACACCGTTTGAAATAGAATTAAATTCGAAGGTCGATGTAATTCCATTAATATTTCATATCTGTCTCATTCCGGAAAAAATTTCAATATCTAATAGCCCTATCCTTTCGGCTAAAAACTGCGTGTAATATCTTGTAGTCTTAATCCGACATCGAGCGAGACACGATTTATGACAACAGAAATTAAAGGATGGGTGCCTTGGCTCATCCGATATCACGGACATTTATGACATTTATTCAAGGGGCGCGCTTTCAGTTTCAGTTCTCGATTGCAATTTTCGAAAATACATTTCTGCTTCTAGTCACAGCCGAGCAAAGCCAACGAGAAATTGTTTTATGTCCCTTCAAATATTATTGCTTAATGAAAAAGTTTGTGAAATATTTTGATACGGTTAGTTGAGACTGCAAAATATGCTACGAGCCGTGTTCGCAATATGTCTGTCAACTCTTCTTCTACGCGAAGGTAAAAGTTTTGCATTTATTATAAATTTTGTTTTAATCTACAAAACTAAAAATATTGAAGATTACGAAAACAATTCGTGTCCATTAAATTGAAGCTTCATAAAAAAAGAAATACTGAAAACTATTTTTTTTTTCAAAAGACTACTTTTAATTTTTTCCATTAATAATTAAATTCACAACTTAAAAATTATTTATTTAAATAATCAAATAAATTATTAAGATACACAATTATATAATGGATATGTCACAAGTAATAAATATGTCAGTATATAATTTCAAAAAAAAATCTGCAACGAAATGTTTTATCAGGATATGATTTCAAGGTATCATGTTTTTGTTAAAATCTTAATTTAATTTTTTATTACTCTCTCAAACTCAATATTTTTTTTAAAAAATCTTTTAAAACTATCCAAAAATTCAAGAATCCTTGAAACTAATTACACTAAAAAATTTAAAAATGTCTGTACCATCTCATGTTATTTTTATTTTTATGAACTTAAAGAACGTTATTTTCTTTTAGCTAATTGTGTGATTCAGAAGTTATTTATTGAACAAGAATTTTATTCTCCTAAAAATTTGTATTATCAAAAGTAAAAAAAAATCATGGTCTTATTTGTTAGCTCTTTGGACTTCTATTCAATAGTTCTTCACTGAGATATTGACGTTAATTGTAATTGAAAATCCGATTTAAAATGTCTGTCCCGATCGAATCAGCCCTCGTAAAATAGAAATGACGAGAGAGGAGCAAATGCGGTCATATTTTTTAAAAGTTTACAAATCACATCATAAGATTTTATTATGTGGAATATAACAAATGGCTATTTTCTTTTAAAAATTTAACATTACTCGTTTAAGTTTAGCATTCTAGCATTTCAGATTCTTTTTACAAAATTCAATGTTCAACATACGTGAATATAAGACTTGTTCGTTAAAATAGAAAAGACCTATAAAACTTATATTATAGATATATATTTCTGAAATAAACTCTAAATATTACATTGTTTAAACTGTGTGACAAATTACACATCTTAATTACTGCAGGATTGGAACAATTTCTTACTTATTTTCAATGACGCACTTAAATAAAAATAATAAAATATAATGAGCAAAAATAATTTTTTTAACTTTTGTTCTAAAATATTATTTTTGACCAAATCAGGAAATATCTCATTTATTGTGCAATTAATGACGTCGTAAATTACATCTGAGAAGTGTATAGAATTATCACTATGCATAACCACTAGATGAGTAGAAGAAAATATTAACATCCTCTCCCTTCTTTCTACATTCCGACATAATTTTTTAAGGAAAAAAAGATAATTACTACTTTTTTTCATTTTTTAAAAGTATTCTTTTCATTTAAGCATATATATATCACTTTATACTACAAGAAATCTACTGCAATGTGGGGGAAAGGAGTATATAATTCAATAATTAATACCTTCCTAACAAAAAGGAATTTTCAAACCTTTAATATTTCTTTAGAGTCATTTTAGCTGATTTATATGAGATCTTATTTCTTAGGAAATAATAGCTTTCAATTATGTAAAGAATAAATGTCTCATTATCTATTGATATTCTAATTTTTTTCTAAAAGCAATGTGCGCACTTTCTACTGGAGGATACGGTTCGGGGAAGCTGACATAAAATCAAAAACAAATTGTTCTAAAGCTAGAAATTCGCAAAAAAAAATTCTACTTTGGAACATCGGCGTGATGCTATCTCACAAATTAAAATAATATCAGAAAAAAAAATTTAATGTTGAGGTAAGCAAGGCAACAGTCCTAAGATTCAAAAAAGATTGTTGTAAAGTTTATTATCGGGTACCCCTTGATTCTTCGACGACTTTTTTTGATGCCGAGATAGGTATCAAGATGTGACTAACAAGATGACGGCTAGACAAACGCTATACAAAAATAGAGTTACTAGGATTACCAGAAATCAAAGTTTATCGCTAAAATGTATCCCCAAACCGAGTGGTACTTGATTCTGCTCCGAACCCGAGATTGTTTACAAATATTGCAATTATTAATTTCAAATTCTGTTAATTAATGAAAATTTTTAAAAACTGAAATCATCCTTGCTTATATAAACTAACCATAGAATGAATGTTTTGCCTTGTCTTTTTCATTTTGCTTTTTCTTCTGCTCTATTGTAAACGTATTAATGGCTTGAATCAATAGAGAAGCGGCTTCTCAAAACGATGATTTACTCCTTATATAAGAAATTGTTTGATTAACAAAATGAACTTCGACACTATACTCGGACATTCAGTGGTGAACTTCGCTTTGTTTGCTACCGCTCGAAGACTGTGATTTGAAGGCAGGCAGTAAATTCGTCAACAAGTAGGATTAGCAACGCCATCTCAATACGATGTGGCGTGGACGAAACGTTATCTGACGTCATGGATATTTTGAACTAATGAGAATCGTTATAAAGTGGCGTACCCAGGATCTCAACTGTAACGAAAGAAATAACCAATTTATGGTTAAAAAAATTTGTTTGTTGAGGATAAAAAACATTTTCCTTCACATCTTTTTATCATTTTTAACTCTTGATTTTGTAGTTTTGTTTGCTCTTCCATAGTATGCTCAATAGCAACTGTTGCCCAACGCTGATGCACTGTTCTTGAAAAAGAAGTCCCAGTGTCTCAGTAGCTTTCTTCCTGTTAAGATCAGCGAAGGAAAGCATCATTTGCGGGTGACCAGTTCTCCCTCATTGGGTTACTAGAGACACGTGCGTTGCGAACGTGTCCTTGTGAATAATAGTGATGACAAAAATATATTTGCTTGTATGGAATGTATGTAGAGTGGATGGTACCAGCTCAGGTGTCACATCATCACCTGACCGTTTTTCAAAAAAGACGAGGAACTTGGTGATTGGCAAATATTCCAAATCCGTTATTTTAAGGTACAGTCTAGGTTTTTTTTTTTTTTTGCATCGCTATGTATGTTAATTATTTTAAAAAATCAGATAAAAGAATTTTTTGATTTAGAAAAATGCTTTTGATTAATAATAAAAATTATACTATTAAAAACCTATAAATATCTATATTGTTAGTTAAATTAAGTCATATATATTTTTTATTTCAATTTTAAATATGATATTATTACAAAAAAAGAATTCCATATAAAATAATTTTTCTCTCTTAAACATTCAGGTGAGAAAATAATTTCCCTTTTATTCACAAGGTATTTTAGTACTGAATAGTTTTTAATAAAACCGAAAATTTCTTTAAGTTGCAAACTTTTTTTTAAAATTTAAATTGAATTTACTACTTTTATTTTAAAAAATACAATAAAGTATCTTCCTAGTTTAGATAAACATTGTTCTCATTGAAAATAAAAATCATAACGTTAATTAAAATTTCTGAACGAGAGAGATCATCACATTCTTTTTATGACTAAGTCAAACACGGCTCAATGAAATATCTAATAGGAACAAAAATTGGTTTCGTAAAATAAAATGATTCTTCCCTTTTAAATTTAGTAAATAAAAATTATATTTTGAATTGATGTTTATTTAAGGTAGTTTAGTACTCATTAATAGGTCATAAAATCAAAAATGTCATTAAATTGAAATTTATTACATGGAAAAATATTCCCGTTTATAAGCATGTGCCAATTTCATTTTTCATATTCTTAATAATAAGTTTATCGATTCGGATTATTTAGCTTATTTGTGGTTTTCTATATTATAGAATTATTTTCTTTTGTTTGTTAAAATTATTATATTATGGGTTTTAGGGACGAACTATAAAGTAAGCACTCACTGGTTTGAGATATAAAAAAAGAAAAACATAAGTTAAATACATCATAAATTAAACAGATTCAATGAATGACATGTTTGTTAAGCTAAATTTGTGGTGAAAATTAGCAAGAGAGAGTGCTTGGATTCAATTTACGTCAGAATTTTGTTTCCTATTTTTGGGGTACCTTAATAATACCTTGTATTTTCCATACCTTGTATATACCATATTAAAAATACTTTGTATTTTGCATGAATTCAATAAAAAGATAAAATCAAGATTGCTTGTTTATATGAAATGAACTTTTATTAGACAAAGAAAGTTATCTTTAAGATTAAAAGTTTGTATAAGTGAAGGGTCTCATTTTTATGAGTCTATTGAGTTTACATTCGCATATCAAGGTCAATTGTTTTAGAACTTGTAACCATGGAAACCGATTTCTATGTGTCAGTTTCTGCAAATAAATTAATACCGTACTGTGTACTTCACTATGACAACTAATTTAAGGATTATAGCATGATAATTTAAACGAAATTAGTAAAAATAATTTAAACAAACAAATGTGATTTGTTAAAAAGAAACATACTAAATGCATGCAATGAATATAATCAAAATATTTGGGACTTTTGGTAATCACCATTACGAGAAAGAAAAAAATCGTAACTTATTGTCATAAATATGCCATTTGCATCATATCATGTATTGCCTAATAAGGTTAACGATCTGTCTCAGAAGAAAGCAACGAGCTTTGTAAAGACTTAAATAACAGGTGGTCCCCGATTATGGTGGACCTAGTTAAGAAAGAGAATTTTGAATTTTTTATAAAATTTATCCATGCTTTTTACTCTATTATTATTATTATTAATTTAAACTTATATGCTACGATTCATTACCAGATAGAAATTAATTTATCGGCAATTATTCTAATTGCAAACTTTTACCAATGTGTAGAAAGAGAACATTATTTTTCTTCCTATATATATACATATATATTGTACTACGCATCGAGGTTCGTGTTGGTGAAACAATCTCTTGCATATCACAAGACTTTCAATCGTAGCAAATTCAAAACAAGATATAAGAAATTCCAGCTGTAGAAATCACAACTGCACTGCTACAATCCAAGTTCTAATACAATAAGAAGCAACTTCCACTTGCAAAAATCTATAATACCTCAGACAAACAACTGCTTCTATGTATTAAACTAGCATTTAAGACTGGACGCCTTTGCTAACTCTTGTATGTTTGGTGGCTATATTTATATCTGGCTTGTGGCGTTTCCTTTCTTGGGAGTTTCACCAAGTTTCTGGAAGTATTTTGACTACTTCACTTAATATTGGTTTTTGAGCTTCAGTAATAGATTTCCAAAAGTATCGATTTCTCGCCAAGTCACCAAGAATCTCGCAAAATCAATAGATATGCCATTTTAACGTAGAATACATCTAAATTGCGCAATTTTTGCCTAAATGCTGAGTATTTCAGATCTATCTGAGCTATTTTATGACAAATAGTAGTAATGTTTATAAATTTATAACAATACATTGTACTTCATCAGTTTTATCCTTTTTTCATATTTATGAGAAGTGTTACAACTTTTTTCAGTATTCGTCTGTTTGTTTGCATTACGTTTTCATCTGCTTATTTCTGGCGAATAAATGCATTAAACTCAGCGAATCACCTCTTAATTTTAAATTACCATCCAGTAATGAGGTCGATATCTGAGAGCTGCCGCGATTCTCTCTACCTGACTAGTAGAAGGAAATTGTGACATTGGCGTATTTTTGTATCTCAGTTGCCATTAGTTGTTGTTGCAGCAGCATGCTTCCCTGTACATAGCCCTGAGTTGAGCTCTACCAGTTAAATAGATGCTGCCGGGTGGAGTCTTTGTGATTTTGAAGTAGAGACTGAGCAGAAGACCCCCAATACTTGGCCTTCCATCCCCAGAGGTATCATTTCTCTTGGAAGACATTGCGACCATCCCCAATTTTAAGTGCCAAAGCTGCCATTAGCGAACACGATGGCCCTTCTGTCGGCTGAGATTCGAACTCACTACCTTCCGATGATGAGAACGACGCCCTAACCAATCAGGCCTCCCCGCGGCTTAGTTGTCAGATCTTCGTCTGAGTGAATTACAGAACCCATCACCTCCTGACCCCAAGAACGACGAATATCCCAATCAAAACACAGTGGTTACTGCACAAATTATAGCTTTTAGTTTCCCACCCATGGCGACCGATGGCTGAGCAGTTAGTGCTCCTGACTCCTGAGCTGTGGATTTTGGGTTCAAATCCCAGTTGGGGCATGGATGTTACTTTTTTCTCTGTCCTTTCTTCTGTGCTGATGTATGAATGTGGCCCACCCTATAAACGGGTTTGTGGTGGTAGGCGTGGACAACGCTACTCGCCTCCGTGACTTGGTTCGCAGGTGCACGCTGGGTAACGACAAATGAGTAGCAGTTTCAAGCCTTGTTGTGGCATAGGGTTCATCACCCAAGTGGTTGGGGGAAAATCTTTCACACCCATATTTTCTAAAATGTTCAAACTTGCATTTGGAGTGAAATAACTTGATTGTTTTATAAAAACTACTACTTTTAATTCAATATTATTTAATAGATGCATTACATATTATTTATTTAAAGAATAATCAATATTTTAATTAATTTTCCTTTTACATTTTTAATGAAAATGAGTTCCACATTTTTTTATTTTTTAACCATTTTAATACTTTATATCGTTAAGAAAAATGTTAAACGTAATTGTGACTTAATTTTGGTAATAAAGTATAAAATCAGGTTTCACTAACGAAAACTCTTTCATAATTTTTTTTAATGTCTAGATTAATTTGCTTAGTAAAATTTCAGAAAAATATACTTCACGCAAGACTTAAAATTATTTTCAACAGTGAAAAAAGATTCAAGAAAAAATACCTTAAGATGAAAATTAATTATAAAATACAAACTTACATACTTGTTCAGTAAAGTTTATTTCTTAGTAAATTTAAGGAATAAAAAAACATGTATATAATCAGGAATTTCAATAAATAATTTCATCAAACATTCAAGTAAATTGCTTATAAACAGGAAAATTACCAATATATTCTGATATTCTAGATTTCTCTTTGCACATTACGAATAAAACTTTTAAATACTTTGTGTTATATTAATAGTTTCAGGTCAATTTTTCTGATTCATCAAAGGAGTTATAGAAAATCAAAATTTATTAAGGAAATATTGCATGCTATACAATTTAAAATGCCAAAAAATGACTAAGTGGTTAGCGTTCCTGACCCCTGAGCTGTTGGTCCCGGGTTCGAATCCCGGTTCGGGCATGGATGTTTCTTTCCTTCTCTGTTCTCTTTGTGTTTCTCTGTCCTTTCTTCTGTGATGATGTATGAATGTGACCCTCCCTATAAACGGGTTTGCGGTGGTATGGCGTGGGCAACGCTACTCGCCTCCGTGACTTGGTTCACAGGTGCCCGCTGGGTAACGACAAATGAGTAGCAGTTTCTGGCCTTGTTATGGCATAGGGTTCGTCACCAAAGTGTGCCCGCCATTGGAAAAAACTTAAAATAATAACATGAATATGTGAGATAAATGTGTTTGTGAGACATTAATTAAAAATAAATAATGATATAAGTGGTGAAAATATTTAAAAAATTATACACACATAATTTACTACAAACTACTCAAAATACTGCTTATTTTTCAGTTTTTAAAAGTATGTTTCCGCAGATTACATTATATAATTTTTAACTAATCATTCAAAAATTTCAGACCTTATGACTTAATTGAAAAGTATTCAAAATGTAATTTTAGTTTAAATATTAAACACACAGCTTCATTTATTACCGAATAATTTTTATTAATACAAAATTTTGGTGTTGTTGCTACTTATGACACTTGGACAAGCCTCGCTCACTATGCCGTTGGCTATGCGAATTTAAGTCAGTAGTCTTTTGTTTAACCAGAGCATCACGAGGATGAAAGTCAGAATGTGCTCTAAGACTCCTCCGGTAGATGGCACCACCAGAAGTTCCACTCCCTCAATTTTGGCATTGATCTAAATGGGAAAGAAATTTTCTTCGGACCATTATTCCCATGGTAACTGCTCAACGACAGACCACAGGACTGTTGATTCCACAGATTTAACGAGCACATATATCATATGTACTCGGTGGGTCTTTGGCGGCATTAAGAATAGAGCCCCACCCTTCTGGACGGAAGGCCGATGCCCTATCCGTTAGGTTACCATGACCCAAAAATTCTGGTTGATTAAAGATAAACAGCTCTACATTGTATATTGTTTTAAATTCTGCTAATCCATAATTTTTTATTACTTCATGATACAAGTTCACTTTGACATCACGTTGTGTTGGAATATTATTATAATAGATTTTTCTGGTTGTATAATTCTCATAAAAGGCTGTTTATAACAGCCAAACCTTGTAATTTTGAACCATTAGATAGTCATGGGATCGATAGCTAACATTCTCTACTTTATACCACACAAGTAGAAAACTATTGAAATCAAAGAAGCTTTTAACGTCAATAGGTTCTCTGAGCTTTTTCCTGTGTCAGGTATAAAACCCTCTACTTCCCACCCTGATTGTATTGGTAAAAATACAAAATTAAACTCTGTGGCACGACAGCCCATGTGGGCCAAGGCCTATAGCGCCATCTCTGTTTTCCTTGCAGCGAAGCTCTTATGTGCGAAGCATATGTCCCGATTAGGTAGTCATCTTAACGCGAAAGTCTCAGTGTTTAATTTCCAAGCATGCTTGGTACTCAGTTTATTGACCCACTGATCGAATGAAAGACTGAGTCGACCATGCCCAGCCAGAGGATCGAATCTTGGACCTGTGCCTTGGAGCGTGAAACGCTACCACTTAGCCACCGGACTTCATTGGTAAAAATAACATATCTGTAAGTAAGAAAGATAAATGTTGAATAACTGTAAATGTTTTGCACATAAAAATTTGAAAATAAATCTTTAATACTTTTTTTAAAAAAGAGAATTTAGCTTAATGCAATTCTAACTAAAACTATAGGTAGCTTTATGAAAGGTATTAGTTGCTTAACTAACACCCCTTAATAGTTAAATATTGTTTAAAATGCTAGGTGTGTGAGTAAAAATAAATTTGATTGTGGTAACAACTTATTAAAAATAAAACAAATTTAACAGCCACTTAAATCTTTTAAAAAATATGCTTAAAGAGCTAAAATATTTCTCTACTTAGAGTATACTTTAGTTCAGTGTTTCTCAACCGTCGGTCCTCGCACAAGCACCAGTCCACGAAATATCCAACTATCTGTCCAAATTTCAAAGTATCATCGGCAGACAACCGATATTAAAACAGCACCAACATTACAATAACAGTAGTTTAGAAAATAAAGTGTGTGTGTGTGGTTGATGATAGAAAATGTAACAAACTGGCAACTATGTACATAACCGCTTTTCATAAATTATACATCAGTTAGTGTGCCCTTAGTATACCAATAAGTGTGCTCCTATGTGCCTTTAGTATCGCTGATAACATTTGAGTACACTGTATCTATTGCAATAATTTATGAAATTATTTTATAAATTATTACAAAAGATATTCAGCGTACTCAAGCGAGTTGAGAAACACTGCTTTATTTATTTTATAATTTCTGTTAAATTTTTTCTTCAAAATTGAAAGTTGCACCCTTATTCAAAGTTTTAAACTAAAAAACTATTATGGTCACAAAATCAATGCAAGATGTTTATGAATAAATATTTCTACAATCAATGCATCATTAAATTAACTTTTAAACAGTCGTAAAAAAGTATTCTTATTCTTTATGATTTTCAATAAATTATCACATTATTTACATAATCTTTTGTTAGTATACTAAGCGAATTATTTTTTATTGAATTACTTTCTTTGATAAAAGATTAAATACCTAAAACACTTAAATTTGTATGAAATCCATCACATTTCAGTTTTCCACAAATATATATGAAATATAATCGATTAAAATAAATAGTACTTTTCCGTTATATCCCTACTTTTAATCCTAAAGTAAGAGCATGTTTTGTTTTTTTACGGAGATACGAAAATAAATAACGTAAATGCGATGATTTTATTAGCTCAAAATTTTATTTAAAATTTAATATGTACTAAATCGATATTTTTTGTGCAAAAATCGATTAAAAAATGATGAACAATGGTAAACTAGCTAAATCATAAAAAAGCTAAAGCTAGTTGGTGCAAAAGATTGCTTGGTGATGAATTTGCCAGATAAAGAAGCATAACGGTCATAAATCACCAAGGGCGAAAAAACAACTAAATACGACAAAATTTAATTTTTTCTCATTGAAAAAACGGTACTATTACATTATATATACGCAATCAATCACCTATGTGGTGGCTTGACAATTTCCACCAAAAATAAACTTTGACGTTTAAATAAATTTTATCAATAAGTGATAATTTTTATTGAATAAAATATAAAATATTTGTATTATTTTCTAGTACTTTCTGAAAACGTAAGCATTTTTAACCAATACTTTATGCAAATGGAATATTTACGACAATAATTAACGATATTTTTTCGTTTACGGTGATTACTAAAAGCGGGGTTGTAATGAAAAAGTATATGCTTGAAATATAAGTTTATTAACTAATTTAATTATGTAAATTGTAAAAAATTAACAATTAAGCATTGAAAATTCTGGCTTTCAATTAGTTCGAATCTCACCTTTATTGAAATCAATTACCTTTAAAATGTTTGCAATAATTCGAAATTTCCTGTAAAGTGACTATTAAAGCGAGGTGTATAACGGAAAAGTACAAAGTAAACAAATGAAAAAAACTAGTTATTTTTCCTCGATACAAAAATTATATTAAACAACAAGCAAAATTTTGAATAGGGTTAGACTATGCAATCAATTTTTCTCTCATCACATATATTATAATAAACAAAATGTGAAGAATTCCTGAATTCTAAATAAAGTAGATATAACTAGGCTCAAAATTTCGTACCCAAAATCAACACGAAATTTTAAATTAATGAAGCAAATCTTAAGAAAACCTTTCAAACTCTTAAAACCCCATTTAATAATAGTGTCTTAACAAGATTTTGATAAATTTTGTGACAGAAAACTATTTTACATATACCATACAATTAACGTATTTTTATAAAGATGCCTACCAGACAACTCTAACAAACAAGCTTATCTTATGCATTTAGGAGAAAAAGATTTTAGAGAAAATTCCAGGAAATCTTAAGTACAAAGCATTATGTTGTGTATGTCTGTTCATCTATATCAATTAACAATAAGAGGTTAAACAACACCCAGACGGTAAAAATAAAAATGTTTTCTTTTATAAAAGACAATAAGAAAGCTTGCTAGCTAATTGAGACTTGCATGAAAAAAGGAATACTTTTCTAAAAAACACCACTAAAAGTACACTGAGTCACTTTTCAAAAGCAATCTTTACTTTAGAAGAATACTTTATTTTATAAAGATTCATTTGTGAAGAGGTAAATGTTTTATAAACTAGCAGTAATAAGATTTCATAATTGTGTTCAGTTTTTTTTAAGTTTCTCCCAGACACTTAACTCCAAAAGTTCTAAATTCTTTGTAAAACCTTTTGTAGTGGAGATTAGAAAATATTTAAATTAAAAGTTTTCTAGGACTTATAATTTTTTAAAAGTGATTTAGAATCTCTTGTTCAAAATGTTTACTGGAAAACAGTATAATTATTTTATCTCTATATAATAGGGAATTAAGTATTTTATAAAAATATTTATTAGATGTTATTAATTTATCGCTAAAACAATTAACTTATTACTAAATATATTTGTTTAGTTATCACTATTTATATTGCGTATCACAATATATTTGTTGCCTTTAAGAAATTTTTAAATTTCATCACAGTTAAAATTATGAAGGAAAAGAAAGATATTATTCTCTATAGCAGAAGTTAATCACCTTATAGAATAATATCTCTTGTTACTGGAATGCAGGGAATTTGATTCTGATATAATAAGAAACCCACTGAGTTTGCTAGAAATTGATTTTATTATTTCTAATGCCAGACAACTAAGATATTCTATCTTCATCGTTATAAGGGGCAGAAATTATGGCACTTTTTTATATAATTAGACATCAGTAGGCATACCACTGTGACTCCGAAAAAGAGTGGGTCTTCGAAATTTAGAAACAAGGACCAAACAGAACCCCAGACATAGCATGTCATCCCCTGAGATACCATTTAACGTGGCTAATTTGAGACATATTTTACATTGATGAACACGAGGAATATTTGATTTAGTCAAATTCAAACTCACTACCTTTAGATAACGACGTACTAAGCAATCAAGTCCTGCAGCCGATGTTAGAAACTGTTTCTGTTAATTATTTTTTAACGTTTATCGTTAGGATTTCATAGTTCGAGAAAAGAAGTATGAAATCTAAGCGATAAATATTTTGAGATAAGAGATCCAAAGCTCAAATAGAAACCTTGTCACTTGACTAAGAAATGGAGTTTCAGTAAATCTACTTTAGATCTATATCACATTTGGAATGGATGGTATTCATAATCTAGGCACAATTAAGGGTTTAGTTAAAGCTCGGATGTTGACCTCGTCACTTGAACACAGTTCAAAATCATATTGCATGGAATTGTAACTTTTAAAAGAGAAGCAAGTGTATCAATTAAAAGTAATCAGTAATATGGAACATATTACATATATATCTCCATTTCATCCTATATAATTTTAATATTTCTTATAACAAGCAATGCAATGGCTAAAAGTGTCTACTTAATTGCTAAGAGCAGTGACATTAGCCTTAAGCAGCTATTTTAAAAGAAAAATTTGGAAATAAAGTAAAATATCTACTTTTAAAAGGATATATATATATATATATATATATATATATATATATATATATATATATATATATATATATATATATATATATATATATATATATATATATATAGTTAACAATGTAATTAGAATAAAGTACAGGGTTGGTGTAAAAGTAATTCAATATGCAATGTTAATTACCCCATTAAATAAATACTTCTGAATTAAAATGAATGTTAAAGCATAAATTTGATAAGGAAGAAAAATATTATAGAAACAATCTAGAATACGGAAAGAATGCGTTTTATCGTTATAACAGGAAAATTCAATTTAAAATCTATCATAGGCTGTTAGATTTGTTTATTGCACTTTTAATTTATCAAATTTTACCAGTTTGTAAAATTCTGATAACTAGTTATCATCCATTCAAATCATAGTAATTTTTTTATCACATTCTAAGCAATCTTACAGATATTTATCTAAAAACAAGTAAGATTTTCCTAAAGTAATATTATACAATTTATGTGGTTATTGTTTTCCTAGTTAAACATAAAAATAAGCTTTTATTTTTAAAAACAAAAACTTATCTCCAAGTTTCTTCATGTATCTTAGTTCTTCTAAACAAAGAAATGTTTCATTTGTCTTATTGCCAATACGAATTTGCTTAAAATGTACAAATTCTTGTTTGTTTGGATATTGTTTTAATAATTGGAGGAAGAAATAATTTTCACTTTTATTTTCCAGAATAGAAACATTTTTATAATACTAAATGTGTAAATATATTAATATAAAACAAGATAGTACGCTTAATTCTGATATAATCTTAGAGACATTTGAAAACAGTATTTTTTCCTATATGGTTTCTGATAATATGATTGTTAAGATTACTTTTTATAAATTTTTTGATATCAAATACTTTTTAAGAGAAAACATAAATGAATTCCCTTATAAATAAAAAATGAACTTATTGGTACATATCCTTTAATTGGTTTAAATATTTTAGAAAACAATGTTAAGATGAGTTCAAGTATTGTAGTGATTGTTAAAACATTTCTAAATTAGATACTAATATGTAGTTAATCTGGTGGGATCACTGTAACCTAGCAACAAGACCTAGCAACTGATGAATTAACATACTCTGAATTAACTATTCTTTGTTTTGATTTGTGTGTATTTATAACACCTTAATTTGTAAAGTTAAAAATCTTTAAAAAACTAAAAGTTGCTCCAGCTTTAATTATTTCATCTTTACAATCAGACATACATAGACATTTAGAAAGCGAAGCTTCCACTTTTGATTTTTCAAATATTTTTATGTATTATTCCGCGAAAACAGTTATTATCTCTCCATAATTTAAATAAACTATATGATAAAATCCCTTTGGTAAAAAGTATAAGAAATAAAATAATACATTTATTAAATTAAATAAGATGGTGAAACAAGTATTCTTTTCAAAGTAAAAAGATGCATTTTTATAACCAAACATATATATCCATAAAGATAAGAATAATCTTTATAAGGTAACTATACTTTGTTGAAACATATTCTAAAAAGTGCAGATATATAGCCATATCACAAAAAATATGTTGAAATTTATTAAACTGCAAATAAATTTATTAAATTAAAATAAAAATTACAAATAAATTTATAAATTTTTTAGAAATAAAGTAATGATAAATGCATTTCAGTTTTTATTGTGTTCTCTCACTTTGTGAAACTCGAATACACTTAAAGTAAATTTTTGGATTAGTATAAAAAAAATTATAAATTTCTTCTAAATTTGTTATTTATAAAGAATATATCATATTATGCATGTGAATATTATATTTGCCATTTTAACAATTAATCTGTAATCAATATATTAATTTTCGTATTGTATATTCTCCCAAAGAAATATTTGTCGTTGAATACAATAAAAAAGATTTATTAATTTTTCAATTATTAGATAATCATTTTAGATCTTCATTTTTTTTCCTAGAAAAATATCTCAAAAAATAATCTTAAAAATTTTAAATGCAGAAAAAACCGCATTAAAAATGATAAATTTATTCTTAAAATGCTAAAGATTGTAACTTATTTCAAAACAACTTAAATGGAATTTCAATTGAGGAAACTGAATAATCAATTCTTTCCTTAAGCGATAATTTCAGACTAAAGTAAATACTTAGAATTCATTAACTTCATAGTTTTAAAAATGAGTTATCTAAAACTGAAACTGTATAAACTAAATGGATAAATTGAATATATTCATTAATGTTTTGTTATTTCATATCTTCTTAGAAACTTAAACTAGATCGCTTAAGTATTATTCCATTAAAATGCTTGATATTTTTGACAAATTTTCACATTATTTAAGCATTTGCAGCTCTTTAATTTAGCTATGTACTTTTAGTCAAAATACTTTCGATAAATTTCTTACACACACACACACTAAACTCATTTAATTATTTAACTCATTAATTTATCTAGAATTTTTAAGTTAATTATATTCTGTAAAATATTTATAAGGCATAAGAGCTCGATATTATCTTTGTCTTGATAATTTATCACATTTCTGTATTTTAATCTACAAAAATAGCAAAATGTTTTAGTTAACGACAAGTATTAAATTTATGTGTTGCTAAACCTTATATTCTTATTTTGATTTCTAGATGACTTTGGTCTGTTTTTATATCAAAGAATTAATCAACGAGCTAGCAGCTGAAACATCAGCCTTATGGCCTTTTACAATAGTTTTTCGGTTCGATACCCAATTCAAACGGGAATGTTTGTAGTGATTCCTGAAAAACCACATTTTAAACTATAGCTTCAATTAAAATTATTTTTGATGTGCTGAAAATGAACATAGAGCAACAACCTAGACGGATATAAAAATTCAATATAATAGCATTATTGTATACTAAAAGTATTATTGTATATTGTGAAATATATAATTCAATAAGCAGTTATTCCCTTCGTGGTTTAATAATACGTAATCACTCTTCTTTATAGAAACAAATCTTTTTGTTTTTTTAGTGGCAATAGGTTTTATGCAACCTATTTAAATTTTAAAAATTAACATTTTCCATTTGTATAGCTATATGTTTATTAATTTATTTACATAAAAAATATCATTGCTTTATTTTACTTTTTAGATTTTGATTTTATTTATGTACAATGTTTTTGTATTTTATTGAAATTTTAACGTTGTTTGGGTTTTGAGAAAATACTTCTTTTAATGTAAGTTTTGGCGTAACATATTGATTCTTTTTTTTAATCTTACTCAACAAAACGCTGTCAACAAATCTTCCTTGTTGAAAAAAAAAATCTCGGGTTCAATCCCAGCCAATATTGAGCAACGAGATATAGGTGTTGCTTTTCAATATTTTGCATACACATCTACCTGAAGGGAGGCTTAGTATCTTTTACGGGTTTTCTCCTTTGTAGCCCATAAATGTAGTTCACTATCTATGAAAAGGGAAATAGGAAACGGCAAATCAGCAACAGATGCTTAAAATAGCATTACGAAAGTTTTCAACAATTCCATTAGAAGGGGGGTGACCTAGTTGGTTAAAGCATCTTTCTCATTATCGGTAGGCAGTGACACATTAAAATTGGGTGAGGTCACAATGTCTTCCAAGTGAAATGATACTTTTGGGGGTTGCAGACTAAGTATTGGGAGTCTTTTGCTTGGTCCTTGCTTCAGAATCTCAAAGACTCCACATGACTGCTGCTATCTAACTGGTACAGCTCTGTTCAGGGCTAGGTACAGGGGAAGCATACTGGTGCAACAACAGTAATTCCACTAGTACGTATATATATATATATTACACTAGTACGTGTATATACACAATATGTATACATATTGATCATTTAAAGATATTAAAGGCATCATTTTTTTAAGTTTATAAAAATTGATTGATTTATCATTTGAAGACATGTGTTCTATAAATGATCTTTTAGAATTTATTCATAGCTTTTTTTTAATTTTTATACTATTTTTAGTTTTAGCTACTGCGGTTATGGATGGAGGAAAAACGAATAAATGTGAGGGAAAGGATGGTGTCCTACCAAACCCTGATGCAACGGATTGCAAATCCTACATCGTATGCAAAAATGGCTCATCTGAAGAGTTCCAGTGTTCGACAGGATTGCTGTACAATCCATTCAAAATGACTTGTGACTACAACACTTCCATAGCATGTGATGGTAAGGAATAAAACTATTCGAATAATCACTTCAGGTTGGTAATGAGCTTTGCGTTGGAATATACCGGACGGAATCAAGATACCCTGTTGTAACGTCTGATGGATTCTGAATTTTTAATTTCTTTATGCACATCTATTATGGAATCGAAAGAGCGGATCCTCTGGTGGAGCCCTCTATCGGAAGAGTTTAGAGCAAAGTCATACTTTCACCTTCGTAGTGGTCTGATTAACGAAAAGATTCACCCTACTGATTAAAATTCGCATAGCCAACGGAAAAACGAGCTTGTATTGTCCAAGTGTCATAATCAACAACATAATGTCATAATGTCCAACAACAACGCATCTATTATGGTGGGTGAATGGGGCTTTTCTGGAATTACAATACTGACAGCAATCTATAAATAAAAAGTATTTCCATATTAATTACACAACATTGGGTTGTTAGGCTTTCTGTTTTACTGTGCAAAGCCCTTATATAAAATAAGCTTACTGTAATCTATTCGAGACATTACTTGAATAGTTATTCTCTTGTTACTTATGGCACTTGGAAAAGTCTAACATGCTATGCCAATTTAAGTTTTTCGCTTAACCAGAGCACCACGAAGGTGAAAGTACGACTTTGCTCTAAGACTCCTCCGATAGATGGCACTATAAAAGGATCCAATCCCTCAATTTTGGCTATGATCTGGAGGGGGGGAATTTTTCCAGACAATTACACCCATGGTAACTGCGCATCGATCGACCACAGATTATACAGATTTATCGAACACGTACATCGCATGTATTTAGTAGGCCTTTGGAGGCATTGTAAATCGAACCACGTCCTTCCAGAGAAAAGGCCGATGGCTACCACCACCCCATACATAATCTCTAGATAGATTATTGCCTATAGATATGTCATTTACAAGTGGCAATTCTAAGTATCGTTCATAGGTAATGGTTTTAATTCTAATTGTTGAGTTTATCAATTGAAGTTCAAATCTGTTTACTTGAATTTGCTATAGCGTTTGTTAATCTTCATTTTTTTAATCACACTTCGCTCATTATTTCAAACGCTATGAGGCTGGACTTCTACTTTATACATGCCTGTGGAGATGTTATTTAGTATTTAGAGTCCTAGCCTTCAGTTGAATTAAACAAGATTCCGAGCTCTATTATGGATGTTGATCTGTGTACTAATTTGGCACCCATTTTGAAATATTAATCCTGGTAAAATTAGTGACTGATCCATTAAACAAGTAATCACCATGGCTTATTGATGCTGCCTCGTTCTTCGAAATTGAGGATTCCGAATTTAGTCTCATTTACATGCATTAGAATATTTTTCTGTGGAAACATGTTCTCACGTAAAACCACTATATACGCATAAATCGGGGTTTGTGAGGACCAGTTCTCTGAATTTTCTCCATTGATAGGCGTAAATACGGCTTATTAGCATCCCAGCAAACACACAAATGTTGAATATTTCATTATAATTGGAAACTAAATTACAAATTATACTGAAAGAGTTGAGGAATAGGGAATTTTTATATGCTAATTGAAAAATTATGCAAAAGAGGATTACCAAAAATTAAAAATATTTCTTTTCAATGAAAAAAATTTAACTAAATTTAATTTTAATATCTTTCAATAACTTTTTATATAAAAACTATTTAAATAGAATATTTATTTAAAAATATTAAAATATACTCACACATTTATGTTGCTCATTTCAAATAGAATAATGATAGCGTATAGTAATCAAGATGTCTAAATATAAATCCGGAAGAACAATCAACAGACTTCTAAATCGCAAATAATTCTAAATAAAATAAATTATAATCGTTTGGTTTGCAATTATTATATTCAATATTGCCAGATGAACACAAAATATTATAATTTTTTTCTCTGATAAAAGAAATTCAGAAAATTGCTCAAATTGTATCGATAAATTTTTAAGTTCAATTTATCGATACAATTTGAGCAATATTTTATTGATCAAATAAAACAATATTTTATTGACTATCTTTTTTTTCTCGATATTATTATTTTTCATTTTACATTAAATAGAAAATGAGAATGGTTTTTAAAATTATCGTTTGTTTGAAAAAAAAAAGCAAATATTTGATTCTGGACTCAGCAGTTACGTTTGATTGCTTTTAATTTATACAATTATCAGTTCTTTAAAATAAAATAAAGATTTAAGTTACTAATGTAACGTAACCATGTTTTCCATATGCCTAATTAATCAAAATAATAAGAAAATATTGGTATTTTGTTATGTTATTTTATTTTAGTATAAAATGGAATTCTATTTAGCAAAAATATAAATTAATTATAATTAATATTTTTAGAATCGAAAAGATTTTTAGTATTACCATCACATTCATTGTTAAATATATTGTTCAGTCGGTCTCTTTTTTCAAGTAAATATTCCCTTTACATAATAAACTCTTCAGAATTTGAAATTAGCAAATACATTTTTCAAAAGAAAATAATTATATGGAAAGTTGTTTATTGGTAGCCCGCACACATTACTGATATTATGAAATATCTTGAGTAATATGTGCATTTCCCTTCTAATTTGAAAATAACACAATAATATTCAAAATTTCGTTTACCTGCTCTTCGTATTTCATATTTATATTGTTTCATCTGTTATTTCAAAAGTGTTTCATAAATACAACGGTTTTTTAGGAAATATCTTTTCTAGAGAAATAATTTGTTAGATTACAAAAGCTGTATTTGGTGCTCTTATAAATGTTTTTCACTTTAACAAAGCCGGAAAAAGCTTAATGACTTTAATAAATAAATTAAAAATGAAACTTTTCACAACAGAAGCTTCTTTGATTCTGGCTACCGATTCCTCCTTTTGAAACACCGCTAAAGACAGCCAATCGCTTCGCAATTTTAAACACGACAAACTGACTATGTCGACACCTGAGGAGCAACTCTCCAAGCCACGCCACAAAAGTGAAAGAACAATGAAATTGCACCTATATTGAAAGCGCCAATCTCCGTTAATGAAGCCAATGAACTTTCGGTCGGGTCAGGTATAGAGCACATTACCTGCTGGTCACGAGAATGACGTCTTTCCTAAAAAGCCACCGTGGATAATAATTCTCTATTATGAGCATATAAGCATCTTAATGTGACCTTCGCAACTTTCACTAAAATGACACACACTATTATCAATGGTTTCATTATCAAAATAAAGGGTATATATTTAATATATCTGTTTAATGAGTTGCAATCAAATTTGTTAAAAATATTTATTATTATACCAAGCAAACTCTTAAAATTTTTTAACTGTAACGTAATTAAAACATTATATCATACTTAGAGAGAACTAATTTTACTTTTAATATTAAATTGCTTTATATAAACTGCAAGAAAATTTAAAATAACTTAATTATTTTTATTATCAATCTGCTTTATGTAAACGCCAAGAAAATTTTAAATAACTATACAGCTTTTAAAGAAAAAAATCTTAACCATAATACAGGAAAAAGCAACTCCATCTTCTCCTTATATTTTGGATGACAATTTTATTGCGATTCAAATTTATACCATTTTAGAATTATCAGCATCCAGAGCTATCTTCTTGTTATTTAATTAATGCTATATTTTAAACAGACTTATTTTCTGAAAAGTTATCTATTACAATAAAAATTAAAAATAATTATGCTTGATTTTAAATTACATTCATGTCCATAAATTAAGGATAATTAAGAATCACAATGTAGAATTATCACACTCATCTTGAAGAATAATATTCAAATTACAAGAAACCACCAGATGGCGCCGATAGTACGTCACAATGACGAAAGTGTAAGAGAAGGGTATATAAGGAATGGTTGCGAGGAAGTAAAATTTTCGCAAGCACCTTAAAAGTCTTTTAGTGTAATAACCGCATAATAATGGCACAAAGGAAGCATTTGGATGATGTTTTACGGAGTAGAATTATCGGCCGCCTGGAATGTGGACATACCTAGCTGGAAATATCCGAGGAACTTGGAATCGCCCAGAGTGTCATCTCCAGGCATAGGCAACGATTCCAAGATGATGGTAATGTGAGTAGACGTTACAACACAGGTCGCCCCCGAGTTACAACGCCGAATAAGGAATGGTATTTGGCAGTTACTGCCAAAAGAAACAGACACAGCACACCATCAGACCTGTCTCGTCAGCTCTCTTCAACTACCGGTACGACAGTTTCAAGGTAGACCATGTACAGACGCTTAGGGCACACTGGTCTCTAAGCTCGTAGGTCTATCACATGTGTTCCACTTACCTCAACTCACTGTCACCTGCGGTTAGTCTGAAGTAAAAAGCATGCAATGTGGACACCGCAACAGTGGTCTAGTGTGATGTTTTCCGACAAGTTCAAATTTAGCTTTCAGTCTAATTCTCGCCGGACTTTCATATGGAGAGGCCAGGTACCTGTTACCACCAAGAGAACACCAATGAATGACACCGTTATGTTGGTGCAGGATTACTCGTTTGGGGAGAAATTATTTCGGGTTTAAAAACTAACCTGCATGTTCAGAATGTAACTATGATAGGCCATATCTATCGGGATGTCATTCTGGAACAACATGTACGTTTATTTCCGGGCGCCAACGGTGCAAAATTTCTGTTTATGGATGACAACGCCCATCCTCACCGTGCTAACATTGTAGACGAATGCCTTCAATCAGGGGATTTCAACTGTATGGACTGGCCAGCATATTCACCGGACTTGAATCTAGTAAAGCATGTGAGGGACATGCTTGGATAATGAATTGCTGGCCGTCAACCACCTTCCACATGTCTACCGGAACTTTGGAAAGAATTGCTTGATGAGTGGTGTAATATTCCCCAAGATCAGATCGATAATCTGATACTCAGCATGTCTAGGCGTTGTATTGCATCGTCTGGGGGGGACACTATGTATTAACCACTGTACCAACCATGTTATATTGGTTTTTGTAAATAGGTTAATTTTTGAAATTTGCTCCAGGGAATAAAAATCGCAAATTTTATTAATGATATCAAACATAAAGCATTTTTTTGCTCTTAACATTTTGTTTAATAAATAGACTTTACAAATAAGCCACATTTGTTTTGATTCTGTCTCTTTCTTTGCCTGAACTTGCGTTATCCTTATTTTATGGACGGTAGTGTATATATGACTTTTTGAGCTCTGATTGATTGTTGCTTTTCTGACAGTGATGATCTTGAATTCAGAGAAAATTTAATGGTGCCATTGTCTTTAATAATTTTTCAACAGGACCGATATCGCATGTAATATTCGGCCCAGGATCGGAAAACATGTATTAGAACTATATCGGCAGACGTCATTCACAATTAGCCGGTAGTTAGCCGCATAAGGACTAATGCTATTAAAGAACACATTTTAATGTCACTTGCTGATACAGAACCGATATCGTTACGAAATCTTCATGCCAATGCTGACTTCTATCCGACACTGCCGATATCGGCCCGTCAGGATGCCGATAGGCTTGAGTTTTCTGGGATACTTCCTGAGGAAAACTCTATTTTTCAGATTAAATATGGTGAGTTCGATTCCCCTTGAAGGACAGAATATTTTCAGTGATTTGTAATCTACTTTAAACTGTAAGGAGCTATCAGATTAAAAATCATCAGCCAGAAATGGTAGCAAAGCAACAAACAAATTCCTACATATTTGTTTTTTACTGACGTCAGGCCATTTTTGTTTAATTTATGAACTTTGGGGTAAAACTTATAACACAAAAGTGGAATACCCAAAGAGTTTGCCTTCGTTGCCATGGAAGTAAGTAGGACTCCAGCTAACACAAAGATGCTGGCCATCCATCGGGCCGATGATGTCAGCCATGTTGGCCAGCAGGGTCCATCGCTATTTGGCCTCACCGGCTCCGTCAATAAAGTGGTCATCGTCATTGCTGCTGGGCCGGCAATACGGTTCACTATTACCCCAACTCTAGGGAGTAGCCATGCAAAGCTATAGTGGCCGCATGCGGCGCATGTAATTGCCGGTATATGCCCATATACAGTTATCCATCGGCCCTCAGCTGTTATAATTTTTATATTCTATATTTTTTTAATATTTTTTATTATAGAATTTCATTATTTATAAATTTGTTTTTTTAAAGATTCTTGTGATAACAAATGTCAATTTATTGCTGAAAATTGAACTTAAATGTATGAAACACTGCCAATTAAATCTTTTATGATAATTTTATAGAATTATTTTAAAGCACACGCACATATATTTTCTTTATATTTTGAATTAATGCTTCATTTGCCAAGTCAATTAACTCCATAAAACAAGTAGTTGAGAAAAATGATAAAAAAATGTATAAAATTTAACATTTTTCATATATTTAACATTTTAAAATTTTTCATATGGTTTTCGTTATGTTATTTCTTATAAGTGAAATTTGTTCTGAATATTTATTTATATATTATTTATAGCTTTGGAATTAAAATTCAGAAAGTTAAAGGTTTAAATATTAATGGATGTAATATTTTTTTATTTACAATTTATTTTACTTACATTTGAAAATAAAGAAGAGGAACCACAACCCAAAGACCCTAGATTTGAACTCCCAACCCCACAGAATCAATTCACTTGAAAGAAATCATGACCAATACTTATTTTACGTGCCGCCATCAGCAAACATGATGGATCATTATTTAGATCTGTATAGATCCTCTGAGAACGAGCCCATTCCCAGACAGACTGCCACGGTTTCATCATATCTGTCGCTTAACTTTAAATTGCTTTTTAACTCAATTTGAGTTTGTTCTTTAATTGGGAATTGTCCACATCTGCAAAAGCAATATATTATTTTACATTTATAAGTAAGTTTCTTTCAATAATGAAAATTTTTCATCTATAAACTTAATACACGATTACAAGTTTAAAACATGACAAAATTAAATTTTAAACTAAAAATTATTAACTTTATTTTTAACTGAAAAAATTATTTTATTTGTATACTTTTATACTTATTCTTACTTTTATAATACTTTTATCAATTCAAATACAACTATCCAATATATATGCAAACCTACGGGATTCCTGGGAACGAGGCTGCACACTTTTTGGCCAAAAAGGGTGCAAGGGTCCTCCAGAGACCTTTGAAAAGCCTCTCTTTTCATTGGGTGAAACTCCTGATAAAAAGAAGATACGCCTCCAAGATTGCAGCAGAAAGCATTGCTTGACTCTGCTAGGAAGCCATGGGCCTCGCTGCTTAAGGATACACAGTCCATCCCTGATTTCCGTAGAAGCTTAGCAGTGGCACTCTTCCGCCTTACTACGGGCCATACTGCTTGCCCGCATATTTGTATAGGCATTGACATAGACATACGCAATGGAACACCTGGTCTGTACCTTAGGTTATCAGGTATAGCTCCATCACGTAATACATCTGGTGTGACAGAATTGTCACGAAATTTGATAACAAAATTGAATTTCAATAGGTCTCTAATATTTGAAATTGATAATTTGACAGAAATATAACATCAACAACAAAACATTTACAAAATTTTCACTATGGGAGATGACATGAGGTTAATATATTGCAATAAAATTGTGTGAAAATAGATTATCCTCACACTCCAAGTAACCTTGGTAAAAAATACAAATTAATTATCTTGATGATGGTCATAGCAGACGATATAAGTAGTTTATAACACAAATATGCAAGCAATATCATTAAGTTTCAGTAGAAGAGTATAAAAAAGAGCAAATAACTGGGACAGATTTTCAATAAGTACTAGTAACTCCCTCATGCTTTAACTGTGTCCTTTAATGTAACATCGCAATACCAAAGGACTGCATTGTCTACACGCAGATAGTTAAGATTACATATGCATGAATGGTATCCTATTGAACATTTAACGTTTGCTGTAGGTGATAAACTGTAGAATATTTAAAGTATAACAGATTACAATCTGCTGATTCAGTTAAAATTTTGCAGCAGCTCAGTCTGTGCACTGTAGTTACCACGATTAAGAAAATTATTGAACAAAAATATAATTACAATACAATAAATAATAAAAGGCTTAAAAAAGTGAATAAAATATATAGCAAAATATTTTACAGACACTCTAACATTACTAGAAATGATAATGAACATATATTGCACTAAAATTGCTAAATAGGGTATTTCTGAAGACTCAAAGCAAACTCTGAATATTAACCACCAGTTTTATATACAATGGTTAGATAGAGGAAAGTGTTATATCACATGACGTACCATATGAAGATTGTATTAGAAAAAGCATCAAATATATACTAATAGAGAGTTAAGTTTAAATATGCATGAATGGTATCTTATTGAACATTTAACATTTACTGTTGGTGATAAACAGTGTAATATTTAAAGTATTACAGATTGCAATCTGCTGATTCAGTTAATATTTTGCAGCAGCTCAGTCTGTGCACTGTAGTTACCACGATTAATAAAATTATTGAGCAAAAAATTTCAATACAATAAATAATAAAAAAGCTTAAAAAAGTGAATAAGATATATAGCAAAATATTTTACAGACACTCTAACATTACTAGAAATAATAATGAAAATATATTGCACTAAAATTGCTAAATAAGGTATTTCTGAAGACTCAAAGCAATCTTGAATATTAACCAACAGTTTTATATACAATGGTTAGATAGAGGAAAGTGTTATATCACATGACGTTCCATATGAAGATTGTATTAGAAAAAGCACAAATATATACAATACATTGATAGTATATACATAAATAAAAATATTGTGCTATATTACAATGCATTATTTTATCACATAAATAACTAGCATTGTCTGTTCGCAAGTTATAATGGTTTACAATGTTTAGGAATATAATGCAAAATTAGACATTAAAACTATTAATTGATAAACTTTGCTAGGATATTTGTATAGGCTTAGGCTTTGCGACTCTCCCTTATGAGCTCTGTGCAGACAACATCAACTTTTTGATGCTATTCATCTCGACTCGTGCTCTGCTCTCCGGAAGATCGCATGGCACGAACACCATCAGAGATCTCTTCCATTGCTAAACAACTTACTTCTAAAACCTGGGCTGACCCTCCTGATCACCCTTGGTACTTCCAAAGACATCCTGGAGCCGCCACAACATTTAAGGGCTCCAGAGTACATCAGACGACACTGTCTCGACTTTCTACTGGCCACTTGAAGTGTATGATCTTTGAGGACGGTAAAAGAAAATACCCAACATGCCCCAAGTGCGACAATGCTCCGTTTTGCCCGCAACACATCTTGAAGTGCTTGGGGTTTTCTCGTGAGGAGGCTGTAAAAAGTCCACATCTGCTTTTGGACTTTTTGGCTATCTATGATCTCATGGATCTGGTCTAGTTCCACTAGACCAGATGGGGATTAGTCCCACCACCACCCACCCGCTCTGCTCTTGTGTTTTTAAACTGTAGAGTTCGGAAATATTGAAAGGCTAGAGGAATAATGGCGTCATAGCCGAATTTCTGGGTATTTGTAATAAATAAATAAATATGCAAAGGATAGTCAATAAAGTATCTAACTACAGTAATCCCTCCTATAACACTGAATATTAGCTCTGCGTTATAGGAAAACGTGTTGTATAAGCATACTCATAAAACGCGTTCGTATGACCTCGTAAAACGCGTTACGTACAAATGATTCACGTTTATCTTTTTTTGTTTAAAGGGGTTTAAATCGAATATTAAGAAAAAAACTATTTTATTAAGGAAATGTGGGATTTCTATTAAAGTCAAATTAAGAACATTTTAAATAAAAAAAACTTAAACAAATGTAAATAAAAAACAGTTCATTTCAAATAAACCAAATAATTCCAAAAGCAGTTTTATAACATATTTTTTTGCTGTAGGAGCTATCTGAAATAATGTTACACCGACGTATTTTTTTACCAGAATGTTCAAAGGTCAATAATATAATAAATTTTAATTTTACATAACCACAATTGACACAATGGGCAAACATACGAGAAATGGATTGTGAACTGTAAAAATCATTTTAGATTTCGCAGTACAGAAATATAACGTGGGAAATCATCGCGTTATAGGAAACAACGGGTTATGGGAAGTGATATACCGTATTTATGCGATAAAAAAATTATTTGTCGGCGAATGTAATGCGCATCAATGGTATGAGGAATTTATTGAATTTTCATTTTATACAAAAATGGATTTGTATATAAACTATCAATGAATGGTATGATAATTTTATTTAAATTTAGGTAATATTTTATACAACAATGGATTTATACATATAAAGTAGCAGAACATAGAATTAACCTATTAGTGGGCTATTGTTAGGTGAAAAATCATTGTTAATTACCACTACCGTATTTACGGTACTTATCGTAAAATATGAACATGAAATAAATCGTAACCTTTATATCTAGCTAACAGTTTCTACAATCAGTGATCAATAGTAAACGTCTTTATTGACTAATGTATTCATCACTGGAATCTTCACAGCTCTCTTCGTCAGAAGCAGATTCATTTCTTCTTTCCTCATCATCATCCTCAGTGTTCCAGAGCACTTCATCTTCACTGCCATTCAATGAATTTGAAATGCAGCATTTCTTGAAAGATTTCACAATCATTGGTGCTTCGATGCTTTTCCAGGCAGCAGAAACCCAGTGTGCAAAAATGTACGGTGCAGCACGCATAATTTTCCTGTCGTGATCAATTCACGGTTTGGCTCACCAAACCATTTATCGTACTTCACCTGAGCGTACCTCTTAAAAGGTTAATTTATACTAACGTCCAGGAGTTGTAACACAGACGTCATCCCTCCATGAATGATAACAAGATCACTGCATTGGCTGTGCATCTTTTTTACATCGTCAGTGCGATGACCACGAAATACGTCCAAAGCATTGATGGTGGATTGGAGAGCCCACCGGGACGGCGTTCCCATACATTTCGGAGTCAATCAAGCAATAAGGATTCCGTCATCCACCCTTAATTTCAAATCAGGACGTCATCTGGGAACAGCTTTTCATCCTTATGGGTTTTAGGGGACTTTTCCGTTTGAAGAATAAGAAAGGGGGAAGTTTGCACCCATCTGTTGAACTCTCTACTTACCTTTTATCATCCTACTTACCTTTTATCTACTTACCTTTCCTCATCATCATCATCGTCATCCTCGGCGTTCCAGAGTACGTCATCTTCACTGCCATTCAATGAATTTGAAATGCAGCATTTATTGAACGATTTTACAATCATTGGTGCTTCGATGCTTTTCCAGGCAACAGAAACTCAGTGTGCAACAATGTGCGGTGCAGCACGCTTCATTTTTCCTGTCGGGGTCAATTCACGGTTTGGCTCACAAAACCCTTTTTCATATCCCACCTGAACTTTCCTCTTAAAAGGTTTATTTATACTAACTTCCAGGGGTTGTAACACAGGCGTTAACCCTCCAGGAATGATAACAAGACAACTGCCTGTGCTGTGCATCTTCTTTTTTACGTCGTCGGTGAGATGACATCGAAATGAGTGCAGAAAAAGCATTGATGGTGGATTGGAGAGCCCACCGGGACGGCGTTCTCATACATTTCGGAGCCAATCAAGCATTAAGGATTCCGTCATCCACCCCTTCTCTTGGTTTCGAATCAGGACATCATGTGGGAACAACTTTTCGTTCTTAGGTGTTTTAGGGCATGTTTTCCGTTTGAAGATTAAGAAAGGGGGGAGTTTGCACCCATCTACTGTTAACAGTAGATGGGTGCAAACTCATCTACTGTTAACAGTAGATGGGTGCATAAACGCGTAACAGTGATGCTGCCATTAATGGCAGCATCACTGTTACGCGTTTATTTTTCGCATCCCGAAGTTTTGATGATAACTTCATTAGTCCCCTTCTCCGTAATGGTGTAGTTACGAGCCATATCAAACCAAATTGGCGTCTTGTCAGCACTGCCAATTTGCCCCATTGAAAAATTATTTTCCTTCCGAAGTGTGATGACTTACCGTTGAAATTTTAGTAGTTTTCCCTCAAAATCTGCAGGAAGCTTTAGGCATATTGTTGTACGGCGTCTTAGAGATAAGCCCATCTGCTTCATAAATCAATCCACCCAGTTGAACTCTCTCCCTGCCTTTCTATTACCATTTTTTTCAGCATAAAGAATCAGTTTGAAAGTAGCGTCATATGACATTCTTCTCTGTTTCCCTCCATTTCCTGACTATTTACTCTGCAGTTTGTATCATCTTGGCAATAATGTATCAACGATGAATGTAACAGTAAATGTAGTTGAAAAATGCAGTAAGCCATTGTTACGATTTAAATTGGGTTGACGTCATCGGCGAAGTGCAGACCTGCTCGAATCTAATGCGCACCCCAAATTTTGAATACAACATTTGGTCAAAAACGATGCACATTAGATTCGCGTAAATACGGTACGAGGTACATGAAATCGCGTAACATGAAAACGCATTATAAGAGTATGATATTATATTGGGGATTACTGTATTATTTTATACTTTTTAAGTATAAAATCCATTTAAGCTGATAAGCATAACTATGCCCGCCTTTGTAAATCTCATTACAATATTTATACATTAATGTTTAAACACTATGTATTTCCTTTTAAAACTGACTCCTTTTGTGTTTGTGATTGAAGTATTTAAAACTGGGTTCATTATATTTGTAAAAAACATTATGCATCCTATAATTATTTTTATTTTATATACAGATGGAGAAGCCATACAAATTATAGAAACTAGCCACAACATTCCCTCATCAGATGTGGAATGCGAAACTGAGACATGCAGCTGCGTCTACCCGGGCCAACACAGCTGCTCCCAATATTATTTCTGCGTGAGGGGGTTGCTTACGAAGAGAAGTGCCCACGTGGTCTCATCTACAATGCCAACAAATTTACATGTGATTACGAAGAAAATGTGGACTGCTGTAAGTAATGACCATCCTTCATTCACTTGAAATTTATGCATGCGAAGCTGATCAGTGTAAAATTTTATAGTTTAACAATTTTAGAATAATTATGCTTGAATGTACTTTTTCATTATAATCCCGTTTCGATCCTGTAGAAATAGCATTTTTTTTCTTTTTTTACGGCGAAGCAAAAATAACATAGCACAGATATGATGATTTTATATAAACTCAAAATTTTATTTTAAATTTAATATACACTAAATTGAATGTTTTTTGCGCAAAAATTGACTAAAAAGTGATAAATAATGGTAAACAAGTTCAATGCTAAGCAGAGCTACAGCTAGTTGGTGCAAAACATTATTTGGCTATAATTTTATCGGTTAAAAGAAACATTATAGGTATCAGAGATATAGGTCTGCCGCCTGGTCCAGTAACTTGAGAAGGTGTACTTCCACTTGGATTTGAGTACTTGGACCTGTTGGGATGTAAATTTTATTAAAATTTCCATCTGGTCCAGTTTCCGCACCAGGTGTGGTTCCAGGTCCAGCTGGTATAATCTGGATGGGTTTTCTACACGGTCCTTCAACTGAACCTGGTGTTGTTCCTGATCCTGATGGTAAAATGATGAATCGAATTTTTCCGTCGGGTCCTGTTACTGCCCCTGGAGTACTGCCTGGTCCGCTAGGTATCAATTGTAAAGGTCTTCCTCCTGGTCCTGTAACTTGAGAAGGAGTACTTGGACTTTAACCTTGTGGTCCAGGACTGGTAGGAATGTATATTTTATTTATTTTTCCGTCAGGGTCCAGTTTCTGCTCCTGGAGTAGTTCCTGGTCCTGCGGGTACTATTTTTATTGGACGGCCTCCTGGTCCTTGAATTGAACCTGGTGTAGTTCCTGATCCTGAGGGTAATATAATGTAGTAAATTCTTCCATCTGGACCTGTTACGGCACCTGGTGTGTTTCCGGGTCCACTATAGGTATCAGAGATATTGTATACAAATTCCCAAGGAAAAAAAACAACTAATTATTGCAAAATTTAATTTTGTCTCATTGAGAAAAAGGTACTATTACATTGTACCATCGATCACAGATGCAATGGCTAAACAGTTTCCGCCAAAAATAAACTTTGATGATTAAATAAGTTTTATCAATAAGTGATAATTGTTTACTTCATAAAATGTAAATAAAATGTTTGCATTATTTTTAGTAGTTTCTGAAACCGAAACATTTTTAAACAGTACATGATGCAAATTTAATATTTATGACAATAATTAACGATTTTTTCCCGTTACGGTGGTTACTAAAAGCTGGAGTATAATGAAAAAGTACCTGCTTGAAATATAGCTTTATTATAAGTAATTTAACTACATAAATTATGATCTGGCAATAAAATGTTGGAAATTCTAACTTTCAATTAGTTCGAATCTTACCTTTATTGAAATGAATTTCCTTTAAAGTGTTTGTAATAATTCGAAATTATCTTTAAAGTGTAGATCCTAGTCCAATAGGATTTAACATGTAAAAGGGGTGAACATAAACCTTCAAATAAATCAAATTATCAGTCATTATTATATGCTTTAGTTAGCGCAGCTGAGATTTTAACGCTCTGGTTTTCAGTGTAAGAGTTGGTAAGTTCGATTGCAACCTCTGTTGAAATGGTTGTTGATATGGATGTTTGTAATAGTTCGGAATTTACTTTCAACTGAAACTTCTGGTCCAAATAACTTGATGGGAAAAAAAGAGATTATAAAGTCATAAGCAGACCAACCACTGTAAGACCCAGTCGGTGACCAGATGAATGGTTAGCGCTATAAATCTTCATTTTAAGAGTCGTGGTTCCAGCTGTCAAGCGAAGATATTTATTTATTTATTTTTTATTTATTACATTACATATATTCAGACTTGTATGCTTGATTCTTGAGATCCGCTTGTAAGTCCTCGTCGATAATAGGACAAATAGCACAATAACAGATGTACAACCACAGGAGAATAACGAAGAAAACACCCAGGGCCACGGTGGGAATCGAACCCACACTGTGATTTTACGGTCAAAGTGATACTTTGACCACTCAGCCACGGAGCGCCCTCAAGCGAAGAATGGATATTTGTAGAAAAATCCACTAAACCATAGAAACATTTTTCAAGTTATTTTTTAAATTTATATATCTATCACAGCTTTTTATTTGTTTTAAGAGATGTTGTCGACAAGAAATATATGATATTAAAAATGGGTACTTTTCCGTTACACCCCCGCTTTTACGCTGCGCAGTAACGGGAAAGAAAAAGATCGTAAATTATTGTCAAAAATATTTATGTTTTCAAAAACTACTAAAAAATGATACAAATATTTTATTTACAATTTCTAAACTAAAAATTATTATTTATTGACAAAACTTATTTCAATGCCAATGTTTATTTCTGGCGGGAAGTGTTTTTTAACAATCTCATCGTTGATCGGTTGTGTAACTATATGTAATATAATACTTTTTTCAATGGGATCAAATTAAACTTTGCAGTATTTAGTTGTTTATTGCCATTGGTGACTTGTGTGACCATAATGTTTCTTTTAATCCACAAAATGATCATGATTAAGCAATCTTTGGCACCATCTGGCTTTAGCTTTGTTGAGCATTTAGCTGGTTTACCATTATTTATCACTTTTTAGTTAATTTTTGTACAAAAAATTTCGATTTAGTATATATTTAATTTAAAATAAAATTTTGAGGCAATAAAATCATCGTATCTACGTTATATTATTTTCATTCTCCTTAAAAAAACATGCTATTTCTTTAGGATCAAAACTGGAGACATAATGGAAAAGTACATAAAAATGCTTAAAATAACATTAAATATAAATATACGTTATTTTTTTTATCCTGTCGGCAACAACACAAAAACTCTTATTCGAATTTGGTAGATATTTTTATAATTATATTATTACACATCCTCTACTGCAAAATTATTATTTTCTTAATAAATAAGTTTCTCGGTGAAATAGAAACAATTCATTAATAATTTTATCTCATGTTTTTTTTTTTAATGAAGATGCATGTAAAATCAGTGACACAACTTATATTTACTACTGCTCTTCCTTTTACAAAATTTTCAGCAAAATCTTCAGCATAATATAATTATTTTTTAATATTGTGTTAAAAATTTCTTCTCCTTTACATAATTAATTATAATGACTAGACAATTAAAAATAAAGAAAATTTGTCTCCTCTGTATTTAGTAGTTTTTACGAAATTTTGTAACACTTAAAAGTATTTATTTTAAATACTGCTACAGTATTTATCAATAATGTATGCTGAATATGTCCACATTAAAGGCATCCATATATACTGCATAAAATGCATTTAATATATTCCACTTACATTAAATGTAACATAAAATATAAATTCCATTTAATGTAAATAGCAAACATTTAAGTATTTTAAATGTATTTAATATGGAAAACTTAAGAAGCATTCTATATTAAATCTAATAATGTTTAACAAATGTAGAACTCACATTTAAATGAAAATGTATTTATAACATTGTCAATAGCATTTTTCGCATTTACCTCCCCTAACAAATTGATGGATATCGTATTGATGTTGAGATATTCATTTTTATTTACTTCCGGAATTGATTGTGAGCATCCATAGTTTCACAGGAAGTTGCGTCAGTGACAACTTCCTTTGCTGACAACAATCCCATTCACTAAACATATATATAAATTGTTCGATATGAACGACTGAAAAAGTTTAAGAGTTAATTGCTATTTTTAAAGTATTTATGGCAATTCCAAGAAAGGAGAATATGTTGCAATGCATTTTGAATTGTAGGGAAGTGACCTTTTTGAGAATCTCATCCGTTAATGTTCTATGGCTGTACTTCCTTCCTTTTGTATAATGTCCATATAATTAAAAAACTCCAGACTCAATTCGAAATATTTAGAAGCTATTATATTTAGAGTAGTTTCTATTTTTTATTAGTTTCTAGACATTTGAAATAGTTAGAACCTAACTATAACTCCTGATAATCATAAGTATTTTTATTTCAAAACCTTTTAATTTTACTGTATACGAATATAGTTACATTCTTATCAAATATAACTGTTGTTGTTGTTACTTATGACACTTGGACAAGCCAAGCTCGCTATGCCGTTGGCAGTGCGAATGAAGTCAAACGGGTGCGTCTTTCGTTTGGAACAGAGCACCACGAAGGTGAAAGTACGTCTTTGCTCTAATTAAGGTGTCTCGTAATTTTGAACCAAGGTCAGGTGACGAGGCCACACCTGAGCTGGCATCCTCCTCTCCACATCCACGCCACACCAGCGGAAGGACTTTGGACGTCACAGATTAACGTAGACACGTCCCCAACCTACGGTCAAATATAACTACAATATATGAGAGAATCAGAAAGTTTGATAATTCATCTTATTTAGTGAAATATTTTTATACGCGACACCAAATGTTAACTTAAGAATTTTTTTTTTTAATATTTTATCATTCCAATTTCCTGTTAAAAATGGTTACACAAAACATTTTTATCAAGCAACTTACAAGTCGTACATGATTCCTTCAATAGCCCTTCTTTAACAATAAATCTCTACAGTAAAATATTTTAATGACTTAAAGCATGTAATAGAGTCAGCCCTTAAAATAAACATTAATATACTTACCTAAGCAATTTACAAGTAATTATATACTAAAAAGTAATTATTCTCTTATAGGGAGTAATTAAAATTTATTATGTTACAAGACACATAATAATACTTGTTTTGCGAAACACTCTTATAAAATTTTAAAAAAATAACGTACAAAAACTTGTAAAACCTTTTATTTGCTTAATTTTCTATTAGAAATAGTTTAAAAATAGAAATATTTGCAGAACGAATAGCATGTTCTGTAGTTTTATATCATTAATTTCGTAATTTCTCTGTTACATAAAACTTTGTATCGCAATATTTTAGAAGCTAATTATAGCGCAGGTTAAAATGTTATTGCTGTTATTTATAACACTTGAGCAAGCCAAGCATGCTAGCTGTAGGCCATGCAAATTTAAGTCAGTTGGTGCTCCTTTCGTTTAATCAGAGCATCACGAAGGTGAAAGTACGACTTAGCTCTAAGACTCTCCGATAGATGGCACCACCTGAGGAACCACTCTCTCAATTTTGACATTGATCTTCAATCCAGACCTTAACACTCATGGTAGCTGCTTAACGACAGACTACAGGACTTTCAATTCCACAGATTTAACGAGCACGTATATCGCATGTACTCGGTGGGTCTTTTTTAGACCACCACGAAGGTGAAAGTACGACTTTGCTCTATACTCCTCCGATAGATAGCACCACTAGAGGATTCACACCCTTAGTTTTGACTATGATCTAAAGGGGAAGGAAATTTTCCTTCAGACCACATTACACCCATGGTAACTGCTCAACGACTGATTATAGGACATCCCATTCCACAGATTTAACAAGCACGTATATCGCATGTACTCGGTGGGTCCTTAGCAGCATTGGTAATCGATTCCAACCCTTCCGGTCAGCTACCACGGCCCACGAGGTTACAATTAACCCCTAAAATATAAATGGGCATATTTATATCAACATAATTTAGTCCTATTCTATAAAAATACTTATACTGTTACAGTTTAATGAAAATATATAAAAGAAAAAGACAGTTAAAAAATAAGGCTTATTTTGTGAATTCTTAAAAATTAAGAGAAAATTGTAAGACATTTTTATGATTTTTACTTAAATATTGTTCAATTTCCAAAATTTTTACTGCAGAATTTATTCTGACTATACAATAAATGTGAAGGCAGAAATCCATCAAACATTATTTTATTTAGTTTAAAATTATTTTTATTAAAGTCAAAATTTCTTTTTTAATTTTTGATCAAATATACGTAATTCGAAAATAGAGAAATAAATCAGTTATAAGTATTTGAAGACATCTCCAAAAGATAACTTATAAAAAACAATATCGATGAAATATAGTGAGAATAATTTCCTTCACATGTTATTCTAATAACCATTAATTTTAATGAATAAAAAGAAAAAGACAGTTAAAAAATAAGGCTAATTCATGTGAACATAGACCAGTAACATACCACAAAATCTCAATTAAAAAATTCTTTAAACATCAAATTAAATATTTTAATGGAATTCAATAAATTTTTAAATTCTTAAATATTATAATATTTTTACAAAGGAATAATTTTTCTAGAAGAAAATATATTTCTTTTATCTTAATTCTAAGATAAACGAAATATGTATCCTTATTTCTGTCTCTAGAATAATTCTAGGATATTCTATAATAACTTTAGGACAATTCTGATACACTAGGATCTATTTCATTTACTTCTTAAACATTATCTTATTTATATTAATTATTTCAATTCATTATGTATAACAATTTTTAATAAAATTAGATTTAAAAATATTATTTAAATTAGACTTAGGTAACGTTTTCATAATCTAAAAAAAATAAATTCTCTTAATATCAGTACTAATTTTGTCACGCGATTAAAATTCCTTTTTTTCGTAAAATATCAGTTTATTTTTGAATGAATTTGTAAAAAATAAATTATAAACCCGCTTAAAATATTAAGATGAAAAAATTTAGAGGAAAGAAAACATTTTGCTGTAAAAAATTTTCTGGAACAAATGAAAATTCTTTTGACTTGCAATAAATTATCTTAATAAATTTCTGGTTGAGTTTTTTTTCACTTAATTTGATAAAAATTAATTCTCACAGAAAATTGTGTTCTCCTTTTAAGAGATCAAATAATTTAACTTACATTTATAAACGAAACAGAAAAGTAGGAAAAGTTGTGTATAGCAGATATCTATCTCATATTCAAAATTACTTTTCTATCATAAATTAAGTTTTACAATTTATTTGCAGATTTATAGAATAGATTTTTAACATGATATGGTTTATATCATTTTAACATATATGATGAGTTTACTTCTCAAATTTATAAATTGGATATATTATGAACTTAGAAAATATGTTATAATTTTTAAGACATTATAACATATTTAAACACAAGGAAAAAGTTAAATATTTACTTACATCTCAAATAAATATTTCTAATATAAAAAAGTCTAAATATAAAATAATATTTGTTTAAGATATATATATATATATTTATTTCTGTCAAACAAATATTTATCTAATTCATCATTTTATTTAACTTAAAAGTAAAAATAGAAATAAATATCTCTTAAAAAAAACATTAAAAAACACTAAAATACTTTGAAAAAACTTTAAAAAACACTAAAAAACTTTGAACAAAACTTTAAAAAACACTAAAAAACTTTGAACAAAACTTTAAAAAACACTAAAAAACTTTGAACAAAACTTTAAAAAACACTAAAAAACTTTGAACAAAACTTTAAAAAACACTAAAAAACTTTGAACAAAATCTTTAAATGTCACTTTTTATGTGTGGAAATATTTGAAGATGGAGTAATTATATACAGACATTAGCTAATGAATTAGAAAACTCTGAGATTTCCATTGAAATGCAAGCATGAACTATGAAAAGGAAGAAGAAAAGGCACATTTAAAGATGCAATACATGAAATTTTTATGACATGTGTTATTCATCATTAAAACACTAGTATTAGCTAAGCATAAGAGTGCCTTCCACGATGGTGAATTATAATGGTAAAAACGGCATTTCTTTCACCATTTAAAAAGGATCTTATTGTTGCTGCCGTTTAGATGGATTCTCGATTTCGAAGATAGCAAATCTTACTTGGTTCTCAAAACCAGCCACAGTTAACGTTTTCAAAATTTGAAATCGGATCCCATAACTCTTGTTTAGTAAACGTAGCTGCAATTCGAGCAGTTTTTCACTAATGTAACAGGTGTCATCTCCGATGTACGTCAAAACAGGGATTCTTCTCTGCCATAAGTGACAGAAATCAACTAAGGCTCTTTCCAATTAGATTTTAACTTGAATCACGCCAATATCTGTTAGAAAGCTACTCAGTTCTGCTCCAAATACACAACTTAGTTTACAGTGGTTTCGGAAAAAGAAGGTACTGGATATCTGAGTATTGGGAACAGGTAATGAGGATGGAACTCACGATACATTTCATTTTGCACGGATGAAAGACGTAACATTTGGTGTAAACCCAACAAAACTGTGAATTTATTTTGCCCTACTCGAAATGTGCAAGGGTCATATAGGAGTATTATGGGGTGATACATTTACTGTTGAACATACAAATGCCCCATATATACAACCCCTTGGAATGCATTACAGATCTATACTGACGTGGATTTGTATTGTATTAGTATAGATATGACGTGGATTTTCCCATATAGGAATATTATGAGGTGATACATTTACTGTTGAGTTTCAATGTGTTCTGGTATTTCTCGTGGGTAAAAACACCACGAGATGCCCCAAATATACAATACCTTGGGATGCATTACAGATCTATACGCCGAGCTGATAGCCGAATGGTTAGCGCTCTTGCCTTCGGTTCAACAGTTCATGGGTTCGAATCCCAGCTTGGGCATGGATGTTTGTAGTGGTTCGGAATCCACTTTAAGCCGTAGGTCCTGGTCTAATTAGCCCTCGTGTGTAAAAAATGACCGTTGAGCGACAAACAAACAAACAAAATACAGATCTATACTGACGTGGATTTGTATTGTATTAGTATGGATATGACGTGGATTTTCCCATATAGGAGTATAATGAGGTGATACATTTATTGTTGAGTTCCAATGTGTTCTGGTATTTCTCGTAAGTAAAAACACCACGAGATGCCCCATATATACAATCTCTTGGGATGCATTACAGATCTATACTGACGTGGATTTGTATTGTATTAGTATAGATATGACGTGGATTTTTCCATATAGGAATATTTTGAGGTGATACATTTACTGTAGAGTTCCAATGTAATCTGGTATTTCTCGTGGGTAAAAACACCACGAGATGACATATATACGAGTACAATCCCTTGGGATGCATTACAGATCTATACTGACGTGGATTTGTATTGTATTAGTATGGATATGACGTGGATTTTCTCATTTAGGAGTATTATGAGGTGATACATTTACTGTTGAGTTCCAATGTGTTCTGGTATTTCTCGTTGGTAAAAACACAACGAGATGACATATATACAATCCCTTGGGACGCATTAAAGATCTATACTCACGGCAGCATTGGAAAAGGTGCTATTTCGGGTACTGAATTTTTTTGTTAAAAAAAGGAGAACGGCACGATTCTGTGTAAGGAGCCCCGACAATTGCTCAGTGCTCTATGCATAGCTAAGAGCTATTTGTATAATTGAGAGTGTTTGGACTGTGATATTTAGATTTTGAATGATAGTCGTAGCTCCATTCAACATTTATCTGAATGGTGGAGGCATGGGGACCAATCGACTAAGAACATTATCCGACTTTTGAATCGCTTGATTGCCACTGCTAAGATCAACTTTCAGTACGTTCCATGGCATGTGGATGTGTACGGTAATGAAATCACAGGTGGTCTAGCCATAGAAGGCAGCTGTAAGGATACTGCTCATGGTGGCTGCCTTACTTTTTCAGAGATCGCCACCCGGGTCAGGCAAGATATCTTTTTTTTTTCTTTTTTGGAGGCAACCCCCGTGCATGAATAGTTTGCAAAAAATCGCCCTTGTGCTGTTCTTGGGGTTGTCAACAGGCACGATCAGACAACTCTCGCGAGATTTTGTAGCGGAATCACTCGTGAACAACGTCATGTTACGGGCCACAACGCTTATCCCCTGCGTCCAAAATGCAATGCGACTCAAGCTGCTCCTGCAAACGTTTTGATCTGCTTCGGTTGCAATAAATGCCAGCGATTCAGTGCTCCATTGTTTGAAGGCGTTTGGGGCTCATGGACCTGGTTTGATGGCACTGTCAACCAGGAGGGATAAGCCACAACAGCCCAGATATACTGGCAAATGAAGCGTACAGTGCAACGCTCCAATTTTACCCTGATGGTGACAGGTATGTCACGGACGACAATGCAACTAAAAATCATGCCATATATGTTCACAATTGGTCACTCCACATTCCAAGACCTTCCCTGCCCAGCGATGAGCCGGAATCTTAACCCTACAGAAAATGTCTCTATGGGACGGAGAAAAGCATTCGATAACATTTTCCTCTTCGATCTAATTTACAAATTCTAAAAATCAGCATGCATGGTATTCTATGGACATAAATGTTTTCCAGAAGCACGTGGACTCGATTCCCAAACGAATGAAAAATGTTATTGATGCAAAAAAGCTGGACCATCAAAATACTGATCACGTGTTTCTAATTCTTTGATGAGTGTGCATATTAAATTTATTATTCAAGAGTGTTTCCGAATTACATATATTATATAATGAGATAATTATATGAAATTTAAAATCCAAGAACGAAACTAATTAAAACTTTCTGAAATTTTATAAATCATATCTTTTTTTCTCAAATTTTTCAAATTATATTGATGTAATATTAAAGATAATTAAATTTGCATTTACTCAATTTTTTCTAATTTATGCTACATTTTTGTTTATTTACAGTAATTACTGTTCCGACAACTGTGTCAGAAAGCACCGATAAAGAACACGATGATATTCCGGATTGCTCAGAAGTGGATTGCAATTGCCTTTATCCAAGTAAACTGGATTGTGCTGCATATTACATGTGCGAAGATGGAGAGGCTCACGTGTATAGTTGTTCCCCTGGGCTTTTATTCAACGAGAAAACACGCACTTGTGACTATGACTACAACGTATACTGCAGTAAGTTGCATGTTTCCAAATGTTTCTGAAAACATTAATTTCATAAAATAAATAAGTAGTAAAAAATAATTTCAAGAAATTAAACGAATTTTTGAACTTATGTTTTACAAATCTGCTTTTTATTATTTCATTAATATTATTTAAAAGAATAGTGGTAGCATAATCAAGGCTATAGAGATTATTTACCAATATTGCAATAATTAATTTAGAATTCTATTAATTAATGAAATTTCAAATAATTAAAATAGTTTTTGTCGATTAAAACTAACTATAAAGTGGATGTTTTGTGTATCTTTCATTTCGCATTTTCTGCTGTTCTATTGCCCATGTGTTATAGGCTTGAATCTATGGACAAACGGCTTCTCAAACCGATGTTTTGTTCCTTATATAAGAAATCGTTTTATTAACAAAATAAACTTCGACACTAATATCAGACATTCGATGGTGAACTTCGCCTTGTTTGCTGCCGCTCGAAGAATGCGATTTGAAGACAGGCAGCAAATTTGTCGAAAGTCGGATTGAAAACGCCGTCTCAATATAAAGTGATATGGATAAAATGTTATCTGACGTCATGGATATTTTAAACCAATGAGAATCGCAATAAAGAGGCGTACTCAGGACCTCAACTGGAACGACAGAAACAACCAGTTTATAACTAAGAAAAAAAAATGTGACAATTGTCAGAGTGACCATTTACTAGAATAAAATCTAATAAATGCACAAAATTATGCAGCGTTTGCCAGTTTATAATAAAAGTCATACAGTAAATAACAATTCATCATATTGTCTTCACAGTAATGCCAATTTACTATAAAGACATGTTGGAACTACAAAATGTAGTAAATAAATCACTGAAGGCAATGTAGTTAACTACTATGGGAAGTCGTTTATTATAATGGAATCCGTTATAGAGATGCACACAAATAAATAATAGAAATATGAGTTTTTAACTTAAGTCAAGAAAATTATATATTAACTTGTAAGCAGATGTGAATGAAATTACAGCTAGCTTTCTCACAAGCACCTATTATGAAGACATAAGCACATTTTGCGTTATCACATAATATTTGGAACACTTTAAATAAAAACCAACAAATATTTTCTTACACGTCTGAACTTGTATTTTAATAAATGTTTGTGTTTTATAGCGCACTGTTGTGCTCCTCAAGGTTAAAATGTCAATGATTTTTCAGTTTTTTTTTTAATATAGTTATATTTTTCCCATAAACCATTAAATAAATTTACGGTAAAATTCGAACTTTGGTGATTATAAATTTTGAAACAGTTGATGAATTTATCTATCTTGGTTCAATGGTTAACAAAAATAATGACATTCTCCCAGAGGTAAGAAAACGTTTAACTGTAGATAACAAAGCCTTTTTTGGCCTAAGACATGTATTAAAAACTAAATTTTTATCACGAAAAACTAAGTTACAGATCTATAGAACGCTTATCCGTCCCGTTTTGACCTATGCCTCGGAAACTTGGAATTTGACTGTAATAGAGGAGAGCCTGTTGGCCCTATTTGAACGCAGGATTTTAAGAAGTATCTTTAGAGGCACGAAGGAAAACGGTGTCTGACGCAGAAGATAAATTACAGAAATCTATCGAATGCTCAAGGAGCCAGACGTTGTACATCACATTAAAGTAAGCCATCTCAATTGGGTTGGGCATGTTTTTAGAATGAAGGACAATAAAACACTAAGGGAAATTTTTTCTGCAAAACCCATCAGCGTTAGAAGAAGACGAAGACCAAAGCTGAGATGGGTGGATGCAGTCGAAGAAGACTGTAGGTTCCTTGGAACAAAAAAATTGGAGGAGTTTGGCAGCCAGTAGAGGTGGCTGGAAGAAACTTGTTCAGAAGGCCTTGGCCCATCCTGGGCTGGCGCGCCATGAATGATGATGAAAATTCGGACTGAGATTGCATTTTAACCCATTACACAATTTGCTTAATTTGATATTTTCCAAGCTCATATTTTCTTAAATTTATTTATCACCATAATGTAAAATTAATAAGAAATCTACTTAGCATTTTCGTTGTTTTGTTAAAAAATTGATGTACAAACAATCAAATTGATTATTTTAAAATAAGAATAAAGACATTTTTTATAATATACTAATGGCAAATTTCCATAAATATAATAATTAAATCAAAAGATTAAAAATTTAATTAAATAATTTCATCAAATAATTTTATATATATATATATATATATATATATATATATAAAATTATTTGATGAAATTATTTAATTAAATTTTTTATAATTTTTTATATAAATAATATATATATATATATATATATATATATATATAGAAGCACATAGTTTTTAATCATTCTATATATGCAACAAAATTTTGAGGATATTTGTTTTATTTTAGTTTTTTTCATTGATGGTTCTGCAGAGAATGCTATAAAAAATTCTGGTGCTGGAGTGTATTCAAAATATTTTAGTATAAGCTGCCCTAAAGGGGAAACACTGCAATAATTTCGATAGCGAGATTGCTGCTATAGCTCTTGCAATTGACAAATTGAGAAGCATCCATGATCAAAAAATTGTTTTCTTTGTTGATTCACAAGCTACCATTCTTTCCCTTAGTAATCTAAATTATAATAATAATGCACTAGTTCACTTTCAAAATGAAGCTGCACGAACTCATTGAAATCAAGGACTGCGTTGCTCGCTCTTCAATGGACCCCGAGCCACTGCGATGTTTTTTGGAAATGAGCAAGCAGACAGACTTGCGAAAGCTGGTTCCCTTATGATCCAGCCAAATCCCCCATTGCATAACATCAAAAGTGTATAATCCTCAGTAAAATAAAGGATCACAGAGATCTCCCTTTACGTTGATGTGGCTATGGACAGGAAGTGGAAAACTCTACTTGATGGGAACTATAAAATCCCTGACTCCTTACCACGAGCTGTTGGTGCCACTTGTTTCCGGGTGACAATTGGATATGACTACCTGTGGAAACATCTGCATCGAACAGGTGTAAGGGACTCTGTTCGTTGTACACAGGGCAATCAAGGTAATATGGAAGCCGCTCACCTCATGAGCTACCCTGAAGTTTTAAATTTTATGACTGACAACTCTTTTGAGGCTACTAAAGGACTTTGCTATTGTTTTTATACTTGCTCATCTCTTTATGGGGCTGTTAGTGGATTAATGTCAAAGATGCCGAAAACAGGCGTAGGATAAAAAATTAAATAAAAAATAAAAAAGTAAATTTATATATATATTTTTTTAAATTGAATGAATCTTATAACTTTTTATTCTTCAAACAAAGAATATAAAAATGCATATAAAAGTTAACTTTAGTCTTTTTTACAATTCAGAAAGATTGCAAAGTATACTAATGTATGCAAATCCCATAAACATTTAACTGATAAAATCACATTTTTATATAATTTTGTGTAAAATATTAGCATTTTCTCATTACTAACGCAGACGTTTAATCATCAATGTTAGAGTTTCGAAATGTAAAGTCGCTAAATTATAAAATGAAAAGTTTTTGATAAAAAAAATTAAAATTTTTATCTAAAATCAATTTAGAACATTTAATTTCTTTCAGAAAATACAGCAACAACCAGCACAATAATCTACTCGACAAAAAAAGAAAAACAAGATGAAGATTCAACTGCTATATCATTTGCAACCACTGGTGATGATAAACACTCTCAAGAAACTGATTCCACAATCAGTCAGGAGATAACTTCAACTGTAAGTGAACAAACATCCCCAAGGGAAACCCTTTTTCCACATACAAGTAGTGATGACAGAACAAGTTCACCTTTCATTACTGAAAACGAGCATAATGAGCGATCAAGTTCACATATGCCTGTAACAGCCACGACCATAGAAGCTAACGAAACTATTTCTGAAATCACAGAAATTACTGATGAAATAAGATTTACAGATAAAGAAATGACAACAGCGAAGACAATTAATGAAACTTTTACTGAAACCACGGAACTGAATTTTGAGACTACATTTACAAACGAAGACTTTTCTGGAACACAAACATCTGCAGCCAATTTTTCAGAAAATCCAGAAAATATTACCGAGGCTACATCTACAAATGAGGAAAACACAAGACAATCAACAGAAGAAACTCGAGAAATTATTTATAAAACGACAGGTATTACAGATGAAGGAACATCTATTGAAACAAAAACTACCGAAATATTAACGAAAGAGACAGACATTTCAATATCATCAATATTTGAAACTGAAAGTACAAGTTCATCAACATTTGAAGAAACCAGCGGAACTATTTTTGACACAACAGAAACTAGTAACGAAACTAAATCTACAAATACTGAAAATTCGAAGGCAACAACTCCAAAAAATACAAATGAAACTACTAAGATTCCTGAAGAAATAACATACTCAGACACAGAAGGCTCAAGAATATCAACTACTATTGAAAGCATTAACGAAACTACTGAAGCTATTTCTGAGGCTACACCTACAAACACTGAAAATTCAAAGATATCAACCATTAAAGTAACAACAGAAAGTATTAATGAAACCACAGAAATTACTAATGTTACATTTACAGACGCAGAACATACAAAGACATCAACAACTAACGAAATTACAGAAAATTTTATAACCACAGAAAATATCAATGAAACCACAAAAATTACTAATGATGTTACATTTACAGACGCAGAACATACAGAGACATCAACAACTAACGAAATAACTGAAAATATCAATGAAACCACAGAAATTACTAATGATGTTACATTTACAGATGCAGATCATACAAAGGCTACAACAACTAACGAGACAACAGATATTATAACAACAGAAAATATCAATAACATTACATCTACTGACACTGGAGATTCAAAAGCAACATCTACGAAAGAAACCACCAAAAACATTTATAGAACCACAAAAGTTACTGATGAGGATGCATTTACAAACACAGAAGTTTCAAAAACAGATATTTCTGAAGAACCATTAGAAACAACAGTTGAAGAAAAAATTACCGATGATAAATCTACTAATTATTTTGAAAATAGCACAACATCTTTTGCAGAAAACGACTCGACAATAATTTCAAATTCTACATTCACTACAGAACAAGATTTTTCAAGTGAACCAAATATTATTACCAACAATATAACTTATGAAACAAAATTTACAGAATTTTCGACAGAATCAACAAACATGACAACAGCAGATCTATCCATTAGTGAATCAATCATAACCGAATCTCCAGATCTACAAAAGTCAACTACAGTCGCTACTGCAAGCATAAATGATCTAGAAGATACAACTTACAGTCGGCAGGAAACTACCAACAATGACATTGCCACAGAATCTGTTGTTACAGAAAACTCGATGCCAGACGAAACATATTCAGTTATAACTGAAGATGACCTGCATAATTTTACCTGCCCATCAAGATTTGGTCTTTTCCCTCATCCCGAAAAATGCACACAGTTTTACCAATGTTCTCATTGGATTCCTTACCTCATGGAGTGTTCTGACGGCCTTCATTTTAATCCAGAGCTTCAAGTTTGTGATTGGCCTTATGCTGCAGGATGTGGTAATTTCTTGTCTTAATTACTATTTCTTTATATAATTTTTTATTTCACATAAGTCATTATGAAATTTATTGAATTTTCCTATTAGTACATTTAAGCGTATTATTTAAGAGTATTTTATGTACAATTTTGATACACATAACCTAATAATAGTCATTCAATAAGCTTTAAGCCTAAAATGTTATTTATATGGAATGCAATTTTACATATTATGTAACATAAATACGATATTTTCACATGAATGACATTAGTCATTTCATTTTTATTTTAGTACCAAATTTATTGTTTGGTTTTTGTTGCTCTCCGTACACGGGTATTAATTAAAATGGAAAGTACAAATTAAAATTGATTCTAAGTCATTCATAAACACGCACACACAGAAAGGAGGATAAAACTCACAACATTTCGTATTGAAAGCAAGAGAGTTGACTACTTAACTAACAGTTCGGCACAAATTTATCTGACAGAGGTAGTTTGGAGAGGAAATGTATTGCTGTCATCATGACATCGAGTTCGATACTTGTCCCTTTCAAAGACCATCTCTTTTAGAAAGCTTCTGGAGATTAAAAAACTCCTTCTTCGTCACCTGCACCAAGTGCCAAAGTCATCAGGCCTCTCCTGAGCACCTTTTGGACTGCATGGGTCTCTTTAAGGGGGATCTCTTTAGCAATCCTCTCCTAGTCTTCGACTTCCTTACAGTCAACGGGCTCGTGGATCTTGTCTGACTCCGTCAGAAAGTGAGGATAAGAAACAACAAAACAACAACAAAAAACCCCATGGGGGTCCAAGTCCCTTTTGCATGTGTGACAAAAAGAAAAGAAAGTCGCTGTGAAGTCCACCTCGTCATTTCACGGCGTTCAAAATTACAAAATGATTTACCCTCTCTGTCCCAAATGTCGAGTGGTTCAGGCCTCCCCATCTCATATTTTTCAGTGCATTGGGTGTGAGAGAGGTGACATGGAGTTGAGACCGGAGGTGGTGCTTGAGAGATTGATTATTTTTGGATTCATAGGGCTGGTGTGATGGTACGGTCACGCCAGTCGGGGATAAGCAACAACAACAAAATGATTAGCTGTGTTTAGCGGATTCTCAAATCGAGAAATAGAAGTAAAACTTAGATTTTACAATATCTCAAATACAATAACTTGTACAATAATTGGGAAATAACTTACGCAAAGAAAATTGTACTGAAATTATTTCTGAACAAATAACTGTTATGAAATCCAAATCATTAATTTTTTTATACCCAATTTTTTACGAGTTTTGACTGAACAAATTGCATTGCATTTCATTATACCTGAATGTGAAGTGCCAATGAATAGCAGTCAAGCTACTAAATGAGCAGTTTGTGTTCTGGAATTTTGTTCAACAATTCGTGGGTTTAAATTCCACTTTGAGCAGGTATATTTATTAGAGGCTCGAAATCCATTTTAAACTTTAGGCCCCTATCAAATTAACCCTAATTATCTAAAAAACAATCATTGAGCGACAAACAAGCCTTGATTGGTAACCGATGAAATCAATAATGTTAAGACGAAATTATGACTAATATTTCAGACTCTGAGCTACATTTATTTACTTACTTTTCTAATAAACTGTTCTGCAATGATTTCATGCATGATAAAAAAATAAGTGATTCATTCTTAACAAAAATATTAGAATGGAAAAAAAGAAATAATGGACATCCATTCCGAATATTTAACGTTCAATTACTTCTATTTTCAGACTGGAAAATAATCCAGTAAAAAAAAAATCCTGTTTCTTAACTTTTTAAAATTAAATTTCAAAACTCCTCCTAAAAAATGTTCCGAATTTTATAATAAATAAATAAATAAAAACATGTAAAAATCTAAAAAATGTATCGTTAGGATTCCATTAACTTTAAGATTATGTAATGGATAACCTAACAGTGGAATTGGTTTGTTTGTTGCACAACAATAACGTTTTTTTGCATACGAAGATTAATTACACCAGGACAAATATTCTAAAGTTGATCCTGAACCATTGCAAATATCCCTGTTAAATCAAACTATGAACTGTTCAATCGAAAACCACAATGCTAATCATTTATCTGTCAGTTCAGTTAGATCCAGTGGTGGAATCGAACATCGGAATTCTTAAACCCAAGGCCTGAGAGCTTCAAACACCATCATTTGGCAATGCATCGCAAGAAAAGATACACAGAAATCACTTAAACCCCCCCACAAAAGATTATATACATACATATACATACATACATACATACATATATACATACATACATATATATATATATATATATATATATATATATATATATACACACACATATATATATATATATATATATATATATATATATATATATATATATATAGTACGTGCATACTTAGAAAAAATGTGACACTCAACTTTCGTTGTTTGAAATGGCCAGGATCGAATCTGTTTTCTTGCACTGCGAAATGCTCTAGTTCTAGATCACTCTAAACACATTAACTCGTATGAAAATGTACCAATTATTTTGAAAATTTTAACGAACGTGAATTAGATGAAAGAAATGAATTATTTGTGAATATAAATATGGATTTCCATTTCAATTGTAAATGAATGTCAGAAAATCTGAAAAGTTATAGCTATAGATTTAACTTTTACATATTTAAAGCCGGACAGATAAAAATAATTTGATAACCAGATAATTTCATTCGATTCTGAGAAATGATTATTTTACTATATAATCTGCTATAATTTATTAAATTATCGAAATACTCGTCTGAAAATATTTAGCTAAGACAAAAGAAAACGAATAAAAAATATATAAATTCTAAAAACCTAATTATTTTTCAAATCGCAGAATCTCTCTCTATTCTAATCTTTCCCGGTGAATGTAGCACAAACATTTTTCCGCTCAGAATTACGCGGACTTTTACAATATTCTGAACAAAAGAGATTTCTCAATGTTAGGGAGAAAAAACACAAGTAATTTTTGTTGCAAGCAGTTTGTTTTGACGAATTAGCCTCATTAACAGCAGAAATTTTTCATTTTGTGTATCTTAAGTCCAAATAAAAAAGAAATGCAGGATGTAAAATAAAAACGAGGCTCATTTCTTGTCCGTAGAGGATGATTGTGTTAGATCAAAGATAAACATTGTTAGAACAAAAACAAAACTGAAAAATTTGTTTTTGTTCTAGTAATTAAGAAGCAGATTAAAAAGATGAATGTGTGAGAACAAATACAAATCTGAAAGAAAAGCTTCACGTATTTTATACAAATTCCAATAGTAAGCTTTTTTCCTCAAAATGTATTTCGTCACATGGTTATCATAAAAATACCATATTAAATAAAGAAAATTTAATAAAAAATTTTAAATCAATAATAGAATTAAAAAATGTATTCATATAAATAAAATATTCCCCCTTATCAACATATCTTTAAATTTGATATTGGATTTCTACATTAATAAAAGCTAAATTGTTTTTATTACAAGAGTTTTCTTTATTACTGTCAAAATCCATTATAAAAACTCATTTAATAACATAATTCATATAAACTTATTATATGCCAAAAATGATGATCATCAGCACTAGATAAAATATTTCTAAAACCAATTGTATTCTTTCAATTATGTAGGTACTTGAAATATGACAATTACACTGTATTTCTGCATAAACAAATAGTTGGCATTTTTTTTTTTTTTTGCATGAGCATATTATAATGAAGTACAGTTTATTTTTCACTTTTCTACTTTTTCTACTCGAGGGTTGATCAGGCTGGAAATTAGTTTAAGCTGCATTTCGAAACACTCGATGTTGGAATCGAATCCACGAACTGCTGAACAGAAAGCCTGATGACTAACTTTTCAGTTCGGCCAAGATATGCTGGTTTGATCTGTTACTTCAAAAACACTTATAAACTCATTTAATAACACTATTCATATCAATTTATTATAAGCCAAAAATGATGATCATCTTCAGTACTCTCTAGATAAAATATATCTAGAACAAATAATACCCTTTTAATTAATTTGGTACTTGAAAAATACACTACTGGCCATTAAAATTGTTACAACAAGGAGGAACGCAAATAACAGGACGATATTTATTGGACGCATACATTATAGTGGAAAGAACAAGTGATTAGATTTACAGGAAATTAGGATGTATAGATCTTGAGAAATCAGTACCCAGAGCAGCCACCTCTGGCTGCAATAACAGCATTTATCCGCCTAGGCATGGATTCAAACAGAGATTGTATGGCATGTACAAGGATCTCAGTCCATGCAGCTTCAACACTATGCCACAGTTCATCGACAGTTGTGGATGGTAAGTGATGGCGTGCCAATCGCTCGGCAACCATTGACCACACGTTCTCAATTGGTGACAGATCAGAAGAACGTGCTGGCCAGGGTAACAGTCGAACCTGTTCTGTATCAAGGAAGTTCAGAACAGTACGGGCAACATGCGGTCGTGCATTATCCTGTTGAAACAAAGCATTAGGGAGGCCTCGAAGATAGGGCAGAGCCATGGGCCTTAACACATCGGAAATGTAATGGTTGCTGTTCAAAGTGCCGGTAATGCGAACAAGAGGTGATCGAGACGTGTATCCAATGGCACCCCATACCATCACTCCAGCAGATGGGCCAGTATGGCGATGTCCAATACAAGCTGGCAATGCGCGTTCTCCACGATGCCTCCGAACACGGATGCGGCTATCATGGTCCTGTATACAGAACCGAGATTCATCTGCAAAGATGACGTGATGTCATTCCAGCGTCCAGGTTCGTCGCTGATCACACCATTGAAGGCGCTCCTGTCTGTGACGCAGCGTCAATGGTAGCCGAAGCCATGGTCGCCGTGCAGACAATCCATGCTGCTGCAAACGTCGTCGAACTGTTCGAGCAGAAACTTGTTGCCTTGCAAATGACTCCATTTCTCGATTCAGGGTTCGTGACGTGGCTGTACGATCCCTTGTGACCATGCGAATAAGATGTCTATCTTCTCTGCTGTTAGTGATGGGGTGTCGCTGAGATCCTGCATGACGGTCCGTATGATTGTCCTGAACCCATCGATTCCATATTCTGCTAACAGTCATGGGGTCTCGACCGACGCGAGCAGCAATACTGCAGTACGATAAACCGCAATCCCGGTAGGCTATAATCCTTCCTCGATCAAAGTCAGACACGTGCTGATAGGCATTTATTCTTCTTACACGAGGCATTTGTTAGCATCAAGCTGTATTATTACTTAAAAAATGAGTGGCCACTAGATGGCAGTGTTTAAGAGGTCATGTTGAGAGGTGTGTAGAAGTAAGAGAGAAGAGAGATTGTAAGAAGGAGCTCACTATGAAGGAGCTACCTTAAAGATGTCTGTAAATATTCTGTAAATAAACCTTTATTAATTAGTAAAATTATAAGAACTTCTTCCTTCCCCACCTAAGCTACTCACTCGTCATCTGACAAATAGTATGAAGCCGATAACAAATCAGAAGAGGGATATAACTCGCGACGCTTTCGGAATTGAGGTAGGCGAATTTTAATTGTTTCGTTTCGAAATGTATATTAACGTATTAAGTAACGTATTTTGAAGTAGTAAACGATATTTAAGAATTTTGAGTATAAGTATAAAGTATTTTCTTAATTTCGTTTGCAAAAAGTAATTTCGTTTTTAAAGAAACAATTATTTTCGTTTTGGGTGAAGTAAAAGTAATAATTTCGTTATTGATATAAATTATTTTTTATGTATAAAGTAATTAAGTATTATAATTTGTAAAGTATGGCATTTTGGGGGAAGGCTAAAAAAGTAGATTTAATAGAATTAGCAACAGAATTAGGTCTCTCCGTACCTGAAGATGCTAAAATAATTGATTTAAAACGTATTATAACGGAATCAGAGACGTATGATGAAGAGTTTAGTAAGAACTTATTAAGTAGGATTACTGAAGATCGAATTGCATCAGAAATAGCCGCCAAAACGTTGGCTGACCGTGAACATGAACTTGAACGTTTGCGTATCGAAAATAGAGTTCAAAATGTAAATATTTCAGATATAAGTAGCAACGATGGAAGTAGAAATGTACACATAGATTTTCGAAAGTTAATGCACGAATATAAAATTAAAGATGGGGATATAAATTTTTATTTAGTTTTATTTGAACGGCAGGCAAGACGAATTGGGTTGAATGAAGAGTATTGGGTGTCACAATTATTGGGACTGCTCCCATATGAAATTACGCAACTTATAGCACGTGAAAACGAAGAAAATGCAAATAATTATAAATATGTAAAATCGTTATTGCTTAAGAGATATAAGTTAAGTGCTGATAAGTTTAGATTTAAATTTTTAAATCATGTTAAAAATCCAGAAAGTACATGGAAGGATTATTCATTCGAATTACAAAACTATTTTGAGGAATGGATAGCGGGACTCGAGATTTCAGATTTTAATAGTTTAAAAAATTTAATTATTACTGAACAATTAAAGAAACAAGTAAATTCAACAACTCGGGAACATTTTGTAGATGAATGGCCTAAAATTAATTCTCCAGACCAGTTAGCCGATAAATTGGATAATTTTGATAATGTTCGATCTATTAACAGTTTTAAATTAAGAAACTCATCGAATTATAATTCTCGTAATGGTAAATTTCAGGTAGAAAAGAAATCATTTCCGTTTAGTGAAAATAAAAGTGTTAATCGAAAAAAGCTAGTTAGCTCGGATATTCGAAATGAAAAAGGGGAATTTAAATGTTTTAATTGTAATGATTATGGTCATATAGCTCGTGAATGCCCGGCGCCGAAGACTTCAGATTACTGTAAGAAATGCAAAAAGTAGGTCATTCGCAGAGAATGTGTAGGTTTGAAACAGATCAAAAGCGCGAGGGGAATAATTTATCTGTCAGTCAAAGCAATTCGGATTCAAGTGCGTTGTTGGCGCCTACGAACTACTTGAAAGATGCTTATATTTATGGAAATAAAATGGTTGCATTAATTGATACAGGAAGCAGCTGTTGCCTCTTAAAAGAAAGTATTGCAATAAAAATGAATTTGAATATAACCCCAGATAGCAGTAATTTATTCGGTTTTGGAAATCAAAATAACCCAGTAACTAAAGCTCTTGGAAAAGCTGTAGTAAATATTCGTGTAGATGATGTAGTTGGAAAATTTATTCCGTTATTAATTGTCGAAGATAATTCCCAACCATGCGATTTAATTTTAGGTAGAACATGGTTAGATTTACCATACATTGCTTTTACGTGTATTGGGGGTAATCTAAAATTTAAATACGCAAATGACGATGTTTTTTCAGAAATTCAAGTAGATTTAAAGGAAAATACAGTTAAATTGAAAACATTAAATGAAACTGAAATCGAAAGTAATTCAATTAATTTAATTAGAGCGAAAATTGAAGAAACCGAAAATTCGATAGTTAATGCAACAGTTTTAGTCAAAAGTATAGGACAGAATTTCGATTCTATTCTTGAAGTGGTTAACGGTAAAACAGTTGTACCAGTAATAAATAAAGAAGAATTTAACTTAAAAATTAGGAAAGGACAGTGCTTAGGTAGAGGAATGGAAGTAAGTGAGGAAAGCTTAATACTATCTAATAAAGTTAAAAGTAATAATGAAAAAGTTGAAGTTATAACAGTTAACAAAGAGAAGTCCCCTATTTTAATGAAAGATATTAATTTCGACAAATCCTTAGAAAGTGATAAAAAATTGGAACTTTTGAATTTATTAAATAAGTATCGTGATTGTTTTGCTTTAAACTTAAACGAGTTAGGCTGCACGAATTTATGCAAAATGGACATAAAAGAAATAGAGGGCAGTAAGCCCATTTTTCAAAAACCATTTAAAACTAACTCTGAAGAGAGGAAGCAAATAAAAGAAATTGTATCCGAATGGAAGAGGTATGGAATAGTTTCAGATACAAGATCTCCTTATTCCAGTCCTGTATTATTAGTTAAGAAAAAGACAGGGGAACAGCGATTGGTTATAGATTATAGGAAATTAAACTCTCAAACAATAAAGGATAAATTTCCATTACCTAAAATTGATGACATTTTAGAATGTCTGGGAGGAAGCCAATTTTATACTAGTTTAGATTTAGCTAGTGGTTATTTACAGTTACCATTGACTGAAGAAGCAAAATTGAAAACTGCTTTTATAACTCCAGACGATACAGGTCAATTTGAGCGAATGATCTTTGGATTGGCGAATGCTCCAGCAGAATTCCAAAGACTCATGAATCTTGTTTTGGGCCCATTATTCAACAAAAAAGTACTGTGCTACTTAGATGACATATTGATTCCAGCTAAAACATGGACCGAAATGATACAAAAACTTACTGAAGTATTTGAATGCTTAATAAAAGCCAATTTAACTTTAAAATTACCAAAATGTGAATTTGGAAAATTAGAGACTGAATTTCTCGGTTTCACACTTAGTAAAGATGGTTTGAAACCTGGACTACGTAAAGTAGCAGCTATTGAAAAATTTCCTATTCCGAAAAATACGCACGACATCCAAAGATTTTTAGGGCTTACTAGTTTCTTTAGAAGATTTGTTCCAAAGTATTCTCTCAAGGCAGCACCATTGTCTGAACTTACGAAAAAAGATGCAAAGTTTGTTTGGGAAAAAGAGCAAAGTGAGGCTTTCGAGGAACTTAAAAGTAATCTAATTAAAGCACCGATCCTAGCTCATTATGATCCTCAAAGTGAAACTGAGGTACATTGTGATGCAAGTTCAGTTGGATTGGCCGGAATATTGTTTCAAAGAGATAGTAAAGGGAATTGGAGGATGGTTTATTGCGTTAGCAAGAAAACTACAGAAACTGAACAAAAGTACCATTCGAGTAAATTAGAGTTGATGTCAATTGTGTGGACATTAGAAAGGTTAAGGCAGTTTCTGATAGGAATAAAGTTCACAATCGTTACAGACTGTCAAGTACTCGTGTATTTAAACGCTAAAAAGTCATCAAATCCTCAGATGGCAAGATGGTTTAACCTCATGCAAGAATACGATTTTGAGATCCGGCATAGATCAGGTGAACGAATGAAACACGTGGATGCACTAAGCAGAGCAGCTGTTGAAGAGCCAGAAGATACTCTGCACAGTATTATTGAGAGAAAATTTGAAGTTTGTTTGACCTTGAGTGAAGATGAGCAAATATTGATGATACAGCAGGCTGATCCAGAAATACGAAAATTAATAGAAATATTCAGAAAAAAAGATCAGGATAGAACAAAAGAAGAAAAACAACTTATAAGAAATTATATCTTTAAGAGAAATAGATTATTTAGGTGCATAAATGAAAATGGAAAAGAAAAATTTCTCTATGTTATTCCAAGGAATATGAGAAAGAGTACAGTAATTAAATTCCATGATCTTATGGGACATTTTTCTGTTGACAGAACTGTAAATAAGATAAGAGAATTGTATTGGTTTCCTTACATGAAACGTTATGTACGAAGGCACATTTCGAAATGTTTTGAATGTTTAATGAACAAAACGCCATCAGGAAAACAGCCTGGCTTGTTAAATCCAATTAAAGCAGGTCGTAAACCTTTTTCAATTATACATATGGATCATTTAGGACCTTTTGTTAAGAGTTCTAAAGGTAATCAAGAACTTCTGGTCATAATAGATAATTTCACAAGATTTGTCCAATTGACTCCAGTAAAGAGCACGTCAACATCCCATGTGCTGAAGGCTCTGAAAAAGTTTGTAAATACTTATGGTCTACCTGAGAAAATAATAACAGATCGAGGAACTTGTTTCACTTCGCATCAATTTCAACAATATTGTACTGAAAATGGTATACATCATACACTCAATTGTACGAAGCGACCATGTGCAAATGGAATGGTTGAAAGAGTTAATAGAACAATATTGTCTACCATAACAACTGGTATGGAAGATCAGAATCACAAAGATTGGGATGTTAAAATACATGAAGTTGAGAGAAACTTGAACAATTTTGTAAACAAGTCAACGAACAAGACACCATTTGAATTGCTCCATGGTTATTCTCCACGATTCAACGATGGAATTTTGAGAAAGTTAGCTGATGAAGAAGCTCAGAGTTGGCAAGATCCATCTATAGTGCAGGAAGAATCTCGAAGACAAATAGAAGAAAGTCAACAAAAAATGAAGCAGTATTATGATAAAAAGAGATGTAGAGCAATGACGTTTGAACGAGGAGAAATTGTCGTAATGAAAAGAGCCCCGAAATCTTCAGGCCAACCTACGAAGACACAATTTAAGTACCGAGGCCCTCTTATTGTTACCGAGGTATTGCCGAACGATGTCTACCGTGTGACTCAGCTAGAAGAAAAAAGAAAGGCCACTTCTACGCAACAACAGCTCACATTAGTCAACTAAAACCATGGCTAAATGAACCAGATTCGGATGAAGATGATACCGATAGTGCCAATAGTGATGATGAGGACTATAGCCCTAGACGCAATCCACATAGATCCACTCGCAAGGACTAAAGCTGAATGAGGGATCCTAAATGGTGAGATCTTTTCAGTTTTATTTAAAGAAAAAGTTGCAATTAAAAGGCAATGAACTTATCATAAACTATTGACTCTAAAAATAAATAACTTTAAAGATCATTTATTGTATACTGAAGTATTCATCAAGTATTATGAAAATTTGTTAAATTTATTCTGTGAATGATTTAATATTCCTAAGTTCATTTATTTTCTATTAAACTTTTGTTGTAAGTAGTTTTATTAGAATTGTATCAAGAATTACTTTGTGGAAAAAAGTGTATTATATATTATTATAGTTTTTTTGTAATCTAACTTAATAATTTTCTACTTTTAATGGAAGAAGTATATTATTAATGATAATAATTACAGTATTTGTTTGTGTGAATGAAAAAATGTTAGTTATGTAGTTAATAATTTTATTTAATCTGCTGTGTTTAATTTAATTTTTAATGTTAATATTTGTTGTATTAATTAGTAATTTAGTATTATTACATAAATTGAGGACAATTGTAATGTCAGTCTGGCCGAATGTTAGCATCAAGCTGTATTATTACTTAAAAAATGAGTGGCCACTAGATGGCAGTGTTTAAGAGGTCATGTTGAGAGGTGTGTAGAAGTAAGAGAGAAGAGAGATTGTAAGAAGGAGCTCACTATGAAGGAGCTACCTTAAAGATGTCTGTAAATATTCTGTAAATAAACCTTTATTAATTAGTAAAATTATAAGAACTTCTTCCTTCCCCACCTAAGCTACTCACTCGTCATCTGACAAATAGTATGAAGCCGATAACACATTACAATAACTTCCTTTGCCGAAAACAACGTTGAAACGGAAATTGAGTATGAGAAAACTGCTGTCAAATCTCTGGTTTTATACACATTGTAGATGTCGCTACTGTCGCCTGCTTTGTATGAATGCGCTGAAAACCTAATCATTTGCATATCACAGCAAGTTCTACCTGTCATGCAAATTTCACGTGTGGTGTGCTGCTTTCCTGGTATAGCAATTTTAATGGCCAGTAGTGTACTAATCATACTGTCTTTCTATATAATAAAATTGTTGGCATTTTTATGTAGCTGCTTATGACACTTGGACAAGCCAAGCTTGCTATGCCATTGCCTATGCGAACTTAGGTCGGTAGGGTGCGTTTTTCGTTTAACGAGAGCACCACGATGATGAAGTACGACTTTGCTCTATTTCCTCCGATAGATGGCACCACCTAGGGATCCACTCCCTCAATTTTGACATTGATCTGGAGGGGAGAAAATTTTCTCCACAACATTGCACCCATGGTAACTGCTCAACTATCGACCACAGAACTTTTGATCCCACAGATTTAACGAACAAGTATATCGGGTCTTTCGCGGAAAGAGGGATGGAACCACACTCTTCGACAAAGAAGGTCGATACGTCAACTATGAAGCTACCAAGGCCTCTTGGCATTTTTATGAATGAGTTTATTACAATGAAGTTCAGTTTATTTATTTATCTCTTTTTCACTTTTTCCACTGGAGGGTTGATCACGCTGGAGCTAAGTTTAAGATGGACTTCGAAATACTCGATGTTGGAATCGAATCCACGAACTGTTGAACAAAAAAACCTGAGAACTGACTATTCAGTTCGGCCAAGATATGTTGGCTTGGTCTATTACTTTACGGTTACACTGCATAAGGAAATAAAATTTAATAACAATCTACATTTTAAAATAAATCTTGAATCATTACGACAAAGGAGGAAATCGAACACGCTGGCTATTAAATTGAAGGTCAGGGGAAATGATAGGATGAATGGTACAAGATCTAATGTTATCTCGCACAATTAAAAATCTAATAATACTAATAATACTCAAAACGCGAAAATAATTGTCAAATTAAATGTTTTCATTCTGTAAATGCAAGAATGGGTGGTAGGGGCTTACTTAAACTACATTAGTATTACTTAACTTGAAATATATTACTATCATTCCCACTTTTGAAACGGATACATTTATATAGCAATTAATCTCATGAAACTGTATAAAAATATAGAAATCAATTAATGCATTCCATGTATAATTATTCAAAAATATTACATACAGAATAAAAATATTTTCATGTAAATAAACAAAAATTTAAACTGGCAATTAATATAATTATTTTAATATAATTATTTTAATATATATATATATATATATATGTTGCTGTTACTTATGATACTTGGACAAGCCAAGCTCGCTATGCCTTGGCAATGCGAATCTAAGTCAATAGGGAGCGTCTTTCGTTTAAAGAAGAGCACCATGAAGGTGAAAGTACGTCTTTGCACTTTTTTAAATCCTCCGATAGATGGCACCACCAAAGGACCCACTCCCTCAATTTTGACATTGATCTGAAGGGGAGGAAATTTTCTTCAGACCATTGCACCCGTGGTAACTGCTCAACGACCGACCACAGGACTTTCGATTCCACGGATTTAACGAGCACGTATATCGCATGTACTCGGTGGATCTTTGGCGGCATTGGGAATAGAACCCCACACTTCCGGATGGAAGGCCGATACCCTAACCACAAGGCTACCACGGCCGCTCTCTCTCTGTCACTCTGTATATATATATATATATATATGTGTATATATGTATGTATGTATGTGTGTATATATATATATATATATATATATATATATATGTATGTGTGTGTATGTGTGTGTGTATTGCTTAATATGAAAAAGTTTAAATTCATAAGCTAATAAATGTAATTTTCAAAATCATATATACAAAAAATTTGGAGCTGTACTAGCCTAGTGGTTAGGGAATCGACCTTCCGTCCGAAAGTTCGGGATTCGATTCCCAATGTCACCAAAGTCCCAACGAGTATATGCGATATACGTGCTCATTAAATCTGTGGAATCAAAAGTTTCGTGGTCGGTCGTTGAGCAGTTACCATTTGTGTAATGGTCTGGAGAAAGTTTCCTCCATCTTCAGATCAATGTCACAATTAAGGCAGTCGATCCTTTGGTGGTGCGATCTATCGGAGGAATTTAAAGCAAAGTCGTACTTTCACCTTCTTGGTGCTCTGGTTAAAAACGAAAGACGCCTTCTACTGACTTAAATTCGCATAGGTAACGGCATAGCGAGCTTGGCTTGCCAAGTGTCATAAGTAACAACAAAGTATTTAAATCCTCCAATTAATGAGTATATTCTGTTATTAAAATTAATTCATAAATAAACATTTTTTTCTAGAATTCATTGACATTAAAAAATATATTAAAAAACTTACTAAGAACCTCTTAATAGTATGCAAATTGGAAAGAAAACCAATAAAAATAATGATATGGCATTTTTAAAAAACATTTTAGAAAATGTTAGATCATTTTTTTATTGATATTAAGTTTATTTTTGGGGTAAAAGTCTGTCAAATTTTCTTCCTATACATTCAGATTTTTAATACTACGTATTAGATACAAGAAATAAAAATTTCAGAAACTATTTTCAGTTCAATTTTGGTACTATATAATTGCATGCAAATTCCTCGTAAAAGTTTTCGCCAAAAATTTTTTTTAATTAAAATGAGATAAAATAAAAAAATACTCCTAAAATGCATGAAAGTTTTAATTTAATTATTAAATTTCAAAAATATTATTCAAAGAATGATATTTCGAAATTTAGTTTCCTATACTCAATTATAAAGAATTAAAGGAGAAATAAGAACAGTGCAATAATAAAAATTGTGCAGCAATATGAATAATAAAGAGAAAAAGGATTTCTAGAATTTTTAATTAGGACTAAACTATATGAAAAAATTGTATGGTTTATTTTTTACATTAAAAATTTTTTTGAAAATATTTTACACGTACAAATTTACTCTTATATGAAATTATATATAAAAGGGATAATATATTGTGATAAGTCATTTATTTCATTTATTAGAATTTTTGAGTATTTTTTACAGCTTTGATATTGATCAGTAGTGCACAGAATTTTGAGTATTTTAAAGTATGGATATTGACGATTATATAGTTTCAATACTCTGTAATTAATATGGTATATTTTTAGGATTTAAGTCAAGATGCCGACAGTGTAACTTTATATAAGTTATATAAAGTACATAAAAAAGTAGTACTAATTTGCTTTATTTATTTAATAGTAGTCTTATTCATTATACAGTGACATCCATCTGTATTAATAATTTACAAACTTGATGAAAATTACTTTTTATTTGCAGAAAACAAGACAGCAACTAGCACACAAGTATATTCTACGCACAAAGATAAAGACTTAGCTACAACAATTTCAAGTTCTACCAATATTGAAACCACTCAAAAGATTTTGTACACCACAGTGAGTGATTTAATTTCTACAGACATTGATATCATTTCAAGAGAATATACAACATTTGAAACATCATCATTACAAACAGATACCGAAAAAACGAGCCCATCGTCAACTATGCAAACAATCTTTGATAAATATGCATCAACTGTAGAAATTGGTGAAAACATTTCAGAGATCACAGAAAATACAAAAGAAAATAAATTAAACACTGAAACAATAGACAACACTGATACAATTTATACCAAGAATTTTGAAACTACCACTAAAAGATATTCCGACAAAGATACAAATTTAAACTTTACTACCACTGACGAAGCCGACTTTTCAACCGAACCCAATATTGTCACCGATAACAAGATTGTGAATACCAATGGAACAACTCTTATACAAGGTTTAACTACAGAGTTCTCAAAGCAGCCAAATACGACAACCGATTTCTGGACAACATCAACAAATGAATCCCTGGCAAATTATACGTTGACAAGCAGTACTAAATCATTACCTTTGGAAAATACCACTACGGAAATGTCTACAGAAATACCAGTAAAAACTACATACAATCGTGAAACAACTATCAGCAAAGTCACAGTCACAAAAGGTTATACTTCAAAGAGAACATCATCAGACGAAACATTCGTAACTACAACTGTAGAAATTTCTCGAGATTTTGAATGCCCATCACAATTTGGTCTATTTCCTCACCCAGAAAATTGCAACCAATTCTATCAGTGTTCCCAGTGGGTCGCTTACCGCATGAAGTGTCCTTCAAGTCTTCACTTCAACGCCGAGCTACAGGTTTGTGACTGGCCTTATGAAGCAGGATGTGGTAAGTATTCAGAAAAATTTTTACTATATATAGTTTAACTTAAACTAGAAATCTTTGAAATCAAATACATAACATTTTTTATTACAACTCACCAAAAATAGTTTCTAATGAAGTGAACAAGAACTCTTTACTTTCAATTCTAAATTATTCTATATATATTTAATAATGGTAATAAATAATTTTATTAAAAAATAAAGCAACATTCTACAGAGGGTATTAACACATTTTTAGAACGATTTCGGTTAAGAATTTTAAAAAAGTAAATGTTTTGAAATAAAAAATTTTGGCAACAGCTTATTATTTGAAATAAGAAATATCGTCTGCTACTTTTAAATTTATTCTTCTTTCAAAATGTCGCATGTAAGCAAGCTGTAGATTGAGGGATATGTTTTTGCGCTTTCCGAAGAAAAATATTCGTATTCCAGGGTTCAAAAGCGTTGTGAAATGCATGGTATTAAAAATTATAAGTGCAAAATAAGCAACATTATTAATCGGACAGGTAAAAACCGTCAATCTTTATTTCTACATGGAAAGAAGCCTCCAAACGAATGTCCGAAAAAAGTACGTTCTGTTTCAAATGTTCCTAAAGTGAAATCGGTGGTAACAAGATAAAATCCATCAACACAGAAATCAATTGCAAAGTCTTTAGATACATCTATATAAACAATAAATAAAACAATAAATCAAGATTTACAACTTAAAAAAGCTAAAAAACAATGTTCACCAGCTTTTGCCGAGACATGTGGCTCAACGCAATACATTTTGTAGAATCCTGTATGAAAACCATATAGCAAGAGATAAACGGAAATACATTGTGACCCTTGATGAAGCATGGGTTTACCTAAATGACTGCAACAAAAAAAGGTTTATTTACTGTAGGAAACGAGGAGAAAAAAATGTATAAACCTGGTTCCGTCAATATAAAGAAAGTTTCAGTAACGGGTTTATGACAGTCGCAGGTTTCTTCTACAATGGGAAATTAAAAATAAAAAGAGTAGAAAAAATGTTTTAAAATCAACTCATCATACTATCAGGAGAAGGTTTTACGTCCAATATTTACAGAAGAAATTCCATTTCTTTATCCCAAAGACTTTTAAAGAGTGAAACTTCATCAAGACAAAGCTACAAGTCATGCTTCGAAAACTACCACTGCATTCATTGTAAAAATGAAGACTATTACAAGTATTGCATATATATCTTTTCAACATATTCCTGCGAAGTTCCCAGACGTTTCACCTATGGACTATTGTGCTTTTGGTCTGTCAAAAATAGCTCTTTCTAAACGCAAACCCACCACGATGGACTCTGGAAAGTAGTGGAAGAGGAATGGAAAGCAATACCCCTGGAAATTTTACGAAAAGCTCTTATATCATGGAAATCACGATGCAGACTTATAGTCCAGACAAAAAGCTATCAGATCGAACATTTAAAAAAATAGTCTCTTTACATTTTTAACATTAATTAAACGGCCCCAAATTCGTTCTAAAAACGTGTTAATACCCTCTGTACAACTTGATTTCAGTGAATCATACGAGTTTCGCTCAAGTTTCTAAGGATTTTAACTTCGTTTCTATTATTAAATCCAGATTCAAGATAGTTTTTTTTTTACCAGGAGAGCCATACAAACACAGTATTTCTTTACTTTTATTTGTTCAATTATTTAACAAGAATTTTTATGATGGATGTGAAAATCATAAATGTTTCGGCAATTATTTTATCCTTTGAATTTTCCGCCAAATAATGAGTATTTGTCGATATTTGAATCCTATTTCTTTAACAGAAACTACAATAACTGAATTTTGTTTCCCCATACTCATCTATTTGCAAAGTTTAATAAAACCCCAGCCCACAGCGTGGCCAACAATTCCAATCACACATTCAAGGGTGACAATATTTTCTCGAAAATAAATATAATAAATGAATCTTGAGTAAGGCTATATTCCTTTTGGCTTCAACTCTGGAATGGGCTTAAAATATTTGAAATATTCTGTGAAACTTTTTAAATATTTTCATTACGTCACAATTATTTTTTAATTTTCATTATAGATAGTTGTTTAGATTTCTTGATAGTAAAATCGCAAAATTTGGAAATCCAGTCTTAAAATTTAATTTATAATTTTGGCGACAATTTTTTTTTCCAAAAGTTCAATATATACTACAGGGTGTTTCATATTGAATGGGACCAAAAAAATAGCGCTGTGTGACTGACGTAATGGATTTATTCAGCCGAAACAAAATTATTCTGCAACTACAATTATACAAGTTTTATTTGGCAACATTATATGGAAAAACATCGAATGACGAACACGTCGCTAGAGGCGCTGTTAAACGAAATGGCGTCCATGCAGGAAAAAATGTACTGTTTCGAATATGCCAAAACCTCTTCGTTCACCATCATGAAGACATTTTCGCACGAAATATCATAAAGAACCAACGCATCGTCACAACATCAACAGGTGGGGGAGGCAGTTCCAGGATATGTGCTGCTTATGCAAGAACAAAAGCTCAGGACAAAAAGCAACAGAACCCGAAGTGGTTGAAAGAATTCGTGAATCGTTTTTACAAAGTCCCTCAAAATCAACGTGACGTGAATTTGCAGAACTGAATGTCTCTCCCACAACATGTTTTACAACAACCACAACAACGGCGTGGCGTGTTTTACTGAAGCGTCTCCAATTCAAGCCATACAGATATCAGATGGTCCAGGCTTTAAAACCTACTCACAAACCATTGCGTAAGGACTTTAGTGAGAAATTTCAAGAAAAGCTCGACGTGAATGGATTCGAGAACAGACTGGTGTTTACCGATGAAGCCACGTTCCGTTTGTGTGACAAAGTTTATGGCCATAGTTTGCGATTTTGGGGCACGGAAAATGCCCATGTAACATTAGAACATCAGCGTGATTCTCCCAAGGTGAACGCTTCCTGTGCTTTAACAAATAGTTGTGTTTTTGTTCCATTTTTCTTTGCGGAACAATTCTAATGGGGACATTTACCAAGACATGCTCTCTGAGTGGTTTCTTCCCCAGTTGGAGGAAGCTGTTCCTGCTTTCATTTTGCAGCAACATGGTGCTCCTTCACATTAGAATAACAGCGTACGTGAGTTCCCGAACTGAACAAACTTTCATCCAATCGCTGGATTGGCCATGCTGGGCCACATTGCTTCATTGGCCGGCTAGATCCCCAGACCTAACAACTGTGATTTTTTCACTAGAGTTTCGTTAAAAACAAAATGTTGGTGCCTCCTCAGGACTTAGAGGAACTGGAGCAGCGGATAACTGAAGTGTTGAACTCCATCACAGGGGATCTGCTATCATCACGAGTGTGGCAGGAGTTTGATAACGGTGTAGACATTTGTCATGTCACCGGAGAGGCACATATTAAACACCTGTAGAAACTTGAATAACTGCAGTTTCGAGATAAATTTAAATTTTCTAAATATATTAATTACAACGTTCACAATCATCTTTTCTTTTTGTCCCATTCAATATCCAACACCCTGTATTGTTCATTGCTTAAATGAGCTATCAAAAAGAAAATCCTTTTTAAAAATTAATTTGTATTTACTTAATTAATACACAATTATCACAATCATTCTTCATGAACATTCGAAATACTTACATCTTTTGAAATTTACCTCGATAACCCGTTTAAATATTTTCCGTCAGTAATTTCTAACTTTAATTATTATAAAAGGAAACTTTTTAATTTGATATATAAGGATATTTTAAGAACTAAAAGATTGTATCATTAACAGATATATTTTACACTCACACTCGAAATAATTATAGTACTCAGATTACTATAAGATATTGACCAAAATCTTTTGGCGTTGCAGAATTCAAATGCTTTTGAATAATGAAATATTTTAATAAAATCATAAAATAAGTACATTTAAAATTAATTTATAACTTCTCTTTCCTAAATATAACCTTAATTGATGATATATTTGTATAAAATTGCTTTAAAAATTAAATTATAAAAGTAAAGTGAATTTTATTATATTTTAATTCTTCATAAATTTTAGTATAAAATAAGCGTCATTTTGTTTAATCTTTTGCATAATTTTGTTATTTTGATAAAATATTTTAACAAATAATTAAATTAATCAATTTATTTAATATATATCCTAATAATAAATTTAAATATTACAGAAAATAAAAGTGATAGCAGTACATTTGTATATTCTACTGAAGATTTAACAAACAAGGATATAATTTTGTCAACACTTCAACCTTTAACTGAAGCTGAAAACAATACAAAGAAATATACTACTATAGTAAAAGAAACAACGTCCAATGAAAAAGAAACAACTTCAAGAGGAACATTTAGAACCGAGACAACATTGTCTCATACTAACAATGATGACACTACGCGAAAATTGGATGAACAAACGACATCATACATACCTATCACAACTACCAGAGAAAAGTTTGCAAATATTTCTGAAGAAAACTTTATCAATGAAACTACAGGTACAGGAACACCGGCTCACAATAAAATCACAGATACGTCTAACACAAAATCTTTTGAAACTACAACAGATTTCATTTCTGAAAAAGATACAACAGACTTATTTATCTCCACCATTATAGCACAGGAAACTTTAACTGAACCCGATATGATTACAAATGAAGAAATTATAGCGTCATATGAAACGACCATCGCAGAAAATTTAACAACCAATTTTCAAAAAGAAACAACAGCCAGAGAAGAAATTACAGATACAGTAAATACAAAGAAATATGAAACTACAATTTCCAAAGATTTGACAGTAAATTCAACTCCTGTTACAACACCTAACACTCCAAGTGAAACTTTTACTCTTCCAACTAAAGATATGAGCACAAATTTTGAAACAACATCTACCAGAGATTCAAAAACAAATTTTTCAAATGAAACAACTGTAATTGAGAAATTCACGGATACAAAATATTCTGAAACAACAACAGAGACTTATGCCAAAGATGTAACAAATTCAACTCAACCAACTATTGTATCAAATGAACCAAATATTATCAGTACTAAAAGTACTATGACTACTTCTCATACCAAATTAACAGAAAACTCAAATTATGACTCTACTAATAAACCAACGGCAACGACAATAGTGAAGCTGCTTACTTCAGGGACAACATTTATCAGTAGCACGCAATCATCATCTTCGCCAAATGTGACTACTGCAAAACCTGAATCAAGCACTGGAGATAAGGAAAATGTTACCTTCTATCGAGAAACAACGGTAGATCATTTAATAACAGGGGGAAATTCAACTGATAAAACATTTTTAAACATAACCACAGACATCCCGAATGATTTCACTTGCCCAAAGCGGTTTGGTCTGTTTCCCGATCCCGAAGATTGCTCGCTGTTTTATGAATGTTCCCAATGGACTGCATATCATATTAAATGTCCCCCAAATCTGCACTTCAATCCAACGCTACAAGTTTGTGATTATCCATATGAAGCTGGATGTGGTAATTCGTTTATTTCATAGAACATTTCAGGGCACAGATGCCTTATAATCCATATCTGCTTAAAAAATTTAATTTTATACTGAAAGAAAAATTACGATTTTTATATAATTCATATTATGATTCCAAAAAGTTTTCACAAAGGGAACACAATACGCAAAGAAATGAATTTGGAGTCCAATTAACCGAGTACCATTTTCAGCACAGATGCCGTATAATCCTGGATGCCAAATTCTGAGTTTAGTGATATTTTGGTGGATTTTCTTATGTACCTGGTAACCTGGTTTTTATTACGTCATAGATATGAAGACTTATAAGAATTATGCACAAAATTCTATTTTGGCAACCCTAGTATTTACGTCATCGTGCACGTCACAACACGTCTTCTTGGCAACATTTCTTCCTCGCCAAAAGAATTCAGAATGTGGCATCCAGGATTATACAGCATCTGTGCCCATTTTAGTAAATTTTGTAAGTTATTGATAAGAAAATGTTGCATTCTCAATTTCAATCATCAGAATATTATGTGCTAAATTTGCTAGAAGAATAATTTTTAGATAGTATTGGCCAAAAATAATTGCCTTTAAAATAAAACACGTGGTTTTTAATTTATTTTTATTAAAAATAAAGAAAATAATTCATAATAGATAAAAAAAAAATATATGGAACTTTATCAATGCAAGTAAATAAAAATTAAAAACGCCTTTTACAAATTTCGTAATTTTTTTTAGTGCAGAGTAAAAAATAATATAAAAATTCAAGTTTAAAAGTTTTACTATAAAACAAAGTAATTTCCATTTTTAAATATTTGTTTAATAAACAATTAAAAATTCTTCAGTGTAAAATTTGACAGTAACATATTAATTAAAATGAAATTATAATTCTTACACTTAATAACTGTAGATGCATTTTAAAATAACAAATTTAATAGCTTTAATTTATTATAATAAATCTAAAAAGGCAAACATAACATCAAAAAATTATCAAAGCTAACATTTTATACAAGATTCACATATTTAAAATAATGTATTAAATAATTCATTTTTCTTTTATTAAAGAAATGTGTAAGAATTGAAATCAATTTTTTAATGTCATCCAAATAATTTGAAACAATTAAAACATTTTTGAAAATAAAAATTTTTGTAATACATATTATAATATTAAGGTTTTTATCTTGTAAAGTTTCAATGTAAATTTGAAAATTTTAAATAAATTTATTGATTTCTGAATGAACAAAGTTTACTCAGATTTCATATTTAAATGTATGCTCATTACTTATTTCTCCAAATACAATTTTGAAATTTTTCACTTTTTAATAGTTTTGGCACAATAAAATAAACGCTGTTAAGAATTAAATTTATGAAATTTGAAACATTTATTACTCTAGAAATTTCAATGATAGTTGATTCAATAAAAGATCTGGGGATGGAGAGTTATCGACGACTATTGATAAATATATATTTAAAAAAATATTTCACAATTGATTTAAAAAATAATAGATAAAATTTTATATACAGATTTGAATAATGCAGATCATTCTTTCATCTCCATTAAGATTCATAAAATATATTTTACACTTAATGCTTACCAAATTTTAGCTTTTAAATTATACTTTATTTCTACCTATTTAACAATGCAGTTACATAGTTCTGTGCCACCAATTCATTTGTGAAGACTTATATTATTTAAGAAATAAATATTATTCAAATACTACTATTCTAAAAGCCTTATTACTGAATTTAGTATTAGATGTTATAGTATAATTTTCTTTATATTTACTTTTTTAAATTCTGAAACAGCAAATAATTTTATAGAAATATTTCAAAAATACAAAAAATATTTACTTATACCATGATCCTTCGCTTTTCGCGGTTAATGGGGACCAGAGCCTTTTGCGATAACTGAAAAACAGCGAAATAGGATTGGTCCCTAGGAATTTTCACGTATGCAGGTACACAAATGTTTTAAGAATGTAAACATTCATAATAATTTACACTTCTGATTTATGCTTTAATTTTTTTAACTTTTTAATTAGATTAAAAAAATTTTTAAATTATTCATTTAAATACTTTCAGTTCAATTATATTTTTTTTGTTAAAACTAAAGAATTTTTTTTCTTTTTTTTTCACAGCAAATGAATTATTAACAAAAACTACAACTATATCCTCTACAGATGTCGACAGTACAGTTGGAGACACAAAAACTAATTCCATTACACCCACCACAACTTCAACAGTTCTTATATCAACTAAAGTGTTTTCCCCAGAAATAATTTCATCAACTCAAAAAATCAAGGACTTCACCAATTTCAACAATTCTACAGCAACAGTTACAGTTAGTTCTAAGAAAGAAATAACTGATGACGATTTACAAAATATGACTGATTCAACATTTTACATCACTACTGCTGCAAATATATCAAACGAATCAATTACAGAAACAACTGATAAAGAAATTATGAAATCAACAAAAGATTTAAATACAGAAAGCACTTCATATGAAATAACTCAATCTGTCACAACTACAGATACAGATAAGCTTTTCACTAATACATCAAAAAATTCTACTATTAGTACAAAATCAATTTTTGAAATATTTTCTACAATAGTAGATTTAAAAACAAATACCGAACCTGAAACAATAACGTCTGGAACAAGCACAATCCCCACAACAGAAGACATTTCAAAAGAATCAACAAGTAAACGATCTGACTTTGAATGTCCATCAAGATTTGGTTTATATCCAGATCCCAAGGAATGTAGCAAATTTTATGAATGCTATCAATGGATAAGTAGTCACATGTCCTGTCCTCCTAATCTTCACTTTAACCCAACATTAAAAGTTTGTGATTGGCCATATGAAGCAGGATGTGGTAAGTTCATTAGAAAAAAATATATATTCTTTGATCTCTTTAATAAATTATTCTGAATTTATGTTTAAACATATATAATTATTATTGATGTGTAAAAATAGTAAAAGAAACAAAATTCAAAATAATATTCATTGAAAACAATCTAAAAATAAAAACCTTTATAAAAAACGATTCTAATTAAATGATTTCAGGCATAGTAGTGGATAAAGCGAAAATTCAGGACACCATTTTTTAGAAATTTTAGGACATTTTTTGGAAAAATCTTAATTTATAAATAGTTTAGTTAAAGAAAAAAATAAATAGCATTCTAACTTTGATTTTGTTAACAAAAATTAAAAACTTTAAATTATAAATTAACTGTCATAAATTCTGAATTTATAAATAACTAAAACTTTAAAGATTATCCTGTTATAATTGCTGATATATATATATATATCATATATTATGTAAAGTTTGAAAAACTCGTCAAATTCAATATCTTTTTATCAACAGAAATATTAATGAACAATGTTTCATTCAAACAATAAATATTTTTACTGATAAAAAAACTTCAAATTCCAAAATAAAGAGAAAAAATTGCAGTTTCTTTTCAATTTGAGAAATTTTTTGTCGAGTTGTCGAAACTAATAAGTCACAATGTTAGTTTTAAAGAAACATTTTTAATTTTATCATTAACAGCATCCAACATTATTTGAGCAACTTTTATTCCTTGAAAATCATTAATTTTTACAGCATTTCTTCGTTTTTCTGATGATCTATGATTTTTCTATTGGTCAACTGGAGAGCTGCTACTGCTACATTTTTAAAAGGTTATTTTCTTCTGCAATGAAAGAGTCAAAAATTTCTTTATCTGCATTACTCATGTTCTGTTCAGAATTTTCTCTTCCTTCTCTTTTTCTTTTCGTCCTTTTCTTTATTTTATTGTTCCAAAAAGCATATTGAGAATGAGCATTTTTATGTATTGTATCACGCGGATTTCATAACTAAATTAATAACAAATTCATTCCTACTTATAAAATCCTTACACATTCTTAATGAGCGAATACCAAGGTCTGATATAATTAACAACTTTCTTAAGTTATAATATTGTTATTGACAGAAAACTGATGTTCAGGGATAGCATTTCCATGTGATATTAGATATGATCTAGCTTATTTTGTGAGAAAATATTTAAAATTCCCTGAAACGTCTTTTATTTTAGAAATTTCGTATCAGAAATAGTAAATATTATTTCTCTGCAAGAAATTTTTAATTGCTTGTTTAAGGTATTGTCTTCACAAACATACATTACAGTTTCTTCTTTCACTTTATCACAAAATGCATCATTTTTTATTTTTTGTTGTTATTTTTAGCATATGATTTGCAAGTCGAATAAAAGCCTCTTTAAAATGCTTATCATCCTTTCTTGATGGATGTACTATATATCATGCAAAAATGCATTTGAAAATGGCAATTTCTCCTGTAAGTAACAGCAAGTTATCATGTAACCACTTTGAACGTTATGCAGAAATCTTTTGTTTTCAGGATAAGAAATTAATTTGCTAGCTACTGAAACAATATCTAAATTATTAAAGGATAATCACAGTTTGGCTTCTTAGCAATTTACATTGCGTTGAGGCATTCCTTCTTTTTGCCAACATCAGATTTCAAAAGTTTATACATTACACTTCTAATTCATTTTATTTACCAAAACAACAATATATTAATGGAGTTTTTTACCCAAAAACTAAAAGATAAGGAGAAAATATATTGTAAAAATAAGCAACAAAATGCAAATACATTAAGTTCAAAGTGGCTCTCTTAAAAACTTTGAAATAATTACATATTTTTCACCCTTACCCATGCTTTTTTTTGGGATAATATAGTTTTAAAAAATTCCATCATGATTCTACCTGTTTTTTGAACAAATGGCCAGCAACAGAATCCACTAATAATAAAATCTGAACACTGTGATAATCTTCTCTTCCTGCTGTTGACAAATTAACCCATTCATATAGACAGTAGATAAAACTATTTAAGTCACAACTTAAATTTGATATACCTTTGTTTATGACATTATTGATAATGTGTGAACTCCATGTACCTATATCAATCAAGTTCAAAATTACTAAAGAATTTAAATGAGCATTTAACTTTTTATGAAATGACAAACTCACATTTGGTCCATCCATGGAGCATTGAAGAAATTTTTTAATATTTAACCCATTTTCCGAAATTTAACACCATTTCTAAAATTTTATTAGACTCAGCATGTCTAAGAAAAAGGAATCACAATAATTATTAACTATCTTGTATTCTTTCTCCAACAAATAGGATAAATATACATCCAACTGTTTTTTTTTTTTTTTTTTTTTTACTTGCCTGGTATGTTTCATCGAAATATAAAATGAAGTAAGATCCAGATGAAATTATATCATAAATACGATTTTGAAAGTAATAAGCAAGTCTGAATTTTGTCACATATCGTGCTTTGGCTCCACTAAGTTTAACAAGTTAGGCGATTTCAAAATTGTCAAATGCAATAGAAAAAATATTTCCAAGTTCATTTATTAAAGAAAATGAGTAAAAACATTTAATAGCAGTAAATAAAATTGCTTCGGATTTTAAAATTTTATCTTGTGTATTTAATGCTTGCAGGAAGGTGATACAAGCAGCTATTTTGTCGCTTCTATTTTTGCATTCATGTTAGAAACAAAAACAGTCTGATTTAACTTTTCACTCCCACATTTGCAACACTAAATTGCACATTGCAGAAGCTTTATCGTTTTCACGTGCTTGATATCAGTCTAATAAAATCGCCATCTTTGTTCTTATGATCAAAAGATAGGTAACTAACTAAAATTTCGTAATTCGAGGCATTTCAGTCCTGGGTACTCCCTGGAAATCTCCACACATAATAAAAATGTTTTAAAAAAAATGAACAACACTCTCAAATTTTCGCGATAAACAATTTCCATTTTCTGAACAAAGGAGAAAACATGTCCAGCAGTCAAATGCTTGATTGATGTGTAAGACGCAGACATCTCCAATGACGTCATCAACAACAGTGTTTTTCATTCGACAATGAATTGATTCTCCCATGACATCATTAGAAAAACCGTCCCTTATTCGCATGTAAGTTTTGAAAGAATACTGCTATTTTCTCATATCAAAAATAAGTGTCCATTTGCTTTCAAGTTAAAATAGAAAATAATTTAGGTATTTCAGGATTATGACTTAAAATTAAGGACTTTTCAAGACAAAAAATATTTTTCAGGAAATTCAGGACCACTTCGAAGCCTATGATTTATGAATTCGGTCAGTAACTAAATTGATTTATATTACTTCAAATTAAAATTGGAATTCTTAAAATATTTTTGTAATTAACAATCTTAAAATTTCATTTTCATTAAAATATATAAAAACTCATTTAAAAATATTTTTAAATTATATACTTATAATTTAACTTATTATAAATCCTAGAACTTAAGAAAGGAAATCTCCAATAACTTTTTTAAATTTTAACAAGCTAATTATTTTTTAAATTAAAATATTTATGAAACAGTATTATTTATCAAATTCATTGTTTGAACATCATAAGACACATAATATCTACAATAAACATACACAAAATATTTCATAAAAAGTTTACAAACGCAAATTATTTTCATAGCTATTTCAATTTACTTACTCTTATTTCAGTGAATAAAATTAATATACTAACTTAATATTTTATAAATATAATTTACAATTTTATGCATGCCTTATGGAAAACTATTTTCAGGCATTGATTTTTAAAATTTGGTTTGCAACTAAATTAATTGATAATATTGTAATTAAGAGTTCAAAACATTTTTCACAAACAAACAAATAATTTTAAAATGATATTCTACTTAAAATTTTTCGTTCCAAATTCAATCAGTATATTACAAATAAAACTAATAAAAATATCAATAATTTTTAGAAAATTACAGTATTTTGTATACAAACATTATAAGAATACCTCAGAATACTACTATAAATTAAATACTCAATATATAGTATGTATATATTAAATTTCTATATTATATATTAAATACTTTTAAATACAATAATCTGCTAATTATAAGGGATAAAATATACTTTCTATTTCTTCCAGATGTTTCGGCATGAAGAAAAATATGGATTGCTAAAACTAACTTTACATTTGTAAATCGAATTATGGATAAAGACATGTTTTAATCAAGAAATGAAAATAATGACAATAAAAAATTTTAATTAAAATTGTAAAACGTTGATTTCATCAAAAAGAACTAAAACAACAGCTTTTATTTACACAGTTCACACTTAATGTATAACAAAAATGAATATTATATTTTGAGTGGCATTTTCTTAAAACAATACAAACACTTCATGATACAAAGCAAAAATGTAAATTTAGTTAGATTTTTAATTTCAATAATATATCAATTAAAATAACAATATTTCATTATTCTTGCAAAACAAAGGCATAGTTGTTGTCATGTGCTAGCTAGGCTGGCATTATGGGGTGTGGAGTCCGAATTCCTCAGTACACACATGCCATAGGTACCCCTTTATAGGGTAGGCAACCATTCATAACCCATTCATACAAGGAAAGGACAAAGACAAGATAGATAGAGAGAAAAAGTGCATCCATGCCCGAACCGGGATTCAAACCAGAACCTCCCTATCTGCAGTCAGGCACGCTGACCACTAGACAAGTTGGGCGGCTCTATAAGAGATAGTACTTTATTAAAATAACTACAAAGTTCCCACACAACAACTCAATAAAACGTAAGAAAGTAATTTAGTAAAAAAATTATGGCAGTTACAATCAGAATTATTAAAATATACAAATAAAAATCCATACCATTTTTACTTCAATACACAATTTAATCAGTGTATCTGTTTTAAAGATAAATTACCAGTTTAGAGAAAACTTAGTTGATTTATTAATATTTTAATACATATATGATATTAAAAATTAAGCTTTCAAAATTTCCTCCAGGAGAAAATTTTATAGAATTGACTTTCATAGAGTACCTATTGTTTTATGAAACAATATAATATACACAGCAAATGCAATGATTTTAATAAAATAGTTTCTTTTTAAAATTGTACATTTGTAGCCATATATGTATTGTGTAGAAAATATATAATTTTCAGCATCATTATGCAAAATGCAATCTAGTGTATATTTTATATTTTTTCTATTCAAATTCCATGTCTGAAATTCCAATCAATGGACACTTATATCAAATTATACGACTAGTGTAATTTTTTCTATCATCTGCTTGTAAGAACAAAAATAGCCAAGCAATAAAATGCATACTTCTGAAAATACTGTTTTGAAATATTATATGACATGTTTTTGAAATTTTATATAAATAGATATTTACATAACCCAAAAGAATGAAACTTAACATTTTCTTGCTATGGTCATTCTTTTAAGTCAAAATTTAAAATTATTCAAAATCTGAAGTACTGTCATGATTGCACTGCCAATATTCCAATGAATCTGAAGAATTATTAATATAAAATAATAATTTAATAAAGTGAAATAATTTAACCTTTTCTGGCGCACTACTCTTTAAAATTGAAATATTAATTTAAAAAATGTAGGCTGTCTATTTAGGACTTAAAGAGTACACAATGAAAATTTTGTAAATATTGCACTTACCATCTCAATTTTGTGGGTTTTCCATCACATGGAACACTGCGCTGCTGCAAAGGTCGTGTAAAGTGAGCATTGCAGTGAAGCATGTAAACCAGTAAATGCTTTTGTATATGAATGAAAAAAGAATGCATTACACCTGTGTAGCAGATTTACTCAGGGTGCACCACAAGGTCTGCTACCCTACTACCCCCCCCCAAACAAAAAAAAAAAAGAAAAAATACGATTTTTATGTTCTAGATGAGTTAAATCTTGATTATTTATGTTTTCATGTACAAAATATTTACAAATTGATCTACTTATTTTCATGATATTTTTTAAAATACGTCTCACCCTTTTGGAAGAAGCATAGTCCACAAATTGATCTACTTATTTTCATGATATTTTTTAAAACACGTCTCACCCTTTTGGAAGAAGCATAGTCCAACATTACAGGTTTTGCAAGAAAAACTTGTCTTGTGAGGCTTCTCCTTTGTGCTGCAGTATGCGCATCTTCTCTGGTTACTTTTCACAGGAATATGTTTGACAATACTGTAGCATATGTCACTACTAACTTTTCTTTTGAAACTTTGAGTTTCTTCAGGGCTCGAAGGAAATCGTCTCTTTGGGGCTGATACGTCTGAGCACAGAGGGAATATATTAAATTGAGGTGGAATTCTTTAGTTCATTTTATTTCACCTCCAGTCAGCATTTTATCTAATATATAGCTGTTAACTACAGCTGTATCTAGAAAATGGTAGAATAAAGGATCCCACCATTTTCTACTCTCATAGAGCGGTATCAGCTGATCAAATTTGTCTACAAAGCCCAAATTTGCATTGTAGCTGCAAATTGTTTTGGGAGAATTTATTTTAACTCTTGTGCCGTCTTTCTCTTTCCAATCAATTTGAACTAAATTAACCGCATCAAGCAGAGAAGATAAGATGGTGATGTATCATTTATCTTTCCATTTCAGACAAATTAGTCACTACTAACAGCCCAGTCAAATTGACCTCTCTTTAACTCCTGGTCGGTCGGGGACGAGAATTCTGTTGGGCAAATTTTTTCCGTTTAAATTGGCAGTTCCACATGCATATCGATTTTTAGACTCTAAAAATCGAACCAATTCATATGTGGTAAAATAATTATCGATGTAAATTTTGTGGTTTTTACCATGCAGACATTGTCAATCGCTTGACAACATTCTCGCCTAGATTTTTTTTTGTGATTTTCTTCTTTCCTGAATAAATCTCAAATTAAGACGCAAAATCACTCTCATCATATCTCATCTATACTTTAAATCCACGTTTGGTTGGCTTCATCAGCAGATATTGCTTTATAGAGCTAAGACCCTTGAATTTTATCATCAATTCATCTATCGTTTGGTTTTCACTGGGATGCAGTGCTTGCAAAAAACTCTTTGGCAGATGATCTAGTAAGTGACAAACTTTATAGAGACGATCGAAATTTGCATCACCACTTCGTGGTTGCAGCACGTTATCATTCAAGTGCAAATGGCCGAGAATCCACGAAAATCTTCGTTATGGCATGTGACAAGAAATGGAGGTATCATTTACAGCTTCCTCATTATCCCAGTAATATTTATATCTCAGCATCCTCTTTATACCCATCAGCATATTTATCCCACTCCACTAGTGTGAGTGGAGAAAATGATTTTCCACTTTGCACGGCATAGAGGTTGGTCTGGAAAACAATCATTTTTATCAACTAGCAAGAAAAAAGCTCTAAAAAAATGGAATTTTTTCAGGCAAATCCCACATGTCTTGACTAGGCCCAATTATGGAGGTAAAATTCGGCAAGGTCTACTGCACCGTCTGTTTAGATATCCAAGTAATGTTTTGGGGCTGCATAGAGAGGCCTGGTTGAGATAAATTATCTCCATTATCTTCACTTGTATCCACTACATCATCGTTATGAGACTGAGACTGATCAAGAGGTATAGCAACATATTCCTCGAAATCATTATCACTATCCGCATGCTCCAATTCACTATCAGAAGGCAATTCTAGATGCATTTTTATTGCTTCAGAAAGACTAAGTCCTTTGCGTACCATTTATTTGCAATAAACAAATTTAAAAAATTAAGTAGCAATTATAATTATATTTGCAAAGAAAAATAATAATAAACTATAAATAAATAAATTCAAAAAAATTCTATAAAATAAAATGAATAGCAGCGAAAAAGAAAACCAAGAACACAAGAAATAATGCACCTCTAACTAGAGATGCTTCGAAGTAACTGATATAATCCTAGACCCAACTAGAAGCTTCCCAATTCTAAAGGCCGAAAAGGGCATGGAAATATTTCCCAAACAAGTAATCCTTCCCTGTAAATTCCTTAGCATTAGTTCATTCCTCTCCAATAGAGAAAAAAACAGTAAATAAAAGTACAGCTGTTTCCCTCATCATTGCGTTCAATGCTAATCTTGCACTGAATTGCGAAACAAAAAAGTACCATTGCAGCGCAGTGTTCCAGGGGATAGAACAACTTATTTTATCAGATGAGCCTACGTATACTATCTGCGCAAGAAATTTAAAGTAATATAGAATAAATAGTTCAAGGTACTGGCAACACAATAACACAGAAATTTCTTATCAAAAAATTATATTTGTATGACAAAAAAAATTAGGAAATATTCCTTCAAAATAAAGGGTCTTAAATAATCTTCTACAATTGAAAATTCTTGAGTCTTATGTAGTTCTGCCATCTGTTATCAAAAAGGAAAGATTAAAGAACATATTTTAAGACAAATTTCATCCATTTATCTTTAAATGCAAAGAATCAGTAACAAATTAAAATTTGGTGTTCCAGCACCTGAAACACTGAACCGCAAAGGGTTAACAAGTAAACTAGAATAAAATTTTAAATTATATAATTCAAAGTAACTGTTAATCTAAACTTTAAATATTAGGCTTGAAACAAATACCTTAAATTTGGTATTCAAAAAATATAGCATCATTTTCTAAAAGCTAAAAAATTTTTATATAAAAAATATGTTTTTAGCATTTTCTAAGTGCTAAAAACATATTTTGCAGTGATTCTGATAATTATTTGAACTCTACTAATCTAGAATTCAAATCATTTAAAAAATGTGAATTTGAGTATTGACAATAATAGTTTCTTCCTTCAATTTAAACAAACCAATTTTTTCTTCAACTAATTGAAAAATATTTGTTTGAATAATTTTATCAAAAGTATTCACCTGTGCAAGATTAATAGAAGTTTATTCAAACTATACAGACAAAATTTATGTTGTGTTATAAAAATAAAAATTCAATAAAAATGTGAACAATTATAAAATATATTAATTTTTGGCATGATAAAATTGTGATAATTTTATATTTAAAGGAAACATTATTAAAAAAATTGAGACATGTCTGAAAAATCGTCATCTTCATAAAAAATCTGAAAAATTTTGAAACAATATACATTTTAAAAAGAAAATTTTAATTGAAAAGAAAAACAATAAAAAAATGTTAAAAAATTAATTCGATTGCATTTTATATTTTTCGCCACATCTTTATTAATATTTTTATTTATAGAAAATTCAAGAAATGTGATATTTTTGTAATATATATTGTATACATTCTAACTGTCTAAAAAATTTCAAAATTTTTCCAATATGGACCCCTCTTAAAAACTTTCTTCATAGAGATTCCCCATCACATTTCTCTTAATAATATACAAGATAATTTTAATTCTAATAATGATACATAAAATATTTAAAAATAACAATTTAACAAGAACATATATGAAAGACTAGAAGAGGAATATTAAGCTTGTTTTACTTATTTTATACAATTTTGTTAATTTTTGCCCAAATGATCCTTTTTAACCTGCTGTCAACACTCTGGGGGTTCATTTGGAACTTGTTGAGAATTATTCTTGGTGGTGATAAATGTATAACTTAGGAATAACACAACAATATAACCAAAAAAATTTTCCATTAAGCTTTTACAATGTGACAAGTTGTCAAAAATATAGTTTTCTGCAGCCACATCTTGTATCTTTCCCAATTTCATAAGTAAAGTAAATCCATTTAACTATCCATTTTAAAATGTTTCAACTTGTGGAGCTAAAAAATTCTTCCAGCATATTAAGTACATTTTTTTAACCTCCAACAAGAACTCCAGTTAAGAAACTTTGTGCTAGATCAAATTTAAGATCGAGATTTAGGCCTCAAAATTCAAATGCATTTTGCAATTATAAAAATATGATAGACTTTGTCAGAGCCTTTTAAAAAAAAATTCACATGTATTTTGTTCAAAAACATTAATAAATTTGAACTGCGCTCAGAAGTTTAAAGTAACATGCAAATTCATTTTAAAAACTAGTGGAATACTGAAAGCGTAATGTTGAATTTTGCACACACAAAATTCAATCGCAAAAAGCAAAATTTTTATTTCAATTAAAATTATCTATTTTTATAAATTATTTTTCCTTCACAAATATTACAAATTAAAGAAACATTTTTGTTGAAATTGATATATTTACATATATTCTTCACTTCTTCCAACACCAATCTTTTAAAACATGGTATAAATTACATGAAAAAAAATACTTATTAACTTGAAAATAAAAAATCATTAATTCCAAAATTAATTATTTTGAAATCTTCAATTTTTATTTCTAATTTAAAATGATTTTGTATAGCATAGTTAAGAAACTCTAGCATAAAAATTAGAAGAATAAACTTACAAATAAAAAATAATTATCATATTTCAAACAATACTTAAGTTCACATTTCAGATTCAATAATATTAGCCTAATTAATGGACCTAGCTATAAATGAAGCTAATGTATTAATATTTGTCATGAAATATAATCAAAATACAAATTATTAAAAATAGAGAAAAGATTTCCGAATTTTAAAATTCTGAAGAAGGAATAATTGTCAGTATCACTCTCTCCAAACAAAATAGAAAAATATTTAATCAGTTTAAATTCCTTAGTGAGAATTCTGCAATGAGCATACTTTCATATTTTTAATCACCCAAGTAAAAATAGCTGAAAAAATAAATTAAAATTTCTTTGGAAGTGCAGTGACATTCACATAAAATAATTTAAAAACATATTTAAACAAAAGGTAAGAAATGGCACAAATTTCATTAAATTATGGAAAAGAAGACACAGAATTAATTAAAAGATTACAGAATAAACGGTAAAGCTTGCACTTTGAATTTGATACAATTTTCCCCAGATCACGTCACTAACATGAAAATCTAGATTATATACATCATGAAAAATATATGTAGATTTAGAGTTCAAATACATTTACATAATTTTATGCATATAAGGTACATTCTGATTGATCATATCTGCATTATTTTATTCCAAATACATTCAAAGTTATCAATCATATAGTCCATTTAGGAAAAAATATTGACTTTTGACTAAACTAAGACTTTAAAAACTTGATAATCTAAAGGTCGTCGTTTTTGTTTCAAAAATCAATTTAATTATGATGATTTTTCCACTTTTAAAATTTTTTTAAATTAAAATATTTGCAAAATAAATGTTTGAAAACTGAAGTATGTACATTAAAATATTAGAAGTGTTAACAAGTAAAAAATTAATAAATGTTAAGGATTGTAACAACTTTATTATTTAAAACATGAAATGATCACATAATGAATGCAAAAATAATTTAACATAAACTTAAATCATGGACATACAATAATTTTGAACAAATAATTTTCTCTAAAGTTAAAATATACTGAACCATTATTCAATGTGATACAAAATATTTATCTTTATCTTTTTATTGGCATATCATCTAAGTGAAAACTTCCATGTCTACCAACACCTTGCACAAATTTTTTTGCTCCTGCAGATAAAAATAAAAATTAGAAAATCAATAATAAGAGTAGAAATCAAAATTTTGCATTGATTACCTATACAGAATACAAAATGGAATATTTTTTTTAAATTATAAATAAAAGAAACAATAAAAGAATTCAAGAAAGGCACTGTTTCTCATATTCCAATACGAATTATGTACACGTTCTTTTTTTATATAAATGCACTAGTTTTACATTTTAATATACTGCAAGAATTTTGATGTTATTAAAAAAGGTTTACATATGAATTATGAAATATGTAAACCTTTTCTAATAACATCAAAAAAGGTTATTAAAAAAAGTAAATTAAAAAAAAATGCATTCGCATAATTTAATTTTCATAAAAAAAAACTCAAAGGTATATTTTTATGTTTTTCTTTATTCTATGTCCCCCAAATATCAGTTATGAATATAGAGTTTCACATTAAAACAGATTAATATTAATGAAGGAACTTTTACAGATTCTTGATTTGGATGATGATTTCAGATCATTAAAATCATAAGCCATTTACAAACTATCAGCTTATTAAAATTTATACAATTAAATCAATGACGAATTTGCTGTCTGCCTTCAAATCACATTCTTTGAGTAACAGCAAACAAGGTAAAGTTCACCTCTGAATGTCTGAGGGTTGTCGGCAATGAGAAAAAATATATTCAGGATTTTTACCAATAACAAAGAAGTACTTTTTAATTAAAATTTTTTCCATTTGTAAAAATTATCAAAATCATGAAAATTATCTATTGTTTTAAATAACTAGTTTTCAAATTTTTAAATCTTTAGCGATATTGCTTCCAAAATTGAACACGTTGAAAATAGAACAGAAGTAAAAGCAAAATGGAAAAGACAAAACAAAACATCCACATTATGGTTAGTTTAAATCAACAAGGGTGATTTAAATTTGTAATCTTAGATATTTTTTATTATTTAAGAAAATAGCAATAATTATATAATTATTCAATTCAACATAAAAAAAACTTAAGTTAGTATTCAAATCATATATAATTTTTGAAATATTATAAATAAAACAAGCAAGAAACTTAAAATAAAATGATAATTTTAATTCAACATAAATAAATAAGTAATTACATTTAGAGAAAAGAATCTTTTACTATTCTTGTTATCAACATCAGGTGAGTAATGTCACCATATATGGGTGAAAAATTAAAAATATTTATAGTTGGGGACACAGAGAGATATTAAAGTTTATAATTATTATTTAAATTTACTATAAAAAAACATTAAACAGCTTAATATAAAATGGCAGCAACTGTATAGTTTGCACATAAACTTTGTACTTTTGTTACACAATATCCTATTGAGTATAACCTATCATGAAATAATCAAGAAACAACAATGAAACCTATTTTAAATGTTCCATACAACTTATATTTGAACACAGACACATTGGATTAAAATGATAAACATTATTCTTTATGTCACACTGACAGCTTGAAATACTTTTACAACAGTTAAAGTATCTTAAAATTTCTTGAAATAAATTTTAGTAGAGTTAAAGCATCTTAAAATTTCAAAATTTAACTTTGAAGAAATGTTAAAAGTATAATTTTAACAAATCTTAGAAAACCAATTTATTAAAAGAATGTTTTAAATCTGTTTCCAAATACCAAATGTCAAAATGCAGGCGATTGATTTTTATTTTGTTATAAATGCTCATTCTTTAGTAATATTTAAAATGTATGACTTCAATGAATAATAATTAAAAATAGTTATTTAATGTATTGAAATAGTAAATTTTTATTAAATAATGGAAAAGTTAATTCAACTTTTGAAGTATTTTTATTCAAGCATTAATTACACACATTTTCCTGATTAAATTACAATTATGTTTAGAAAATATATAATAGTTTAGCAATTTTTTATAAGAAAGTTCAATGGTTCCAATTTAAAGACAACTTAAAAAAGCACAAAATTATTTTTAACCATTATGAGTAACAAATTCAATTCTCCTGAATCTGAAACATCAACAGAATAACATTTAACAATTTAATATTGAAAAGCTTTATCAACATAGTGATTTTTGCATGTATTTAGATTAAACTTATTACTTTCTAATTATTAGAGCATCAACTGGATTAGAATGATCTAATATATTTAAATGTTACAATTATTTAAATAATATGAATGTTTAATAAATGAAGCCCTCCATGGAAAAAAGAAATTTGTATAAAATGTTTTGACTTTTATCATTAGATCTAACATTTTTTTATTATTTTAACAAGGTAGTAGTTTGTAACAGATGTGAATGTATTATTTGTAGGTATTTTCTGTTAGAATTGTTCTCTATTTTGATTTAATTATAAAAATACAATTTTGTGCATTAATTATTATCAAAAAAGGAAGAAAAAAGTTGACTTAGCAAGCAGAGATTAAATCTAAATCGCAACTTTCGTTATTTGAGCAGAATCCTCAACAAGCCAAATAAATTTGTTCACTATTTAAAACACATCACTTAACATTTAAAAAATAAATACATTAAACATAAATGTTCTCTATTTTGATTATAAATAAATATTGCACTACAATAACCACTCATTAGATTAATCAGTTTGACAGGAAAATGCAGTAGGCAAGAAACAAATATGTATCATGAAACAATTAAAAAATAACATTGACTACACTCTTTATGTTTCAATAAAATGAATGCAATTCACAGTGCAAGTGGTTGTATGCCAACAAAAAACTAATTCTTAAAAACATAATTAAAGGACAATAAAATGCTCAACTGAAGATATTGAAATTACATTGATAAATGTAAAATATTTCTGTAAAGTCCAACATCAATTCTTCAATATTTATGTCAACTTTTACAATATGCATGACTAATATTTTAACAAAATCTTAAAAATTCAGATTTTAAAAAATAGCAATAAAACATTTATAAAATAATTGATTTACTTGGACCATAATCTTTCTTTACTTCAGAAATAAAAGGTAATGAGCCTTTATTTTGATAAAAGATTACTTTCTTTAGGGAACCAAAACTTCCTATTCAGCTGATAATGAATTTCAGATTTTAAATAAATAATTTTTATTGAAAATAAATAAAAAATTTTAATTTAAGTAATTTTTATTGGAAACTTCTCCATAAGTAAGTAATTTTTAAAATTTTAAATAGTAATTTTTATTGTAAATAATTTTATTTAAAATTTCTACAAAAAATTACCTTCGATACTTTCTTCTTGTAGAACTTTAAGACTATTTTTATATTCGAAATCTAAAGCCTCTTCCAAAGATTGCGCATTATAAGTGGCATTATATGCTGACCATCTATCTGCTCTCAAGCACTCCTGGGGAAATTTACAGAGACTAGTAGCTAAATTGATAGCATTTCCTATAGCTGGAAGAAAACATTAAATTTTCATTAAATAATTTATCTGTATCAAAAATTTTGTAAAATGGATCATTTAATAAGTTTGAGTCAAGATGTTGTGATTGGATAAATGGTAAAATACTCCATTAAAGTTTGTAATAAATTTTTAAAAAAAATTAATTGATTTGTTAATCTCTCAATGGTTATTTTTTGGACAATTAGACCAGGATCTACAACTCAAAACATTCAGGATCATTGCAAATATGCAAGCTCCAAGCTGGAATCAAACCCAAGAATTATTGAAATAAAAGCAAGTTATTCTAATTGATATTTCAATTTTTAATCAAAAGAAAATTTTGAAATTAGTATTTTAATATTTTTTTTAAAATAGCATTAAAAAGAATGTAATTAAAAACTAACAACACATTAAAAAAAGCAGGATTTTTATTCCTTGAAATTAAGATTTTCTTTCTTTGTAAAGTAAAAATAGGTAAATTTAAACATGCAATAACAGAATTTGTTAAGTATATTCAAAAACAAAGTGTTTTCATTTGCAAAGTAAAAATTCACAAATCATTCTTTAAAAATTTAGAAAAGGGAACATACATAGAGAAAAATTTTTTTTCAGAAACGGAATTTTGTATTTTCACTTAAAAATTAAAATAAAACTTTATCTAAATATATTTTAATACAATGATTTTAAATTTATAATAAAAGTATAAATCATACATTTATTAAATTGGTAAATCTACATAATTACATTAAATGAGGTGCATTCAACTATCATAAGAACTTATTTCACAATAACTATAATCAAAATAAATTTCATACAAATTAATTAATTTTTCAAATAATGGCAAAAAATATTTACCGAAATTGTTAACAACTAAATTTTAAAAAGCAACAAGATTTTATTTTTTATGCACAAAACATATTAGATATTCATGAGAAATGGCACAGAACTTTTTATATTAAATTACTTATATAGCTTTCTCGAAAGACAAAATAAAAAAAATGTATTCCTTTCTCATCAAGCAACAGAAAGAAATATGCATCACTGAATCAAAAGCCTGAATGATTGATTAACATAGAATGACAAAAAAACTTATATCACAATTTTACATTGAAAGGTATTAAGTCCAAAGATACACACAAAAAAATTAGCTTTCTACTACTTGCAACAAATCACCTTATGAACAATGCATGCATATAAAGTCATCATTTAGAATTTCTAGAATGAAGAAAGGTTTTTAGAAAAATTGTACATTCATCAAACAAATTATGTTTTTAATATTTATCTCAAAATTACTAATAAAAATGATTAATGATTTGTTATTACTATTAAAATGAAAAATGATTTGTTATTACTGTGTTTTTCGAATAAGAAATGGTTTCAAATATTTTTATTTTAAAAAAACACTTTATTAAAAAAACCTGTGAAATATTGTTTTATACTCACTAAGATCTATATACATACTTAAAGCTTATATATTGCTTTTAGCAAAGTTTTACAAAATAAAAACAATTTTACAAATTTCCTTTACAAAAAGTCTTCACAAATTTCTAAAAAAATTTACAATATACAAAAATATTCTAACATTCATTCATAATGTTAACACTAAAGAATATACAATAATTTTCTTGTGTTATTATACTTTTACCTCATTTCTATAAAAAGAGTTTGATCCAAAAAATTTTTGTTTGCACACAAATATGCATTTTTGATGTATAAAAATACAAAAAAGCATTTTTGTTTGAAATAATAAATAGTTGAAAAATATTAATTCAAAATTTAATATTTCCTTTAGTAAAAATGAACAACTAGCTTTCAAATTAAATATTCGATTTGAACTAATTCCCTTCTTTAGTTACCATCAAATCAAAGAAGAAAACTAAAACGATTTTACAGAGAAAATGATGAAACTATAATCATAATAACTATAATATTGGCAAATATTATCGAGTAATATTTAACAATATAACATAGTTCAGAGGAAATTTAATAAAATATTATTTACTTTTCTGAATATAATTAAAAAATGAAATTTAATGTACATAATAATCATAAAATGAAAAGTATATAGCAGAAACAGAACAGGATTCAAAAAAATGTTTTTCCCTTGTTTTATACACCAACAGAACAAAGCACTTGCCAAAAAAATAACACATTTAATACTTCCAAACTAGAATCAACTATGCAGTAATAACACTTAAGCAAAAATGGGAATTATATTTTATAAATGATTTCTTTTGAACAATAATGTAAAATTAAGTAAAGCATACAACAAAAAGATAAACACTATCAGCAAACAGGAAAAGTATTTTATATAATTTCTATAACAATTCTAAATTCATCCTGCAATTCTTTTGCACATTCTTTTCAAAGTTCCCTTTGAAAAGGTTCATTCTTTTCAAAAACTTCAAAGTTCATTCTTTTCAAAAAGAGATTCACTTTAACAAGTAAATTGCTATTATGTTATATAACATTAAATAAATACATATATATTAACACACCTAACTTTTAAATTATTGATTACATTAGTTTTCCTTTGGGGAAAATATTTATCAGTGTTTTCTTTGAAAATTATTTTAAATATTTCTGTCACTAATACCAAGCAATAACAATCCCACAGAATAATTTAAGTGTGTGTTCAAACAAAAATACTGTTACAAGAATTTATTGTTAAAGCTATCTTGATGTAAAAATAAAAATATATTAAAATGATTTCTACATTTGCTAAATATTAGTGGTAATTAGTGAAGCTAAAGGGAGAATTGATTTGCTTATAAGATCTGAAAAAAATACATCTCCTACTCTAAAACAAGATGAATTATCTTTTGGGAAGATTTCAAAAATAAACTTTTAAATTTATTCATTTTTAGGTATTAATGATTATTCTAAAAAAGAAAATTTTAATTTTAATTGAGTTCCAAGATTTAAATAAATAAAAACATAAAAAATCAGAATTCACTAAGATATATAAATTAACTATGTAATAAAAAAGATAAAATGCCTTTAAAACATTACAATCAGTTGATTCTCTTATTCTACAAAAATATTTTTCAAAGAAAAGCTAAACTGGTAATAATTCAGAGTTTATGGTAGATTCTAAGCAACTTCAAACAGTTATGCTTCAGATCGGAGTTGAACCTATGTACAGGTGAATTGAGATTACAATACTTATAATTCAACTAACAAAACAAAAGCTTTTATTAGTTTAACTTAAAAACGTTTATTATTTACACTAATGATCTTTTAATTCAGAAAATTAATTTCCAAATGAAAACCAAATTTACAGTAACAAATTCAGGATGAAACAAATTACTTTTGATATCATGTAAGAAAAATTATTATTCAAGTGTGAATTGTTTTGTTTCAAATATTTGCAGATTTTGCATAAGATGTTGCTTAATAAAAAATGGGAAAAAACAAGATAACAGCTGTTAAATAGAAAAGTAAGACATCTGTGAAAATAAGGACTACTGAAAGTATTGCAATTTTTAAGTTATGAGTGGAGCAAAACATAAATAATATTGTAATTTGGATAGCAAAATTTTCAAAAATAAATATCAAGCAATAACTTTTTAATGAAAATTAAATTCTAAGCATAAATTCTACATATTAAATATTTCTTAGTAAAAAAACATTTTTCAAATAGATCATTAACAGTTATCAGAGAAGACAAAAAAATACTTAAAAATAATAGTAAACTCTAAGCAACTTGAAACCAAACTCATTTTCCATTAGAAATATGCTGTTTTCTCTTTTCTTTCTGTGCCCCCTTTTTTTTCTCTTCTAGACTTTAAAGTAAAATAAGCCAAAGACATACCATGATTTTTAAATATTTTAAATGATCATATACAAGGGCTACTCTGAAATTTTTGAGATATGCGCAGACGAGAATTTACAAAATAAAAAATAACGGTTTAATTGTAAAGTACAAAGTATTTTAACAGAGAAGATGATTTTTTTACTGACTTACTTCAACTTGTTTAGCGGGGAATAAATTTTAAGCAGAAGAGAAAATGGAGTTGATGTGAGAACATTTTCGCGAAATCATTTTCTACGATTTCAAAGCAGGATTAATTCAAGAATACGTTCAACGGTTGCAATTAGCATTTGGTGATGAATCTCCAGCTCGTGCTACTGTATTCAGATGGTTTAGAGAATTTAGAAGAGGTCGCAATTTTCTTCAAGATGAAGAACACACAGGAAGGCCGCCGTCGGTAGCAATCCCGGATAATGTGTCTGCCATATGAAAAATATTAATGGATGATAATCGTTGTACCTATCAAATGATACAGAAGGAACTTAACATTGGATCCACAGCCATATACAAAATCATTCATGAAGAATTACATATGAAAAAAGTAGTTTGCCATTGGGTTCCCCAAAATCAAACTGAAGCATCAAAAAGAGGAGCGTGTCAGAATCCGTAAAGAAACCCTTAATATGCTGAATGATGGAGGGCCACCACATCATTTCTAAAATTGTAACAGGTGATGAAAGGTACATACTGTTTTTTGACGTTCCAACACGTCAAGAAAGCAAAGTATGGGTCTTTGAAGATGATCCCACGCCGACAATGGTGAAAAAACAACGCGCACTGAAAAAAGTGATGTATGCCATTTTCTTCAGAAGTACGGGATTGGTCAAAGCCATCAAGTTGGAAGGACAGAAGACAGTAACAGCAAACTGGTATACCACACAATGTCTTTCAGAAATTCTACAAGAACTGAATGTTAGGGGACTATTGCTTCACCAGTACAATGCATCTTCACATACAGCCGGATTAACAGTTGAGTTTCTTAAACAAAAACAAATTAAAGTGATCGAACATCCGCCGTATTCACCTGATCTAGCTATGAGCGACTTTTGGTTATTCTATAATCTAAATAAGAGCTTATGTGGACGTCGTTTTCATTCAGAAAAAGAGATTGATGTGGCAATAAATAGCATTTTTTCATCTATTCGAAGAAATGAATGGCTTGAAGCATTTAATCTGTGGAAAATTCGTCTACAAAAGTGCATTGATGCTGGAGGAGACTACTTTGAACACACCTAAAATTTTGTAAGTATAACTTTAAAAACCTAGTTGTATCTCAAAAATTTCAGAGTGACCCTCGTATATATATATATATATATATATATATATATATATATATATATATATATATATATATAAAGAAAAATTAAATTCAATTGTTTACCAGTGCCACATGCAGTTATTCTATTGGCAATACCCATTTCATAAGCTTCTCTAGCATTAATTGAACGGCCAGTAAGAATCAATTCTAAAGCTCTAGACAAACCAATCATTTGAGGCAGTCTAACTGTAGTACCATTAACTGTTGGTATACCTAAAATTAGAAGTATTTTTTTACTTTGTAATAATATATACTTAATTACCTTAATTTCTAATATCTCGATTTTCAAATAGGAGCACGAAAATAAATAAAGTGTTATTACTTATAATGCTAAAAAAATTTTACATGGATGTTATACAGGTGTCTTAATCAAAATTATATGTGTTATAACTTGATGAATACTTCAGATATTAAAATGATTTAAATTTCATTTAACACACAAGATTATATAATTAATTTTTAATTAAATATTCATTACATTATTAAAATATAATACTGATAGCTTCCAAAACAAATTTAATCAAACATTTTAAAAATCTTTTTTTTCAAATAGCAAACAAAATACATGAATGATTATTGTAAACTTAACTCTTGGGATAAACGATTATTATAAAATATTTAACTGTTTATTACATGTAGCCTTATAGGAAGACTTCAAAATAGTAGGGCATAATCAAATGTCATAAAAGAGGAAATTCAGGAAAATCCCAAGCACTTAACCTCACAGATGTACATTTAAAAAACAGAAGTGAAATATCAGTTTCCTATTAATCAACAGTTACTGGTATAAAAGCCAAGAAATATCACAGTCTAAACTTTCTAGAGTTTTATTTGGCTTATATTAGTCAAATAAAACTCTAGAAATTGAGTCTTGCGAAGTTGTAAAAAAAGTATTTGATTACACTCTAGAAGCTCCTTCACAATGAGTAGAATTACCTGCTTATGATGTGTGAATTTCTTCAATTATGAACTTGAGAAATCTAAAATCTCAGAAACGTTTTTCTGTAAGGCAACACAAATGCTGATATAAACAATCAATTTTTTTAAAAATATTACTGATAAATTAAGGAAAAAATATTCTTAACAATTTTCTTGATATAATACTATAACTAAACTAAAAATAAAACACAATATGCATAGAACTAAATTGTTTTACATTAATATAATTTATACTCATGTACTTGGAAATGAATGGATAGAACATAGAACTTTGCTTATTTGTTAGTGTGATCAAATCTTTCTTATCCGATTAAAATATCACAAAGCAGATTTTAAAATATATATTCTTAAACAGATTTGTTACTCAAATTTTGTTTTTTCAAATTTTATATATTAAGATGTTTAATTTGTGAATGCAATTACAGTTAAAACATATATCTGCTCATTTATAAACAAGAAAATGAACCTTTAATAACATTTTGTGCTTTGAAGTTCATTGTGGGTAGCTTACTATGCTTAGTGACATTTTCTCACACAGAATTTTAACATTATATTAGAGAAGTACAATATAATTATTTTCTTCAGAAATGCTAATTTTTAAAAGATACCCATTGTGTATGGCAAATTTTATATAGAAAACTATAAAATTCAAACTAACCAAACCTCCTATTAAATAGTCCCATCATAGATGTTTCTTCTACTACTCTTAAATCGCACCATAAAGCTAATTCAAATCCTCCAGCAACAGCATAACCATTAATAGCAGCAACAACTGGCTTCTTGAGCAATTTTCGGGTAGGTCCCTAAGAAAACTGGCATAAATAAATACATTCTAAGTATTATTTACTGTAAAACACAAGATAAATAATTTTTAAATATTTGAACAGTGAAAATAAAAAATAGAATTTTTTAAAGATACTAAAATAATACAGCATGCACACTACAATTACATACTGATCAGTAACTGTTTTAAAATTGATAAACTTGAATCGTGAATAACAAAATTTATACCAATCACATCATAGAAAAAATTGTATTTACCTTTCCAAAAATAGTATCAATAGACACGCACTTGGGCTAACAAGTATATCACCATCATAAAAATAAACAACTTGTGCACTATCAAGTTTCCTTATGTGGACTGCAATATTTTTAAAATATGGTAAAAATCTAATATTTACAAACATTTACAATTACACAACTTCTTATCTTTCAAGTCATCAATATAACAATAACATCATTTCACATCACCATATTTTTACATCATTTGTCACTTCTAAATTCCAAATATCTTCTCAGGATTCAAAATTTCACATTAGTTTAGCAGAAATATTTTTTAAATAAAATAATAAATACAAATTAAAACAAACTAAAGAATAACAACTAAATAATAGTTAAAATAGTTCAGTGTTGCAATAAAACTGTTTTCAGAATTTAACATCCACATATATTAACATTATTCAGGTTTCCTCAGCTTTAAATAATGTTGACTTTCCAAATGATATATTTGAATTTCATGTTATCAACAAAACAACATTTGAACAGAATATAGCAAGGATTGACTTTAGTGCATGTTATTTGAAAAATTGATCTCGTAGGTTGCACGCCTAATCACAAAATTTGCATGAATTTAAATTTTTATTTTAAAGGAAAGATAACATAAACCAAACAATGCATGAGAAAAATTTTTATTATTCCATAATTTTTACTTACATTCAAATTTAAAAAAACAAGAACAGTAATTTTTGAATATAATAACACATTTGCCAGAAAAAATTTAAGAATTAATTTTCTGGACAAGATGTTACAAAAACAATTAATTAAAAAGACCAAATTTTATGATACTAATGTTTTTAAAATATTTATTTTAATAGAAAATTCACATCAGTGTTTAAGCATTGCATGCTCATTTGAGATGTTTTACTAGCAAGTTCAAAATTTTTTTTATTTTAAATGTGAATGCAGAATATTCAAGCATTAGGAGCAAATAAGAATAATTATGTAAAAGATTTTAAAAAAAATTCATTTAGTATTGAACCAGTCATTAAATTATTCATACTTTTAACATTATTATTGTTTTTATCTTCATAATTTTTTCTTCCTTATAACAGGATTAATTTGAACTTAACAAAAAACAAACATAATAGCTAGTGTTTTATAAAAATATAGTATGCATTATTAAGCTTTTTGTTTCAGTGGTACAAATACTGTACCATGAAAGTGAGTGTATCAGAAGACAACTATAGTACAGTAGTTGTACCATGGTTTCCCACCCCTCTCAAGTGCTCAACTTCTTCGCCTCAAACTTCTTCAGGCAATTGAAGGAGATTTAATTGCTGCTCTTTTGTGTCATAAAAACTGGATAATGGTCATAGCAGAGAATTTTGGCCAGAACGGGTTTCAATGGCTCTTTTTAAAAGAAAACCATATTCATTCTCACTTTATCATATTTTTTTCATTATAACCATTATTGGAGGAATTCAAAGAATAAAATTTTGCAAACAGTAATAAGTGATTCTGAATGCTATTTTTAAATCTAAGTTCAAGGATAGTAGTTTTCTTTATGACAATAACGATGCAAATCTTTCCATATCATTCAATTTTGATTGATGCAATGCTGAAACAAATAACAAGTCAATAATTTATTAATTTAAAGGAGGTTCAAGTATATTTCTGAACAAATAAATGATTTATTTGATGAACTTGAATATTTTAATTTTTTTTTCTAGAAGATATTTTAAATTTTATTGCAGATGAAACAAATATACTTCACATATATAGGATATAAAAGTATAGTTTTATAGCAAACATTTTTATGCATGTACAGAATATTTTTATTTTTTTAGTTATTATAAAAATTAATTTAACTATAGTTTCATTAAAAGTATTTATCCATTGATTGTGTCCTTGAATAACGCAATTTCATACTTATCAGAGTTTGAGATTCTCAGTGATGTAAAAGCTGAAGAATTTTGCAATTTTTAACTGATTCAATTGGTAAGCTGTTACCAGTGTTGGTCAACTCTTTCTGAAATTCATAATACCCTGGAAAAGGAAAATAAGTGTCCTTACATTTTTAACAATTATAATCCCTAATTAACATGACTATATTTGATCCAATCCTGAACAAAATTGGTGGTTTTGAGACTGATATTTAATCAATTTATGGATTGAAATCTTAACAGAATATTAAATGATTCTTAAAATGATTTACGCATGAAAAAATATATGTTAGAAGACTACCAATTCAAAGATTTAGTAGTAAATCTGCTGTCCTTTGTTTACATTTATAATATTATCATAAAATATAAGTTAATAGATAATTATATTTGCCAAAATAAAGAAGTTTTTGATTTCATGAACTTTGTTCCAATTTATACATTAGTCATTTAATAAAAAAATATTGAATTTCATGTTTAACTCTGATAGAGTAATTTATAATCATTAAGGTATGTTTGTTTCCACTCTTCTTTTTCTTATCCTATGCTCGACTTTTGTTTTTCAACCATTAGCTATGTCGAGCAGCTTAATACATTCTAGAATAAAACGAAAAGTCATCTTCTGCAGAATATTTAACTGCGAAGTTATTAAGTCCAGGGCAAGAGTACAGGTGGTCACCAGTCATGTCTTCAAGTCCATACAAGGGGCAAGTTGGAGATTCAGTTAAACTGAAATGATGGAGGTGTGCCTGAAGATAGTCATGAATTGTCCTAAGATGGAAATTTGCAACACCCATAGCCCTATGGAGGTTTAACAGGACAGGCTTAGTCAGTAAAGATGCCCAAAATCTTTCCTCTCGTGGTATTGTTATACATATTTTCAAGAAAGGAAGCTATATTTGTCTTGACAAGCTTTTTAATAGTATGGTACTCAAAAGCTGGACAAGGTAGTTGTAACTTCAAGACAGCCTTGGTCAATTTGTCAGTCAAGTCATTACCAGTGATACCACAATGACCGGGTATTTACTGCAGCTTAATCTGATGTCCCTTTTCTAGAAGAGAACTAATAGCCCTCTGAAAGAGGAAAACAGATTTGATATTGCTAGGTACAACTGATGATAGAGATTTGATGGCGGCCTGAGTGTTTTTATTTTTCCTAAAACATTTTCATTAAAAAACCGATCTCATTATAATATGAGAGTTTAATGTCTTCTCCAACAGAACTAATTGTGATCTAGTATTTGGAGCTTGCTCTGAGAACTGGAATATATACCTGATTTCACCTACTACTGATCAATGAGGACAAAATGATGCATCTATTTTTTTCTTACATACATGTATGTTAGAACAGAAGCTGGACAACTTTCTGGGTTTCTTCTTTGTGCCATTTAAATAAAGTATCTATTGTTTATAGATATATTCCAGAATGATTTTGTACTTTTTTGGCCTCACAAAAGAACATGTAAGTACAAATGAATAGAGATAAAACTTAAAGTATTTCCAATCATAAAGTGAGCTGCAATGCATACTTAAAGTTACTTTATAGTTATCAGTTTATTTACTATGCAGTTTTAATTTCTGCACAAAATTAAAATAAACATGATTTTGATTTCTTTTAAATAATTTAATAAGCCTTTTTTTATACAAAGTTTAAAGCACTAAACATACGAATTCATATTTAGTATTACACTGTTGATTTCTTCTTTCTATATAAGAATTTTATAGAAATATTTTCTGAGATTAATATGAGTACATTTTGCAGGGGATGTACTTATTAAATAAACAATTTTAAAAGTTTCAGTCATTGAAAAAATGAACAGAATTTTACAATTTATTATAAGACAAAAACAATTTGATAAACAATTAACCTAAATACTAATCAAAATAGTTCAACTACAGATTGATCATGCATCATTCATTGAATAAAAAGTTAAATACCTAGTCACAGAAATGCAACAAAGGAAATTACATTTTTAGGATTCTTTTCCCAAAAGAAAAAAGATACGTGAGCATACATTATAATCTATGATGAATAAAGAAATTACTTACACTATAAAATATTTGTAACAAAAAGAAACAAAAATCATTAAAAAAATGTTAACATACAGATTATAATCTTTTTTCAAATACAGCTTCAGCAATTTACATGAATTTATAAAAAAAAAATTATTTGTTCAAAATATCTTTAGTTACATTTTTTAGTAACAGGCATGATGTTTTTAGGAATGTTTTTGAATTTATTTATTGCTTACTGTTTCTTACAGTCAATTACATTTCATTACTTTAAAAAAAATCATTTATTTTAAATATGTATTCTGATGGCAAAGAATCAAATCAATAAAATTTATCACGTAATTATTTTAAAGAATAATTTCAGAAAATTCTCAGTAATAAATTAATATATACCATATCATAGTTTACAAAGCAGACTAAATTTGTTTCACATACACAAGTACATATTTTAAAATTTTTGTAATATTTCTCAATCTTGATTATATTTAACAACAAATGGAAAGCAGTAGATTGCTTATTGATAAATATAATATTTATGGTCAATTCAGTTAGATTTTTGTCAAAATTATGGAAGACCCACGATTAAAACATAAAAATTCTTCATGGTGAAATCTTCAGCACTTAAGTTGGGTAAAACTGACCCTCTCCTTTCTGTCAGAGTGGTAGGAAATGTCTTCCTCACACTGCCGTAAAAGCAGTTTATATATATATATATATATATATATATATATATATATATATATATATATATATATATATATATAAATGGTGAGGCCAGACTTAAAAGGTTAATGTTAGTATAATTTATAGTATAATGAGATAAAAGATTCACAAAAATTCTGACACAAGGTTCTTTTTTTAATCTTTTTCATATCTGTGCAGCATACAATATTTAAATTATTATTTCTTTCACCCTTCATTATATCAGCAACATAATTAAGAATAAAATTTAATATATGATATGTATATGAAGGATTTAATTTGCCGTTATTGTTTTCAAAGGCAATCAAACTTATTGAAAAATATTAAGTTCTTTATTATTTATTTATTTTTCATTTTATTTGATTCTTTTCTATAAGACTCTTTTTTTAAAGAGAAGAGGGATTAAAACTGTAACATAACTCTCATACTAGAAATAAATAAAAAACACAGATTTTATTTTAAAAAAAGTGATAGATGTGCATTCATAAAAATATGTATTTTCATGAGCAAACAATAAATACTGTGTGCACAGAATATATATGTATTTAGATTAATAAATTTTTGTGCACATTTAAAATAATAATTGAAATTCAAATTATTAAAAATTAGGGAATAAAAAGTTAAATGTCATGCACATAAATATATATACAATTAATGTTGAAAACAACATTCCAGAATCATGATATAAGTAACTTGGTGCAAGAGGATTGAAATATAAACATTATTTCATTAAAATTGGTATCTGTTTCTACTTAAGAGCAAATAAAAAGCGAACTAGAACAAAAACTACATGCTTTATACATAATACTTAATAGCCACAAAAATGCTAATCAAGCTTCATTTATTTTCAAATTTAAGGTTGTTAAAAATTACATTCCTCATTTTGCTATAAAACTTAATTTTGAAATTAAAAATTTGAAAAGCAAAATAATTACAACAATTCAATGAAATATTTACTATCAACAAATAATACTTTTCACAATTTTGGAACTTTTAAAATAAGCAATAATTTACCATTGGTCCTTCTTTACTAGTCAATCCATAAGAGCTACCTTCTGAAACTTCCTTCAAATCATACCCAGAACAAAAATTCCCACCTTTAAAAGAAAACAGAACAAATGCTAAAAACTGCTTTGAAGAAATATAAAAATATACCAAATAATAAAGTTAAAAAGGAAATAAATCATTTAAACTAAAATAATTACATAAAAGTTAGAATATATGAATATTTTTTGACTAATTCTTATATATAATGTATTAAAATAATTTTCACAAATAAGTTTTTATCATGAATATAATGAAAATAATAAAGCTTTTTCAAATATAATTTTGTAAGGATCATTTGATCTATTAGAATCTACTCTCAGGATGCCAAAAATTTCTAATAGCATAATAATATACTCTAAACAATAATAAAATATTTAAAGAAAACATAAATAAATATTAGTTACCATTTATAATAAAATTATTATATTTTTCCTATAAGTAGATTTATAGACAATAATTTTTTTTTTTTTTTTTTACAATGTAAAACATTAAACTGTTCTTTTTAATCAGATTCTAAAATTAAATGACTTGCTGAAATCAAAAATTAAATTAGAGTAACATCTCAAAAGGACTTCTTGAATTTTTCCACAATCAAATAATTATTACATAAGCATATATTTCAATGAATTGATTTAATAATGAAAATTGCATTAACTTTACAATAAAAAAGTTTATGAAATATAAGCAAGCAAAAAGTTACATGTGTATATGTTAGCATCAAATACATTATTAGAACTTCTGAGTTTAATTTTTTCTTAATTTTGTAATGATAAATGTAAACAAAATTTTGTAATTTATCCTTTAAACACACACTGTTATTAAATGAAATTAAAACTAGCAAAATGAGAAATACAAGTATGGTTCTAATTTTGAATAATACTAATCATTGCTTATAAATCTCACAAAGATTTATTTTCTATTAATATATATATGTTATGATAATTATTAAGCTATCAAAAGGGTGAATAATCTATTTTTATGTATTGCATATAATATATATGATAGCAATTTTTATACACATGTACACATACAACTCTTGAAATTAAAGATAAAATATTATATCTTTCATTTCCATATAGTTGCATTATAGTTATATTAAAAATATATAACAAAATAAAGCTATAAAAATTTCTATAGTAGCTATTAATATATAAAAACAAGTCCTTAATTTTATAGCAAAACGAGTAAAAAGTTACATTGAGTACTATATTACGAAAGTATTCTTCTCAACTTTATAAAATTTTATATTAAAAAATGCATTCAAAATTTCTCATAGCAATGTAATGACTTTTTTATAAAAATTACAAACTAATTCCAATTTAAACATCACTAAAAATATTTGTAATAACATTAACAGCAACAATTAAAAATTCAAATGTGGATTCAATAACATTTTTTTTAATTTTGCAAAATAATAAATTTGTTAATTTTATTATAGAGTAACCTTAGCTGAAAACAAATTATAGTGTAAAGTAGCCATTGCTTTTTTATAGAAAATAAAAAAACTTTATTTTCCTTATAAGTAATTCAGTTTTTAAATTTATAAATAAATATTTGATAGTACCCATACAACCACACACATCTATTAGATTTCTTTTAAAGATCCATAGAGTCCAAAAGACGTCCTGGATACCTTTTGGATGTCATAAAGTCGTCCATGGTTAGATGTGAACTGGATGGTCTTCTATCGACTATATATGAACGTCGGATTGGCATCCACGATGGATGAGTTTTGGATTATTAGCATTTGGATCTGTAATAGACGTAATTTATATGTCCATGATAGATGTAAATTGAACGTGCATGGTGGATGTACTTAAGACATTCATAAAGAATGTTATCGTGACATGTATTAAAAGTAGGTAATTAACTGCAATTGTAATTATTTATGTTTATTGCTTCCATAATTTTAAATTATCATTTGCCTCACAGTCTACAGTTGTTTATTGCTACTGTTAAGAAGTGTTTAACAAAGTAAGTTAAAAAATAATTGCTTTTCTTTTTAAATAACTTATTTTTATTCCAAAGAAGTCATAATAGAAATAAGGTTTAAAAACTGAGTAGTGTTATCTAAGTGTAGAAAACCATGTTTAAAGTGTATTTTTACCTTAAAAAATTACATTTGTAACTATTTTATAAATTAACGTTAAAAGGTAAATATTGCTTTTATTTATAAATTGTTCTTGATAGCAGAATGTAATAATTTATGTCATTAAATTTTAAAATTATTTTTAGGCTGAAAATGCAAACATTGCGATTAGGATGAAAATTGCTGGATGAAAATACCACAAAGTAATTTTCTTTTATAAAAACCATTTTTTCTCTCCAAAATTACTTAAATTCATCATTATTTTGTCATACATTGACTTAGGTATTTATATCTTGATTTCAACAAGATAAAAATTAATCAATATTAGAATTTGATTCAAAGATTTAATGTTTAATTAAAATACTTTTTACTGTTGAATTAAAAAATCTGAATGTTTTTTTTTTTTTGAATATCAAATTTTAAATCAATAATTCAAGATTTTGCTACTTAGCTAGAAAAAAATTATATTACCCAATTATTTTAATGCATGCTGGACTAATATTTCAAATGAAGAGCTATTAAAATGTATACTTGAAAATTAATTTTTGTATTTTGTAGTTAAATGGAAGATATGTTTATTTCCCATACCAGATTTGGAATTCTTACTTTTCTGGAGAACTTCTCTTGTTGTCTACTAAAGGTTCTAGAATTTGAAGCAAGCATTTTTTTTTTATTTTAAGGAAAAATGATGTTTAAGATTATGTAAAATCATTTAGTATGAAATGTTTACTTCTTCAGTGATTAAGCATTTAGAATGTGACTGTGTGTGATCTGTGAATGATTTTCTATAATATTTTCTGTACACTTAATTTGGTAGCAAAATTTCCTACTTCCATAATGCTTGTGATGTTGGATATTTTTTATATTCTTATTTTGTATTATTTTGTTTAATACTGTTACAAAAACTATCTGATCATAATATCTTCAATATAAATTATTTTTTTAATCACACTTTAAATATCTAAGTAAACTAATATAAGAATGCTCATTTTCAGGAAAAAATCATAAATTATAATAGCAAATTAAACTTTTAATACATTGATTTCATTTTCACTAAAGTTATTTTTAAGTCAATATAGTTAAAACCTTTTTGTATGAGAAAAATTTAGTTTATTGTAAAAAAAAAAAAAAAAAATGAAATTAGTAACTAACTGAAATTTCTGAAATTCAAACCATTTGCTTGCATGTGTATGCCCTGAAATGAAGTTAAGAAGCATGCTCTCAGTGAAATTAAAAAGCAAAATGATTACGTAAACAGAACAACGAACAGTTTCTGGAATGAATAGTATATGACTACTTCCATTCAAATTCTGTTGATTAATTTGATTTAATAAATGATTCTCTGATTTAGATTTAAACAGAAATAACAATATTATTATATTTTTAATTGTATTCCTTTAAAGTTATTTTGTAGTAGCTCACTTTTCTACAGACTTCAAAGACTTTACTGGCAAAAATAAGCTGAATAGTATCTACGTTTCACACAATAACCTGATTTTTAGTTCTATTAAATATCTGTCTTCCTTATTAATTTAATTTGAATATTATTAAAAAAGATGAACACATTTGATCACAGTAAACATCATTTATTTATTAATGTTGATTGGAAATTCAGTTTTTCTATAGTGTTTCATATTATGCTCTGCTATGCATGAAAAATTGCTTATGATGGGCTGAACCTAGTTTCAAATAAATTGAAAAAATAATTTGTTATATATATAGTTAGCTTTTTATATTTATAAGATTATAATTTTTTTATTGTGTTATGCTTTAATTATATTGATTGGTAAAGTTGAATTGTATTTTAAGAGATAAAATGTATCTCATTTATAAATTCTAAATTTTGTTTTCCTTTTCAGTTAAATGAGAATAACAAATTTATATACCTGAGGATGATATTAAATTTAAAATAAGAAAATTAAAAAAAATTAATTTTTCTATATTATTTATGCTTATTTGGAACTAATGTAGAGCAAAAGAAAATAAATCCTTTAAAGGATTAAAAACATGGCAATTTGTTTCTACTGAGTGCAAACTGTAAATAAATATATCATGTATTAAATTTTATTAAGAGTTTACTGTTGTAAAAATGTTTAATCAAAACATTTAATATATTCCTTAGTAAATAACATTTCTGTTTATAAATAGCACTAATATGTAAAATCAATTCTATATTTTATTATTTAAGTTCTGTTCTTTTAATGGTAATGTTAAATTTTACCTATTAATCTAACTCTTGTTTTGCTAATTTAGAGATTCATTACAAATTTTAAACATTTTGTAATTTCAGTTATTTAATCAATTTAAAAGGGTAAAAGATTAAATAGTATATTTTTTCCAGAAAATAGTCCCTTAGGTTTAACATATATGTAATGAAAGAGATAAACATTTCTAAAATTAGTATTATGATATTTGACGTGCCATGTATCTAAACTGGACCAAAATGAGGCGTCTACTGGATTAGAGTACATCCACCTGATGTCATATCGACGTCTATTGGAAGAAATTGTGTTGTATTGCGCTGTTACTATATTATAGTTGAATTGATTTTGTATTGTTTAAATAATTATTTTTTATATATAATGCTTTATTAAATGAATAGGAATATATATTAGATTTATTTTTCTAAAACTTATGTGAATTTTATGCTGTAAATAATAATTATTATTATGACTACATAATGTATGGATGTTACCAAAATTAATACAGTAATTTCAAATTTAAATTATAAAATGTTTTTAATTATAAAATATTTATATTTGTTTTGTTTCAGTGCCACTTTTTAAGCTTGTCTGGAGGAACTTCTTCTGGGAACTGCACCATAAGCATCATTAAAAAAAATTGATTACCAATAAACTTGCACCTGAGTTCACTTATTTTGGTGCTAGGGATAGGAAATCCTTTAATGGACTGAATATGAAGCAGTTAGTTTTAGGTAAGTGCAATGTTTGAATAAGCATGTCATTGAAAGTTTTCTTTTGTAGAAATGATGAAAAATATACTTCTCATAAAAAAAATTTTTTTAATGAAATATATTTATGTAAGTGCTAATATATAAATTCAATTCTCTGTTTGATTACTTAAGCACTGTTTTCATTATAAAAGTAATGTTCAATTCTATCTGATGTTTTTGTAACATATTTTAAACATTTTGTAATTTTAATTATTTAATTGAACACAAAGGTTACCATATTTACAAAGCTGATATTTCTCAGAAATTGAATTGCTAAATAGATATTTAAAACATTTACTGAATTAAAATATAAATATTTCTAACAATGTTATTAAGTTACTTAATGTCTTAATTAGTGAAGGAAATTTTCGATATTTTTCTGATTAATTTATGCTGTTTTTTAATAATGAGATTTACATCCAATCAGTTTTATGTATTAATCAGATTGATAAGAAATAAATTAAATATTAATGAAAATTGTCTTCTGGATTTTTACTATTATTTTGTCTGAGGTTATTCGTCTGAAAATGTTAATCGTTATTGTTAATTATTTTAAATGTACTTTATTTTCAGATGCTCTGTGGTGAACTCCACAGTATTCAAAGACAACTGATGGTGAAATGGAAACTGCGATAATGAACTGGTTACGTCATGCAAAAGCAAGATTTATCAATGAAAGAATCAAACATTTCAGTTAATTAATATTTCTGTATAATGTAAATAATTAGAATAAAAATTGTGTGCATTAAAAATAAATTCTATTAGTTTGTTATATTTTTCTTGAATTAATTAAGATTTACACTCTCTTGCTGGAATGTTTTCTTAAACAAATTTTAACTTTTACAAAGAAAATAATTCAGCTTTTAAACAATGAAATAAGTAATTTTCAGAATTTTTTGTCATAATAATTTGGAATATTCAATTGAGTGGAAAATTTTAGTTAAATAAAAGTTTCTCTTTATCTTTTACAAAAAAAGACATTGTTGAAATTATATCTAATTAGTTAAAATATTTGGCTGAGAAATAATTCTTATAAGTTTCTCTTACTACAAAATTAATTAAAAAAATAAAGTATGAACAATAATTTGCCTGATATTAAAATAAAATAAAATTACACTCTACAAATAAAAATATCCTTGACTATTTTATTACTCTCTAGTTATAATAGTAATCCATATATTTATGCATTCACTGGAAACTCATCTTAGAAGTAATTTTTAACTTCTCCAAAGAAAAAAGAATCGTTTTATTTTAAACAATAAGAAACTAAATTTTCAAAAGGTTAACTTTAAAATAATGAGCATAAAAATAATGCTAATTTATCAATTGTGAGACTTTTATTACATTAACTAGAACAGTAAATCTGTCAAAAATATAGGATATTTGATTGAAAATTAAGAAAAATGTGATACTAAAGCAATTTCATAAGTAACAAGCTAATTAAAAATAATTTTCTCTTTGTCTAGTAGACAAAAATATATGAGCCACTAAGATAGATGAGGGATTATTTCAAAATCTTCGCACATCTAGAATACATCCATAAAACTACCTAGTATAGAGCAGTGCGTATGAATACATCCGAATTTCGTCCATGAGCCATCCACTGGCAACGTCTCGTAGACATATAGTGGACATAAAATAGGTGGATATTTGACGTGCCATGGATCTAAACTGGACCAAAAAGAGACGTCTACTGGATTAGAGTACATCCCGTTGAGGATGTCATATCGACGTCTGCTGGATGAAATTGTGTTGTTTGGGTATTTATTACTTTCAATTATATTGATAGTATAAGTGTTTGAAATAATTTTAAAGATTATTGATTGGTTTTTCTAGCGAAAGTTAATAAAAAGACAATAATTTCATAGAGGTATTCACAAAATTTTCCGCTTTCAAAAACACAGAATTATACTGCTATATTTTCTAAATATAGAATTATTATGCTTTAATCAATAAAATAATTGCAAAAATTGGTGAAAATCAAAAATTCAAAAATATAAAGTATATTCTTTTTAAAAAACATCTACTTTTTGAGAAACATATAGAAATCACATTATTCATAATTTAAAATTGATAAAAAGAAATATCAAATTGCATGAATAATTCACAACTGATACAATAAAGCTAAAAATTACTACATTTACAATATATAGCTCTCATTTAGTCAAAAATCACTACATAGAACTGTCTCACATTTGTATGACTACAATAGTAATTTGCATGAAAAATTCCCTATTTTAGTATAATAAATACAGTTTTATTACTTCCAATGATAAAAACATTTAAAATGTTTCATTGAATTTTTGTTTTTCATGATATGAAAAATCAATGAATAGAATTCATTTAAATTATTGATATTTTAGAAAAAATTACAATAAGAAATTAAAAAATGCAAACTACAATTAATCAATTAAAAGAAAAACAAAAATACCTTTTCCATATAAAACAGCAGCATAAGCATCATTATCATTTTCAAATTCTTCAAAGGCATTTATTAGTTGCTTGGCTGCTTCATCATTAATAGCATTTCTTTTCTCTGGCCTATTTATACAAATAAGATGTAACTTTTTTTGCTTGGTAACAAGAATTAAATCTAAAAAAGAATACAATTTATTTGACAGTAAAATATTTTAAAATACTAATAAATGCAATGCACAGGTCATTGATTTTTAAAATAATTGTCAGAATAAAATATAAAATCTTTTACTAAATAACCATTAATTAACTAGCTTTCATCATAATGGCTAATGACAAATAATTATAAAAATACAATTAAAACTAATTTTTTACATTTTTAATTTTACAACAGTCTCTTTAGATCAGAAATGCTATAGTTAAAATTTCAGCATTTCTAAAGCAAACTCATACACATATATTATAAAACAAAACTAGATTTCCCTCACTATGACCTAGTTGATTGCGACTCTCTTTGAGAGGCCACATTGACTTGGTTGGTTAGGGTATTATCATTATAGAAGATACTAAGTTGGAGTCAAAACTTCACCAAAGATCCATTTAATTTATTGAAAAAGACTGGTTGATAATTTATATTAAATAGGTTATGGTTGCAATGTCCTAAAAGTAAAATGGAATACCTGCTTTTAAATTATGACACCCAAGGCTGCTTCCACCAAATTGATACAAGCTGACTCTGGGCTAAGTACAAGGAAATATGCTGATGCAACAACTATCTTTACAGTGAAAGGTCCCGAGTTCAATTTATGTCACCTGTTAGCAATGGAAAATGGCAGTTGATCGTGGTAAATGTTAGGAAATTCGGTACTTTTCCGTTTCACCGGCGCAAATCTCGCCAAGTGAAAATTAAGTCGCCAATTGGCGACAACACACAGTATACACATAAAAATTTTTAAATAATGTTGTTTTACATAAAATTTCTTAAATTTATTTATTTAATTGTTGTTCTAGTGTTCACGCTATGGGGGGAATGATGGGTGCCAGAGCCTCAATTTATTTACTTATTATATTAGATTAAAATTTATCGGGTAATGCATATTTCAAAATCTTTTTTCTTTTTTTTAAAAAAAATATTTTTTATCTGAATTTGTTACGATTATCATTTTTTAAGATATATTTTTAAAATCCGATTTTTTTCTGGAGAGATTTTATGAAATTATTAAATTTGTATACATAGCAACATGGTATTATGAATCTTTGAGTACAACATAAAATTATGAAATGAAAAAAAAAAAAAAAGAGTCGAAATAAAGTCGTTGACAGTAAAAGGCTGTCACATGTTTTGGAAACGTAGCAGTAAAAGGTTACCAGCTGAGATATTCCCTCTAGCGCCGGTTGTATCATTTTTGGCGACTTTATCGCCTGTGCCGGCAAAACGGAAAAGTACCGAAAATTCACATGTGGTTTTCTGCCAGCAATAGCAGAAAATGTTTCTTTCATTATGAAAGATCTCAAGAAATAAAATATGATGGATTTTTAAGCATCTTTAGATTAGAATGTCTATCATTCACAGTCAGAAATATAACTAGATTGTATTTCATATAAATACTCTTTTTATTTATATAACATAATATTTTGAATAAAAGCCTATAAAAATTACAATAAATAAAATAGTACAGATAGTGGAATTATAAAAAATGTTTTTATTAAATAGCATAAACTTTTTAATTTTCTTAAAATGTATCCTCAATTTAAGTAAATTTATAAAATGACAAGAAATAATGAAATAGGAATAGAAATGATATACAATATCAAATCACCAAACAAAAGGTTGGCAATGAAATATCTATTTTTATTCAAAAAAATCCTCGATTAAATTTCTTAAATAATAAAATCTATAACAAGTAAAAAAATAGGGCAAAAGTAGCAACAAAAAAGTAAACATTATTGCAATCAATCAAGAAATAATGAAACTCAAACCAAGCATGCTCAGTCCTGATAGAAATTATACTATGCATAAATTATCACTTTGATATATATTGACAATTATACATCATAAGTAACTACAGCTATTTTTTTAAACTCACTGACGATTGTTTTACAGCTTCTTAAAACAAAACAGATGTAATAAAAAAATTTTTTAATTACCTTTATATTTCCTTTTTGTGCTATAATGGAAAAGCATTATGCTTAATGATTGCAACCAATTCATAACAAAAAAGCCATCAAATAAAGCAACTGAAGCTACATATATAGCAATGAAGTTGAATTTCAGACTATACTAACAGGTTTTTGTCCCATCATCAATAAACACTGATTAATTTGAAATATAGAGGTAGCCTATACTTCCGGGTGGCGCTCAGTTTTTTGCATATTTGGCAACATACTATTAGCAATGTTGATTTATTTCTGATTAATCTATCTTGTTTTCAGTGCCATATTATTTCTATAATCATGTATGTAAACAAGCTTGGCAGAAAAAAATTGCCACTTTTTAACAAGAACAAAAACACGAGTTAAGGCATATTTTTCCCAAATATGGTTGACATAATAAAACCAGAAAAAAATTATGCATAACAAAAAAAAAATACTTCTCTTTTTAAATATACAATGTCTTTTATCATAAAACAGACGAAAAATATTGCTTATCCATTTTTCATACACAACAGTATTTTTATAACTTTTTATAAGCTATTTACTTAGAGTAGAGAATAATCCAAGTGTATAATTCACATAATCAGAAAAAAATCATGAGTATCAAGAAATCTATGGATACTGAGATTTTTTAATTCTTAGTGAAATTTAAAAGCCTAATATTGATTACAATTAATCTCAAATACCAATTATAATCAATATTAGGCTTTTAAATACAATAGTTCAAATTGTCAAATTAATTATTTTAATTTATAATTATGTGACAAGCCTTTGCATTCAATTGCATTGCTGGAGATGACAGCAGGTATTTTATAAAGTAACTAATTAAATAATCATGTTCAATGTCATCCAATCGGTTTGTCGGTTTGTTTGTCGCTCAACGGTCATTTTTTGCACACGAGGGCTAATTAGACCGGGACTTACGGCTTAAAGTGGATTCCGAACCACTATAAACATCCATGCCAATGTCATCCAATGAAGATATTACAACACTGTATCCTGTACACTATATGATAAAAACATACTAGAATAATGTATGTTTTTATCATATAGTGTCATATAGTTATCATATAGTTTAAATTATATTTAAATTATAGTTATATTATATCATATAGTTTAAAATGCTCAATGTCATCCAATGAAGATATTACAACACTATATCCTTTACACTATATGATAAAAGCATACTAGAATAATTTTAAAAACACATTTTCAGTACTCATAAATAGAACAGTCCTTGACAATAATTTGCTAAATTTAAAATAAATTCCATTTATCCACAAATAAAAATTGATTTTAATTTGAGCTATTTCATGCAGAAATTCAAAATTTCTGAGTGTTAACTCTTAAGCTTACTTTACATACGACAGGGCAATGATTAAGGAAATAGTTCATCTTGGCGAAACATTCTACTTACGGAAGTATCCCCGGTTTAAATTAAAATTATAAATGAATTAATATTTACCAATATATTACAAGGACATAAAAAAACATGTTATTATAATTGAATGTAGAAGCAAATTATAATTTTTATTACTATAACTTCTTATCAAACATAAAAATTAAACTATAATGAAATGCAACTTACCTGAAGAAAGAGTATTACAATAATATCTTTTACTTGACAATACAGATATTAATCGGGGACGCTGATAAAAATTGGCGATTAATTTTTTAGCTGTAGGACAGGCCATTTTATTTTCATGAAAATTTATTTTGAAACTAATGACTGTTTTAACAGTGGAACCATAGCATCTCCAAGCTGAAGTTTTAAACTAAATTCAATTTAATATAATAAATAAATAGTGTTTACTTTACAGCGAAAGCATTTCTACAAAAAATAATTAACTTCAAAGTCGATTTGTTCTGCTCTTATATTTTTTATCTTCTTTTAAAAAGAAGGAAGGGAAAAAAATTATCACAAAAGCTGATAGCAACTAAGCGATGAGATTTCCCTCTTCCTTATGAGAAAATAATTATGGTAAAACAGAAATTAGAGTTCTAAGAAATTCTTTCGATTCATGTGCAATTAATGTTATTGTTTATTTTTACAATTATCGATGTTTCTATTTCTGGGTATTTACACCACTTTAAACTAGATGCCACAGGTGCTTTGCATGTGAATGATTTTTGGATTTGTATCTCTCAAAAAGATGAAAAGAACAAGGACAAAACTTGAAAATAACTACCATCTGTACTTAGTACAGATGATCGTTATTTAATGTAACTGTTATTCTATAACAGCTATCTACTTAAAAAATTATTTAAATAACCAGTTATTTTGAAAATGGTGTTATTTAATAACAAACCTTTTTTAACTCTCAGAGCAAAATTGACAATAAATTGCTTTTCTTGGCCTTCACGTTTACTGGAACAGTTTTGCGGGAACGAAGTGTTGTCAGGAGATAGTTCGTTATTCACAGAATTGACTGTTATACAAGAACGAAATGTTGATTGACGTCATTTCGTTCTATGTTCTTCGTTCATAACGAAAAATTATTCTAGAACAGCTCGTTATTCTAAGAACACATGCCATGTAATAAAGAAATGTTACTTGATAAAAAAAAAAGTTAGTTTTCATTCTTTCTAGAACGTTGGTGTTCGTTATGTTGCTGGACAACATTTTGTTACTTTGAAATCTATATTTCACATGTTGATGTATTGAGGGAGACTTTGTTTTTAATGTTCTTCGCATCTATTTTGTTAACACAGAACTCACGGCTCACAATTGATTCGGAATAGAAAAAAAATTTATTTATTTTAAAAAAGAGAATTGTGTGTTTTTTTATTTTCGATATGAAATTCCTTGTGAATGAAATATTCTCGATGGATATAAGTTGTATCGTTTAAAAAATGATCGATATGTTAAAAATAAAGTCTAATGAAAGAAATTCCGATACTACTATCATAAAATATTGAACAAATTTATTCATTCTTTAAAAATTATTGTTTGTTAAATAAAACATAACTAAATAACTAAATGAATTATTTTAATCATAAATGTAATTATATATATATATATATATATATATATATATATATATATATATATATATATATATATATATATATATATATATATATATATATATATATATATTATTTTCTAATTTTTTATATAAATTTTTAAAATTATATAATTTTTATAATATATATTTATTAATTAATATATTAAATATATATTAATTAATAAAACACAATATTTATTTTATTATAATTGGAATTTTATTTATTATAACATTATTCATTATGCATGTATTTTACTATGCATATTTTTACTATAGGATTTATGTTAAAATATATCACATATATTTTAATATAAATGTCATAGTAGAAGATATTATATGGATTAAATTTGAAACTCACTGAGAAAATTGTATACGTCAAATATAATAGCAATAGCAAAATATATAGTGAGTTTCTTTTCTTTAGGTTCTATCTAATATATAATGAGCAATAATTTTTTTCATTTAAAAATAAAATTGAAGCTATAGCATCTGCCCATTGTTTTTAACATGCTTCTAAAAATCTTTTTTTTTCCTCGTTGTTATACCTCCTGCAAATTAAATATAACAATTATTTTTAAGAAAATTTTTTTAAAAAAAAATAATCTAAAAGTCATCGATATATAATGTAAAAGGCTATACGCATAAATTTTAATTTTTATATTGAACAAATTTACTTATCACTTAAGGCTTTTTTTATAATTTTACTTATAAAAGTATTAATGTATAAATATGGTGTATTTATCTTTAAAGTGGAACGTTTTAAGTTCTATACTGTACCCTGTTAAAAATAAACCACAAATTTATTTATTTATTGAACTTGGATGAAAATCTTTCGAAATGTGTTTAGGGGAGTTTTTTTTAGTGTTCCTCCTTTACACATGCAAATAAGGCTAAAACATAGAAAAAAAATTTTCCAAAATTGTATTCTCTATGAATGTCACGAATACCTTACAACATCTTAGTTACCGTAACATTAGGTAATCAACAATGGTGCTCAACATTAAATGACTAATAGATAATAGAATAATGTATGCTTTAAATGCTTAAATCAAAATGAATAAATATATTGAAAAAATTAATATAAAAAAACTTTAAGTATTGTACAAACACTTTTTTTACATATAAAAAATATCACACTTTCTTTAGAAAATGCAAAATTTTCAAAACAAAAGAATAATAATTATTTTCACAGTTGATTGAAAGATCTAAATTAAATTATTATATTTTTTACTATAAAATATTTATTACTATTCACAGAATTCCAAAATTAAAACATCCATAAAACATGCTTGATAGTTACTTTAATTTAATAATAAATTTTGCAATGCTCTGAGCTAAATACTTTATTAATACAGTTATATACTTAAATTATTTTAGGTTTAATGAAATGGTAGTCTTTATATGTTTTTTAAGGAAAATAGAAGAGACTGTGGAAATTGCTGTTGTATACAACATTATCTGTAAAATATAACAACTAATGGAAAATTTAATCAATAAAATGAAATAATTTGTAAACATTTTTAAAATCTGATAAAGGGATTTTATTAAGAGCACAATAATTTATCTTATATAAAAATACACGTTACATAGCAAAAATAAATTTTTATCAAAATATTATAAATTCTAATTTAACAAATATACTTAATGTTGCATTTGTTAAATAACAGTTTAAAAAAAATTAAAAAAAACCCCACCGTATTTGAATTTTAAAATTCTAAGTAATAAATTAAAGGACTAAGGACTGTTTCCCTTGAAGTAATTTATTAAGCAGAAATTATAAAAAAATAATTATGCTTACAATTGCGGCTAAACACTATAATTGTAGCAAACAGATATAAAAAAAAATAATCGCTTCAACAATTTAGTTCACGCTTCTCACAAATAAGCATTACATATTTTAATTTTAAATTAAGCTGATATGGAGAAGAGCCCTCAAAATTATTTCACGAATAAAAAAACTATTGAACTTAAATTATAAAACTATTTACAAACTATGAAACTTTTAACAAAAATTGTAATTATTTTATGTGAATGAATTTTCATAAATCATTACATTTTAAACTGATCAATTAATAGTATAATATTTTCAAAGCGTAAAAGAAACTCATCGAATTATTAGTTGGAATCGAGTAATATTTATTTCCTTTGGTGATGTGGAGGAAAAAGAAAAAATAGGAATATTTCCTGTAGTAAATTTTTTTCGAATTTGCCTGTTTCAAAGTAATCAGTGTAGTCACAATTTACTTGACTGAATGTAGCAAGTAGAGAAGAGCCAATGACAGAGCGAGTACAACTACAAGTAACAATGTCATCGATATATCGATACACACGGATGAAGGGAAATGACAGTTGGTTTAACTGGAAAACAGAAGAGGGATACTTGGGAATTGGATGATCTCTTTGGGTTGGAGAGGGAGACAAAATGAATTTATATTGCGAAATAAAATACGTATGTACATTTGTTTCGTTTCGGTTAATAAAATTAATGAGCTGAGAAAATCAATAATCTCGTGGCACATTTATTTAGTAACTATCGTTCTTTTTCAAATATATCACGTTTTTTTAAACATAAGAAAAGCTTGATATTCTTGTTATGTATTTAGCAATTTTTACATTGACTTTAATTTTTGTTATTATTTCTTTTAAAAATTTAATTTTATTTTATGAACATAAATAACATATTTATTTAAATATCAAATTAGGTCAGGTTTCTTAAAATAAAAAAAATGTTTCAATTAAATCTGCTTATATACTTTCACTATTATATTTATTTTTTATTATGCATATTTTTTAATTATGATTCCGTATAAATGTGTTTATTTTTTATTCAACCATGTTTTAGTTTCACTATATTTTACTACGAGGGTCACTCTGAAATTTTTGAGATACAACTAGGTGTTTAAAGTTATACTTACAAAATTTTACCATCCCGTACTTCTGAAGAAAACGGCATACGTCACTTTTTTCAGTGCGCGTTGTTTTTTCACCATTGTCGGCGTGGGATCATTTTCAAAGACCCATACTTTGCTTTCTTGACGTGTTGGAAAGTCAAAAAACGGTATGTACGTTTCATCACCTGTTGCAATTTTAGAAATAATGCGGTGGCCACCATCATTCAGTATATTAAGAGTTTCTTTGCTGATTTTGACACGCTCCTCTTTTTGGTGCCCAGTTAGTTTATGGGGAACCCAACGGCAAACTACTTTTTTCATATGTAATTCTTCATGAATGATTTTGTGTATGGCTGCGAATCCAATGTTAAGTTTCTTCTGTATCATTTGATAGGTACAGCGATTATCATCCATTAACATTTTTCGTATGGCAGACACATTATCCGGGATTACTGCCGACGGCGGCTTTCATGTGTGTTCTTCATCAGGAAGAAAATTGCGACCTCTTCTAAATTCTCTAAGCCATCTGAATACAGTAGCACGAGCTGGAGATTCATCACCCAATGCTAATTGCAACCGTTGAACGCATTCTTCTTGATTGCTTTGAAATCGTAGGAAATCAAAGCGCGAAAATGTTCTCGCGTCAACTCCATTTTCTCTTCTATTTAAAATTTATTCCACGCCAAACAAGTTGAAGTAAGTCAGTAAAATATTGTCTTCTGTGTTAAAATACTTTGTACTTTAAAATTAAACCGTTATTTTTATTTTGTAAATTCTCTTCTGCGCGTATCTCAAAAATTTCAGAGTAACCCTCGTATATATATATAGAATATAAACTTTTAGAAAAAATCTTTTTTTATATTTTTTACCAAACAATTTATTTTTATTCATAAAATGAGAATGTTGATTTAAACCTAATAAAGATAGTTTATTCATTTTAGTTTAAAATTTCGAGATGGAAAAAATGCTTTAATTAAATTTTTTTTTGTCTTTATCTATACCATCATGCATTACAGTCATGTTTATTTCTTAAACTATGGATTGATGTAAATAAAATATATGTATTTCTATGTGTTCCTCTCTATTTTGTATTAAACATTACATTACTCAATATTTTACATATAAACATTATAACATTTAGATTGTTGGTAAAACTGCTTTATATTTTTGATATTTAATGAATTTTTATGCAACTGGAAAAGTTACTCTAATATAAAATGATTACATTTACTTAAACATTATTAATACAGTTTTAATTGCAAAGCTACTTTATTTATCCATAAATTGCTTAAGATTCAAGAAACTGAAACAAGATATGTGAGTTAATGTGCAATTTATATTTTAGAGAAAACTGGTTTATCTACTATATAAAAATATAAACAAATAAAAGTCTTTTATAATAAAAATTACTATCGATTATATATCAACAATTTTTACTATGATTGTCTTTTTAATGTTTAATTATAGAAAAATACAATTTGATTAATTGCTGTATTTTTGTAAGCAAACTTAAAATAAAATCTCTATGTAATTGATTAAACCTCCCACTTTACAATTCTTCACAAACTACTTACCAGTTAATTATAAAAATTCATTCATATAATTGGAAAAATGTTACTAAATTCACTTAAAAAATTAAGCTGATTAGGTTGAAAAATTGAAATTACATTGTCTCATCTAATTTTATATTTTAATTAACATTGGAAATGTTTGAAATTTACAATTGACAAATTGGAAAATTTATTTAGAACCGATATAAATTCTTAAAAAAATATAAATAACAAATGGTTATGATTTTTATATTGAATGAAATATTAAGAAAATTTATAAGTTTACAAAATTTTAGAAAAAAACGGTTAGTTTATATTTCTTTGCCTCATACTAGAAATTAAAGCATTACAGGAAAAAACAAAAATTGCAATTAATGAAGTGTTGCATAAATAATAAGAATTATTTTTGATAGATTATTACATAAGGTCTTTTTTATTAATGTTTAAGTGAATGCTTATTTATATTTGATAACTATTTACAATTATATATATATATATATATATTAACATTAAAATTATATTTGGAATAATATATAATATTATATATCTAATTATTTAATTTTAGTTTATTTATTATTAATTTAGTTTTTATTCAATTTACTTATATAATTTAAAAAACTTTTTCATTATTTTTTAATCCAGTAGATGGCAGTACAAAAGAAATTGTAACAAGTACAATATGTAGTCGGTAAAATACTTGTTACTTTAAAAGTAACTATACTCAGTATGTACCAAGTACAAGAAAGGTAACAAGCTCCCATCCCTAGCCTATACAGTAGTAAACCAACTGAGCAGATACTTATTTTTCTTGACCTCAGCCAACCACAACATAAATTAATGCCCTGGTTAAGAGATGCTGGCTACATCTGAGTTAACATTATTGTTTATATTTTCTTTGATATTTTTATGGACAGAATATTCTATCGTATATTATGTTTGAAAATTTGTTGATCTATCACTGAATATTAATTATCGTTTCATATTTTTTAAAATAATTAAATGATAATATTTACATGAATAATAGTGTATCCTCTCTAAACTTGAAATCCACATCATTTTTCGATTGGTCAAGTATCAAATATACAATCTAGTGCAACACTTTCCAATCCAAAAGTTAATAGCACCTCATCTTTTAAATTTAAAACACTGTAAAATAAGAACGTTTTTAAAATGACATATGTTTCACAATAATTTATTATCATTCAATACCATGCCAAAAGTATCTAGTCATGCAAGTTTGGACTTGGGGAGTGTTGAGACATATAATATGATTATAGAATGCACACATTTAGTGGTATCTTTCCAGCTACTGAAGTGTGTTGCAACCATTATTGTTGTTGCCGATGTTTACAATGTCTTTTTGGTGTCATTTTGAAAGACATAATAATATATGCTGGTTGAGAAAAATGTAATAATATAGTAAAATATTTTCAACTGAGTAACATATGCATGTAGTTGACATATGCATTTTTTAACAAAGGAAAACACCTTGCATTTAACTGCAACTATGCTTAATCTCATTATATAACGTAACTGTAATTGTATTAAATCTCATTATATAAGATGTACAAGTGAATCTATGATGTGGTAGGTAAACGGTTGAATTAACCATTATGAATTCAAAGGATTTTTGTCTAGTTTTATTTTTAAATGTTGCTAATAAATGTTATTTCCAAGCATAAAATGTGTTAATTTCATTTTACAAGAGTTTTTCACGCATACATCTACCTAATCTCACAACATTTATATACATCACACACACACACACACACACACACACACACACACACACACACACACACACACACACACACACACACACACACACACACACACACACACACACACACTACATCACACACACACACACACACACACACACACACACACATATATATATATATATATATATATATATATATATATATATATATATATATATATATATATATATATATATAAAGCTTTGAAATACTCACATAGTCAAGTTAAGGTGAGAATAATTAGGTATTTATGATAGATTAAATGCAGTTTCTGAAGTTTGGGCTAAAAGCTGAAAAGAATGACGTCAAGTGGAGAAAAGCAACTAATTTCAAAATGGTTCACTATCCAGACTACTAAACTCTGCTTTTCATAAGCTCAGTTGCTGTTGCACCAGCATGCTTCCCTGTACTGTAATTCTGAGTTACAGGCTCAATCAGTTAGATTAGAAGTAGCCGTAATGGTGCCTTCGTAATTCTGAAGCAGGCACTCAGCAGAAGACTCCCAATATATGGCCTGCTACCTCCAGAGGTATTATTTCGCTTGGAGGACATTGCGACCACGCCCTGTTTTAACGTGCCTCAACCGCCATTAGGATCTTTGGTTTAGTCGGGATTCGAACTCACTACCTTCCGATAATGAGAACGACTCCTTAACCAACCAGACCACCACTGCCCATGATCATAAGCTCAGTGATCAACAGTTATCAGTTGTGGAAGATTAATATGAAAAATGCCCTAATGGATCCAGGCTCATAGGAATTTACAACTGAAACTGCTACGCAATATATTGAGAATTCATCCGGAAAAAGATAAAAGGGCTTAATGAAAGGTGTAAAATAAGAGTTTATTCAACGATCAAGGTATAAAAAAATTTTCAAACTCTAGTTATTAGAAATTGGAAATTTTATGTTTCAAAAATGTTAGAAGAATAAAGAGTCTGAAATAAGAAACAGAGAGAGAGCGAAGCAATTTCGAGGGAGAATAGGACATCATGAAACAAACTGAAAGGCAGAGGAAGCCTCGTACTACAGAAAGTTCCTGCAGTGAGGTGGAAGTTTTAGATTATTCTGAGAACAGTGCTATTTCCAAATGCATCACAAAGCGTTAAAAGTTATTAATTCTTGCTCAATTCTGTTGCAAAATCTCATGTTTGCTACAACAAGAAGTGATTCAAAAATTCAAGTTCTTGTTACCTTCAGTTACTATAATTGAAGACAAAACCAGTGTATTAGAAATCTTGGGCACCAGAAACATAGCTGCAATTTATACAGATGTTAGAGTTAAGGTAAATTTTACCTTAAATGATGTTCTCTATGCAGCAAATATGCTTAAAAATTTAATATGTGCTTTAAATCTAGATTTTAAAATCAATTGGTCTAATAATAAGATGGTAGTATATAATCATAATATATACTTTATGACTATTTTAAAAGCTTATAAAAACTTCAAATTTCTTGCCACTCTAATTCAAGTTTGGAATTGGCTAATGATAGATTTCATCACATAAATTTACCCATAACAAACTGATCAAACAAGTAAAAATAATTCCGTTCAAGGAATTAAATATTTAAAAGATAATGCTGATAAAGTTAAAAGTTGCGAGATTTGTAAAATTTCGAAATCAAAGTATTTTCCTCTGAAGCCCGAAGTTTATCATAGATTAACAAATAATGCTTTAGAAAAAATTTACGTGGTCTTCAAATTAATAGAAAGTTAAAATCTGTTAGAAATGATAATAAACTTGAATTTACTCACAAAAAATTTGAAATTTATTTAAATGAATTAAAGGTTAGGATCGAACGAACGATCTGTATATGTACCTGAATAAAATGGTGTAGTTGAAAGTTTTAATGTCCCGACAATGGATGCAGTTAGAGCTATGTTAAAAGACACCAATCTTAAACCTAGGTTTTGGGGGCTACTCAAGCTTAAATACATTGACAAAAAATTGCCCCGAACACAAACTAACGGAAGGAACACCTACGCTCATAATCACTGTCAACCTCGATCTCTTGGTACTAGGGAAGTCCTGGGTCAAAACTGAAACTGAATAAAACTAAAATCTTCCTCTAGGGGCAAAAACTGAACCTTCATTTATAAAAGGTCAAACCAGATTAATCATGTGAAGTTCATATATGCGATAACTGATTACGCGCACTTCTTTTCAATTGTTGGATGCTTTTAATGCTTACAGTTTGCGAAACGAATTTGAAATCTGTTGTAAGCTTAATTATTTCTCACAAACTTTATGCCTTATTTGTCACATAATCTGCTGTAAATAATAGAGTTTCTTGAAAAACAAGAAAATTTTTTAGACAGGTCACTAGACTTAGGAAGAAACCTGGAAGAGGATAAAATGGAAATTAACAAGAGGTATGACTTACCGAAAGCTACTATTTCGGAGCTATTAAAATCGAAGAGTTACAGCAAAACAGCTATTCAAATAATTCTCTAACTGCCGCTGAGCAACTTGATAGCATATTTTTTTTTTGCCATGAGAGATTACAAGCTATAATGTCAAAAATTTCCTGAACTCTTGTTTTGAGAGGGAAGCAAATTGTTCTCCACTGGGTGCCTGGCCACTGTGGCTTATGGGGCAATTAGTAAGCAGACAACTTTGCAAAGAAAGGTGCCAGCCTTCTACAGCATCCTTCCACACCCTTCTCGTATTGGAAGATTAAGCCGTTTCTAAAGCACCTATTTGCTTCTAATGGCTCACGAGACCCACAGACTCGTATAGCGCATAAACACAGGAGTAATTTAGGTCCTGTTCTTATTCTTGAATTACCAAGACGAAATGCTGTTACTACCTTTCGCCTAACAACAAGACATGATTGCCTAGCCTCTCTGTTGAAGTACTTAGGCATTCTTACGGTTCCTACTCGTCCACTGTGTGGATCTGGAGAAGTAATGGACAGGGACCATCCACCCCTTTGTGGGTCAACTGAGGAAACGAGATATTGGGAGGCAAGATTGCTTCTTAGGCAACATGATTGCGGTCCATTATTCTGAAGTTTACTTTTTAGTAACCTTTAGTTCTTTGTCTGGAAACTGGAAATTAAAAAAAAAATCACCTTATAATTGATGATTTGGCAGTGTTTAGCCATTAACAACTTCAAGAATCGTCTAAAAAAAGGCATTGCTTATTTGAGACCATAGTATATTAGAATGTCCCAGACAGAATAAGAATGTTCAAAGTTTTCCTTGTTTTCTATTGTTAAAATGTTAGTTTAAAGAAGTGTGTTTAATTTGCAAAGGAATTCATGATCATTTTGGATAAATGTATGAAATTCTAAAAAATATAATATATGAAAGAATAAATTAGAAATAATAACATGGTTTTATATATAGTTAATTTATACATAATCACTCGAAAATATTTAACAATATTTTAAACTTTATTTATTACTTTTGCATTACCTTGTCAACCATTTCGGTAAAAATTTGTCACCAAATTTTGTATCTTAGTGATGATTTGTAATTATTAAAACTTCATTTAATATTTTTCATTTTTGATGACTGCAAGCTTTGATATATGATTAAAACTTTAGAAATACTATTTGAAGTAAAAGTTTTTGACTATATATTTGTGATGAAGCTATAAATTAACTTCGGTTTTCTCTCTCAAATATTGAAAAAATGATTATAACTGGTATTATTTGACTGTTACTTTCTGCTAAGTATAATTAATGCAATATATAAGTACAATCAATTTCTATTTAGTTTTCTCAAAAAGTATTATTGAAATTAAATGAATTTTTTATTTTAGCATGTTCTTAAAGATTTATTACAGATCAATGAAAGATTATTTCACGTTGCAAAATTTCCTCTTGTGGTTGGAATACATATGTATCAATCGTTTCAGCTAGAGGAATTGATGCAGAAAAGTTTCTTAACAAAAAATGCATATTTTCAATTAATGTGTGAATCACTGAATCAACAAATGCGGATCTCTTCAATTACATCACTGATTTATTAAGAAATATCATAAACCTGATAGAAAAAGTAACTGAACTAATGATAATTCAACAGATGAGTCCAACCTGATCGCTCATTGGTCAAATTAGTCACGTGATTAAATACTTACGTAAAAGCCATGCAGAGAATAGTACCAAATTACTTTCGTAATTATGTAAATATGTTGACTTAATCCTCTGCATTTCGAAATTGTCTCTTTTAAATATTTTTTTCACATATTAATACATATACATACATGATTACTCTGGAAAATTTATTATTTATTTTTTTACACTATTTATTTTAAATCTCTTAGCACATATATAACTCTGGATAGATATATTTTCATTAATAAAGCTTAAACTTTGATATATTTTTCTATCTATTATTCTCAACAAGAATTAACTTTTCTAATATAATTAAAATTTATATATATTTTGCTATTAAACTGTTTGTAATGTATTATTTTACTATATTTTTATACCCATTAATTTTTTTTACAGAAAATAATTTTGCATACCAAATACTCTCGATTATTTTTGCTTAAATAAACATCAAAATACAGTATCCTTTAAAATTACACGTAAGAATTATTTAAATTAAAATCCTGGATGAAACTTTAGAATAGTTTGTGTAATGCAATAAATCAAATTCATTAAACTTTATTTTTTGGCAATTTTTTCAAAAAATCATGAAAAAATCAAAATTTACATATTATATTATAAACATGTATAATTCAATTAAAACTACTTTTTAGCTGTTTCAAAAGTAATACAGAAAGTCTAACCTATTTTTTAAAAGGCAAAACTTAGAATTTAAATTAATCTTTGCTCCATTTTTTATGAACAACAAAACCAAATACCTTACTACACAGAATCACTTTAAAAATACATAGCTGCAACTCAAGCAAAATAAGGCATTTAGTTAAATAAGAAATTATCTCTAATATATCTAATAAAACTGTTAAATTATGCTCTATTGCATTGTGTATTTATCTCTGTTAATATTAATAAATATAGAAAAAGAATACTTTCATTATATTTGTTTAGTATGAGATAAAACTGGCATAAGTAACTACAATATACACAAAATAGAAAAAAATATGTAAGTAAATGTTATATTCGTAATTCAAAATTGAATCTCAAGAGATAAAAACATAGAAATAAAAAATGTTATTTTTATAAAAGTTAGATATTTTGGTGTAATTAAAATTATGTAATAATTATAGAGATGTGGAATATAATTGCATATTAATTATAGTCTGTGTGCTAAATATGTGTATACTGTATCTACAAAAATAAAATACATTACATATTCCTAAATTCAGAGCACCTTGACAAAGAAAATCGGGAAATATTGAAACATTAGTATTCTTAGAAAATGTGTGACAGCATTTTAAAAATATTTTAGGAAATTTTTACTATGTTATAAGTTCAAAAATAAAAGTTTTGGCAAAACCTTCAAATAAAAAAAAATAAAACTGCATTCAAATAATCAAATGGAAAATACAAACTTTTAAGTAACCATAATTCTAAAGATATTGTAAAACACACGCATAATCATTTTATAACTAAATCTCTAGCTTTTTAAAATGTAAGCCAATTAATTAACAAAAGATAATTTGTACATTGTGTTTATGTATAGACAAAGTTTTTAAAAACCACATCTCATGAAAATAAAATAAAAACAATTTATTTCAAAACAGGAAATTGCAAACTTCAGTATTTTCTAAACAAAGCTTCATTACCATGTCAACATAATAAAAAAAATATACGTCTGTTAATAGAAAAAATAAATCCGCTTTGATATGGAAACTTTTACGAGTATAGTTGAGGACAAATATTTCATCAAATAAATAATAAATAAATAAAAGTAAGTAAAAAAATAAAATTTAATGTGATTCACATTTGATATAATGAAGTACTCTACAATTCCCTGTAAGATTTAGAATATTTTAGATTTATAGTTAGCGGTTTTAAATTTGTGGTAAATATATGAAATTTATTTTGTAATGTTTGATTCCATTGTACATCGTTACACGTTTTAATTGTGATAAAATTAAAAAAAATATCGGTAATAATTTTATTTATTTGATTATGTTTTGTTACAATTGCTCATTTAAAAGCATTGACACATTTATCAGTATTTACGTATCATCCTGTTGATCATATCTGCGAAAAAATACATGCCGTTTAATGATGCCATTTAGCATCATAGAAATTGCGAATAAAGTTTTTATCTATTTGTTAAAATGAAAATATTAGTAACGTGTTCGGCATTTCCTTCCAAACTTTGAAAACAATCTATTAAAACTTGCAAAATTCTGTGACACACTTTATGGGAGAAAAAGTATGCAGGATAATATGTAAGTACCCATTTTTCATGTTTGCTACCATTCATAAAGAACCAATTTACACTGGTTCGGTGTAGATCTGAGTACCCCTTGATTTGGCAGTAAAATTTAATTTATCTTAATTTAGCTTTTGTATAGCGGCCATCTTGCTAATCACATCTTGCCATCAAAATATCAAAGGGTACCGGATGTAAACTCTTATCAACACAAATTAGGATTGTTGATTAAAGTCCAATCGCAATGTTTTCAACTTGACAAGGAAAATTTTCCAAATATTGACAATTACTGCAATATTCATGTTTGCAAATAATTTTTTTCCATAGTCCTAAATTCATAAATTATTTTTAGTATATTAAAGAAGTCAATAGAAAACATTATATTGCAATATCCTATAACTTGTGTCTAAAATTAATATATTAACAGGCATCTAAAATTTACATATCAGAATATAATTCTTCTAAAAAAGAAGTTCTTATCTCTATAGAAGAGTTGAAAATATTCAAACTAACTGTACTGTTATGAAATGGTACTAAAATTTACTTTAATTCAATTAATGATTAATGTTGATTTTTTTATATTTCAAACTTATTATCAATTCGACAATAATAATGCTACTGAATGGAAGTAGTTCATTTGCTTTTACTGTTTCATAGTCAAGACTAGTTTTTCTTTTATGACAATTTTTGAAAATATCATTTATTGATGTGGTTGAAAGATATTACACGTAATTTTATAGATGCATAGTGTTAAAATCGAAATTTATTCATGTCATAGCCCCGGAAATTTAGGCCCCATTAATTTTTTATTAAGGCCCCAGAAAAATTTGACAACATTTGAATTAAAAACTCACCTTAATTCTTGCATTGTGGGCTAATTTACAGAAGTAAGGAAATATGGCTGACAAGGATAGCTACAGTCAAGAGATGGTACCTTCTAAACATAGTGCATATCATCACTTCAGAAATCATACCATTATTTAGAGCAGTATTGTTATGAGTACTTTTACAAGCCACTTTAACACAAAAATTTTTATAGCTAATAAGTCTACTGGACTGTGTGAAGGAATTTCTCATTGATCTGCAAGGAAACGTAATTGTTAAATATTTAAAAAATTGCAAAAAAAGTTTATATTTAATTTTAATGAGTTCTGACAGAATTAATTATGAATCAATTGTACAAACATATTATCCGGTTACATTATTATATTTGACAAAAATGTGCTGTCAAATATAATATTAGTTATAATAATTTTTTCAACATTTGAGGGAGAAAAAAGAGGATAATTTATAGCTCTAATAAATAAACAGTTGAAAACTTTATTTTAAATTAAATTTTCAAAGTTTTAATCATAAATTTAAAGTTTGGAGTCATTAAAAATGAAAGTAGAAAATAAAATTTAAATAAATATATATTGTCACTAAGCTACAAATCTGGGGGCAATTTTTTTACGAAAATGTTTACAGGATAATGCGTAAGTAGAAAAATTTAAAATAGAATCTCTCTCTCTCTCTCTCACACACACACACACACAGATTTTCATGTAATTCTGTATCATCTAACTAGGTATTAAAACCATGGTCTTCCTCTAATTTACTCTTTTATATATATCTTTTTTAGAATAACATACATTTATCCAAAAGGATCATGATATTTTTTGCAAATTAAATACTTCTTTTATCAAACATTTTAACAATAGAAGATAATGGAAACTTTGATTCTTCTTCTTCTATCTGTGGAATTCTAATATAATGTGGTCGCAAAAAGTAATAGCTTTGCTTACTTTGGAGAGCCCTTTTGAAATGGTTGATTGGTTGGCCTCTGCTATATCGCCAGTTAAAAGTTAATGAGAAGCTTGGCGACAGATTTGCCCGACACCTTTAGAAGAATATCTCCATCCAAAAAATAACAGTTTTGTTCTAAATCTTCGATTTTAATAGCTCTGAAATAGCAGCTTTCGTCAAGAGATATCGCTTGTGGATTTCTATTTCCTCCTCTTCCAGGTGTCTTTTTAGGTCTAATGTTCCGTTTTACAACTTTCTAGTTCTCAAGAAACTCTAACCTCTGCAGATTATAATATAAATTAGTGTATAAAATAATTATCATTAAATTAGACGCACTTGAAATTTGTTTCGCAAATAGTAAACATTAAAAAGTACACAAGAGTTAAAAAACTGGGCATGATCACTTATAGCATATATGAACTGCACATGCACAGTCTGGTTTAATTGTACTGCATAGGATGATTCGGACTTTGAGTCTAAAGCCAGATTTTGGCCTCGGTTACTCATCATGAAGTTGGTGGTGAATAATATTTCAGCTTTGGCCTGGGGTTTCGCTCTTACCTAGCGCTAGAGGTTGACGGTGAATACTGCCGTAAGCTTTTGTTGTTTCATTCTCAAGTTGAAATGTCAGTTTCAAGCGCCCAGTTTTTCACTCCATCGGACAGATGGGCATTGGTGTAAACGACGCGAAACCTGTGAAAGCAAATCTTGCAAACACTACTAAAACTGGAAGCGGGAGGATTATGATCTGGGGCATTTTTTTCCTGTCATTTTCTGTGTTCAGTCACCATTGTAGAAGACACGATGATCCGTCTTTGCGAACCATGTGTTCCCCTATATGCGCATTGTTTATCTTCAGAATGATGGAATCTGCTATCAGGAAAATGAGAAGTGTCAAACAGTTGGCAGTGTACGTACTTGGCTCGATGTGCACCAGGATGTCTTTATCGCGCATTTTGTCCTGTCCAACAAACTCGCTTAACTTTAACCCAATCGAGAATCTGTGAGGAGATCTGGATCGGGTTGTTCACGGTATGGATCCTCACCCGTATTCTAAGGCAGGCCGCAAACTCGGTAGACAATCCGATTGAGACGCTGTCTTATTGTAGACAAATGTGATCTCCTCGATGTCTTAGTGTGTCGTAGCTAAAACGCTGTATCTGACGTCATAGAATTTTAAACCAATGAGAGCGCTGTCTCGCGGAAAGTTGCCAGATATTTCGAACCTGCTCGAAATCTAAAAGCGTCTCGTACTCCACCCCTTTTCTGACGTAACTAAGACCTCAATGACGTCATTTGGTCTGATGCGATTCTTGCGAGACACTCTGAGCATCTCGCGAGACAAGTCTCATGCGATCATCTACGAATTTGGACTGCCTTGGACAGATGGCCACAATACTGCATAGCTCCCAGTGAACATCGTCAGGAACCTAACTGACAGTCCACTCTTTGGAAGGTGGTTATTTTGGCTTTTGTGTGGTGGTCATATTAATGTGACTGGACTGCATTTCTATTATCAAAATTTATTTTGAATGCATTAATTGAAATTACTTTTACAAGCCTCGAATTGAATATTCCTTGGCATGAAGAAACCTCATATTACTAAATAACAGTGAAAAATCTTTCTATTGATTACACAATCACTGAATTCATTTAATTTTAAGAAAAATTGGCATTTTAAAAGAATAATGCTTACATAATTTTTCTCTTTTAAATCCACAAATTTATTACTATTTTCCATGTTTTTTGGTATTCTGGCCAAAATTTTGTCTTGAAAATCAGGCATAAATCGCAGATTTACAATATTAGAGTCTTCTAAGTAAAAAATAATTTTTCCCAATTTTCTCTACTTAAATTAGGAACATGTACTTTGAGAACAACCAGATTCATTTACTTTTGATAAATATGTAATATTATGATGATCTCAGCAATTATTAGTCTTCTTTGAAATGAAATTTGTTATTGCAAAATTATTAACTGGAGAATTTTAAATAAAAAAATATCATGCCATATGTTTTGTAATTTTAGTTTAGATATAATTTCTGTTAAAAAATTATATTCCTCTAAATAAAACTGGAAAAAAAACTGTCTTAGATTTAGCTTTATAATGTTAATAACGCCTTCAACTTTTATTGCACATAAAAACATTTAAAGACATAACCGAACCCTAAATGGATCATTTTAAAACTTTGAGAAATGGAATTGAATCATTCATAAAGGATCTTTTTAGAAATTAGGGTTTCTTTCAGTAACAATTTGATCATAAGATGGCAGCACTATTCAGTTCTTCTAATATTTTTAATTGAGAGAATTTAATGTTTTGGGTTCTTGTATAAGTGCCATCTATGGGTTTATTTTGAAATTATCTGTTCTTTGGTGTTTTATTTCATTGTAATTAAATTTACATAATTCCATTATTTCGGAATGCACTCATTGAAAAAATTTGCTTTTCTAATTAATTATTTTTAAAATTTCATTGATAAAGTATAGAGATAAATATTGTTTATGAAATTGCATCAATTAAAAATTTTTTAAAACTCAAAAAATAAAATAAATATCATAAAAAATTTTCTTTTCCGGGATTGAATTAAATTTTTTCCGTTAATATAAAATAACAATTTTCCTATGATTTTAAATATTTCAAACTACCTAAATCTCTTTATTAAATAAGTTGTCATGTTAATATGAAAAATATTTTTTTATTGTTATAAAAGCTAATAAGTGACAAAGGAAAAATTATTTAATCGAAAAATTTTTTAAAATAACTTTTGCTTGCTAAAAAAAAACACATATTAATTCATCGCAACTTGTCTTTTTTTTAACATGTTATAATTATTAACAAAAGATGCATTTTAATAATCAGGCAATATTTATTTATTATTAAGATTTTTATAAATTTCGTAATTGAATACAAGTGAATATTACCCTTTCACTGTTTAAAATATGCGTGACGTCAGATAACGTTTCATCGACACGATATCGTATTGAGACGGCGTCATCAATCCGACTTGTCGACGAATTTGCTGCCTGCCTTAAAATAGCATTCTTCGAGCGGCAGCAAACAAGGCACACAATGTTCACTATCAAATATCTGAGAATAGTGTCGAAGTTCATTTTGTTAATAAAACGGTTTTTTATATAAGGACCTATTCATCGGTTTGAGAAGCCGTTTTCCATTGATTCAAGCCATTAACACGTTGAGGTAAAAATTTACCGTGCGGTCACCCTTGGCGAAACTCCAAAATGTCGCCAAGGTTGACCGTATGTCGAATTTCCGATCGGGAAAACGGCGGGAGGAAAATGGCTGAAACAGTGACAAATATGTCTTACATTGTTGGTATCTAACAAAATGCTCAACTAATTTTACAAAATTAACAAAAAACGAAGATTTATAGATTTCAAACATTAATGGTAAAATAATAAAGTTGATAGGTTAAATTATCTATAAAATTTTTTGATTAAATTTTATATTAATGAATTTAAATCGGTAAATATTCATGAGAAATAAACTACAAATAGGGTTGCCAAAATACTAGTTTGTCGGGTTTCCAGTAAAAATGTTCGCCAAATTTGGCACCACAAAAAAACGCGCCAAGGGTGAGCGTACAGTAAAACTCATCCACACGTTGACAATAGAACAGAAGTAAAAGTAAAATGAAAAAGACAAGAGAAAACATGCACTTTATGGTTAGTTTAAATCTGCAAAGGTGATTTAAATTTTCAAAAATTTCTTTAATTAATAGAATTGTAAGTTAATAAAGAAATTAAATATCAGCAACCTCTTTTAAACCTTAAGATGAATGCTTTGCTTACGCCAACATTAACATTTTTATTACTTAACTATTGTTTCGATTATATTTTACTTTCGTATTATTTGATAGCAATTTATATTAGTGTTGCTGAAGTGTGAAATGCGTTATTTTCTGGAATAATTGAGTATTTTATGGAATCACTAAGCCAGCCAGTTAAAGTACATAAAATTATTTAATTCTAGAAAAAAATGTTTTCTATCGAACAACGATTACTTGATCATTAATGTATAAAATCAGTTCTTGAAATCTCTTTCGAACCGGTTCCAGCTACTTTTAATCGTTTTTGAACAAGCTTATAGCTACACAGCTGGACAATTGTTAAGGACGGATAACGCTATCATCCATAGCAGACCAACAAAATGAAAGGAAGCAAAATATGGAAAATTAGAATAAGTGCGGGATATAGTAAGAAGAAGTATACGTATGCAAATTTTTTTCCACGTCTGTTCATCACGTGATAGCGTTCATAAGAGCTTCAAAGGTTTTGACGCATGTGTGTGACATGTTGATGTTTCAAGTCAAAGTTTTGCAGGAAAGATTTAATAGACGAACTTGAAATTTTTGGCATGTCTTCCCGACATCACTTAGATGATTTTATGCGTGGCCGAATTATTGGAAAGATCGAAGAAGGGCGAAAAATAACAGATGTTGCCAGAGAGTTCGACATCACTCACAGCGTTGTTTCACGGCTGTGGAAGTCATTTAAAACTACTGGAATGTGTAGTAGGCGGCTACGGGGAGATCGTGTTATAAGTACGACGCCTGCAGAAGACAGATATATCGTCCTATCAGCAAAAAGGAACAGGCGCACCACAGCTCAGCAGGTGGCAAATCAGTTTCTTGCTGCCTCAGGAAAGCAGATCTCCCGAAAAACTGCTGCCAGACGTTTGAGGGCAGGAGAACTATACGCCCGACAGACCTGTTGTGTGTGTCCCATTGACCAGAGAGCATCGTACTGTCCATTTGCAATGGTGTCGTGAGGATCTCAATTGGACTGAACAGGACTGGGCATGCATACTATTCTCAGATGAGCGTAGGTTCAGTCTGTCATCGGATTGTAGACGCCAACTGATCTGGCGCGAAAGTGGTACTGCTTATCGTCCAGAAAATATCCAGGAAAGGGAACGATATCCGACATGCAGTGTCATGATGTGGGCCGGCATCACGATCAATGGCCGCACGCCCCTACATGTGCGTCTGCGAATGGGACTATGACGGGCCAACGATACATGAATGAAGTTCTACTTCCTCATGTTCGTCCTTTCCGTTGGTGCTGTCGGTGATAAATTTGTTTTTATGGACGACAACGCAACATGTCATCGAACACTCGCTGTTCAGGATTGTCTAGACAGCGAGGGTATTCAACGCCTCGTATGGCCATCACGTTCTCCAGATCTAAACCCCATTGAAAATGTGTGGGATGCTTTGGGGAGGCCAGTTGCTGGTCGAAACTATCCTCCGACAAACAAGAACAATCTCATTCTTGCATTCCTAGAGGAATGGGATAAATTGCTTCAATAGCTGAGCTGCTGGATAATGTTGTGCAAAGTATGATACGACGTGTGGAATGTTGCATCACACTCCACGGTGGACATATCCCGTACTGATACCTTTCTTCAAGGTGCCTGCTGACTTTTAGATGCACTTGTTCCATTTTCCCGGATGCAGCATCAAATGAAAATATTTTTCTTTCAGATGCTTCACAGCTTTTGTACTTTCCAGAACAATAAATATTCTTTATTCTAATGTCTGAACAGTGTGGCAACTATATTTTATCCTACTAGGCCTCATGTCTCGCTTAATGTTATGCTACACTGCAATTTGTGATCCGTCCTTAGCAATTGTCCAGCAGTGTATTTTCCATGTTGTGTGCGTGCACTTCATTCCTTTGCTTTTAGACGTAGATACAAAACAATGTATTTATGTTGGCGTTGCCTTTTGGATCATTAACAGATATTTTTACAGCTTGTTTTTCAATTAATCATTCGCAATAGGGAGAAAATGATTTTTCAAGAGATTTTATATATTTATGATCAATCAATTAATTTAAATAAAAATAATATAAAATAATTTTGATATTGTCTATTTTTCAAACTAATTGTCTACCATTAGTTAATTCATAAGATAACTGAGAGTATAAAATTTTTCCTTTATTATACACTTTAAATGATTTGTCTAGTTATTTCATGAAACTCCTAGTTATTCTATGAAATAGATAAACTATACACTTTGATGGTATTATCCTTACTTAATTATAGGCCATTATTTATGGATAGCTCCCATAAGAGACAATAGTATTCCTTACATATCAAAAGATCTTACACTAAATCTCAATTGTAGGCTTTTCTTCGCTCATATACAAACAAGGATAATATTAAAACGTTTATAGGATTATCAATTCTGATTAGTAAGGAACAACCCTTATTTTATGGACAGAAGAAGTAAACTAAGTCATTATAATATATCATGGAAAAATGGGATGATATTTTATCATATTGTGTTGTTTAACATCACAAAATTTCGGACAAATTTCAGCAATTTTTTGGAAAAAGTCTTGCGAATTAAATGATTATTTTTCCATATGAACATAAAATATTTCATATCAAAAAATGAAGCGATTCCATTTTATTTAAATTTTTCTTATCTTGTGACGTTAGTTTTAAAGGGGATCTTCTTTCTTATAATTTGTTCAAATTAAATATCTATAAGAATAAGTAAAACAAAACCAGCTTTAATTTAAAGCATGCACGATAAAAAAGATTAATTTTGAAACTCGATTAATGAAATAGCATATAAAAAAGCATTTATAAATTGTAAAAGTTATTTTTTTAATCTTTCAAAATTGCCACAAATTTAACAAAAAAAGTGCAACATTTTTAATGATTAGTTCAGATTTAGGGTGATGAGTAATATAATTCAAGTTTTGATTTAAGACAAAATATGAACTAAATACCGATCTCTGATGAACATATTGTGGATACGGATCCCTGATGAATGCTTTGTGGATACAAATTCCTGATTAATACATTGTGGATAGCGATCCCTGATGAATACATTGTAGATACCGATCCTTGATGAATACATTGTGGATACCGATCCCTCATGAATAAATTGTGGGTAACGATCCCTGATTAATAGATTGTAGATACCGATCCCTGATGAATACACTGTGGGTACCGATCCCTGATGATTACATTGTAGATACCGATATCTGATGAATGCTTTGTGGATACAAATTCCTGATTAATACATTGTTGATAGCGATCCCTGATGAATACATTGTAGATACCGATCCTTGATGAATACATTGTGGATATCGATCCCTCATGAATAAATTGTGGGTAACGATCCCTGATTAATAGATTGTAGATACCGATCCCTGATGAATACGCTGTGGGTACCGATTCCTGATGAATACATTGTAGATACCGATATCTGATGAATACATTGTGGATAGCGATCCCTGATGAATACATTGTGGATACTGATACCTGATGATTACATTGTGAGATACCTGGAGATCTTTGCTTGTTACAGATAGAACTCTAAGTGGCCATTGCTCTTTGATAAGGATCTCTGAGCATCCTCGATATTAAAACGAGATACCAGCGAATGCAAATCTTATGAGACCAGATTTGTGGGACTTCCTCAAATAAGTAGCTTCAATTGACCAGAAACTTCAGAAAAACATTGCTGAGACTGTAAAACTCAGTTTTTCTAGACTAAATAAGTCGACAGAAATTGTTTCATGAACAATCTGTATCAATATTATTAGTCATTCATTGTAATTATTCATAGATTGTGAATGGGCCATGGTAACCTTGTGGTTAGGGCATCGGCCCTCCTCCGAAAGGCCGGGGCTAAATTACCAGTGCTGCCAAGGACTCACCATGCAATATACGTGCTCGTTAAATCTGTGGAATTGAAAGTCATGTGGTCAGTTACCATGGGTGTGATGGTGTGAAGAAAATTTCCGCCTCATTCAGATCAATGTCAAAATTTGGGTATTGGATCCTCTGGTGGTGCCATCTACCGGAGGAGTTTTGAACAAAGTCGTACTTACACCTTCGTAGTGCTCTGATTAAATGAAAGGTGCACCCTGCTGACATAAATTCTCATAGCCAATGGCATAGGAGCTTGGTTTGTCCAAATGGCATAAGTAACAACAACATAGATTGTGAATAAATATTTAATCCAGATTTAATAATTAAGTGAGCCTGATTCTCTTACTGACTCAGCTCACCCTTTGTCTTTGACGTATCAGTCTGAATACGCTGCAATGTGGACAACACAAACAAATTTCTTATCAATGTCCGGAATTGCCTTTGAGATTCTGAACCAGTTCAGGTTGTCCAATTACATTCAGGTTTTACACATAAGATCTGTTTAGATCAGGATCAAAAATTTAAATTGGATTCCGAGCCAATGCAAAAATGGCGTTCAACAAGATATTCGAACCTACGGATTTCAGAAAGTAAGGTTAAAGAGGTGAATGTTTAAAAGATAGATCAGCAGATAACCAACTAGTTTTATGAGTTAAAGTTGCATGGAACAAAATTACTTTTTCTTTCTTATTAAAGGCATATAATTAACTCAATGTACCAAGAATGGAAATAATTTTACTTTGAATTGGATCTTAATTCAACAATAATTTAAAAAAGGTCATTAAAAATTTGCTAAAAATTAAAAAAAAATGTAAATTTTAATAAGTAAATAAAGAAATAAAATAAAATAAAAGATTAATCGATATGTTAGAACCACATGGTAGTCTTGAATGATAGTTTGAACAAAATTTCACAATATTTTTTCAAAGACATTTCATATTTCATGCGAAAAATAATTGGAAATGCACAACAAATGATAATACAGATGGCTTGGGCGAAAGATTAAAAGTCATGTGTTTTTCTAGGCATCAAAATATAGCGGCTATGTGAAGAAAAAAAAATTGGGGATGGATTTCATACAGGGTGTGGTAGATAAGTAATGAGACTCAGTCTAGAAAAACAAATTTCTTGACCCGATTTGTACAAAACGTTAATATTCTTTAAAGTACTCGCCTTGGGCATCAAAGTACTTGCCTAAGTACTTGGGTTTCAAAGTACTTTCCAGCGCGTTTTCCAAGCTTCATAGACCCCACTGTAGTCCGTTGGAGTTACCTCAGTTAGTGCTTTCGTGACAGCACGTTGGATGTTCGGAATATCGTCGAAACGAGGTCCCTTCAGGCATCTTTTTACCTTCGGAAACAGGAAGAAATCTGGAGGACTCATGTCAGGACTGTATGGTGGCTGTGGTAGAACTTCAACTCCAATTCGGGTCAAATAGGAGGTCACAAGGAACGCTGTTCTATCCAGCGATCCATCTTCAGCGTTTTCACAAGTGTCACGGGCACACAAACAACGTAATACGCGAAGCTCGACCCTCACTGCGCCAGAGCTACGACGCGACTGCGAACAGGTTCTACTATTAGCTCAGATCTCCCACCACGTGACCTGCAGGTGGAGACCGCACTGCGAGCGACTGGGGAGCCGCGTGGCGGCAGTCTCATTACTTACCTATCACACCCTGCAAATATATATATATATATATATATATATATATATATATATATATATATATATATATATATATATATATATATATATATATATATATATATATATATATATATATATATATATATATATATATATACATATATAACTTTAATCTCGCATAACTTTAAAGGATACTTTTTCTCTTTTTTTAAATAAGACTCACTGAAATTGAATAACTTGGGAAACAACGGTATTTGGAATTTGATATCTTTGACTACATGTATTAAAAGATTTATATGATGTTGGAAAGAATTAATAACAATTGTTTTTTTTTCTTCTTCCAGTGGCGGGCACAAGAGGGTTGAACCCTATGCCACAACAAAGCCAGAAACTGCTACTCATTTGTCGTTACCCAGAGGGCACCCGTGAACCAAGTCACGGAGGCGAGTAGCGTTACCCGCACCATACCATTACAAACCCATTTATAGGGCGGGCCACATTCATACAACATCACAGGAGAAAGGACAGAGAGAACAGAGAAGGAAAGAAACATCCATGCACGAACCAGCATTCGAACCCGGGACCAACAGCTCAGGAGTCAGGAACGCTAACCACGCAGCCAATCGGTCGGCACAATGGTTTGTGATAAATGGAATTGTATCCTGTATCCCTTTTGTTTCGTTTGAAAGAAATTATGCTCACTTAATACTAAAAATTATAATTGGATTCGTCATTCTAACTGTGTTTAAGAATCGAAAATAAACTGTATTTACATATGATGTTTGTAAAAAAATATTACTGGGGAATTTCCAAATGAAATGTTTGAAAATAATATACTGATATTTAAATTATTTAGCATATTAAAGGAAATTTGTATAAATAATATATTTCATAATTTTTGAAAAAGGACTGTAGCGTTTCTTTGTACTTGGATGGGACCCTTTTGTTTAGCCAATGATGTTAATTGTGGCCAGAAACTACCCAACTATTACAGATTAGTCCATTAAGGATTTTAAAATAAGTATAATTTATTAATGTCAGTGATATTAAAAAGAAATGACTATTCTTCTCAATTTATTAAAACACTTGATTAAATTTTAGACCCTTTCTTTTTACCGGGATAGATTTTTTTTAAACTTTGGAGTATCAAATCAATTAATTTTAAAAAAAGCTTGAATTACTATTTTTTAAAGAATTAATAAGAATATTTAAACATAAGCGAAAAGATGATTATTATTAATAAAAATACCATTAGAATATAATGATGAAAATATAAACAGAATTTATAGTGATTGGTAATGTTTGAAAAATTAAATATTTTATTTTTCATAGATAACTTTTATTAATTTGAATAAAAAATAATTTATTTTGGATGCATTATATTATTATATTTAGAAAAAAAGAAGAAACTAGAATTTTTACGTAATTAATAAAAGCTTCTATGCATAATAATATAAACAAATGCTTAATTATAAAATGATATCGTTAAAATATGCTGATGACAATATAAAGAGCATTTAATGTTGCAAGTGGTTTTAAGAATTTAATAAATATTTTATTTTTTGAATTTAAGTTTTTTTTTCCAGCTTGATTAATTTTTAGACTCATTGAAAAATCGAGATAAAGGATGCATTTTTAGCTGGTGCATTAAATTAATGTATTTGGAGAAAAGACAAAATTAATTTCTTTCTAGATATTAAATATACATGGCATTTTGAATTAAATTTCTTTAATGTTAACAAGAAATGTCATTAGACTATACTGTTTAAAATATTAAATGAATTCAGTTACTGTAGGGATATTTAAAAGTGAAATGTATTTTCTTTCAAATTTTTAGGATATTTCAAGCTTCATTCACTTCTAAACTCTTTTTCTAACCAGAATAAAATCTTTATTTTAAGCTAATGCATTCAATTAATGTGTACTTAGATAATTATAAATGGATGATTAAAATATTCAGAAAAAAATTATACGATTTAGAGTTTTTGAAATTATAAAGAATTATTCAATCAATAAAGGGATGATAAAATTCAAGTGATTTATGAATTTATAACATTTATATAAAAATATGTAGATACTTTTAATTTCTCTGAATATTTAACAACGAATTAAGTGCTTTATATTTTCTTTCCTACGAGACACACTTATAAAAACTCCTTAACTATTAAGAAAAAATAATATTTTAAGATCTTGAAGGTCAATCTCGTGTACTTAATCTTTTCAATATCAAATACACGAAGGAGTTTTTTTAATATTTTACTAACTAACAAAAAAAAAATAAAGCGATTCAAGGGTTGTCTATAATTATTTTCGTTAAAAGTTAAATATTTGGTTTGACTTTATACGCTTAAGAGCATATCTAATGTAAATAAAAGTTAATAAAAAAAACTTCATAAGAAATGCTCTCTAGAGATTTAAAGGGATTATTTTCTAGATTATTCTAGACGTAAAATAGAGAGCTTTCGTAAAAGTTACATAAAAATAATCGCACATGAAATAAACGTAAAAAAATATTAAAACTATCTAAAAGTATACGACGATTTTTAAAAGATGAAAACATAGTATTTTTTACTTTAAGTTGCATTTAAAAATAAAAGCGAAAAGATTCTTAAAGAAAGGAAAAAACTTTATTCTTATTTTTTTTCATTAAATTAAAAATAATAAATTGCATTGATAAGACAAAAAAAGCAAGAACTGCTTTTAATGTAATTATTTTAAAAGTTACAAATTCTTGTAAATTTGATTTTTCTTCAAAAATTAAATTTATAATCCACAAAAATATAAGAAATTTATGCCTGGATTTTTTATAAAAATTTCTTACTATGTAAAATAATGTTAAGGATACAAAAGTGCAAATGATTTTATAAATTGTAAATACATCACATTTAGTCTTAATATGATTTGTAGAAACATATTCTAACGCAAGTGATGCATGAATTTATTAATATGTTATAAAATGAGAAAAAAATCGCTATGAGAAATATTTTTTTCAGTGGAATGATTAAAACAAAATAATAAATGATAGCAAATTGATTTTTACGACTCAAATGTTTTTTTTTTTCATTTAAAAGTAATAAGAATTGAAATATTTACATAACTTTTCTTTGTTTTAAATTGTTCAGTAAAATGAATTCTTTTGAAAGTTAGAATTTTTTTAACATTTAAAACTTGTATAAAAACTACCTTTTGTTACAGTTGTTTGAAACGTGTAATTTGAAGACTGTTAAAACAGAAAATAAAAAGGGATGATGAAGTTAAAATTGAAAAAAAAGGAGCATTTTCTGCAAAAACAAAACAAATAAGGTTTTACATTCGTTTCACTAAAAGTTGGAAAACATATTTTGATGATCATTTTTTATACCGAAAAATGAATGCAAAAATTCGGTCTTTTCTTTAAAATAAAACTACGGAAGATTTCATGATATAACAAAAAATATGCCATACTTTAAATTTATAGTATTAAATAACATGAGAATCATGTAATTAATATGATAATAACTGTAATATTTTACTTTTAGCATTTATTTTTTTCGATGAACTCTAAAGAAATCATTATTGAATTTCATTATATTAGGTTGGTGCATATGAAATGTCGGATTCTTAAGTGATTGTATAAAACTGCATATCTTTCTTCAAAAGCTGTTTACTCAATCAAAGTATGCTCCATTCGCTTCAATACACTTCTCCCAACGAGATTTTAAGGCGTAGATGCCTGTCTTAAAAAAATTTTGGTCTTTAGAATTAATAAACTCTGATATCGAGTTTTTTAGACTGTCTTCATTTTCATAGTGTTTGCCCCTTAAAAACAGCTCTAAATGCTTGAAAAAATGAAAATCAGTCGGCGAGAGATCCGGTGAATAGGGTGGATGCTGCAATGATGAGCATACGTTTAACCGATCCAGCTTATTTCGCTCTGTCAGTGCGTGTGGTACCCACTTGTCCATCTTCTTAACCTTGCCAATCTCAGAAAGGTGTCTCAATATCGTTGTATGGTCAACTTTCATCCTGATAGCAAGTTCCCTCGTGGATACGGCTGGATCCGCTTCCACTAGAGCCTTTAGGTCATCATTCTTCACAGACGTTTTGGGTCTTCCGCGCGGCTCATTTTGCAGTGAAAAATCACCAGTCCGAAATTTTTCGAACCAACGCTGCACTTTCCGATCGTTAACCGTATTCTCCCCAAACGCTTGGTTTATGTTGCGTGCAGCTTTTGCAGCACTATTATCAAGTTTGTACTCATATAAGAAAATGACGCGAATGTCGGCAGAATTCATATCGGCAATAAACTCAAAAGAAATAAAAAAGGGAAGACCTTCGAGAAAACCTATTTTGCTGAAATGAGTCTCTGGCAATGGACAATACGTATGAATGAGGTTATGCCAAATACAAAAGCATAACGAAAACAGGGAGGAAAACGTCCGCATGTAAAGAGAATCCGACATTTCATACGCACCAACCTAATACTTTGCATCCTAAGGATTGGTATGTATACAATATTGGAAAAGTCTCCGTTGTAATAATAGTTCTCATATTTTGCATATAGCTGCAAATGTGAGAGAAAATTGAATTAAGAAAAATAAAAGTTTTATAAAATTTGTTTTCCAAGGTTTAGCTGAGAATAAAAAAAAAATCATAAAAAATTTTATTCCTTCTTTTTTAACTCTGAGTACAAAATTATTCAAGCATACTCGAGCTCTTTTATGAATTGTTTAAGAAGAAAGAATTTTCGCAAATTGAACTTCAATTGATTTTTATCAAAAAAGAAGATATTTTCCAAGAAATAAAAAAAATTATAAAATCCTTCTTTTCTTAATGCTGTTTAGATATGCGAGATGTGTTTAAAATGCTTAAAGAAGCTAAGAATGTTACAAATAGAGCGTTTAAGAAACGAATTCACACGAATAGAACATTAATTGATTTTTATCAGAGGACATAATTTTCAAAAACTAAAACTGAAAAATATTGAAGATTACTTACAATTATATTGAAAAATATTGTGATAATTTAAAGTTAAAAATTTAAGAAGCGGGTGCTCAAAATTTCGATTAAAAAGGAAAGGAATCTTTTGGTTGAATGCACTGTTAAACAATTGTGGTACACCTTCACATTTGGCGAATTTTCATATTCATGTGATTTCTGATTGTACTGGAATCCCTTTCACTTCTTTGATATATATTTCTCATGTGTATATTTGGCGCTATTCTAATAATCTTGAAGTTGCATCATATTCAGCCAAATACAAATCCATTGCATAACAATACTATACCGCCATCCGGGGTCCACGTTAATTGGGAGGCGATAAAACAATCTTTTAAAAATCACGAGACTTTTATTCGTAGCGAATTCAACAACACACGGAAAATTCCAGTTGTGGAAATCACAATTACACAGTTTCAATTCTGCTAACACAACAGAAAACAACTTCCAACCACCTCAGACAAACAAGACACAAGACAGACAATCGCTTTTATGCACTAAACTGAAATTCAAGGTTAATTGTCTTTATAAAAGAATCGAGGGATCTTGGTCTAGTTTCTATTTCAAAAATGAAAATACATGTTTACACATTCGGTGCAAATCAACTAACTACTTTTTGATTACAGATGGCGCTCTCAGCGCTGCGATGGGATTATTTCACACTCTTCACTAACCCCGCCTTCTATTCGGTATGACGGTATTTATATCAGACTTACGGGAAAGTCTAAGGCAGGCCGCAGATTCGGTAGACAATCCGATTAAGACGCTGTCTTATGCGATCAATGCGATAAATGCGATCTCCTCGATGTCTTAGTGTGACGTAGCAAAAACGCTGTATCTGACGTCATGGAATTTTAAACCAATGAGAGCGCTGTCTCGCGGAAAGTTGCCAGATATTTTGAACCTGCTTGAAATCAAGAATGGTCTCGCGCACCACCCCATTTCTGACGTAACTAAGACATTAATGACGTCATTTGGTCTGATGTGATTCTTGCTCAGCTTGCCTCGCGAGACAAGTCTCATGCGATCATCTACGAATTTGCGGACTGCCTAAGAGTTATGACAAGGTTTTTGGAAGGTTTAGGCTATCTCCCTTAACTATGGTTCCAGTGCTTTGATGATGAATTTTTCCAGCAACATCTATTTCTTGTCAAGAATCTCACCAAAAGGTCGCCAAATCATTTGAAATGCTGTTTTTAACGTAGAATACGTCTAAATTACGCACTTTTAACAGAATATATGACTATTTCCGATCTGTTTGAGATATTTCAAGACAAATATTTGTAACAAAATGTTTCTTTAAAAGTCAAATAGGTTAAGGAGTTCGTATGCTTAGCACATAATTTAACTATTCTTATCACATTTTGTGTAATATTATGAAATCATTATTACTGAAAATTCTAAGTACAGATTATACGCCATTTCACTTTAAAATTAGAGAGTAAAAATGTTCTAGAATTCTGGATTAATCCGAAATTTTAATGATATTTTAACAGGCGTTTGATTTATTTCATTTTTATGATGCGCTTTTTTGCATCTTGAAGGATAAATAATGTACGAGTTTAAGAATCAAAACTACTTATATCATCGATTTAGTACTACTGATGTTTGTCTGGTCACCTTCACCGTTTGGGTTTGAGGGACTCTCCAATCTGCCCTTTTTGTGGACTAGAGGACATGACTGGTGACCACCTTTTCACTTGCCCTGGACTTTCGGACGTCGCAGATAGAAATTCTGCGGAAGATGACTTTTCATTCACCTCAAGATTGTATTGGGCTGCCCGACAGAGACGGATGGTTGAAAAACCAAGATCGGGCGTAGGATAAAAAAAAATAAAAAAAAGTTTGTCTGGAAGTATTATATCCAAAAGTAGTAATTATTGTTTTGAAATTATTCAAAGAAAGCAATTGTTTAAAACATAATAATATTCACATTATTGGTTTAGAGCTACTAAACACTTTCCAGGCATATAACATATTTATTATACAAAAAATGTTCTAGAATTCTGGATTAGATACAGTATCTAATCTAGAATCTGGAATTCTAGATTCTAGATTAGATACTGTACATTCTTTGAGGGCCGTGGTAGCCTATTGGTTAGGGCATAGGTTCCCAAAGTGGTCTAGGTGGACCCCCAGAGGTCCATAGGAGACCACACGGGGGTCCACGTGGATGTGAAAAGAAAACAGGTGTTCACAAGTTGTAAGTGGGGGTCCACGAAATACTTTCTGGTTTTCTTAATCAAGAACTAAAATTTTGGCTTGGATTTACCTATCAACGTAGGCAGGTAGCATCATTTACAAGGTAGATACTCAAAAATATTCGAGACTCAGTTCAAGCACAGAATACAAGTGTACACCACATGCCGAGACTTGCAAAGTGCCACCCGTGTGCCCGATCGTCCGGGATACTTGTTTAGACCTGCAAAGGGATGAAATGCGACTTGCGCTGTGCTTGCAATCTACATTAGTATAAATACGAATGCCAATTGTGTAAGGGAGAGTACGTTTTTCATTGATAGTGGGTGGTATTCACAGTAAAAAGGAAAGAAACCAGGAAATCTCCAGAGAAGTTATTCCGAAGAGGACATTCAGAAGAAAAACAGTCATTTCCCATTGTACGACAGTGTCTGGGATAGAACCCGGGACCTTCTACTCTAAAGAGCACTATCCTATCACTCGGTTACGGTGGGTCTGAACACTAATTAGTTCAAAAGAGCAAAGTATGAGTATGATTGGTATACATGTTATATCAAGTAATGCACTGTATGTCTATTACGAAAAAAGTCTCTGAATTTTGTGCTTGTCTGTTGTCGTAGATACAAGATATGTATAATTTTCGCATAGAGGATCCAATAGAAATCTACCAACTTTGGCTTACAGAACATCTGAAGCATTACATGAGGTATTACCCAAAATACAGGTCCATTTATAATACTCTTAACACCATTTGAAATGGCCAGCACTTGTGTTGTTGTTTCTTATCCTATCTGGTTAACCAAAAGGTTAAGCCAGATCCATGAAACCGTGAACTAATAAAAAGTCTAAAACAAGAAAGTTAATTTGAAGAATGTCCTTTTTGTAAAATCATCAGCAGGAAGTAGATGACCACGAGTAAAATGATTGATTTTGCATTTCCTAGGAAAGATCTTGTTTCCTTGGTCTATTTTAAAACTTTTCAAGAGTCCTCTTATCAGTGTTGATGATGCTGTCTGCTGCAAACGAATTATCTTAAAAGTGACAAAACCATCTGGTTACCTGCCACCATACCAGTTATGAGAGTGAGGATAACACCAAGACGAAACAATCATAGACTTGATTTTTGAGCATTTAGTCACCACTAGGCCACTGTAGCCAAGTGGTAAGGACACCGGCCTTCTGTTCAGTAGAGTGGGATTCGATTCCCAATGCCACCAAAGACCCACCGCGCACATGCGATGTACGTGCTCGTTAAATCTGTAGAATCGAAAGTCCTGTGGTCGATAGTTGAACAGTTACCATGGGTGTAATGGTCTGGAGAAAGTTTCCTCCATCTTCAGATCAATGTCACAATTAAGGCAGTCGATCCTTTGGTGGTGCCATCTATCGGAGGCTACCACGTTCGTTTTTAACCAGAGCATCTATCGGTGCTCTGGTTAAAAACGAAAGACACCCTCTACTGACTTAAATTCACATAGCGAGTTTGGTCTGTCCAAGTATCCTTAGAAACCACAACAACATTTGTCCAAAATGTTCAGGGTGTTAGATGTTAAGGACCAGCATTGTTAAAACATGTATCAACCACTATTAACCTTTTTCTATTCTTGCAGTTTACTGACAACAATGTGTCATCAGAAGGAGTGAATTGCATCATAATGTGATTTAGACTATTAACAGGTAACATTATTCCTTTTAGATCCCAAAATTACACACATATTTATGTAAAATTGATTAGCCTGCAGAAGTGAATATAAATTTTTATTTAATTCATTTTGCGAAATTTTACACAATTGGATAAGAATGCAAATAACAATCACATTGTGTAAAAAATTTTCATTTGTGAATATTCTATATAATGTTATATATTTTATTAGTTTTAAATTGCTATTTGAAAACTTTAAAAATTTCTGTAAATAAAATGAAAAGAAAATTACATTGAAAACTCTACTATTAATATAAAGCATTTTGTAATGAAATAAAAATTTTAAATTGAACAAATAAAATATTGTCTTGTTTGAATCAAAATCCTTTTGAGAAAAATATGATATTTTTTCAAAGATCATATTTTATAATACATATATTTTTTTATTTTCATATTATTTCGTATTCAGTCTCGTATTACCAATTCAATTTTCATAGAAAAGGTATACTTATTTAGATTTATTTAAATCAAGACAAATATTTTATTCTTTTTCGAAAACAATGTCTTCTTATTTTTCCTATTAATCCATGCTTATAGTATTCGTATTTTTATTTGTTTCCTTATGCAGAAATGACTTACATATTTGAACAACATGTAAATTAGAAGTATAAAATAACGTGAAGTATTAATACTTGTTTTTTAGAGAACACAAGAGATAAGTTTATCTTATTTGGATCAAAGATTTCCATTGGTGGGTACATGGGCTCATTGGAGTTTATAGAGGCATTTAAAATATATTTCCAATATTTCTTGGGTCTTTTGAAGATCAATAATAAATTTAAGAAATAGGGCAAAAAATAATAAAATGCTTTTATGTTAGTGTATGCATAATGTTAAATTAATTTAATGCTAGCAATTTTTCTAATTTTTGTTCTTATTCCTAATCAAATAGTTAGTTTTCAGTTTTTTACGTGCAATTATTAATATTATAATTTTATTGTATGTTTTACTTGATAGGAAAAATTTAAATGAGCCTTTGAGGAAAATTAATGTTTTGAATGCGTTAAAAATTTTGGATTATAGAAAATTTGAAAAAAATTTTATTAATATAGAGTAACATTAGATGAAAGATTTGAGTTTAATGGCTTGAGAAGGAATTCTAGTAGACACTGCAATATTAACAAAATGAACAGGATATGAAAGATTTTAATTTAATGGTTAGAGAAGGAATTCCAGTAGACACTGCAATATTAAAAAAAAGTACATGATGTGAAAGATTATAGATTAATGGTCAGAGAAGGAATTCGAGTAGACACTGGAATATTAAAAAAATGAACATGATGTGAAAAATTTGAGTTTAATGACTAGAGAAGGAATTTTAGTAGACACTGCATTATTAAAAAAAGGAACATGATGTGAAAAATTTGAGTTTAATGACTAGAGAAGGAATTTTAGTAGACACTGCATTATTAAAAAAAAGGAACATGATGTGAAAAATTTGAGTTTAATGACTAGAGAAGGAATTTTAGTAGACACTGCATTATTAAAAAAAAGGAACATGATGTGAAAAATTTGAGTTTAATGACTAGAGAAGGAATTTTAGTAGACACTGTATTATTAAAAAAAGGAACATGATGTGAAAAATTTGAGTTTAATGACTAGAGAAGGAATTTTAGTAGACACTGCATTATTAAAAAAAGGAACATGATGTGAAAAATTTGAGTTTAATGACTAGAGAAGGAATTTTAGTAGACACTGCATTATTAAAAAAAAGGAACATGATGTGAAAAATTTGAGTTTAATGGTTTAGAGAAGGAATTCGAGTAGACATTGTAATATTAAAAATTGTAATATATATATATATATATATATATATATATATATATATATATATATATATATATATATATATATATATATATATATATGTATATATATATATATATATATATATATATATATATATATATATATATATATATATTATATATATATATATATATATATATATATATATATATATATATATATATATATATATACATATATATATATATATATATATATATATATATATATATATATATATATATATATATATATATATATATATATATATATATATATATATATATATATATATATATATATATATATATATATATATATATATAGACGAAGTAAATTATCTGTCCTCCAAAAAATCAATTTATGTAGAATTTTCAACTATCGCAGAAACTAGAAGATATTTGGTTCAATCTGAAAAAAGAAATCTTTAAAATTAAATTTTCCTTTAGTTTATTTAATCATAGTAATATATAGGTTGCTTAAAATTTATATAAATTTAATCTGTAAATCTTGGAGTTGCTTTCAAATGAAGTGTAGAGAATTCAATACTAATCCCAAGTGAATCCGACATTAAGCAGAAAATGTGAGGGCAATAAAAACCATCTGGGACGACAATCTTCTGTCACCAAATAGTTCTTCAGATTGATTTTTCGGCTTTTCTTTTTTTACTTCCAAATGATGTTATTGTGGGCGGCAGTTTGAAGATATCGGTTCTTTGATGTTTGGAATTAAAAAAACCCAGAAAACACCTTTGCTTCAATAATTTAAAGTAAATATGTAGTGGAGCTATTTTATTAATATTTTAGTAAATTTAATTGCCATCGATTGGCAACCAGAATGTAATTACCAAGAATAAATCACGAGAAGAATAATAAATTATGATAAGGGTATGCTAACGGTAAGCCTATTTTGTTACCAACATGGTAACATAATAGGATGGTTATTACTTGCGTGTTTTATTTAATGCAATTTATCTTATAGTTTCATAAACGAGTTTATAATGAATATGAGCACATTGCGTGAAAGTAAACTACTGGTTATTAAAATTGCTACACCAAGAAGGAATGCAAATAACAGAACGATATTTATTGGACGCATACATTATAGTGGAAAGAACCAGTGATTAGATTTACAGGAAATTAGGATGTATAGATCTTGAGAAATCAGTATTCAGAGGAGCCACCTCTGGCTGCAATAACAGCATTTATCCGCCTAGGCATGGAGTCAAACAGAGATTGTATGGCATGTACGGGGATCTCAGTCCATGCAGCATCAACACTATGCCACAGTTCATCGACAGTAGTGGATGGTAAGTGATGACGTGCCAATCGCTCGGAAACCATTGACTACACGCTCTCACTTGTTAACAGATCAAGAAAACGTGCTGGCCAGGGTAACAGTCGAACCTGTTCTGTATCAAGAAAGTTCAGAACAGTACGGGCAACATGCGGTCATGCATTATCCTGTTGAAACAAAGCGTTAGGGAGGCCTCGAAGATAAGGCAGAGCCAAGGGTCTTAACACATCGGAAATGTAACGGTTGCTGTTCAAAGTGCCGGTAATGCGAACAAGAGGTGATCGAGGCGTGTATCCAATGGCACCCCATACCATAACTCCAGCAAATGGGCCAGTATGGCGATGTTCAATGCAAGCTGGCAATGCGCATTCTCTACGATGCCTCCAAACACGGATGCGGCCATCATAATTCTGTATACAGAACCGAGATTCATCTGTAAAGATGACGTGATGCCATTCCCGCGTCTAGGTTCGTCGCTGATCACACTATTAAAGGCGCTCCTGTCTGTGACGCAGTGTCAATGGTAGCCGAATCCATGGTCCCCTTTTAGACAATCCATGCTGCTGCAAACGTCGTCGAACTGTTCGAGCAGAAACTTGTTGCCTTGCAAATGACTCCATTTCTCAACTCAGGGTTCGTGACGTGGCTGTACGATCCCTTGTGACCATGCGGATAAGATGTCAGTCTTCTCTGCTGTTAGTGATGCGGGGTCGCTGAGATCCTGCATGACGTTCCGTATGATTGTCCTGAACTCATCGATTCCATATTCTGCTAACAGTCATGGGGTCTCGACCGACGCGAGCAGCAATATTGCGGGACGATAAACCGCAATTCCGGTAGGCTATAATCCTTCCTCGATCAAAGTCAGACACGTGCTGATAGGCATTTCTTCTTCTTACACGAGGCATTACAACAACTTTCTTTGCCGAAAACAACGTTGAAACGGAAATTGAGTATGAGAAAACTGCTGTCAAATCTCTGGTTTTATACCACATTGTAGATGTCGCTACTGTCGCCTGCTTTGTATGAATGCGCTGAAAATCTAATCATTTGCATATCACAGCAAGTTCTACCTGTCATGCAAATTTCACGTGTGTGTTGTGCCGCTTTCCTGGTGCAGCAATTTTAATGGCCAGTTGTGTAATTAAAACAAAATAAATATAGGTGGATCGGTTAACGGACATAATCCGTTACGAGACTATGTTCGCGCTTTCTGAATTGTTCGTTAACCAATCACTGATTTACCATAAACTTTTTGTGAAATCTATTTATTTGTTCTGGAGACCTTAAATTTTAAATTTAAGAAAAGGATGTATAATTTCTTAGTAAATTTATTAAAAAAATTATACATACACATAGTCTTGTATGTTAACCAATCCCTTACCTTTTTTGTTTAGGGTGCGTCAAAGAACATGTCCGATGTCGATTGCTTTTCTCTCTCTTTCAGGATTTTCTGGATATGGTTAATAGCATTGTCGTTATAAGGATCCCCAACCTTACTGACATCAGCTTGGTTTGGATACCATTTCTAAGACTATCGCTCTGACATCTTCCCACTTCTTCAAAACATCTTTGATGGCAGATGTTCTCATTGGTCCGAATTCGAATTTAAATGAAATCAAAAGCAACCAGTTTTCAGTCCGTTTCAGTTTTGAATAAAATAAAACCAAAACTGATGGCTTACTTTGGCAATAAATATTCTGTTAAGAAAAAAATATTTTTTTCCAATACAAAACTGTCAAGTTTAGTAGGCAAGCAACATAAATAAAGCAGATAAAAAAACAATTTTTGGACCATTGGGTTTGAGAATATTATGCTCCGAAAGCCGAGAAGTGTTCGTTAGTATTCGTTTCATTTCGTTATCCGAATATGTGTTCGTTGGACGAACAAAAAACTCTTTCGTGAAAGAGTTAGCTGTCCGATTTGTGTTGGTAGTCCGAACTGTTCGTTAATCAATCACCCACTGTATCAATAAAAAGTTTTCGCGAAAATTTATAATTTAAATCACAATATAAATTTATTTTCAACTTCGTAATTTATATTATCATGTGACCTTATGACGTCATATACAAATGCCCAGTTGCTTAAGAGGAATATTTAATATATAAACATGCAAATAATGCAGTTAGTATTAGATATAATTCAGAGAATTCGATAATTTTCCTAAATGGTTAAATTGCTCTACGTGATATCTTAATTTGATTGTTAATGATATAATAACGTAATCAACTTAAACACTTAACTTGTTAATATTCAGTCTTTAAGGAATAATGAAAATCTTAACATGGTAATAGTTAACAGTGTTATTTGCAAATTCATAAATTAAATATTCATCTAAGCATCTGTCGATAAATAACGAAATTAAAAATGAATTTGTAGGAGAAAGAGAGAAACATATTACATTATGATTAGCGAAACCGAGTCTTGGTCTTTATTTCGTATTTATTAGCCTTAGGATAGTTACGCTTATAGTTTTTCAAATGTCATGTTATGTATGAATTCTGTATTGGCTACGTACGTGCACACTACAGCACAAAAGGTATCAAATGGGAAACAAAACGATGCTTGAATCAGAAAAGAATTCTTTTACAGTAATTGTTATTTTCTAATATTTTTTTTGCTTGAATTCATCGAAAAATCTCAGCAATAAAAACAAAATTATGTTAATATTAAATAATAATTTCATGATTTACAAATAATTTTTATACCTTGTCAGTAAATTCTAAAAATGTAGGTTGTTTCCATAAATTAAATGTTTTTAACAAGCATAAATGCGTAATTTTTTCCTCAAAAAATGATGTTTTAAAAAGCATGTTGTTGTCTTGTGTCAGCTAGGCTGGCATTATGAGGTGCGCTGCTTTACTTTTCCAACTGAACCATATTTTGTTGCGGAGTACACACACGCCATCGATACCCGATTTTTGTTATTATTGCTCTTTTTTATTATTTTTATTATTGTTCTGATGTTATTTTTTTAAAATAGGAAGCATTAACAATATTATACTTTGTTTTCAATAAATTTTCTACTATTGTTTTACTGAAATAGAAAATATTTTAGAAGTTAAATTTTCAACTAAGGATGAGGAAAAATGCACGTAAAATCAATTAATAAACTAGAAAAAAAAATTTAATTCTGTGATTTCCCTGTCCTGCTTCATATAAATGTTTCCCGTTTTATTTTACAGTAAGGAAAATAAAACACACAGGAAATATTTCTAAAAGAAATTTTTAAGCAAATAACCTAACAGATATACTTAAAGTTTATTTGAAAAATACATCGCATTATTTTTCATAGCTTAAAGAATTATATCATATAATACTACTCTGCTTCTATCCATTTTCCAGAAATTTAAAAACCCATTCTATTTTAAAGACGTTAAAAAGTATTTATTTTATCGAATCTCCACAAAAAATAAGAATTAGAGTGGTTTTTATTTTACACTTCTTAAAAAAAATTTACATCGGATATTTTATAAGCTTATTTTAACTAAAGAAACACATTTGCGTTAAAATATATTTTTCTTTAAGAGTGTTCTTGAGAATCTGTTATGGTAGTTTCAAATGAATTCGCAATTAAGTGAAGTTATGCACGCAGAAAGGGCTTTTGTTATTGCTCTTAAATAGATTAGGCGATGCAAAAGACAAAAAGTGTAAGCAAATTATGAAAGAAGATCCAAGAATTACTCTCTTTTTTGAGCGTCGTGATATAAAATAAATGCTCTATTAAAAGCTATAATGCATCACAAGTTGAGGCGGATTACGTTAAAAGTTTATGGCCCAAATGTTCTTATGTAAGTACGACGTTAGATAATCATTAAAACTTTAAGAGGAAAGGATTAATTCCCACGTAGAAGTAAAACACATGAAAGCAACGAAAGGGCATGAATGCTCTTATTTAAAGATTCTTGCAGATAACACGGTTGTAGCATATTTGATCTCTGGCTACGATAATTTTCCGCTTTTGTTATTGAAAAAAAAGAGAGAGAGTCTGTTCACTAACGAGAATTTTTTAAGCAGCTTTGTTTCAAAACTGCGACGTTAAAAAATGTAAAGAAAAAAAAGAAGAAAAGAAAGAAAAATGTAAAGAAATATTAGAGGCGGAGCTTATCAGCTAGAAAAGCTATCTCCAGGGAAAAACTACTTCCGATAAAAAGGGAACTGCTTTAATTAAACATATCCACGGGACTTTTTCGCATAAAACGCGCGAAGAGGAAAAAGAAAAATTGCAAACTTGCTGTCCTATAGGGTCCAATGAAAGAATAAATGTTTCCCTGGTGTAAATGCCTCGCCCCGTATAAAGCAGTCATTTATTTGCCGGGCTGCCCCTTTTGTTGGCGCAAAATGGCGCAGGAATAAGCGATTCCTGCTTCAGGCTCACTGGCAAATACAAAGAGAAGAGTGTTGCCAGCTTTTTTTTGTAAAAAAGTAAAGAATAAAGTCAGAGATTTATTACGCGTAAAATTTAAGTGTAAGAAAAGGTAAGGAACTAAGCCAACATTTGGCGAGGGCTCTAACAAATATTTTCATTCATCGGGCTTGAAGTACGCTTAAAATCATTGATATTCAATGAATAACCAATAAAAAAATGTAAGTATTGTAAAAAGATTTTTCGAAAAATTTATAAAATGTTTTTTGAATTTAGCAAGTAGAAAGATGGTCCAATTTCCACCTGAACATTGATGTGGAAATGAACATAAAAATCAAGGATTTAATTATCTGACTAAGGATTTGCTTCGTAATTTTTTTCAAATTTTTTTATAAGAATTTAGAGTAAATAAAAATTTATTTTCCAAATAGAGCATTTAGCCTCCTATACTAAAATATTACTCATATATTTTTTAAATTATATAAAGGTAAAGATGCTTTGTAATACGATTTCCCCAAAATTATTTAATAAATGATGTTAAAATTTAATAAACAGAAATGAGCTAATATATATATATATATCTAAATTAACATCTGATATAAAAATTCATGAAATGCTGTTTATTTAAAAAATATGTATTTCAAATACCTAAACTTTTGCACTTTGCCTTGAATACTTTTATATTACAGTTTTAGGAATTAAAATTATATATTTAATTAATTTCTTTAATCAAAAATTATATATATATATATAAATATATATATATATATATATATATATATATATATATATATATATATATATATATATATATATATATATATATATATATATATATATATATATATATCTAATATATAAAATTCTCGTGTCACAGTTTTCGTTGCCATACTCCTCCGAAACGGCTTGACCGATTTTGATGAAATTTTTGTGCTTATCCGGTATCTATGAGAATCGGCCAACATCTATTTTTCATCCCCCTAAATGTTAGGGGTAGTACAACCCTAAATTTTTTTTTATTTTTTTGGTTAGTTCTGTAAGTTCCTAATAGATGGCGGTTTAGCATCTAAGTTGCACAGGTATTCGGCAGATGGCGACGTGTTTATTTTTCTAGATTATACCATCTTCGAGAAAATTATCGTGCGCGCGCAAGCGCGTGGTTAAATATAGAACTTACATATATTTTCATGATGTATAATGATACTATAACAATTTTTCGTGAATCATTTTCCTAATTATACTTTGTATTGTGTTATTATTGTGCAGTATTCAGTTTGAATATTTTTAATATTATAAATAGTAAAATAAAATTTTATTTATTACTGTTTTTCTCTACTAATTTTCATACCACCTCGAAAATATGTAAGTATTTCTTGATAGCCTTTTATTATTTTTTATTTTTATTTTATAATTTGATAATTATTAATTTATTCAGTAGAACATTTTGATCTAATTTATTTATTCAAATGATAAATTCTTTTAATTTTTTTATTTCAGTATAATGCCGCGGAAAAAATTTTTTAGTTTTAATATAATTTAAAATTAAAATAATAATAGTTCGATGTCAATGTTATCTACCTCATTTATAACAATTTATTTTTAGATGTCTTTAATTTATATTGTATATTTTATAAGTAAGTCACTGATTACAAACTATAATTTAATATAAGATGAATAAAATGTAAATTCAGAAAGTATATGTTGATTTGTGCTTAATTTCAAAATTTCGATACTTTACCTATTACTATTAAATTTTGGTGAAACGTTTTATTTTTAATCTCCTGTGAATGAACCTATTCTAAATTTTTTTAGAAAATATTAATTTGATTGAACCCAAGAATTAGTAAAAAATTGATTCAATGTATTTTAAAAACTCAGCCACTGCAACGCGTGGCTGGGTCAACTTGTATATATATATATATATATATATATATATATATATATATATATATATATATATATATATATATATATATATATATATATATATATTAAATATGTAATTTGATTATATAATTTTAATACCTAAAACTGTTATATAAAAGTATTCAAGGCAAAGTGCAAAAGTTTAGGTATTTGAAATACATATTTTTTTAAACAAACAGCATTTCATGAATTATTAGAAATGAAATACAGGTAAAATTTTTTTTGTGAAAGAATTTCTAAAATCAAAGAGTAAATTGCAATTTAAAAATTATGCTACTCCATTCTTAAAAGAATGAAGTACGTAATTTAAACTGATTTACACGCATCTTTTGTATTATTCATGTAGTTGTCTAAATATTCTTTCCAGAAAAAGTTTTAAATTTTACAACATTTTATGGAATTGTTTGAATCAAATTGCTTATTAATCCTGTGTCTAGACTAGTGGGATTTATTTTCAAGAAAAGAGAGATAGAATTTTAAACCTGTTACAAGCATATTATGGTTGAAAGATGGCTGTATAATTAGGAAGTAAAAAGAGCAAAAGGATGCTTTTGATTAGTTGTAAGCGTAAAGACAAAAAGCAATAAGAACAGTGAAATTATACAATCCGTAGCCTTTAGAGGTCTAATTAGATATACTAGCATTCTTTTAAATCCACTTTAACAAATGTTTAATTTTTAAAACTGAAAATTAAAAAAAATCCATTTAAAATTCGTGTCAAGGTTGCATGAATATAAAATAAAGATATATAACATTTAAAAAAATGAGTTTTTGTCCGGTTTTAATACGATAGCATTTTTTGTCTGGAATTTTATATTTATGATTGATTTTTCTTCATTTAACTCATATTTAAGTAAATAAGAGCGCAAACTCTCAATATTAATATTTAGATTTCTGTTAAAAATTGTGATGATATTGTGTTGAATTAATGGCTGCTTTTAAAATTGTCTTTTTTAATATTTCTATAAGGATTTTAAAGAGTCCAATAAATATTATATTCCACTAACATAAATTCAAAAGTAACCAGAACTTAAGAAAAAATCTGGTAGAAGCAAATAGTTTATTTAAACTAGAAAGACAAATTTTTAATGTTTCTTTGTCAAATTTTGCTTTTTGTTCTGTATAGTCTCATATTTTATAACCATTATCAAGACATTTGGCCACTCCTAAACTTCTGGAAGGACGTTACATAAATTGAAGGCTGTATTCACCTGTTGCGAAGAAGGGACCCTGGAAAATTTTCAGATACCCATTCCATCAGATGTACATGCTGAAAGCAAACACAGAATTCCTCTTCAATTGTTTTAGAATACCTTCAAGTAAAAAGCTAGAACATTAGATAACACTGATGGCAGATGTTATTTGTTCTTAAAATTATTTTTTAATTATAGTTAATAAACGAGAAAATTTATCTCGTCTCACTTATTTTCAAAATTATTTTTCAATTATAGTTAATATGCGAGAAAATTTATCTATTATTTATTTTTAAAACTATTTTTCAATTATAGTTAATATCCGAGAAAATTTATCTCATCTCACTTATTTTCAAAATTATTTTTCAATTATATTTAATATACGAGAAAATTTATGTCTCATCTCACTTATTTTGAAAATTATTTTTCAAATATTGTTAATATAGGAGAAAATTTATCTATCATTTATTTTTAAAATTATTTTTCAATTATAGTTAATATCGGAGAAAATATTTAACTCCTCTCACTTACTTTAAAAATTATTTTTCAATTATAGTTAATATACGAAAAAATTTATGTCTCATCTCGTTTATTTTTAAAATTATTTTTCAATTATGGTTAATATCGGAGAAAATATTAAACTCCTCTCACTTACTTTAAAAATTTTTTTCAATTATAGTTAATATACGAGAAAATTTATGTCTCATCTCACTTATTTTTAAAATTATTTTTCAATTATTGTTAATAAACGAGAAAATTTATCTTATCTTCCTAATATTCAAAATTATATTTATCAATTACAGTTAATATACCAGAAAATTTGTGTCTCAAATCCCTTATTTTTAAAATTATTTTTCAACTATGGTTAATAACTAGAAAATTTGGACGAGTCAGCAAGCCTATTTATGGAGATGAATTAATTTTTTTTAAAAAAATATAATCAATACTGAATTTGAAAACAAGATATTCAATGCAGGTTTTCAATAAATAATAACACACATTTTTATAAAATGAATAATGTAAATTTTCAAAATAAGTTGATCAACACTGATTTTGAAAAAAAGGTAACATTTTTCATACAAAGTATGCATAAATAGATTAAAGAGCAAATATATTATGACCTAACAGTTAATAATTATAAACAAAATTCTCTAAAAATCATACATTTGATCTAGAAATTGATTGTAATTAAATATTTTTTGAAATAAGATTCATTGTGGAAAATATTGGTAAATAATAAAATCCTCGGTAACTAAGTGTTAGACAACTTTTCTGTAAAGGGTACATATCATTATTTTATTTGATGAATGGGATCACACACTGGAAAATAGCATTTTAAAATTTTAAATGCATTACACACATAACACTTTAAAACTTATGCGGTAATTTTGAAAATATTTGTTATTTTTGAATTTTTTAACAACAGCATTTTAAATATTTAAAACAAGATTAAAAAGATGAATACAAAGCAAAATTCCTTGATTATAAATAAAAGATACTTAAAAAATTTATTGATTAAATATCACCAAACATTTTACAAGGATAATTTTAACTAGGATCTTATGAAAAAATTGTGCATATTAAACTTTAAATTTAAAAAAATAATCTAGAATATAATTATATTTTATTTGTTTAATTGATAAAAAAAGAGCATCATAATAGCTTGACGAGAACTTATTAAGAAAAAGAGAAATTATCCACAGTAAAATGATTCTTCAAGCGTGATACTTCGAGGGTTATATATATATATATATATATATATATATATATATATATATATATATATATATATATATATATATATATATATATATATATATATATATATATATATATATATATATATATATATATATATATATATATATATATATATATATATATATATATATATATATATATATATATATATATATATATATATATATATATATATATATATATATATATATATATATATATATATATATATATATATACATATATATATACATATATATATATATATATATATATATATATATATATATATATATATATATATATATATATATATATATATATATATATATATATATATACATATATATATATATATATATATATATATATATATATATATATATATATATACATATATATATATATATATTATATATAGGTCCCTGAAAGAAGAGGTCCCTGAAAGAAGTAGCGAGAGACTGTGTGTGTGAGGGAGAGAGAGCTCTCCTCTCTGTCTCTCTCTCTCTCTCACACACACACACACACACACACACACATATATATATATATATATATATATATATATATATATATATATATATATATATATATATATATATATATATATATATATATATATATATATATATATATATATATATATATATATATATATATATATATATATATATATATATATATATATATATATATATATATATATATATATATATATATATATATATATATATATATATATATATATATATATATATATATATATATATATATATATATATATATATATATATATATATATATATATATATATATATATATATATATATATATATATATATATATATATATATATATATATATATATATATATATATATATATATATATATATATATATATATATATATATATATATATATATATATATATATATATATATATATATATATATATGTGTGTGTGTGTGTGTGAGAGAGAGAGATAGAGAGACAGAGAGGAGAGCTCTCTCTCCCTCACACACACAGTCTCTCGCTACTTCTTTCAGGGACCTCTATTGCCAGTCTTCTTTTCTTCTAAACATTTATTTTATGTCAGATTGTCCAGTTATTTCTTTATATTAATCTGGTCTCCATGCCTTTTTTCATTGGTTTCCATAATGTTATTTTCTATCGCTCCTTACCTTTTTTATGATCTAAGCTATCGGCATACTAAATTAAGGGAAGTTTGGTTTGTTCCTCAATGGGCATTTTTTGGACACGAGGGCTAATTAGACTGTACCTAAGGTTAATAATGGACAACCAAACCCAAGGTGAGATTTGAACTCACGATTTTTTGAATAGAAAACAAGAGCGTTAACCATTGGGTTCCCAGCTCGGCTCAACTTAAAGAGAAAGAGACAAAGCAGTACTGAACACATTGCATATTAATTTTACAAGGATTCCTGCATCCACAGTAGTATTATTCTTAGAACACAAATTTTAAACATTCTAAAAAGTAACTGATGACAAATCATATGTTGTTGTCGTGTGCCAGCCAGGCCTGCAATATGAGGTGCGATGCTCCACTTTTCCAACTGAACCCTATTTTGGTGTGGAATCCGACTTCTTCAGTACACACATGCCATACGTACCCGTTTATAGGGTAGGCAACCATTCACACCGTATTAATACAAGGAAAGGACAAAGACAGGATAGATAGAGAAAGTACATCCATGCCCGAACCGGGATTCGAACCCGGGACCTCCCTATCAGTAGTCAGGGACTCTGACCACTGGACAGGGCGGGCGGCAACCAATTATATAGTTTACTTTTTTAAAATTATTAAAATCTATTTATGACAAAAGTGCATGATCTGAGATAATTTTTCTTAAAGTAAAAATAAATTAACATAGGCGTTGTTTTGTCGCTCTGTGGTGACATACTAGTGCAGTTGAGCCTCGGACAGTGCCTTTAGGTTAACGGGTTTGGAATATTCGCCCACTATACCAAATGCCTCGTAATTTTGAACCACGGTCAGGTGATAACGTCAGACCTAAAATGGCACCTTCCTCTCAACGTCCACGCCAAACCAGTGGAAGGACTTTGGACATCACATATTTACGTGTCCACGTCTTCAATCCACTAAAAGAGAGAGAGAGAGAGAGAGAGAGAGAGCGTACATGGTCAACCTTCCAATCACTGCCCGCAGCAAATGATGCGTCACTTTGCTGATCTTAACGGGAAGCGGCGTGAACCCACTGAGCCACTTCAGTTTACTCTGTGATGGCATAATGAGCATGGTTTTGCACATGAAATAAAATCTGACTAGAAGCTGCAGATAAAAGTGGATTTTTTTAAACTTCTGTTAACATTTTAGCTCGAGAATGAAATTGAACTAATAGTCTGTTGAGCTAAAGACCAGAGCATTGACCATTCAGCTCAGAAACGCTTATGGGTTAGTGTGATAAGAATCTTCTAGGTTTAAAAAAGAGAAATTGTGTTTCTCTTTTAATCTCAAAAGTTTCTAAAACTGACTGTATTTTTTGTTACTGTTGCATAACAAAAAATATTAATAATAAAAGTTTAAAATTTTGAGTAGATTAAAGTTAAAAATTTTTTTAAATTAAATTGTGTTGAATAAAATCATAAAAAAGATACGTGAAAGTTAACTCAATCATAGAGAGATTAGGGCAAATATTCGTGTATTCCACTTCGGCCAGTGCAAAAATTAAAATAACCTTAAGTCTTTTAAATGTCGAAGCCCAGTGGCTTAGTGGCAGCGTTTCACGCTTCCATGACACAGGTCCGAGGTTCGATCCTCGGGTTGGGCAAGGTTGACTCAGCCTTTCATCCCTTCAGTGGGTCGATTAACTGAGTACCAAGCATGCTTGGGAACTAAACACTGGGGGTCTTACGTTAGGCTAACCACCTAAGTGGGACATATGATTCGTACCCCAGGGCCCTCGGTCATGAAAACAGTTATGGGCACTGTAGGCCTTGGCCCACATAGGCTGTCGGGCCATGCAGTTTTGAAAGTCTTTTAAATATTTCAGAGATGTGTATAACTTATAAACATTTGATGTAAATACAATATTGACATTACTTTTGATTATATACGTACATTTTTCACAAAGATATTCGAGTACATTTTAGAAGAAATTTTGCATGCATGTGAGCTCAATGGTTGCGGTTAGCAATTTTAAATTATATTGCAACTAGCTTGTGATATAAACATTTTAATATTCAAAATTTTAACCTTAATTTGTGAAACCTTAATTTAAATTTATACAGGATTCTATTATAGATATAATAATAACGTATGTGCTATACTTGGGTACCGATTGATATGTATTCGTACACGTACATCTATTTATTCTCATAATGAGCCAGCAAATGTAAGGTTAGCTCTTTGCCCTTCATATCAAGTAGCTCAAGGGTTTGATTCCCATTTTGTGAATCATATTATGTATTTCTTTCATGTAAATCTTTGATAAGAAAATTCCCCTTTATATAAATCTTTGATATAGTTAGGATTTTATGTCATGGTAAATTCAGTCCTATGAACAAAACATAGAGATTAATAAAGCGAAATTATGGTTGCAAATCAATACACGCAGAATAATATACAATATCATTAATTATGAAAAATCATTATTAATGAGATTGTATATTATTGTAAAATATAAAACTTAAATACATAAATAATGAAAAATCATTGCCAATGACTGGTTTAACTTTATCTAAGATAATCTAAAAAAGTAAATCAAATGAATATATAATTTGTTTTTAATTCGATAAAATGGTTATTAAACATATTTAAATTATTGGTGAATAAGATTCAAAGTGCAACAAAGTGGGAAGACAAAATAATTTGATGATTGAATAACTTTATGATTTTTCAGGTTCTATGTTTTCAACATGAAACAGCAATTTCCTGTCTCCGTTATGAAAAGCAAAATAAGTTTTATGTTAATTAATTTTGAAAGAAGAGTAATTAATTTTATTTAATTAAAAATCTCTTAATTACTTCTAAAAGTAAAGCTTTCTCAAAGTTTAAACCCACAGTATTTATTAGAGAATACTAAATAAAGAGATTTGTTTACTAGATTTGAATAATGAATATTTTGACATAATTAAGCAAAAGTGTTTGAGTATTTTGAGCAACAATGCATTTTGTGTAAGGTTTTATTTTGTGCTTATGAATTTAAATCTAAATTTCTCAACGAATCTATGGAAATTAGTGAGCCTTTTATGGGCTTTTTAATTTCGCGGAAATCTTTAATAGGTAAATTTAGCATGAAAAATCTCCAAAATAAAATGTTTATTCAAAGTATTTAGTCTTGTATAAAATGAAATACATGTTGAAAACCTATTTGCTAATAATTAGCTTAGGATTTAATAAGAATTAATTTAAAGTTAAATGAAAATTAAATGAGTATGAATTCATTTTCAATTTAGATATTTATTCTACTACAAATTTTTGCTTAATTATTTAAATGTATTCATTGCTGTGCAATACTATGATGATATAATTATCATATAGTTATCTAATTTATAGAATTATAATTACTTTATTTATATAGTTATCATATTTATAGAGTCGATATGGTCTAAAATAATTTTTTTATCATTCATATTTAATACTTGTTTGTTTGTTAATTTAAGGTAATCTTTTACATACGTAGGTTTAAAATGGATCTCAAATTGCTACAAACTTACAGTTCAAATGTAAAGATTTTTACAGAGATTATTTAATATTCATTTATGCTTCTTGCGGAAAAGAATTGCTTAAGTGCCAAATATATTTGACTATATTTTTGCTATTTTGCTTCTTGCTCTCCTGATTTATGCTTTTTTATGTATCAGTCAAATTTTATTATTCTTAAAGCATATTTAATTGGTATTAAATTATCATCATTCAAGAATTACTGAAATGCCAAATAAATTTGACTATACTTTTGCTATTTTGCTTCTTGCTCTCCTGATTTATGCTTTTTTATGTATCAGATAAATTTTATTATTTCTTAAAGCATATTTAAATGGATTAAATTATCATCATTCAAGAATTGCTTAAATGCTAAATAAATTTGACTATGTTTTTGCTATTTTGCTTCTTGCTCTCCTGATTTATGCTATTTTATGTATCAGTCAAATTTTATTATTCTTAAAGCATATTTAATTGGTTTAAATTATCATCATTCAAGAATTACTGAAATGCCAAATAAATTTGACTATATTTTTGCTATTTTGCTTCTTGCTCTCCTGATTTATGCTTTTTTATGTATCAGATAAATTTTATTATTTCTTAAAGCATATTTAAATGGATTAAATTATCATCATTCAAGAATTGCTTAAATGCCAAATAAATTTGACTATATTTTTGATATTTTGCTTCTTGCTCTCCTGATTTAGGCTTTTTTATGTATCAGTCAAATTTTATTATTCTTAAAGCATATTTAATTGGTTTAAATTATCATCATTCAAGAATTACTGAAATGCCAAATAAATTTGACTATGTTTTTGCTATTTTGCTTCTTGCTCTCCTGATTTATGCTTTTTTATGTATCAGTCAAATTTTATTATTTCTTAAAGCACATTTAAATGGATTAAATTATCATTCATTTTAGCGCAGATATTTTAAGAACCCATGTGATTTTTAATAACTCTACACTATGTTTTCATTCATTTTCTTCTTCTTTTTAAGAACAATTAAAACATTTTAGAAAGGCATATTTCTATAATTTATTTCTCGTTTAATGACAATGTACATCTCTCACTTTTGGTGAACATTTTAAACTCTTTCTCGATAAATATAACCATCAATATTTTACTATCAAACTTTATAATATTCAGTCAATTAGTGTTTCTTTTTACAATCATTTCAAAAGAACTTTAATGTAAAGTGACTAAATGCAATGTAAAGTGTCAGAAAAATTATTAAAGTTGAGTTTACTTAAAATACACAGTAGCTCTTATTTCATTATATTATCACTATAAGCGTTGATATAATCTGCATGACAGAATTTAAATTTAATACATATTTTAAGTTTAATTAAAAATATCATACAGCATAAATATAAACAAAAATATACACATGTTTTTTTCATTAATTATTTTTAAGCAAAATATTTGTTATTAATTCATTGTTTTAAATTAAAAGAGTTTGCTATTCTGAGTTGGGGAAAAAAGTCTGGATAAAACTTTTGTTTTTTGCTTCTCGCTCAACAGTAATTTTTTTTTTATCTAAAAGAGCTAAATAGACTCAGAACAACATCTTAAAGTGAATTTCGAATTATCCAAACCCAAGAGTAGAATCGAACTCATGAATCATTGAACCATAAACCATAGAGAGAAAATCATTTGGCTACCAGGACAAAAAAGTAAAGAGATATTTTTGTATTTGCTAGAAATTTATTGAATTGAGTTACATAATAATTTGTAACTTAGATGTAGCGACTGCTGGATTTCTATTAGCAAAGTTAGTATGAAGGAATGCAGATATGGTCATTAGTCAAAGCGTTATTTTTTGTGATGCTTTCGAAGTAGTAAATCATGATGTATACCCCATGAGTTAATGATGGAAATGATTGATAACGCCGCATATTTGTCATAATCTATAGATGAAATGTCTTGAGGAATGTTAAGGTCTTGAGGAAAAAAATCTCGCCCCCAAGTTCCTTCAGATTGTGACAAAATTATACTAGATATTATCGAAAGGATGGTTTGTTTATTTTTATGAGCCATTTAAATTTTCACACTTTATTTGTGAAATATTCATAGGAAATAATGAAAACAGTAAAATAATTATGATCGAAATCAATATCACCAATCAAATCAAAAAACATAAATTATGATTTCTTATTCATAACCGCTTAAAAAGCCGCCCATCTTGTCTAGTGGTCAATGTGCCTGACTGCGGATAAGGAGGTCCTGGGTTCGAATCCTGGTTTGGGCATGGATGTACTTTCTCTCTCTATCTATCCTGTTTTCTTTCTATCTATCCTGTTATGAATGAGGTGTGAATGGTTGCCTACTCTATAAACGGGTACCTATGGCATGTGTGTATTGAGGAAGTCGGACTCCACACCAAAATATGGTTCAGTTGGAAAAGTGGAGCAGCGCACCCCATATTGCCAGCCTAGCTGGCACACGACAACAACAATATACGGAAGTTAAAAGTATACGGAAGCTTAAAATATATGGAAGTTAATCTGATTTGTATGAGATATAATAATATGTATTATGCAGTGTACATGTAACTAAATGTAAAGATTATAATTTAAAAGATACTTATCTTTGCCTTAAATATCTATAAGATCTTTGCCTTCAAATCTATTAGATATTAGTCTTTGATTTCAAATAAGTATATTTTAAATTAAAATAATTATTGTTTGAGTGCTGTGTTACTTATAAATTGCTTACTGAAAAACAAATGAAAGAGATGTTTTCAAGAAATATTTCCTTAAATAGATTCCTACTGTAATTTTTTCAGTGTCTCCTAATTTTGTTATAAAATACAGGGTGATTCTAAATTGTTTTTACAAATTAAAAGGGGTAATAGTACCCATCCATACAAGCAATAATTACATAGGAACATAGAGTCGCATTCCACTTTGAGCGGCAGAAAAGTAGAAACGCATCAAGAATCTATCACGAATTTACCGTATGTAAATTTCCACAGAGAAGAAGCAGCATTTTGCTCTGTATTGGTTACCGGAGAAAGCAACAATCAGAATAGACGTTGTCCTTTGAAAACGCAATCAACACGTTTGGTCTGACAACAATGCTCATTGTAGAACGAACTCCTCATGGACACCAGCAGAAATTTTCCATGAACATCTAGGCAGATATTCTTGATGATTACCTGGTAGGCCCTTATATCATGCCTGACCGTGTGATCGGCCTAACATACCTTATCTTCTTGGTACAAATGCTTCCCAGTTTATTGCAGGCTGTTCCACTTTAACATCCTGAGAGACATGTGGTCTATGCACGGTGGAGCCCCAGCATATTTTTTTCAACACAGTCTTTAACTTTTTGAATGTCACATATTCCGCATGATGGATTGGACTTAGAGGACCCGTGGCTTGGCCTCCTCTCTCACCGGACCTCAACCCACTGGACTTCTGAGGGCACGTGAAATCTTTAGTGTACGAGACGCCCGTGGACTCAACTGAAGGTCTCGTGGCTAGAATCGTTGTTGCCGGGGGCAAAATTAATGCGGCGCCATGAAACTTTGAGAGGGTGCGCCAATCATTCCTTTGCCGGTGGCAACTGTGCAACGACACACACGGGCGGCTTCTTGAGCATTTGCTGTGTGAGGTTTTCACTAAACAATAAATATGATTTTGTCAAACTTTTGGTATTCATTCGCTTACCCGACACTGTTGTAAGTGTTGGGCAAGCACTGTCAGTTGGGAATTCCTTTTTTTTTTTGCCTCTCAGAGTGGAATGCGACCCTATGCTCCTATGAAATTATTGCATATCTGTAGGGGTACTATCAACCCTCTTAATTTGTAAAAACAATTTAGAATCACCCTGTGCATTTGCTTTAAATTTATATGCTAATGTTAGATTAACAGTTTAATCAGAATATTAGTTTATCATAACGGATTAAAGACTGATTTTGAATTGATTTTAATCGCTTGGTGTCTCGAAACTCAGATATTGGTTCTATTCCAAGGATGACTTTTTTACACAAGGGTAATTCCGTTATTGGAATAAATTAATAGACATAAAATATTTTTAATATGAAAGCAAAACACTAACTACAGGTATGCTATTAGAATGCATTATCCTCTATAAGAAAGAAAAAATATGTTATATTTATATGCTAAAAAAACTATCGGAAATTAGCTAGTATTGAGCGATAAATGTTTGAATTTATATATATGTATTTACAACTCATTTGAGCTGCAATTTGTTGTTAATATTAGTTTCGATATTTATAGAAGTAGACAGAAGCAAGTATACTCTCCCTTTTACTTTATTATAAATGACTAAAACCAGCCGACCAATGGTAGAGAGGTAAGCGTCCCTAACTTCGAAGCTGTAGGTTGCGGGCTCGAATCCTGGTTCTGGCACTGTTGTTCCTTTCTCTCTCTGTGTTTGTCTTTCTTTATCCATTCACTTTCGGAATGAAGATGGCACAACCACTGTATAAGATGATATCATCTTTGACCATTATAGGTACATCCTAAGGGTAGCCGAGCATTAGAAAAAAAATGATTAAAATGAAACCTATTTATTAAAATATAGTAAATCATGCGAGGAATATACCAACAACTTCAATAAAAAATGTCTTTATTTGGCTAAGACACTAATTTTTTGGCATAAGAATAATTCCTTTATAAACCATGATAATGCGACTCTTTAGTTATAAACGTTAAAAACATCTGGTTGCAAGTTCAAACAAATTATAAAAATGGAAACCATGGTAACTTGATGAAAAAATGTGTTGTTCTAACATATAAGTGATGAGTTCGAAACAAAGCTAAGTCAAAAATCAGTTTGCTATTATCGCTAATAATTTCTAGGCTCAAATCTCATTCATTTGGTGAGAAATGTTGATGAAAGCACCAGTACTGGTGCCAATCTCACCATGGTTCAAAATTGCGAAGAGTTTGGTTGCGTTTAGCTACTTTGGTCAGCAGCAGTTGGCAGCTGGAAAGGTACTGATATAGCCTTGTAATATAAGACCGAGATGACCTAGTTGAAAAAGACGAATCTCTTTCATTTGGCGTTAAATTTTGAAGAATGCACCAGCTCTGTTGTCGACCTCCCCATTGTTCAAAATTGAGAGGAGTTTGGTTGCATTTAGCGACTTAGGTCAGCAGAAGTTGACAGCTGGAAAAGTACTGGTATAGCCTTGAAATATAAGACCGTGGTGAAAAAGACGTCGTTACCTTGATAGAGAGGTGATGAGTTCTATACCAGGCCCAATCGAAGATATGTTATCCATCGTGTTAACTAATATCGACTGGGATACATTAAATATGACATGCTGGCAAAGTCCTTGCATTGAAGCGTGGAGAGAAGTATGCCAGTTCAGGTGTCGACCTCGTCACTGGACTATGGTTCAAAATTGTGAAGCCTTGTCGCGTTTGGCGACTTTGGTGAACAGAAGTTGGCAGGTAGTAATGTACTGATATAGCATAAGGCCGCAGAAGACTAATTGGAAAAGGCTTCTTGCTCGTGATCCGTTAGTGATAAGTTCTATAACACACCCAATCGAATATCTATCGAGTTGAGGTAAATTAAATATGTAGTAAAAATTAAGTCCTTCCTCAGGTGTCGACCCCGTTTTTTGTAAATGGTTCAAAATCATTAGGTGACGAGCTATGTTTAGTGTTTTTTAGCTGGCAGAAATGGGGGTACTTGAAAACCTATTGTATACAATACTTGGATCATAAACATTTAACCGATAAAATAAGATACATAAAAAGATATTTGTATCGTAAAATTCTCTAAGCTTACCTTTACGTGCCTTCTGATATAAAATTAAATTATATTTGACTTATACAAATAAATGCTCGTAACAATTTATTTTCTGATCTGCCATTTCTAATATTTAGTGCATATAAAAAATATTCAAAACTGCACAAAAAGTAACATTAAAAATGTATACCAGTAATCTCTCCTTTCTGTTTCAGTAAAACCCCTAAATGAATCTAAAAAGATTAAAATATTAATTTTTCTTTTCAATTCAGAAAACTATGAATAGATAGAAACTGAAAAAAGCGTCATTTTTTGAAAACCAATTGGCAACGCTTAAATGAAACAAGCAAAATTACAATAAAGCACAATGCAAAATTACAAGTATTCAACAAATTTTCAAGGAATTAAAATATTTAAGTTTACAGACGAAAATTTAATTAAATTATATTCAGAAAGATAACAGTGAATATTTTTAATTTCGAAACAACACTTATGTGTTAAATTATATTCATTATATCTCGAGAAAATTGCAAAAATGATAATATAAACAGGGTTTCCAATTTAGGTGTTTGTGAAACAAAGTCATTCTGAAATGTAAATTTGTCAAAAATCAAAACAAAGGCACTCGATTCATTTTCGTCAATTCGACTATTTTTATTTCTCTATTTTTTTCAGCTGCCTGCTTACTCATCCAAATTAATAAAATGCACATTGAACAAAAGAATTTGTATTTGAAATTATTGCCTACAAACAATTATATTTTACCATCTTTCTTTTCTTTGTTTTGCTTTTTAATCTTCTTTAAATATTTAATATTCTTCTAAAGTATTTCTGATGAAATAAAGCTGCCATAAAATTTATGCGCATTTTTCGTTATAAGTTATATATTTTTTGATGATAAAATAGATTTCTTAACATTTTTTATCTGTGGAAAAGTTCATTTGTGGATGATAAAACGTCTGTTTCAAATAACAAATTTGATGAATAATTCATGAATTCTAATTCAATGGTGCTAGTCTTCAGAAAAAATTCCAGTTTTTGTCGAAATAAAATAAGAAAATAAAAACTTATTTGGAAACTATAAGAATAAAATCCTTATTAGAAAAATATTAAATACCTATTTTCTTTTAAGCGAAATCAATAGGAAATTTTTTTATTATTTCAGGAAGACTCTACGTCATATATATGAATAACAATTAAAATGTGAAGGAAAATGTATCTGGAAATTTGTTAATGTTTGATATGTTAGTATTAGGAAATTGAAATTACATATGCAAACGTTAAATTTAATACATAGAAAATAGCGCATTATAATGTTGTTATAAAATAAAATCGATAGAAAATATAATTAAATTGAGATGGTTCGTCATTTTTATTTGACATAATTTTAAGTATATTATTTTTTTACTTCTTCCTATGACTGCGGATAGGGAGGTTCTGGGTTCGAATCCCCGTTCGGGCATGGATGTACTTTAATCTCTCAATCTATCCTGTCTTTGTCCTTTCCTTGTATGTATGAGATGTGAATAATTGCCTACCCTATAAACGGGTCGCTATGGCATGTGTGTAATTAGGAAGTCGGATTCCACACTAAAATATAGTTCAGTTGAAAAAGTGGAGCAGCGCCCCCATATTGCCAGCCTAGCTGTCACACGACAACAACAACAACCTCTTCCTAAGAGATGGTTGTGGGATGGAAGCTGAATGATTTTTATCGAGCTCTTTTCCGATTTAAAACTTCAGAGGTTCGGTTTTCTCCACAGTCGTGGTTGATTGGTTTCTCACTCAGGGTTATGTTTGGCACTCGAGGGCAAATCAGAACAAAACCCAGTTTAAAAGTAGTTAGAATCAATACTAACATTCACGCTGCAATGGGATTCAAACCCACGGACGCTCTAATCGAAGATCAGAGCACTAAATATTTGGCAGCCAGCTCAGCCATCAAGTGCTAATTAAGGGGGGGTTAATGTTTTTTTTCAATAGAAAATACTGATCAAATCAATCTTGGCAAAAGTGATAGTTTTTTCCTTCTAATGCCCAGCTGTCCTTAGGCCTTTGCCCTATTCAGCTCTGTAATAGGCGAAGTGATGGCATCTCATACACTGGAGCACCCAATGGGTAGGCCATCTTCGCCCTGAAATTGAAGTGATAAAGAAAGAACACAAAGAGAGAAAGAAACATCCACGCCCAAACCAGGATTCGAACCCGGGACCTTCTGCTTCGAAGTTAGGAACGCTAATCTCTCTACACCGGTTGACTCGAAAGTGATATTAGAGCTACAAAAAAGATAAAAGTTCTTATGTTATAGAAACTTTTTATATAGTTTAAAAAATGAAATAATATGGAAGTAAGTATTAATATGTTGTAACGAAATTTTAAAATTACAAGCATAAAGTTTAAACTTGTTTGGGGTTTTATTAAACATTTCCACAATATAAAGTGTGTTAAAAATTTTTTTCTAACGTGGAGCAGTACTTTTCAAATTATTAGAATGATACGAAACAGAGTAAAATGTTATACATTACAACAAATTTTGCTGGATGTGAGGAAATGTAATTTTTGGTTTAATTTTCTTAAACGCAATTAGATTAATATCTTGCGTGATTTATTTACGCATAGTTTATTGAGAATAAGTAGACTACTTTCTTCACTAAGTATCCCAAGTGAGTTCCTAAGGAAATTACACGGAAGTAAGTAATTAATGATAGTAAAGAATTAATTAATGAAGCATAACAAATAATCTCATATTAATGAAGTGAATGCACACCAACATTGATATGAAAAATTAATAAGCAATTTTGTAACATGAAAGAAATATAATTAATTTAAACCTATGATATACACATGTTGAAAATAAATGAACAATTTATGATAATTATTTTACTGTATTATAAATAATCACACATAGCAAAATTAAAATAATAAAAGTTGGATTTTAAAATTTCATATGAATGTAATTATATTTCAAATTTAAAACCAATTAAAATGTAAGAAAATATAAAAAATATTTTATAGTATACGAAAAATATATTGTTGTTGTTACTTATGACACTTGCCTCCCGCCCTGTCTAGTGGTCAGTGACCCTGACTATGGATAGAGTGGTCCTGGGTTCGAATCCTGGTTCGGGCATGGATGTACTTTCTCTCTCTATCTATCCTTCATCTTTTCCTTGTATGAATGAGGTGTGAATGGTTGCCTACCCTATAAACAGTTCCCTATGGTATGTGTGTACTGAAGAGGAAGGACTCCACACCAAAATATGATTCAGTTGAAAAAGTGAAACAGCGCAACCCATATTGCCAGCCAAACTGGCACACGACAACAACCAACAACAACAATTTATGACACTTAACTAGCCAAGCTCGTTATCCGACGGCTATGTGAAACCAAGTCAGTTGGATGCGTCTTTCGTTTAACCAGAGCACCACGAAGTTGAAAGTACGACTTTATTCTAAGACTTCTCCGGTAGGTGGCACCACCAGAGGATCCACTTCCAAATTTTGACATTGATCTGAAGGGGGGAAGAAATTTTATCCAGATCATTACACCCATGGAAACTGCTCAGTGACCGACCACAGGACTTTCGATTCCACAGATTTAACTCGCGCGAGCACGTATATAAAAATATATTTAATAATGTGTTAATATCTATACACAACGGTTTGCTTAGTTGGTATGAGATTTGGTACGGCACAACAGATTGTCTAACATTATTAGGCTGGCTGATCTGGAATCTCTGTCCTTTATTCAGTTATTTTTGAGTTCTAACCCCTATTCGGATATGGAATTTTGCAATGGTTTGGATTCTGCATTAAACTGTTGATTGCAAAAAGTGAGCACGAATTGACATACAGGTGCACGTGAGCAACGGATTATATCTTAAAGTTAATGGATTTGTAATATTCGTTCACCACCAAGAGCTTCGTGATTTTGAACCACAGTCAGGTGATGAGGTTACACCTGAGTTGGCAGTCTTTTTTCTGCATGCCCACCATACCAACTTTGAACAGCGAAAGAACTTTTAACATCATAGAGTAACGTGGACACGTCCCCCATCCACGTAGGCTCCAGCAACCCAGTAAGAGTGTATGTGGTCATCCTCCCAACTACTGCCCGCGGCAAATGATGCTTCACTTTGTTGATCATTACGGGAAGCGGTGTGAAAATACTGAGCCACTGAAGCTATCATAAACTGATAAACAACCCTAACTGTTCAGGAAAAAAGTCTTGGAGATTTTCATCTTAAACTTAGCTTCTATATTACAAAGACTCAACTCTTCAATTTCTATTAATTGAATCAACTTGTAAAAAGAATTCCATCATCAATGAGTACCATAAATACTTTACAAGCATAAAACTCTAAAACTGACTGTCATAGCTTACTTGCAATGGATTTTGGGTGTATAAAAATCAAGCTTGGAATAATATTGGCTGAAAACATAGTCCAAGGGCTATTTCTAAATACACATTCTTCCATCTCTAAAGTTTTATGGCATAAAATTTGAAAGCATCGACCACGAATAAGATTCTAACAATTTAGCTACAAAAAAGATTTGCCAACACTTACTCTACAGACACTATTGTCGAGCGCTTCTGTGTTTTACCAAGTTACTTTCGGAAATTTAAAATAAAGGCCATGGTAGCCTAGTGGTTAAGTCATCGGCCTTCCGTCCAAAGGGCTGGGTTTGAATCCCGATTAAACCAAATCCCACCGAGCGCATGTTATATACGTGCTCGTTAAACTGTGGAAACGGAAGTCCTGGGGTCGGTCGTTGAGCAGTTATCATGGGTGTAATGGTCTGGAGAAAAATTCCTCCCCCTTCAGACCAAAGTCAAAATTGAGGGAGTGGACCCTCTGGTGGTGTCATTTATCGGAGTCTTAAAGCAAAGACGTACTTTCACCTTCGTGGTGCTGTGGCTAAAACGAAAGACGCGCTCTTCTGACTTAGTTTCACATAGTCGTGGAAATAGCGAGATTGGCTTGTCCAACTGTCATAAATAACAACAACATCAATTTAAAATAATATTGCGATACATTTCTAGAAAACATTTTTTAAAAATAACTAATTTTTATATTTAATAATTTCAAACATAGTTTATATTTTAGTGAAATATTTAGAAGTGTATTAAACAAGGCACAGCAAATTTAGCATCTAAATGGCCCTTCTTAAAACTTTTTAATGAAAACAAGACAGTTGAAAAGGGAGAATTTTTTTATGTAAATTTCGAGACAATATTTAAATAAGTTACAAATGAACTGTACAACAGCTTGTTGTATATATATATATATATATATATATATATATATATATATATATATATATATATATATATATATATATATATATATATATATATATATATATATATACATATATATATATATATATATATATACATATATATATATATATATATATATATATATATATATATATATATATAAAGATTAAAATATTACTTCTTTCATAAATTGAAAAAAGTATAAACTTAGACTAAAACTTTTTCGTTTTATGTCAAATTAAAACGATAGAAGTAATTTAATGAAACAAATGTGTGGATTAATAGCCTTTCAACCAAGATTTTAATTCATTTTATGGCAGTTGTTTTCTTATATTGTACAAATGTGCACTTCGATAATAATTTTATATGTAATTAAAAATAGCATGAATGCATTTTACCTTTGATGTTCGAAGTGGAAAATCTCTGGTTTGATTCCAGCCACAGTTGGAGTGGGTGCGATTATTATTAATGTCGATTTTGGTGAGAGCTTAGGAGTTAATTTAGAGTTAATTTAGAGGTATAAAATCAACTGATAAAATGAATGTAAGCTTAAAAACTTCATAACAAATACCGTCAAGCCACTGAAAATATTTCCTAATGGATGTATGATGGCACAAATAAAAATAAAAGCATACATTTTTAAAGAAATATTCCATTTCAATCGTGTTGCTTTATTAATTCTTAAAATTAAAAACATATTTATGCATGATAGAACACATCTATGTGGAGAAGTAGAGCATATATATTTTAACATTTACTTTAATGTTACCTTAAATTTATAAACTTATAAATATGCATTTTAAAATATTCGACATGGTCTAGAAGTAAAATTCCGCAAAAGGATAGATGTATATCTTCGCAAGAATTCTAATTTTTCAGTCTTCCGAAATTTTACGAACTAATTGAAAAATCATTTTCTATAAGAGAACTTGGCACTCTAATAATCTAACCTTAAGAGCGCAAGATGGCGAATCTCAGAGTCGCGGCTACGATCGCTTAATCTGCAGAGTAATTACATAAAACAGGTACTAAACATCCCAGAGAACAAGATGGCGTGATCAGGCGCAAGTATCTTCTTCTCTCTCTCCAAGAGCACACAATCTTATTTAGCTTAAAAGTGGAGTCATAAATTTGGAGGGTAGCATTGTTCGTTCGGGGAATAGCTCTTTTATATTGAGCTTGAGCGTTTGACGGCTAATTAAGATGAAGCAGATAGTTAATGTCAGGTAAAGTTTCCTCTTGCAGATAAAGTTTCTGCATGGTCCCGAACTGAAGCGCAATAAAAATCTTGTTATGACGAGGTTTGCTTCAAGTTCCCTTAAGGTATTCTGCAAAGGATTTTTTTTCCCTCCTGCTACTGAACGGAGTTTATGATAAAGCTACAGTTTCATGCGGTGGATAATTTTGTTAGCATATTATGACTCTTTAAAGATTTAAGAGCGGGAATTAATTGAGAGAATTCTTCGGGAAGGGGAAAAAGTATCCGTTGCTGAGAGATCTTAGGGATTTTCTTTTTTTAGGAGTAGGGAAAAAAAGACTTTTTTTTCCCTCCTGCGATGTTATTTCAATCGATTTCTTGTTTAAAAATTAAAGTTCAGCCTAAAGATTTATTTAAGCTTTGATTTTTTTTGAAAGTTTTTTTTCTTATAAAGTCTGGAAAATTTGATTTTAAAGTCTAAATAATCAGATGTGTTAAAGTTTGTTTTATTTACGAAAAAATTGAATTCTATTATAGGAAAGTTTTAAAAGAATTAGTCACGTTAATAAAAAATAAAATGCTTATAAAACATTTCATTATATAAGTTAAAAAAATAATCCGGTTGCGTATAAGAAATTCAAGTATCAATTATATTAAAATACTTAACGGTTGATTTATTTTGTTCTTATAAATTAGTATTTTATTTGATTACCTCACTTTTACAAATGCAATGTTATATAAAATCTAAATAGCATCTTCACTTGGAATTTTTCGAAATGTAATTTTTTATATGTGTAGTTACATTTGATTTGAAATAGAAATTGTGATACATACGGTAAATAGTTTAACTATATTTATTTGAAATAAGGGAAAAACAAAGCTGGATAAAACTAACAGAAATAAAAGTATAGCATTCATATTTGGTTAGATATGTAAGAGTCAGTATAAGTCATTTACTTCAGTCTTCATTATTACTAGACCAAATACCATCTTACGATACTGAAATGAAAGCAATTGAAAGAAATGAAATTTTAACAACAATATAATAATAATTGATATATAATTGCAAATTATTTTAGCTACGTAATCTAAAATAGTATGTGTCAGAAATTTTATTTATTTTTATATTTATTAAATTTTATATATATAATTAAATTATATATTTTTTATATGATTATCCCAATTTAAAAATGAAAGTTATTTGATTTCAACTTTACATTAATATATAAAGTGCTAAAATAAAAAGAATTTTATTCGAAATTTTCAAAATTGGTTCTAAATGTAACGGAGAGATGGCGCTATTTACAATAACCGCAAAGCTATATCATTTATGCCATGATTTTCAGCAAAATATTTATCTCGTGGGGCCTCTATATGGTAGTTATAATGTACAACGCCACCTACCGAAATATTTGTGTGTCATTTTGTGATTTTCGAGTATTAACCTTTATTGACTTCATAATTTGATATAAATTTCATTCTGTCTTTATATTCTGTGTTCTGTGCTTCTGCGAACTTAAAATTCAGTAATCATTTCTAAAACATATTATACTTTACAATTTACATTTTAGTGTACAGTATATTATATTATACATCATATTACAGAAATATCATTCGAACCTACGACTTGTCAAATGAAATTAAAAATACCAATGCTTTAAATAACATTATATAACTATTGGGTTGTTCGGAAAATAATTTCATTTTTTTGTGGAAATGAAAAACAGTTTTCGTATAATAAACAAATACTTTATTAAATTATATATTGGCCGTTCTGGTCTAACACTTTTTGCCATCTTTCTGGTAGTAGCATAATTCCACGGTCATAAGCATTTTGGTCTTTGCTGGCAAAAACTGATCGAGGTGGTTTTTGATCTCATTTGAGGTTAAGGTTTTACCGTCTAAAATTTTTTTGAGTGACCGGAACAAATAATAATCCGATGGTGTCAGGTCTGGAGAATATGGTGGGTGTGGATTGTATCCCATTCAAGCTGTAAAAGCTTTTGGCGAGTGACCAAACTTGTGTGAAGTCTCGCGTTGTCTTGGTGAAACACTACACCTTTCCTGTTGATTAGTTCTGGCCTTTTCTGTAAAGTGCATCATTCAGTTTGTCCAGCTGATGACAGTTGTGTTATCCGGGGGGTAAAAGCTAAAAAATAAAAGATTCCTTTAAAATCTCACCAAAAAGACAGCATCACCTTTTTTTAGTGAATATCGGCTTTTGAAATGGTTTCAGCCGGTTCATCTTTTTTGCTCCATGACCTCTTGCGTTTGACGTTGTTGTATACAACCCATTTTTCGTCCCCAGTGATGATGCGCTTCAAAAACGTATCGTTTTTGTGACGTTTGAGAAGTGAATCGCAGACGTCAATGCGGCGACACAGATTTCTCTCTATGAGAACATGGGGAACCCATACATTGAGTTTCGAGGATTATCCCAGGCTTTTCAAGTGCTCATAAACTGTTGTTATTCGCCGGTTCGCATCAACTAGTGCCTTTATCGCGTCTTTATCAGCTTAAACCAGGCTTCCCGAACGTGGTGCATCTTCGCCATCAAAATTGCCGGATCGAAATTTAACCAACCAGTTCTGGCACTGGCGTACTGTCAACACACCTTCTCCATACACATCGGTTAATTGCTTTCTGGCTTGAACAGCATTTTTACACTTTCTGTAAGATATGTCGAAAATGCTACTTATCGCTCTCCATATTTAAAAGGGCACCAACCAAACACTACTGCGTAGAATTAATTGGAATTTTTCACACACAATCCTTTTGCTATACGAGCTCTCAAAGAATATAATAATTATACGGCTTAAGTGTGAAGTTGGATGCAAAAAAGTACAATTAAATCCTCTGTCGGGAAAAAACAAAATTACTTTCCGAAAAACCCAATACAACGCTTTAAATTACATTATAAATTATGTATCATATTATTAATTCTATAAAATTGAAGAAATGCATCATAAAATTTTATTATGCAGATTACAATAAATTTTAAGGAAAAAGGAAACAGTTATAAAATATTTAGAACTCTTATATTTACTTGTAATTTATTATTGTAATTCCTCCATAAAAATGATTCTTTAAGATAATTATTTAAAAATATAACAGTTTCTTATTAAATTAAAGTTTTAGTTTAATTTATATTATATATTTTTTACATAAATTATCTTTTTTATAATTTTCTTTTAAAAATTAATACAAGTTAAATTGAAAAATATATTTTAGATGTAATTTTATAAGATAATACTTTTATAATTCATTTAATACTATTTTCTTCTAACTTTGCATCCTATTATGAATTCCGAGAAAATTAAGATAACATATTATGAGTCTAATATATGCAGTCTTCTGTGAATCCGAAAACTAAGGAAACACTCAAAAAATATTTGAAACCCATATATTAATTTGTAATTCATTATCGTGATTAATTCATCAAAATGATTTTTTTTATATTAGAGAGCTACAGAGAAATTAAGGATCCAGAGAATTGTGCATATATCTTTTGTTGCTAAAAGTATACAAATTATATGCACTGGTGTAAAAGTGATTCTTAATATTTTTTGTTATTAGATACACAATTTGATTCATCTCGTGATTACAAAAGTAAAAGCATTTGTGCATTATTCTGCAGGAGGATAACACCTTGCAACATGTGATTAACTGCTGGTTTTTTTCTTTCTAATTACATTGATGAGGCCAGCTATTACGTTTCTCATGAAAACCTAATTATATTTCATTAGTAGCAGCAATAATTAGCTCTCTCCATCTCTTCCTGATTAGTTTTCGAAGGATATTTAAAATAATGAAAACGAGACTGCTAATTAAATTCAACTAAACTCAATTATATTTTAATAATACAGTGTGTTTGTCCTTTGCAGTTGCATTCGACTGATTAATCAGCACGTACGTTTTTCTATTTTATGGAAATGGCGTTAAGAATATGCAAACGTAATTTACATGCGTATGATTGTTTGTAAAAAGGATACTGAATCATGAGTTTCTTTTTAAATATTGACAAACCTAAAATTTATATAAAATATGATTCACATATTTCAAGTTAAGGATAAATAAACAACAATTATTTAATAATTAAGTAATTGTGAAGTTATATTAACTTGAAATTTTAATTTAAATGAATAGAAGCTTAAACAAATACTTGAATGAAATTTGTGCTTCAGGAAGTAAGAATCTTGAGACAATTGCTTTGATAGGATTTTAAGAAAATTATACAAAACTTCTGTCATTTTACACCTGTTGTTAGTAAATGTATGTTTCTTTTAGGAAATGTTTCAAACTGTGTGAATTTTTTTATTTGCGAAAATAATTTTGAGCTGAGAATTATATTTTTATAAAAAGTATGATACTTGTTTTTATACGGTCTTTAGACATCTCTATAGTAGTGTTATTACAATTATATTCTATTTTTAGAATTTATATTAAAAAGATTCGAATTTTAAGTAGTTAAAGTTAACCAAATTATTGCATTTTTTATCAATATTTCAAAAGCAATCTCAATTTTGTGTAATATTAATGAAAATGTTATTGTAAATAATTTAATATTGAATATTATCAGTAATAGTGCATAAATATTTATGTTAAATTTAAAATAATACGAAGAGAATGTTTTTTTAAAATTTATATCTTTAATTAAATTTTTTGGGCAAAATTATATGTAAACCAGTCGACCGATGGCTGAGTGGTTAGCGCTCCTGACTACTGAGCTGTGGGTCCTGGGTTCGAATCCCGGTTCGGGAATGGATTTTTTTCTCTGTGTTTCTCTATCCTTGCTTCCGTGATGATGTATGAATGTGGCCCACCCTATAAACGGGTTTGTGGTGGTATGGCGCGGGTAACGCTACTCTCCTCCGTGACTTGGTTCACAGGTGCCCGCTGGGTAACGACAAATGAGTAGCAGTTTCTGGCCTTGTTGTGGCATAGGGTTCAACCCTCAAGTGCCCGCCGTTGGAAAAAAATATTTAAACCAATACAAAACTACCATATGAGAAGGTGCTAATTTTATTTCTTTTAAAAACTATTTTTGGTAGGGCAACATTTGTTTCCACAGGAATTTAACCCTATTATGAGCCAAGTGTACTGCAGAGTCACATGAATCTTGCTTGAAATGCTGTAAATAATCTTCAATGACGGGTGACTTAAAAAGTGCTGTTCTTGTGACTATACATTGCAGATATCTTCTTGACTGATTTCTCTACGTGTACACAGACAGCTCAGCAGAAGATACACTATAGAAAACGTTGGTGCTGGAGCTTAGCCAAGAGCCTTCAGCACTAAATATGCTATTTGGAAGTATTGTGAAAAGTTTGACGTTGAGATAACTGCAATATCATTTGCAATCGATAAATTGGAAAACTGTTCAAAACACAATATTGTTCTTCTTATTGAATCTCAATCTACTATATTTTTCTAGTGCCCAGCAGCACTTCTGATATATTAGGCCGCGATGGCCTGGTATGGCTAGAGAGTAGTTATCATTATTTGAAGGTAGTGAGTTTGAATCCCGGTTTAACCGAAGATCCGTCGTGTTCACTAATGGTGGCTGGGTCACGTTAAATAGATCGTGATCGCAATATCTTCCAAGTGAAATGATGCCTCTGAGATTGCAGGCTAAGTATTGGGGGTCCTCTGCTTTAAAATCATGAAGACTCTACCCGTCTGCCTCTATCTTATTGGTAGAGGCTCAGGCTATGTATAGGGAAGCATGCTGGTGCAACAACAACGTATGATATATCTACTCAGTGCTACAAGGGGATAATGTAATGAAATCTTAAACAGTGGGTCACCCAGGTGTGCCAATTTCACCCCCAAAGTGAAGGGATAACTAAACACATACACGCAGAGAGAAAGGAACATTAATGCCTTAACTTGGATTCCAACCCAGGATCTACTGTTGCGAAGTTAGGGACGCTAACCACTCCGCCATCAGTCGGCTCCAGCTGCTATTTTGTTATTTAGAAATTCAAGGTTAAAGAAAACACGCAATCATTGCTGTGGAATGAAGTTAATTGAACTTAAAATGTCTAGAAAAAGCATCACCCTCCAGAGGATTCCCAGTGTGACATTTTTGGAAGCGAGAGGTCTGAGAAACTTTTTTAAAGAGGGATCTCTCAGATCACAACCCGACTTTCCTTCACCTCTGCGCAATATCAAAAGAACCATTCGCAGTAAATTAAAAAGTAATATAGTCGTCTTGTATAATGATGTAGCTGTGAAGAGGTGTAGAGTGTCTTGCTCAACAAAAGTATTAGAATCCCCTGTTCCCTGACTCGATCAGTTGAAGTTTCTTATTTGTTGTTGTTCCATGTCCCCCACATCCAGCAGCTCTAGACCAGGTCCATAATGTTAAACACCCTCAAAAAAATCTATCACCACATCAAAGGATGGTCGTATTTGGATAGTCCCAGGAACGCAAGGATGTGTTCTGGCGTAGCTTGTTCAGCAAAACAGTTGATGGGTCTCAAAGATTTTGGAGCCCTCAGAAAATGTTAATGATCTGAGGTGACCACTTCGAAAGCTGGCGAGAGTAGTCTGATCCTGTCTTTTAAAGTCGTGAGCCAGTGAGCTTCCCGGAAGAGAACTCTGATATCGTTGGTGCTCTGGAAAAGCAATCCATGTGGTCTTAATCCTGTATTTTACTCTTGAAAAGATTTCCAAAAAGTTTCTTGTTTTCATTTCCTTGCTGGACATGGATATTTGCAGAAGTATCTACATGTTAATGGAGACAAGAATTCGGATTGTTGCCTTCTGTGTCACCAGGGGGATATGAATGGTGTGACTACCTCAGGCACTGCCCCATGGTTTCAAATTTTCTTGAAGACAATTCATTTCTTTTCATGTTTCATCCTCACTTTAATGCGCTGCCTATCAACTAATGGCAAAGATGCGGTGGTGGTGGTGGGACTAATCCCCATCTGGTCTAGTGGAACTAGACCAGATCCATGAGATCAAAGACAGCCAAAAAGTCCAAAAGCAGATGTGGACTTTTCACAGCCTCCTCACGAGAAAACCCCAAGCACTTCAAGATGTGTTGCGGGCAAAACGGGGCATTGTCGCACTTGGGGCATGTTGGGTATTTTCTTTCACCGTCCTCAAAGATCATACACTTCAAGTGGCCAGTAGAAAGTCGAGACAGTGTCGTCTGATGTACTCTGGAGCCCTTAAATGTTGTGGCGGCTCCAGGATGTCTTTGGAAGTACCAAGGATGAGCAGGAGGGTCAGCCCAGGTTTTAGAAGTAAGTTGTTTAGTAATGGAAGAGATCTCTGATGGTGTTAGTGCCATGCGATCTTCCGGGTTCAAAGGATTACTGGCGGCAGCCTTTGCAAGGTCGTCGGCTACTTCATTCCCAGGCAGACCAACATGCTGAGGGGACCACATCGGAGGTGGAGGATGAGATGCTGAAGAAGGGTGTAGGATAAAAAACATTATTTGTACCTGATTGATATTGCTGTTGTTGCAGAAGTATATTTCCCTGTACCTAGCCCTGAGTTGGGTTCTACCAATTAGATAGAAGCAGCCGGTTGGAGTCTTCCTGATTTTGAAGCAAGGACCAATCAGAAGACCCCTATACTTGGGTTGCCACCCACAGAGGTATCATTTTACTATGAGGAAATGGTAGCCACACCCAGTTTTAACGTGCTCCAGCCATCTTTAGTAAACACAACGGATCTTCGGCTAAGCTGGGACTCAAACTCACTACCTTCCGATAATGAGAACGACCCCTTAACCAACAAGGCCACCACGGCTTTGAGCTTATTAAATATTACATCAAAAATTAAATTTATTGATATATGTATATTTATGAATTGAACATATGATTATAATGATTGCGTTTGCTTAAGTTAAAATATATTTATAAGCGTAATTATACAACTATAGTAAAAATAAAAAAGTAATGTGGAATAATTACTGGATAATGATGGAAACATATTATTCATATATAAGAATTTATTAATTTTATAATTTTGTATATTATTACTTCTTTTCACACATCATTATTGCAGAAATAAATGCATATAACGTGCAAACAAATCTTTCATATTAAATATTACATGTGCAAACAAAATTTCTATAACTAAGTAAACTTGATATTATGCATACAAATTTACATTATTAAACATAAATTCATTACAAACAAATGTTTAGTTCATAAAAAAGAGTAATTGGAAAATGTAAAACAAAAATAACAGCAATACTTAATGATAAGAATTGACTATCAATATTTTTTATATTATTATATGAAAGAATTTCAAACAGCAATATAAATGAGCTCAGTAATAGATAATTATTACGCATAAAAGTATGCCTGTTGATATAATGAATATAGAAACAGTTATTTTCTTAAAAAGAACATTGAAAATTTTCCCAAACGGGTGGGAACCTGATAATTATATAAAATTTAATTTATAACATTCTTATAAAAGGTAATTTTTTAAATAAATATAAGTTCTTAAACATGATATTAACTATATCAGTTTTGATAGTCTTATAAAATGTAATTTTTTTATTAAATATCAGTCCTTAAACATCATATTAAATATCAGTTTTGAAATTCTCTTATAAAATGTAATTTTAATTAAATAACAGTTCTTAAACATGATATTAAATATCAGTGTTGAATTTCTTATAAAATGTAATTTTTTATTAAATATCAGTTTTTGAACATGTAATGAGAATTTATTTTTTAATTTACAATATACATTTATGTGTTTGGGGGTATGAAAGATTTATATATAAGTTTATAGCAGATATTGTTGTTATATTTGAAGTAATTATAATGGATATGTAAGAGAATTATGGTTTAGCTGAAATAATTTTTCATAAGAGTAGTAATATATGCCTATATTAACTTACTTCTCTAACAAGTGTTATTGAAAGGTAGCATTTATTTTCGACAAACATACTCACATATAAATTTATGGTAAATCATTTTTTTCATATTTCCTTTTTCACAATTCCTAATCAATAATTTGTAAGTGATAAAATTAATATAAATTTTGTTGTAAACAAAATTCACTACAAAGAAATTTTTCTATATCAGTCTTCATATAAATATCGAGCAGTAAAATATATTGCCTGTTCTTAACACTAAAAATCATCCTACTAAATTTTATGAAGCTCAAATAAAAGTAACTCAACAACTATATTTAATGCAAAAAATGAATAATTATATTTAATAAGTTTAAAACTTAAATTATCAGTGTTTAAAATTCAAGCAGACTAAAATTTTAAATGATATAATATCGACGACATTAAAAGACAAATGAGATCAAAATCACAAATGATTTCAGAATGTTACACCAAACATATCAATGTTTATGCCAAAAATAGAAAAGCAATATTAAAAAAAACATGGGAGTTTTGATCAAATCATCTTTTTATTTTATGAAATATTTCAATTCGTGAGGATTTACCTCATGTGTTCAACATATCCGCGATGAAATTATATCCCTATTTTCAATAAAAATATATTTCTTCCTGATAATAAGAACGAAATGCTACAAATCCAGTCAAAAATTCAAAACAAAAAAATCCATACGTTATTTCCACTTAAATATTTCAGTAAAATTTTTGAAATATTTATCGATATTTCTCTATTATCAGCACCATATTCAGATATATTTATGATGTATCTGAATCTGCTATATCCAAATATTTATGATTTTTCATTTTCATGATAAAAATTCCAATGAAATTGACTTTGCAAAACAATACTAAAGAAAACTGGTAACTTGGCGAAATTTTCAGAACATTTGGCGACTAATTTGGACTCAATTACAGAAAAGTGCCTTCTTATAACTTTTAATAATGATGAGAAGTAGTTTACTGAAAGCTATTTGGAATTGTTGCCATTACTGATTACCCCAAGTACTATCCGATTCCATATGCATTTTTAAGAAGGTGGTGGAAAATAATTTAGTATATATTAATTAGTACTTAAATTTAAAATTTTGCCATAAATAATTTTACTTTACTTCAATAAAATGATTTAATAGAAGTATATTAAATGTTGATCTGAAGTTATGCTCTTTAAGCTCTGAAAGTTTTAATTCAATTAACATTTACTAATCATATTTTAGCTAGGTATAACAGTGTATTAGTTCAGATTTCTCAGAAACCATGCTGCTTATGTACTAATGAACTAAAATCTGTTGACTATTGGCGTTTACACAGTTAATGATTGGGATTTCTTAAAATCTCGTAAATAATTCTTGAAATTTTTCCTTTTTTTAAAGTTAATATGAAAAATTTGGGCTTTAAATACTTTTTCGCTGAATGGAAATGAAAAATTTCGTGAATTGGATAAATATATAATTACATTTAACTGACACTCGAATACGTTCCTCTCACTTGACTCAAAATCTCAATATATTTTTGAATGAAAAAAAAAACATATTAAATTTTACATCACACAAAATTACAAAATTTCTAATCTTAAAATACAGAGGGTATTAACACATTTTTAGAACGATTTCGGGGCCGTTCAATTAATGTTTAAAATGTAAAGACTATTTTTTTAAATGTTCGATCTGATAGCCTTTTTTCTGGACTAAAAGTCTGCATCGTGATTTCCATAATAGAAGAGCTTTTCGAAAAATTTCCAGGGGTATTGCTTTCCATTCCTCTTCCACTACTTTCCAGAGTTCATCTATCGTGGTGGGTTTGCGTTTAGAAAGAGCTCTTTTTAACAGACTAAAGGCAGAATAGTCCATAGTTGAAACGTCAGGGGACTTTACAGGAATATGTTGAGAAGGTATATATGCAATACCTGTATTAGTCTTCATTTTTTTCAAGGAATGCAGTGGTAGTTTTCGAAGTATGACTTGTAGCTTTGTCTTGATGAAGTTTCACTCTTTGAAAGTCTTTGGGATAAAGAAGTAGAATTTCTTCTGTAAATATTGGACGTAAAATCTTCTCCTGATAGTATGATGAGTTGATTTTAACATTTCTTTCTACTCTTTTTATTTTTAATTTCCCATTGTAGGAGAAACCTACGACTATCATAAACCCCTTACTGAAACTTTCTTTACATTGACGGAACCAGGTTTGTACATTTTTTCTCCTCGTTTTCTATAGTAAATAGAACCTTTTTTTGTTGCACTCATTTAGGTAAACCCATGCTTCATCAAGGGTCACAATGTATTTCCATTTATCTCCTGCTAAATGGTTTTCATACAGGATTCTACAAAATGTTTTGCGTTGAGTCACATGTCTCGGCAAAAGCTGGTGAACATTATGTTTTTTATTTTTTTAAGTTGTAAATCTTGATTTATTATACTATTTATTGATACAGATGTATTTAAATACTTTGCAATTGATTTCTGTGTTGGCGGATTTTCTCTTGTTACCAGCGATTTCACTTTAGAAACATTTGAAACAGTACGTACTTTTTTCGGATATTTGTTTGGAGTCTTCTTTCCATATAGAAATAATGATTGACGGTTTTTACCTGTCCGATTAATAATGTTGCTTATTTTACACTTAGAAATTTTAATACCATGCATTTCACAACGTTTTTGAATCCTGGAATAAGAATAGTTCCCTTTGGAAAGCGCAAAAACATATCCTTCAAGCCACAGCTTGTTTACATGCGACATTTTGAAAGAAGAATAAATTTAAAAGTAGCAGACGATATTTCTCATTTCAAATAATAAGCTGTTGCCAAACATTTTTGTTCTAAAAAATTTATTTTTTTTAGAATTATTAATCAAAATTGTTCTAAAAATGTGTTAATTCCCTCTGTAGAGCTTCCTTTTAAAATTAATACAAATAAATTATACTGATTCTGTTTGTGGAATTCTTGTCCGGATTTCAATTCAGAACAGTTGCGTTGAATGGAAGAAACTGCAGCGGTGGACAGCTGCGGAGTAATATCAGGTTTGTTTGTCTCTGGCGAACTTTTAATTAAAAACTGCTTCACATTCTGGAGCCCTATGATTACAGCGTTTGTAATTAATTTAAACCACAATTAATATTGATTTGGATTCATTGTAAAGTTGCTTAGCAGCAAAGTAATTAATTTAAATACTGCAAGAACGGAAGCTTGAGATTATTATCTGCTTTAGAAATTATTATTTACGGTTAACCACTGGAAACAGAGAAAAAAGTATCAATTGAGCAGGATTATATTTTTCCATTGCAGATTACGTATTTACAGTTTTTCTAAAACACCGCAGATACGAATTGCATTATAATGCAAATGAAAGGAATTTCGATTTCAATTAATAATTTTGTAAATGAGTTTTTAGTATCATTTAATTTGTTTTTAGCTGACTTAAACATGAGAAATTATTTTGTTAGCCTTTCGAATAAATCAAAGAAAACAGTAAAATATCATTATTTTTTGGAACAATTTTTTGTGAAAACTATATTTTTCATTGGAAACTACAGTCATTTTCATTGTAAGCTACAGTCAAGCTACAGTAATTTGTGAGGCTTGATTCAATAATGCTATATAACCGTCTAATTTTTGTTATTAATATAAAAAAAAACGTTTTTTTACTTTTTTTTATTTTACTAAGATAAATTCAAAATGTAAAATGTTGCCACTTTTTGAAGACTTAATAGGTAATATCTAGAGACTTTAATGTATTTTTTATACGAAAAAAGTTTTCTAGCACTCTTAAACTAATGCATCCTATTTATGTTTTAGTTTATCTCGTATTTAAAGTAAGCTTTAATTAATAAGTTTATTCTCAAATCTAATTTAAATAAATCGTGAGATTTTGCACAGTTCAAGATTTTTGCGATGTATGTCTCCAATTTTACCGCAGGAATATGTGATCATACCTTTAATTTAAGAGGTAAAATAAAAGTTTGTCTCATTATGGCTTGAAGCCAATTTTTGTTAGAAAACCAAATTCAACGTCACTGATTACCAACATTATAAAAAAGTTGATCTCATATTTTTAATGCACTATTTATCAAAGATCAATTAAAAAAGATTATTCAAGAGATCTTAAATAACTCTTATATACACAGAAATAAATTAGATTAGACTTGACTTATTCAAAAAACAGAACTTATTAATGCTGAAATAAGCTGAATATAACTAAGTCATATACCGCACGTAGTAGACATCTAAATCACTAAGTTGCTTTAAAGAATTTTAGTATCAACTGCGTAAATTGCCTTCTGAATAGACATTTCTTAGATTGTAGATCATATTCACGTATTGCAAAGAAGGAGACAAAAACTCTGAAGCATCCACTCTGATTGGTATATATGCTGAAGTCAATAGCACAACACCATCTCCTGTAAGTTCAACAGTAACTAGGATCAAACCTAAGATTTTTTTGTTCTGAAGAACGGTCTTTTACCACTAGACTGCAGAAAGCTTTAATTTAATTAATGCCGAGAATAACTATGCACACATTACATATATTAAATCCAATGTTGTTGTTGTTGTCGTGTGCTAGCTAGGCTGGCAACATGTGGTGCGCTGCTCCACTTTTCCAACTGAACCCTATTTTGGTGTGGAGTCCAAATTCCTCAGTACACACATGCCATAGGGACCCGTTTATTGGGCAGGCAACCATTCACACCTCATTCATACAAGGAAGGGACAAAGACAGGATAGATAGAGAGAGAAAGTACATCCATGCCCGAACCGGGATTCGAACCCAGGACCTCCATGTCCGCAGTCAGGTACGCTGACTACTAGACAAGTTGGGCGGCATTAAATCCAATACTACTTAGTAATACCGTGTCATGATCGATTTGATTTCACGCTTTGTGCTCTTTTTTGCATATGAGGGCTAAATAGTTATAGACCTACAATGTAAAGTATATACTGAACCATTGAAAATATATATGTCAGAGCAGGGAATCAAACTCATGAACTTCTGAATCAATGGGAAGGTATCTAACTAATAACTGCCAGTTCAACAGTTCAGTATGAAGGTGAGCATTCAACAGAAATGTCGATATCTGATTGTGTGTGGTCAAAATTGGTAGGTATTTCAGTCCAACCGGATTTAATCTATCAGTTTATTGGTACAGTCTGAGCTGGCAGATGAATGATCAGCGCTTAGAACTTAGGTTCAAAAGTTCGTGGGTTCAAATCTCACCTCAGCCTCGAATGTTGGCAGTTGTTCAAAAATCACTTTAAGCTGAAGGTTCCGGTCTAATTAAGCTTCACGAGCAAACAAATTATCATTGTTTGATAAACTAAACTATCGCAGGTAACATTATCAAAAGTATTTGTACTTTTCTATTATACTCCCGCATTTGATCCTAAATAAATAAGATATTTTTACGGAGAAGCTGAAATAATATAACCTAGAAAGCATGCCTTTACTGGCTCAAACTTTTATTTTAAATTTAACATATACTAAATCGAATTTTCTTTTGTGCAAAAATTACCTAAAAAGTGATACTCAATGGAAAACAAACAAAACAAAGCTAAAACTAATTGGTGCAAAAGATAGCTTGGTGATAATTGGGTCTGCTAAAAGGTGCATTACGGTCGTAAGCCACCAAGAGCAGAAAACAACTAAATACAGCAAAATTTAATTTTGTCTCATTGAAGAAAGTACTTTACGCAATAGATCACCTATGGAACTGCTAAGCAGTTTCCACCAGAAATAAACATGGGCATTTAAATAAGTTTTATCAAATAATGTTCACTTTGTATACATTGGTGAAAATTTGCAATTAAAATGTTTGTCAATAAATTAATATCCTTGTGGTAATGAATCGCAGCAAATAAGTTTAAATAAAAAATAATCAATAATAATGGAGTAATTATTATTGTTAAACACTGGCCAAAAAATGTAAGTGATGACAATGTATTTTTATAAAATATTTGGCTCCTATTTCCATTGTATCCTCGCTTTCGATCCTAAAGAAATAGCATATCTTTTTTTTTACGGAGAAGCGAAAATATTGTAACGTAGACACGATGATTTTATTGGCTCAAATTTTTATATAAAATTTAGTATATTATAAATCTAATTTTTTCGTTCAAAACTTGATTAAAAAAGTGATAAACAATAGTAAACAAGCTAAAAGCTAAACAAAATTAAAGCTAGTTGGTGAAAAAGTTTGCTTAATCATAATTCTGTCGGTTAAAAGAGACATTACGATCGCAAATCACTAAGTACAAAAAACAATTAAATGCCGCAAAATTTAATTGTGTTTCATTGAAAAAACGGTACTATTACATTATACATACGCCATTGATCACCGTTGTGATTGCTCTAAGCCATATATCCCAGAAATAAAGTTTAGCGTTTAAGTAAGTTTTATCAAGAAGTGATAATTGTTTAGTTTATATAAAATGTAAATAAAATGTTTACATTATTTTTTAATTGTTTATGAAAACGGAATCGTTTTTAAATAATACATGATTCAAACAGTATATTTATAACAATAATTTACGTTTTTTTTTCTTTCCTATTATGGTGATTAGTGATTATAAACAGCGGGATTATTATAGAAGTATTAATATAAGCACAAATTTTAAGTGAGAGCTCCAGTGGCTCAGTAGCTTCACGCCGCTTCCCGTAAGCTCAGCAAAGTGAAGCATCATTTGCCGCGGGCAGTGGTTGGGAGGGTGACCACGGTGTACTCTCCTTCACTGGGTTGCTGGAGCTCCGTGGGTTGGGGACGTGTCCACGTTAATATGTGACGTCCAAAGTCCTTCCGCTGGTGTGGCGTGGATGTGGAGAGGAGGGTGCCAGCTCAGGTGTGGCCTCGTCACCTGACCGTGGTTCAAAATGATGAGGCACCTTAACAAGAGCAAAAGTCGTACTTTCACCTTCGTGGTGCTCTGATCCAAACGAAAGACGCCGATATTGACTTAATTCGCACTGCCAAAGGCATAGCGAGCTTGGCTTGTCCAATTGTCTTAAACAACAACATTAAGTGATAAAATCTTGATATCTATATTATATGATTGTGTGTGATTCCCGAGTTATATATAAAATTTTCTCTCCCTTTTTCTCGTTTAATAATAAAAAGAAATTCATGTCGAAAATTCAAAACATGTGTTGATTTATATTACAATAATATTGTTTATCACTTTGACCCTGGAATGTCTTATCTATTCAGAAATAAATCGAAAATATTACCCTCTTTCCTGAAAATAACTTTCTGAACGTTTCGTAACAAACAATGGATTATCTTCTATTTCTCTTGTTTTCCTTAGAATGTTTGATTTTCAACTTTGCCAGGCGAAACTTAATAAGCCAGAGCTCGGGATAGAAGCACGAAAACTATCTTTTTTCACGAAACACCATCGGGAGGTGAGGTATAATATGCCAGTAGGTGATTTAAGAAGGACCGAAAAGGAGATTATACGATAGGTTGACTCGAATAATTGAGAGCAATAAATATACTGTATTTTTCCCCTTCACTCAACTCCGCTCGCTTGAAACGGCAGATAAATTTTCTTACTTATAAAAAAAGACGTTGAATATATTTTAAGGAATTTATGCCCCGGGAACACGAGAAAAGTTTTAAGGAAAATCTCATTATATTTTCCTTTTGAGTTTAATAAAGAATCCATTAGCTTTTAATGCTGCGCTTACAATTATTGGAAAGAAAAATTATGAAATCTGAGCGCATTAAACGCTTGCCGAATTTATATAATTTGTGATAAGTTTAATTTAAAAATTTAAGATGATTCACTGAAATTTAGGAATAAATTTGATGAGTGAGAATTTGAGATTTATTAAGGACTTGTGTGAAATTAAAGTAAAATTCACCAGCTTTATTAGTTACTCAGTATTTTGCTCGTATGAATTATTTTTTGGAGTTTCATTATCATTTGGAATTTCGTTTATCATTGCGATTGGTTTTGGATAAAGAAATTTGGCTTTAAAAATTACTCGAAGTAATTTTTAGATTGGCTTTAGATAAAGAAAATTGATTTTAAAAATTAATGAAAATAATATTTAAAGCTAATTCTTTATCCAAAATTAATCTCAATGTGTGTGTGTGTGTGATAAATGATATAAAAAATAAAATTAGTCCACTTGTTTCAATAATATATTGCTTGTGAAGAAAAAAGAATATTACTTTAAAATTTATTTTTAATAACGATAAGAATTCTTCAGAATTTAATACTATATATATATATATATATATATATATATATATATATATATATATATATATATATATATATATATATATATATATATATATATATATATATATATATATATATATATATATATATATATATATATATATATATATATATATATATATATATATATATATATATATATATATATATATATATATATATATATATATATATATATATATATATATATAATTCTTCCACTCATTATTTATGGAATTTTTTATTTCTAAAGAATTTTGAATATTTTCAATGTTGCTTGTTTAATTTTTTCTCTTAAAACATTTTCTCGTGAGCCGACCGATAGTGGAGTTGTTAGTGACCCTAAATACGAAACAGTGGGTCACGAGTTCAAATCCTGGTTCGAGCAAGGATATTCCTTTTTCTCTTTCTTTTCTTCATACTTCACTTTCGGGGAGAAGATGCCACACCCAGTGGATGCCCCACTGTATGAGATACCATCACTTCATCCATTATATAGAACTGAATATGAATATTCTAAGGGCAGTTGGGCATTAGAAAAAAATATTTTCTCGTGAAAAGTAACTTAAAATTTGAAAGATTTTATAACTTAAGTTTAAACATTCCCCATAACTTATTTCCTATAATTCCATTGGTCTCTGAAAATATTGTGATTTGCAATAATTTGGATGCAAAAATTTATCATGATTATATTTAAATTATTTATTATCAATTTTATGTTAAATGTTGAATTTAATTTCAAAACTAAATTATTATCCATATAACTAATATTTTTCTCATTAAGTTCACTGAAAAAAAATTGTGTACTTACAATTAGGCTGCTGAGTACGCAAAATGTAATATTAAGAAAAATTTGTTTCATGGATAATATGTTATACAAAAAATCAAGTGATTAAAATTCAGTTTCTTATGAAGTGTGGATGATGACAAAATCAGTGGTTAGTGCAGCCACCATTTCTGTCCACTATCTTTGCAGCTTTAGCTGGGCAGAGTATTAAAGAGGATTTCGAGGTATCTTTAGGGTATACTAGTCCATTTAGCTTCGACATAATGCCATATTTGATCTAGTTTAGCAGTGGAAGCTGTATCCCATACCATTTGTCGTGAAAATATAGACCACACGTTTCCAATTTGGTGATAAATAAGGGAACATTTTTTAAATTATGCCCACCATCGTCTTTTCAGACATGAGACATTTTGCAGTCCAGTACAATATCGAAGGAAGGCGAGATGGCTTGAAGGTCATCACTGGAACGAACATCAGAAATAGATGGACAACTAAAGAGATGTTTCCCTTTCATCAGTGAGGAGTGACACACCATACAAATAGGTGAATTGGCCAGATTGGTTTTATATAAATGGGTTTGCATAGAGTCATTTCCAGTAATAATTCTAAAACAAGTTACACCCTCTGCCCTAAGAAGGAGTGAAAGGCGAGAACGTTGCTGGCCATACAATCGGCAAGTCCAGGATTTTTCATCATCCGAGTTCCTAAGAGCAGAAATTGTCTCATGTCTGGTTTTGCTCACAAGAAGTCTCCTAGCATTTCGAATTGGAGCTGGAAGGGAAGGTGGATGTAAAGCTGAAGCTTCCCTCGCCGAAAGGTCATTCCCGTAAATGCCACAATGGGCTGGTATCCACTGAAAGACGACCTCTCTTCCAGGACGAAGAAGAGAGTCGATACATTATTTACACTCAAACTCAAATTCAGAGGGATATAAATTATAATCAGATATGATCTGGGTCACCATCTGCGAATCGACGAAAATAACAATGTATTGTTTACTTTTTCACCAACAGATCTGATAGCCATTAATAATGCAAACATTTCTCTATCAAAATCATCCGCCCAAATGTCGAGAGGCTCTCAAAGACTGAAACAATTGGAGTAAGCACTGGCTCCAGTTCCAGATCCACCAGCTGAAATTGAGTAAACATGCAGGCTAAAGAAGTAATTCAATATAATGAATAAAGAAAAGCCCTTGAACATTGCGTATCATGTGTTGGCTGATATGGCTGATGGCAAGAGCTCAAGGTTTGGGAGGACCACGGGCTCTAACTCTGCAGACTTGATCATGGCTAGTACCTATGACAACTATTCCTAGAAGACAATTGAATTTCTAGAAGAATAGAAACTATTCATAGAAGACGTCTTTGATGTTAAAAGTTCTACAACTACCTTCGATTATTAGTCTATCTACAGTGCCATGTGAAATAAATTATTATGACAATAAGTCGGTAATGAATTCTAATACATTTTAAAAATAATAATACCTTTATTCCCATCGGTATACTACACTAATCATCATAATAATACCTTTATTCCCATCGGTATACTACACTAATCATAATTTCGCTAGCTGGAGTTTATTGTAACGTCACATATATTTTAGCATAAAAAATATGTGCGAGAGGCCCTCAAGGACTGGAACAATTGGAGTAAGCTCCGGCTCCAGCTCCACCAGCTGAAATTGAGTAAACATACAGGCTTAAGAAGTAATTCAATATAATGAATAAAGAAAAGCCCTTGAACATTGCGTATCATGTGTAGCCAAATATGGCTGATGGCAAGAGCTCGAGGTTTGGGAGGACCACGGGTTCCACCTCTGCAGACTTGATCATGGCTAGTACCTATGACAACTATTCCTAAAAAAGACAATTGAATTTCTAGAAGAATAGAAACTATTCATAGACGACGTCTTTGTGATGTTAAAAAGTTCTACAACTACCTTCGATTATTAGTCTATCTACAGTGCCATGTCAAATAAATTATTATGACAATAAGTCGGTAATGAATTCTAATACATTTTAAAAATAATAATACCTTTATTCCCATCTGTACACTACACTAATCATAATTTCGCTAGCTAGAGTTTATTGTAACGTCACACATATTTTAGCATAAATGACAATATCAATAAATGGACAATAGCATAAATGGTTGTATGATTAAGTATGACGTAATGATGAAGTATATGCAAAAGTAATTTATGTGCCAAATGTAATACTTTAAAAAACGAAATCTTTTTTATTATCTAGTGAGTAAAAGGGTAATGTTAGCTTTGTGTTTATTATTATGTGTAAGAAATCCAAAATGTGTTGTGGAAATTCATCTAAAGAAAGATTTAAAAAAATTATCAAGTCGCAACTTTTATTATTCAATATTCCTAGCAACATCATATGTTTGCTTAATATATAATTACTTTTATATAAACACGAAAGTGAAATTTGTTGGAAAGCTCAACCTTTTCTCTGGAAACCTGCAATTGTTGAAGGAAATGTATTTGTTTTTATGATTTGCTAAATGCGGTAATGGTATAAGCAGTTTCAGATATCGGAAACAGCCACTAATGTTTTTAGGTGTGTACTAGTGTTTTCAGTTATGATAAAAACTTCTACTTATAAATAATGGTATATTGAAGAGTAGAAGATCTAAAAATCATCAAGTCTCTCTCTCTCTCTCATCATCCTACACACACTACACACTTACTAACACACAATCACTACACACACACGACACACAACGACACTTTTGACATCTTAACTTTTCCTGACACACACACTACTGACGACACACACTACTTTACGACAGGCGACACACACTACAACGGAATCACGACACATATCACAATAACCACTACATCTTTACAGCACTAATATTTTTAGTAATGCTAAAAACTTGTACTTATAAATAATGATATATTAAAGGTAATACAGGATTTAAGAATGAATAAAATCATTTTGTGTTATAAAATATGTTAATTAGAAACACATAAGTGTATTTCTCACTATAAGTAAAATATTTAACAGCTAGTTATGGTATTAACTAATATGAATTCTTGATAATTTTTCTTGCCTTTTTATAATATTTATTTACTTTATTAAGAAAATGCTTTAAAAGTTACAGTTTACTTAAAAATTCATTTAACTTTATTTTTATTTCGTACGTTTATTACATTCTTCGCTATTTCCAATTAAAAAAGATAATCTCAACATATTAATTATAATTTGCTTATCAACACATTTTTAATTTTGCATGTTTTCTTGAATTACTTGATTTGAATATTATTTTATTAAATTATTAATTTTGTGAAAAAGAAATAAATTAAAGAAATTTGTGATCATATTGTGCTAAATTTTAATCTTTTGATCAATAAAAGAAAAATATTAAAGTATTTATTATTTTTAAATTTCAAACGAAGTTTAACAACAGTTCTATATTTTAATAAAATGAAACCTGATTACTTACATATTTCTATTAAAAAGTTTTTTTCTATAATTAAGAAGTTGTTTTGTTTGTACTCAAACTATTTAAAGAAATGTAAAATCCTAAATTATCAGCCTTTCTAACGTAAATGAAAAATTTCTTCATTAGTTTTCTTTATATTTTCTTTATTTAATACCCTTTTCCCTTTTCAAGATTTTTTCCACCACCCAACTTGTCTAGTGGTCAGCGTGCTTGACTGCGGATATGGAGGTCCTGGGTTCGAATCCCGGTTCGGGAATGGATGTACTTTCTCTCTCTATCTTTCCTGTCTTTGTCCTTTCCTTGTATGATTGAGGTGTGAATGGTTGCTTACCCTATAAACGGGTACCTATGGCATATGTGTAGAGCAAAGTCGTACTTTCACCTTCGTGGTGTTCTGATTAAAACGAAAGACGCTCCCAATTGACTTAAATTCGCATAGCAAAGGCATAGCGAGCTTGGCTTGTCCAAGTGTCATTAGTAACAACAACAAGATTTTTTCCCTCTCTATTTAATTTGATTTCTGTTTTTTGTATGTTTTGGGGTGAGGGGAAACTGTGTGTGTAGTGAACAAAACTTCATTGCTAGCCAAATCGTAAAATAAGTAGAGAAAAATTAATGCTATTGATTTTATAATTCATATATTTTTATAAAAATGATAAAACTCATGTTTTTTAACAATTAAAGCATTCCTTTGATCATAAATACAAATGTCTAAGCATAAGAATACTATCTTTTACGCAACAATCAGTTTTTATGAGCCGCATTGCTATTCTGTAGCGTGTGTCTGAGTGTACTGTACTATGTGTGTTGTCTGATGACTTCATTTTGTGAGTAGTTAAAAATGAGAGACTTGTCAGAGTTCCAAAGAGAGCAGATAGTGTAAGCCCGTTCAGGTCGGTGCATTGGTAACCACAGCGGCAAAGTTGCTTAGGGTATCAACAGACAGGCGTCTGAGTGTATGAAAGCAAACTACAATCACGTTAAAATAACACCTGATAGACAGAACTGTTATAAGAAAATGAAACTCATTTTGTGAGACTAGTGAGTAAGAAAGCTTGCGAAAATTAGAAGGAAAATTCCAAAGGCAAAAGTGACTGTTGAGTTGAAAGAATATATACGGAGCCCATTATTGACCCATTCAGTTCACGGAGAGTTGCATTAACAAAATATTGGGGCACATTTGCAATTTCAAGACTCATTTTGACAGATGTAAATTGGACATTTTAAGTACAGTAGATGCAAATTGGACATTTTAAGTACAGTAGATGCAAATTGGACATTTTAAGTACAGTCGATGCAAATTGGACATTTTAAGTACAGTCGATGCAAATTGGACATTTTAAGTACAGTCGATGCAAATTGACAGTCGATGCAAATTGGACATTTTAAGTACAGTCGATGCAAATTGGACATTTTAAGTACAGTAGATGCAAATTGGACATTTTAAGTACAGTCGATGCAAATTGGACATTTTAAGTACAGTAGATGCAAATTGGACATTTTAAGTACAGTAGTGCAAGGATGATAAAACCTTATTTAAAAAATTCTTAATTAAGCTTAAAAGTTTATTTAATTGTTTTCATCTCTCTGTTAACTTTTTGTCATCTATGAACCACTCATATTCTTGCAACTACTTAACATATCTCATATTCTTGCAACTACTTAACATATCTCATATTCTTGCAACTACATAACATACTATCTCATATTCTTGCAACTACATAACATATTATCTCATATTCTTGCAACTACTTAACATATCTCATATTCTTGCAACTACCTAACATAGTATCTCATATTCTTGCAACTACCTAAAAGATTATCTCATATTCTTGCAACTACCTTACAAAATTCCACTTTCGATATTATCTTTTAAGCTTTTATCATCATTATCGTTTATGTAATGCATATTTTTTTCTTATTCTCTTTCTTTTATTCATTTTTTTGGGAATCATTCAGGTCAAATTTAGCACACTATTTGACCACATAAACTTAGGCAATTTACAATTAAAAAGAAGAATCTTCTTTAATACAGCATCAGATTAAACATTCAGAAGTAAAAATGGATTTGTTGGTTATTAGAAGATTTTTTAAATACGGCACATGTTACCAAATTTGGATAGTACATAATTTAATCTACCCAGAATGTTCATTTCTTTGTTGATAACAAACTTTGTTTTCTTAGATAAATGGCAGTAGAAGTATTTTTGATCTGATGAGTGTAATTCCGGAAAATATATTTTATGCAATTTTTCGAGGATCTTGGCAGAGGCTCTGTTTTTAATATTTTTGTATTTTTACTTACATTATTATCATAAAAATATAATACACATTTTCTGTATAAATAATTATATAAGTCATTTTCAATCATTAAATTATAAGAATGACATCAATAATTATTATTTAATTCACATCAAAAATTATAACAATGTTGATTTCTTTTTAGAAATTACTGTGATAAATTTTAGTAGCAAAATATGTCAAATTACATTTTTTTTACTTTCTATTCAGAAAAGTTGAAAATTGAAATTTGGAAGAATAATTGGCCGTAGTTTGTGTCAAATTTATTAGGTTGAGGAATAAGTTCGTAGCGTTTTTACCAAAAACATTTATTTAAACAAAAAACAATAATTATATCAATAAGTTAATCAATTATGTATTCACCGTTGCTGTTTACAACCTCTTCCCACCTCTCGACCCATTTGTTGATGGCATTTCGCCAAAAATCGCCTTGTCTGGTGTCAAAGCAGTTGAGACATTTTTTAAGAACCTCTTTGTTATCGACGGTAACGCCCTTCATATGGTTTGGCAAGAAGCGGAAAAGATGGTAAAGATGGTAATCTGTCTGTGCCAGGTACGGCGAATACGGCGGATGCTGAAGGACCTCCCATTCAAGCTCTTGGAGTGCGGCTTCGACAACTTGTGCAACATGGGGCATGGCGTTGTCGTGAAGGAGTATGGTTTGACCATGTCGATCAGGTCTTTTCAGTCGAATAACCTCATTCACGCGGTGTAGCTGGGCAATGTAGAGCTCCTTGTTGACTGTGGTATTCTTTTCGAGCATTTCCCAGTGCACTAAGAAGTCCTTAAAAACTGGCTCAACAACTTCTTTGACACCAGACCAGGCGATTTTTGGTGGAACGGCATCAACAAATGGGTCGAGAGGTGGGAAGAGGCTGTAAACAGCGACGGCGAAAATGTAATTGATTAACTTATTGATATTGTTTTGTGTTTAAATAAAAGTTCTTTGATAAAAACACCACGAACTTATTCCACAATCTAATATATGGCTTTCATGCAATTGGAGTAATAGCATTTGCAAAAATAAATCAAATATCTCTAACCTTTATAAGTTTGATTCATTTTGATCGCGCTCGCGGAAAGCTATTTCGTTTTTTATAAAAATGAAAATCGTATAGTGAATGAAAATTCAATTGAATTGTATATTGTCAATTTTAGTGTAATAAATGTTGCCCTCATTTTGGTGGTACCATGAATCCACACTTTCAAAATGGTTGGTTTTTAAAAGCAAAAAACTGATCCAGGTGCGAAAAACAAAATTACATTCCGAACTACCCAATATATTTTCAAATCCCATTTTTATGTTCTATACATTATTACTCTAAGAGAACGTTTTTCATTCGATATTTAATTCGACTATTCTAATGAAAAACAATTGCAAATAATTATTATTTATGTTCATTTTAAATAGTCATTAAGACAAAATAAAAATGTTTCAACCTTCTTATACCTAAAATAACAAATTCCCAGTTACTGATATTTAGTTTAATAATTACTCGCATTTAAAGAATGTGATTTAAACTGATAAATGTAAATAATTATTTTTTAAAATAAATTGTATTTTAATAATAGACGAAAAAGTTTATTGTAGGAAAATCTGAGATTATAAGCAAGAGCATTAAACCTACAAGTAACTGCGTGTGTGTTTTCCTTTCAATAGATACATTTAGTGTATAAGATTTTTATTTTAAAAATGTGTAGCATTTTGTTTATATCCTAAAAATTTTGAGTTTTCTGATCATACATAAATTATTACAATAGAGAAATGCAATTTTGTAACCTAAAATAGGTAGTAAACACAAATTAATGAAACTAATTATCGCATGTAAGTAGTTTTTAAGAAGTAAAGCTTTTGATCACATAAAACTAATCATAAAAATAAAACTGATAATTACGTTTCTTATGATTGTCTGAGATTCGTTATATTGAACTCTCTGATAATTAATTGAACGAAATGTAATCATAATAAATAATTAGTTCAATCATAAATATTTTCCGTATTTTGCACAATGAAAGTGATGATTGTATAGAATTATAACTTAGTAATATATAAGTTTAGCAGACAGAACAAATTAAACAGCAAATATAAATTATTAATAATAATTATAGTAGATACGTTATTACAAATACCAAGCGATTTGAATAAACTCAAACTAATCAAAATAAATTTACGAATATGTTTCTTAATATTGTTTTAGAAACATTACACTGAACGGATTACACAATACTTTAATTAATGGTAATTATATAACAAATTCATAGTTTTATTATAAATACAATAATACTTCGAACACGCACAGAAATTTATGATTGTAAAAAATATAATATATAGAAATACAAGCACAGTAGGCAGTAGAATGTAAATAATAAACACAAAAAAATAATAATAATAATAGCAAATAATTTCTTTTTTATTAAAATTATTAAGTGTTTCAATCCTATATGAATTAATGAGCGTAGAGAAATCTACAATTGTGTGTAAGAACCATACACACTCATGTACAAGGCTAACAAGATAATTCTTGCCGTTTTTGGGTTGCCATTGAATGAAGTGAGAATGCAATTTAGTGTATGAGTAGTAGTAGAAACACCGGTGAATTCAGAGACTTTATAAAAACAAATCCATCTCATATATTCATGATTCAGTAGGGAAATACAGTAGGGAAAAGAAATGCATGTGTGTCGTTAGGAGCTCGTTCGGTGTTGTTTGCTTGACGACTGCAAAGTGGTTTTCTCAACTATTGCATCAAGCCACCGAATATGTCAAGCGCTTAGAGATTGTGCTGTGAATGAGCGTACAGCAAGGCACTGGTTTCACAAATTCAGGTCGGGAAATTTGATCCTCTGTGCTGAAGTTCCAGAGGACAATCACACGCCTTGGAGGACGGATCCTTGCAGGTGGCCATTGAGGAGGACAGTAGTCAAATAGGTGGTAAAGTTGCCAGACAGGTTAACGGTTCAGGAGACACCTTTGAGACACTGATTAGGTAAAACGTACAGGTTGAACAAGTGGGTTTCTCAGACGCTGTTGAAAGCCCATAAGCAACAACGAGTGTCACCCTGTTTGTGGTTGCTTTCTTGCCACCGTAGCGCATCCATATTCAATCTAGTGCTGACCAATAACGAAAAATGGGTCCCGTATGACATTCCCAAGTGTTCCAAACATTAATTGTCAGCTTATAATAACGTTCTACACTGCGCAAGACCGCCTGTGTACCTACGCAAGAATATGCTGTATTTCTACTCATCATGTGGTTCACTATGAGTGACTACCAACGGTCCCAATGGTCACTGTGGAGCTGCACCCACAGCGACCTGTGCACCTACGCAAGACCGCCTAAACCTACGCAATATTATGCTGTATGTCTACTCGTCATGTGGTTCACTATGAGTGACTACCAACGGTCCCAATGGTCACTGTGGAGCTGCACCCGCAGCGACCTGTGCACCTACGCAAGACCGCCTGTACACCTACGCAAGATTATGCTGTATGTCTACTCGTCATGTGGTTCACTATGAGTGACTACCAACGGTCCCAATGGTCACTGTGGAGCTGCACCCGCAACGACCTGTGCACCTACGCAAGACCGCCTGTACACCTACGCAAGATTATGCTGTATGTCTACTCGTCATGTGGTTCACTATGAGTGACTACCAACGGTCCCAATGGTCACTGTGGAGCTGCACCCGCAGCGACCTGTGCACCTACGCAAGACCGCCTGTACACCTACGCAAGATTATGCTGTATGTCTACTCGTCATGTGGTTCACTATGAGTGACTACCAACGGTCCCAATGGTCACTGTGGAGCTGCACCCGCAGCGACCTGTGCACCTACGCAAGACCGCCTGTACACCTACGCAAGATTATGCTGTATGTCTACTCGTCATGTGGTTCACTATGAGTGACTACCAACGGTCCCAATGGTCACTGTGGAGCTGCACCCGCAGCGACCTGTGCACCTACGCAAGACCGCCTGTACACCTACGCAAGATTATGCTGTATGTCTACTCGTCATGTGGTTCACTATGAGTGACTACCAACGGTCCCAATGGTCACTGTGGAGCTGCACCCGCAGCGACCTGTGCACCTACGCAAGACCGCCTGTACACCTACGCAAGATTATGCTGTATGTCTACTCGTCATGTGGTTCACTATGAGTGACTACCAACGGTCCCAATGGTCACTGTGGAGCTGCACCCGCAGCGACCTGTGCACCTACGCAAGACCGCCTGTACACCTACGCAAGATTATGCTGTATGTCTACTCGTCATGTGGTTCACTATGAGTGACTACCAACGGTCCCAATGGTCACTGTGGAGCTGCACCCGCAGCGACCTGTGCACCTACGCAAGACCGCCTGTACACCTACGCAAGATTATGCTGTATGTCTACTCGTCATGTGGTTCACTATGAGTGACTACCAACGGTCCCAATGGTCACTGTGGAGCTGCACCCACAGCGACCTGTGCACCTACGCAAGATTATTCTGTATGTCTACTCGTCATGTGGTTCACTATGAGTGACTACCAACGGTCCCAATGGTCACTGTGGAGCTGCACCCGCAGCGATTGGAATATGTGAAACATGCATTGCAACTTAAGGAGTCAGCAATGGTTAATCGCAAGGCTGTGCTGTAAATGCGAGGATGCACGTGAATGTCGAGGAATACCATACAGTGATTTGGTTGGCCATACTCCCTACTCACCTGACATTGCATCATCCGATTACCACCTCTTCCATTCCCTGGACAATCATCTTTGTGGAAAATCCTTCACCAATGAAGCAAACTTGAGCCAAGAACTCTCGGACTTCTTTGCGTTCAAAATCCTCAAATGTTACCCGAAGGGGATTCCACAACTGGAGACAGTTTATGCCAAGAAGGTGCTGGATGCTGATAGTGATTACTTCGAGGACTGACAATATGCTACACTTTCTGCTGGTTATGTTCTCTTGGTTCATTAAAAACGGCAGGAACTTAATTGTTTACCTTTTAGTAGCAAAGTTCTTTATACCATGTTTTATGATACATAATGGAGTCAATGCAAAAAATACTTATTTAAAGACGTATGAATATAACATGTCAGTTTTTTATCACAAATAAATACTGTGTTTTTTCTGATATCGTAGATGGATTAAAATCATACATTTTTTTGAAAAAATGATACTTATTTCAAGTACTTAAATTCGAATCTATTTTTGACAAGTAACTCAAAATTTTTATTTATGTTAAAAATGTTATTCGCTTTAAAAATAAGAACTCATAACACATAGATTTAAGTAATTTTTTTATTACAAGTATCTAGCTTTTCGCTTGCATTCAAATTGAAGGTAATAAAGAAACATACAACTTAATGGAAGAACAAAATAGTTAAAGGATATTTAAAATTCATAGTCACAAAAATTGTAATATAAACATTATACTTTATTATCGCACTTTCAAATAAATTCCTAAAATCAGGATTCTTGCTTTAAATTTAATTAGAACTCGAATAGTACATAAAAATTAAATTAGAAAGGGCAATATATGAAAATATGCTCTTTTTAAAAATCTAATCTACTGTTTAATTAAATATATATTCAAATCTTTTTAAATGATAATGCAATTTATATGCAAATTGTCACAAAATGTATATTTTATTATTTACTATATTTTGCGTTTCACAATATAAAGCATATCTCATTTAATAAAAAAATATTGATATCAGTTAATACATGAATTATATTTAAAAGTAATTTTTATCCAATTTTATTAATAAATTATCTTTATTTACCTATTTGGTAAGATAACTAATTAGATTATAATTGTTATAGTTATCAATATTGGGAAACTCCTTGAATGCATTTATAAATGTCGAGACTGTTAACATCGAAATACAATTTCTCTTCTTACCTAATTAAAAATAATGCTTCTAATACACAGCAATTGAGTTAAAAAATAGAAAGAATTCTTATTAACTTTGCAACAAAGTAATCTAGTCATTTAATGAAAGCGTACACCCGGAAATGGTAATTCAGAAGTAATTGCCTCAGTTAATTTAAAACAAATTATATTTCTTCAATTAGCAGATTTAATTTTTATGTTACATTTGATTTCAAGTCTCAATCATAAAAGAATTTTATGATATTTATGTCTTCAATTAACATCTTATCTGCATACATAAGATTAGCAGAAGTTCTTTCATCATTAAGTCCTAATCAATTTACAATGCTATTAAATCGTGAAAGTTTTTTTTAAAAACTATGTTAATCTATTCTATTCACGAAAAAATTGTTTGATATTGAATGGAAGAAATATTAATAATATAATTAAGAAAGAAATTATATTATTATAAAATTATGGTTATATTAGAAATTAAGTTAAATAGCTGATCTAATTAAATTTAACTATGTAATTATTAAATCAAAAGAAATTAAAAATCACATTTTATTCATTTGATAGCAGACAGTTTAGCAGATAAAGGAAGTGTTGTAAGATTTTTTCTTTAATTTCTGGCCGGCTTTTCTTTCTGAAAGGAATTTTCGTAGACAGAACTTTGTTTTCTCGAGTTGGAAGGGAGAAAATTTGGAAAGTCATCAAGCATCCACGCTATAAATATGCAAACCATCTGGCAACCTGATTTTTATTATGTCATAGATATGGAAATCTATAAAAATTATGCAGGACATTCTATTTTGGCAACCCCAGTATTTACGTCATTGCGCACGTCACAATACATTTTTTTGGCAACATTTTTTTATAGCCAAAAAAATTTAGAATTCGGATTATACGGCATTTGTGCCAGAAAAACTCCCAATAACCCGTCAGGAAACCAAAAGAGCAATATCCAACTTCAGGTACATAAAAATGATGCAGGACATTCGATTTTGGCAAGCCCAGTATTTACGCCGTTGCACACGTCACAATACATCTTTTTGGCAACATTTCTTTATAGCCAAAAAAATTTAGAATTCGGATTATACGGCATTTGTGCCAGAAAAACTCCCAATAACCCGTCAGGAAACCAAAAGAGCAATATCCAACTTCAGGTACATAAAAATGACTGTAATTACAACCTTGACTGTAAAAACAACTTTTATTGTAAAGAGAATTATATTACCATACTGTAATCCTACCTAATCATTATGGTGCTCCTAATTGATTGATTAATTATAACAATTAATCAGCCTATGTAGACAGCCTAAGACTGTTGTAAAGACCTTTAATATGCACGGCGAAAATTTGTTTCCAGAAAGACTTTTTGCAGGTTGTCTGTTATATTCAGGTAAAAAGGTAGAAGAGGAATATTCATATTCCTTTATTCAACAATAGCTGGGATTGAACCGGGGACTCACTAGTCTGAAGTGCGTTGTTCTACCATGTTGCCTCAGTGATTCTAGTTGTTGCTCATGACACTTAGACAAGCCAGGCTCGCTATGCCTTTGGCAGTGCGAATTAAGTCAATAGAGAGCGTCTTTCGTTTGCATCAGAGCACCACGAAGGTGAAAGTACGACTTTGCTCTTTTTAAGATACCTTGTAATTTTGAACCACGGTCAGGTGACGAAGCCACACCTGATGCTGGCACCCTCCTCTCCACTTCCACGCCACACCAGCGGAAGGACATTGTACGTCACATATTAACGTGGACACGTCCCCAACCCACGGAGCTCCAGCAACCCAGTGAAGGAGAGTACACCGTGGTCACCCTCCCAACCACTGCCCGCGGCAAATGATGCTTCACTTTGCTGAGCTTACGGGAAGCGGCGTGAAGCTACTGAGCCACTGGAGCTCTCAGTGATTCTAAGACACTAATATCATGAATCCATTGCTTAAGGATTATCGGATCAACTTGGATCTTTGACAAAAAATGCCTTTTTTTCACAAGTTCTGAGTAAGCCAACTTTTGTGAATCCAATATTCATCTTTTCAATAACTTGTGATAGATTTGAGAAACATTTTCCTGCAATGAGGTCAACATTACCCATGATGATATCCAAGAGTTCTTCAAATAACACATAATAACGAACGACACAGATGCCGTATAGTCCACGATGTCAAACTCTGAATTTGTTTGGCTATGAAAAAATGTTACCAAGATGACGTATTGTGACGTGCACGATAACATAAATGCTTGGGTTGCCAAAATATAATTTTATGCATAATTCTTATAGGTCTCCATATCTGTGACGTAATAAAAACCAATTTGCCAGATACATAAGAAAACCCGCCAAAAAATTAACAACTTAGGAATTTGGCATCCTGGATTATACGGCATCTGCGCATAAAACAAAAAACGATGATAATTATTTGAATTTAAGGGATATTATATCATCAAACTTATTTTAATTCATGTTTATAAAGACTATTAATAAAAATTGATTAAATAAACATTTATTATTGTTTTAAATTAAATCAAAAATTAAGAAATATATAATTTAATATTATTATATAGTAATCTTATAGAATATTAAATAATAATTTAAAATTCTGGCGTGTTATTAAAGAAAATCTGAATTACATTACGTGCTGTCATATCTGAATTACATCACACGTTATGAGTAAAAATATATATTGATTTGTATGCCATAAAAGAGACGAGATCTGAATTACATCATGTGGTATTAGAGGAAATTACGTCTTAAAAGATAGCCAAAGGCCCTTGTGCTTTCCAACTTCCTTGCTTTCTGAATCACTGCGTTTTAAATATTTGCTTCACATTTGTGGAATGAAATAAACTTATAATAGTACAATATATATCCCTCTCAAGTCCTGCAGGCCGCCTCAAAGAGTGCTCTTATAGCCTGTCGAGGGGGTGTACCTGGGCGGAACGGGTGAAGCACGTCGGGAGAGTCATCTCCTGGTAGGGTCATCCAAGGCGTGAAGGCCGCTCCAATATGCTCAGCTAAGGTCTGCAGGCATAGGAGCCAAGTCAGACTTCTACCTTAGGTTCTAACATAGGACAAAGTGCTCCAGGTCTCCGCATCAACAGAAGCTGTCAAATTTTCCCCTTTACCATGAGTCACAAATCTATAAACAACTTACTTCTAAAACCTGGGCTGACCCTCCTGATCATCCTTGGTACTTCCAAAGACATCCTGGAGCCGCCACAACATTTAAGGGCTCCAGAGTACATCAGACGACACTGTCTCGACTTTCTACTGGCCACTTGAAGTGTATGATCTTTGAAGACGGTGAAAGAAAATACCCATCATGCCCGAAGTGCGACAATGCTCCGTTTATGCCCGCACCACATCTTGAAGTGCTTGGGGTTTTCTCGTGAGGAGGCTGTGAAAAGTCCACAGTTGCTTTTAGACTTTTTGGCTATCTATGACCTCATGGATCTGGTCTAGTGGAACTAGACCAAATGGAGATTAGTCCCACCACCACCACAATATATATGAGCCTTCTAGTTACATGACTTTTATTTGAGAGAGACTCAAACTTGCAATCTTTCGATTTTTATAAATCTATCTTTCGCATTCACGATTTTTGGACCTTTATTGGTCATCATGAATATTACCTAATGAAATATCTTAAATAATATATCAAAATAAAAATTTCCTTAAATGAATTGTTAATATAATTTAATTTGTTTAATTTACATGCAAACTTTGTTACTTGCTTTTCTTTTCTTCTTACTAAATAAATTTGATTTCTAACACTTCTCTTATAACTGAACTCAATTAAAGGAAAAACAAAACTCTACGAATGAGTTTGAAATTTGTAGAACAAGTTCATTATTTTTTCTCTCGTATAACATGTTATTCATACGTATTTAAGAAAAAAAAACATTTAAGCTATAAAATTGGAAAAAAAATAGTGAATAAATGTCTGCCTTTGTGAAAAATATTAAGAATATAATTTCAAAATAGTGCACATCAACATAGGACTATAAAAAAGGATTCGAATCTTTTAACATTCTAAATTTTAATCACATTTAAAATCATTCTTTGCAAAAACAACATTGCTGGATAGTATCAATTTTACAAAAAGTATATTTGAAAAACGGTAACATTTATATAAAATAATTAATCACTACGCCAAAATAAATCCACATTTTGAAGAATAAAATAAAGTCCGGTATAAATGAATGCAAGAAATTCCTGGTTAAACGACTGTATTGAATATTTAAATCCTTCCCCATACAATAACGCCGCTCAATGTAAAAGAAACCAGCCAATCTCTTTTTGCTTTCGTATTTCTCATCATTTAGGAAGAAAGTATCCTTAAATTAAGCATTTCTTTCCCAATCAAATATTTCTTTGGAAATTAAATGGCGCGGAAAAGTACTTTGACAGATTTTGAGGAATAAAATGAAGAAAGTATTGAGAACGATGTAATGCAGATGGTTTAAAAAGAGAGACTTAGAGCGAAATTAATGAACGGAAGATATAAAAATATTTTTAATTTATACTGAAAACGCGAGGAAAAAAGTAATTGAAATCTTTCAGGCAGACTAAATGTATTTTGATTTATTATTCAAGAAGTATTTAGATTTTTACAGATGAATATCTAGATGTAGAAAAAATGTCAAATTTAAAATGATCTTACTGAATGAAATCAACATTCCATCATTAAATGTTACTTGTAGTTAAAAAAATAGCTTTTAGGATATTTTAAGCTTTAATATTTCTAGGCATCATTAAACAAAAATAAAAAATGCGTTATTATTAATATCTGAAAAAGAATTTGGTCAGTTGGTATTTAATGGAAAATACTAAATGATAAGAGGGGATTTGTTATTATTAATTGATTTATTAATAAATCTTTCTATTTATATATATAATTAAGATTGTTTTATAAAGCTGAGCTCCATGAAAAGACATTTAATAGTCCTACATACATTTTTAAAAATAAAAATATTAAAATTTTTCATTTAATTATGATTAATTGCATAAAAGTAATTGTGACTATAAAATAAAGTGAAGTTTTTTGAAAATGTGTAGAAAAATTTAAACTGGTAAAAAAAATGCAGTTCTACTGTGTTCTTGTTTTTATGTCTTTTTGACTACTTTTCTAATTCTTCTTATAAAAATTTACTATCTTTAAAGTGTTTTGAATTTTTCTTGAAAAATAATATTTTGATTTTTATAAAAGCAAATTATTTTTCTATAAACTATAATTCCATGTTAATATAAAGAGATTTTTTTTTTACGAAGACTATTTTTTTATTTTTTGTTTTATTAAGAAAGAGGCAATATCAACAACTACAATATATCAATAATTTTAATTTTAGAATGCATGTAGGCTTCCAAAAAAGTGTTCTGAAAAATTAAACGCATATTTAATTATATTATCAATGATTAATTTCGTTATATAATATATTAATTTTATGTTTAAGTTTTTAAATACCTTTCTAACATTAAAACTTTTGAACAAATTTCATTTCTTTAACTAGACAATTATAAAAAAAAATATCTATTTTATTATTCTTGATTTAACGGTTGATAAATTAGACGATGTGATGCAATACGATGCAAAATTAAATATGCCAAATAAGTTGAATGGTTACTAAGAAAATTTTGCTTCTCGGTCAACGATTATTTTTCGCACACGAGGTATAATTATCAGATAAACAGATAAAAGCGGATTTCTAACCAACACAAACACTCAAGGTAAGATTCGAACCCACGAACTGTTTAGAGCGCTTAGCTTTCACTAGCAGTGTGTGCTTAAGTAATGCTTTGTTCATTTTAACAAAGTGAAAATATTATTGGAATACTTATCTAATTTATTAAATGAAGTAAACTGAAAAGCTTATTTAATACGTATGTTTTGAATAAAATAATCTCATCATATAGTTTCATCATATAGAGTAAAAATTGCTTAAGATTTGAAATTTTATCTTGTCATTTCTTATTATGTAATCATAATGTATTATCTAATACTTTATTTTTAGAGACCAAAACGTTATCATTTTAGTTTTCTTTTAAACTGAAAATTTAAATATGCAGTTATGATTTTAACGTATAATGAATAATATATAATTTTGAAATGTATTTAAATATTTTAAAATAACTATTCAAATCATTAAAATAGTCCTATTTAAAGTAATTATTTCATTTTTTAAATAGTAATTTGGGGTATATTTAATATACTTTTGGTAAATTAATCCTTAAACACAATTTTTTAATTGTTTTGATTAATTTGAATCTAATCACTGCTGACTCCATTGACAAACTGAATACATGATGATCACATGGGAATTAAGATTGAGAAGTAACGAGTTTCATACCTGACCCAGTCAAAAATCCTCATGCTGAGAGGACTAATTTACGTTGAGTGTATCATAAGTGCCTATGTACCTCTGCTGGTAAAAAGTGGCTTGGAGAATGTCAACTCAGATTTCGACCTCATTCCTTGTCATAATTATTAGTGACTTAAAATTATGAAGTTTTCGGCTGTGCTTTAAAGCTTTGGTCTCCAGAAACAGGCAGCTATACATTTATAGCACTAAACTAACTTAAGCTTCCGCAATCAAAAATATGCCTTCATTCCATTTTCTGTACAACATATGCATTTTCAACATTTTATCTGCAGTGTATTTTTATTTTGAGGAAAATCAACTTGATTGAATGCTAATACAAATATTAATGTTGTTATTTATGACAACTGGACATGCCAAGCTCGCTCTGTCCACTGCAAATTCAGGTCAGTAGTGTGCATCTTTCGTTTCACCAAAGCACCACGAAGGGGAATGTACGACTTTGTTCAAAGACTCTTCCGATAGATGGCACCACCAGAGAATCCATTCCTCAATTTTGACAATGATCAAGAGGATGAGGAAATTTTCCTCCAGATCACAACACCCATAATAACTGCTCGACGATCCACCACAGGACTTTCGATTTCACAGATTTAACGAGTACGCATATCACACGCACTCAGTGGGTCTTTGGTGGCACTGGGAATTGAACCTCGGCTTTACCGGATGGAAGACCGATACCCTAACCGCTAGGCTACCTGGCCTTACCGATACATGTGAAAGGAGTTAATGAGTTCTTTGCAAATGTATATAAGGTTAAATAATTTCAAAAACAGTGAAAAATCATTTAATACTTCAAGGCCTCAATTTCTTCGGATTATAAAGATATTTTATCACAAAAAGCAAGTTCAAATATCTAATTAGAAGCGGAAATTAAGCACCAAATTACAACTGGTGACTTAAAAATGAATGAAACAAAATTTTATAAGAAACATTATATAAAGCATAACATAAATATAAACACACAAAAATAGCCGAGCTGGCAGCTGAATGGTTAGCGCTCTTCCTCAACAGTTCGTGGGTTCGAATCCCACCTTGGGCTTGGATGTTTGTAGTGGTTCGGAATCCACTTTAAACCGTAGGTCCCGGTCTAATTAGCACTCTCGTGTTATAAAGAGCGTATATATCTTTATACGCTCTTGTGTTTGTTTACTGCTTATAGCTTAGGATTATTAACTTATAGTTTAGGAATAAGATAATTACATTATTAATATGCTGGAAATATACTGATTTCAATACACTTTTTTATGCTCTCAGTGGGATTTTTTATAACCAATAATGTTTTCATATTTTTAATTAAATTTATTCATCTGATTTTCATTGTAAATTAATTTACAGTCTGTATGTATTTTTTTGGCTGATTCAGGCATCGAACATGATAACTTCCAGACAGAAGTGTGATAATTTATCAATCAAGATAATCATGACCTCCAAGAAAATTTTTCTCATCGACATGTGTAATGAGTTATGCAAAATAAACTTAAATCACTGAAATCAAATTTGATTACTCAAGAATTATTAATAGAGGGAAATTTTTTTGCTTTAGTTGACTTAGACTGTGAATTGCAAACAAAAAAGGTAACTGTAATTAGATTAGATTACGTCCTTTGAACATCCTTTTCTTCCTATAATAACTTATTTACGATTATCTATGTTTAAGTTACTTTAAACTACTAAAATACCCAGATATAGTCAAAAGCGTCTTATGCATTTAAAGGAAAATACATATATGATTTAATAAGCATATAATAAAATCACTAATTTCTATGTGTTTGAAGAAAAAGTTTCAATTACTTAGAAGTTTGTAAACTCTTGTTGAAAAACTTCTAAGTAATTGATAATTCTAAGCAAAACTGTGGAAATGGAAATTTTACCGCTGGAACATATTTGAAGGACTATTCAATAAATATTGTTTAAGTTTTGTTTTTTATCTAAAAATTTAATACGTTATTTATCTCTTCAGATTCCATTATATATTTATTTATAAATTAATATTATTGAATAAAATTTACTTAACAAAATTCCAAAAACATGTATTTTGGTAAAGTTTTGAACTCAATAAAATGGAATTTTAACAACAATAAATATTTTCTTCCCTCTGTAAATCAGAAAGAAAATTGAAGTAGGAAATAAAGCATGGAAAAGCAAAATATTATTCAATAATTTAAAAATGTATTTATTTTTAAAATATTATCTTGAAATAAACTATGAAATAGTGTTGCTTTGATTGATAAAATTAATAAATTAGAGAGGTGTTCTCACATAATAACAGTTTACACCTATGTTGAACTAGATGAAAATGATTTTGATTTATTCAAGTATTCGTATCAACAAGGAGAAATTCGCCAATTTCCCAAAGAACATTTTAGTGCTATATTTACATGTAGAACAATTTCACGAATACAAAAGTCTTACATTTATAAAACATAAGTCCAAAAATAGATATTTTGGTAAAGTTTTGAACTTAATAAAGTGAAATTTTTATGAAAATAAAAATTACTTCAATCTGTAAATTTCAAAAAATAATTAAAAAAAAAAGGAAATAAAGTAGGAAAAAATAAAATCTTGTTTAATGATTTAAAAATGTATTTATTTTTTAATATATTAGCATGGAATAAGATATGAAATATTGCTGTTTTGATTGCTAAAATTAATAAATTAGGTGTTTTCATCAAAACAGTTTACACCCATGATCAATCAGATTAAAATTATTTTGATTTATTTAATTCACATATCACCAAGTAATAATTCGCCAACATCTCAAAAAGTGCATTTTAGTGCTTATTTACATGTAGTACAATTCCACCAGTATAAAAGCCTTAAATTTCAGCTAATACACATTGTCACTCTAGGGCTCTGCCAATAATATGATTATACAAAAAGGAATAGCAAAGGCTATTCGATAATGAAGTTTTACCGGATTCATTTCTTATGGCCAAATTTGCTTCAAAACATAAAATCCAGCTTTTAGTTTATAGCATTTTCGCATTCACGCGGTAACAATAAACATTGTGTACGATAAATAGGCGCACGGTTGGCGATGGTCATAAATATGCCAATTGAGAGGAGGCACGCACTTCTGCGCCAGGGAAAACCTTTTCTCATGCTGTAAAACTCTTTTAATTGAACGGCGAAGTAAACAGAAAGTAGCGGTCTAGAAAATTATTCGATTTATTTTCATTCCTTTCCACAAATAAAGATTAACGAGGACTTGGCGAGTACTTTTAAGAGCGGCGAGGTGAAACTCTTTAGAAAGTAGGCAGTTTTATTATGACAGGGGAAAAAATCAACTAAACAAAGATTGATCACTGTATTACAAGACTTAAGAGGTTTATTTCGAAAAATTGTGTAGTGTAAGTTATACTTAACTATCCTTTTCAATTATTTAACGGAAGTTTAGTTTTTACTGCTGTTATATTATTCGAAGTTTGCTAGATTTCTGTTCTATTGTTAACAATTATAAAATAAATAAAACGATTGATGTTTTTATTATATTATGTTAACAATTCTTTACTGAATAGACTTAAGAATTATTCTCTTTCGACTGTAAGAAAGACTTTTGTAATTGATTCTTTGCATTGCTAGAAGCTGAATTTTGAAATATTCAATTTTTAATATTGTCAAGAATTGTAGAATTATTAAATTTTATTCCTATATTACACACACAATACGTTTATAAACACCTTTTCTCATATTTCAATCAATTTTTATTTTATACAACAATAAAAATGTTACATTTATGAAAAGTATTTCATTTTATTTTTATATGAGTAGACAATATGAAATGTTTTTATTTTATTCATAAAAATTAAAAAAAACACAGTCTTTTGGGAATTATATGAAGAGATGAAGCCAAATTAACACTATTTCTAGATGTAATTGTAACGCCAAATTTGGCATTATATTGCCAAATGGGTATTAAAGTTAATACATTCTATTTATTGATTGCATAATTCCACAATGTTTTATACTTTATTCCTCAAGATAATCATAATAAAGTAAACAATGTTTCTTAATATTACGTCTCGTTTAGCAAATAAGGCTCTGAATTGAAACGAAGTTTATTTTTATCATTAAGATGTTATGTAATGTCAGAAAGTAAAATTGATTACGAATTGTTATTTTTGTTAAATGTTGATTTGTTTACTCAAAAAAGTTAAGGAAAGATACATTATTAAACGGAGTGAAATTAATTGATAGTAAAAATAGACTGCTTATTTCGATTTTTAGCTCTTGCTTAGTTAATGCACAGTTAATTACATCATCTAGACAAATTTAGTCAAAACAAATCACTTCTCATTAGTGATATTAATGTTATTCATGTTATTAAAATCAGTCATATAGCAGCTGTTTTTCCAACTGCGTCATAGTGAATGATTTCATATGTTACGCTATATTATGTTCCATAACATGTCACACCCTGCTTTCGTAGTGATTTTGAAGTTTGTTATTTTTATACGCCTTCCAATTTTCCTTAACGGTTATTTCATTTCGAGTGACTGAGAAGACGATATTTGCCTCTAAAAATAATTCTACATCATTAGCTGCTGATTAATAGAGTGCAATTTTAACATTAAAAAGTTATTTGACGAAAAGTTATTTGATGATTCTAATTAGTTTAAAATATTTTTCAGCTAAAAAAATAAGGGGTTTTTGTTACACAACCATTGGAAAACGAATTTAGTTTTTTATTCATAAAATTTTCCCACAAAATTTTGAAATTTTATAAAATTGATCATAAATGTTTACTATTTTGAATGTAAAAAGCAATCGAATTTTTTTCTTTGTCTATCAGAGTGTAGCCTTATTTGTCACAATTTGAGATTGAATGAGCAACTAAAATCTAATCAAAATATAGATAAAAATAATAATGTAGTTAAAATCTAATCGAGATTATACAAAAAATCAAAATTTCTTATAGCTGTGTAAAAATTTTGTTATGACAATATTTGATTTTGAATCTTTTGTGCCTACTGGTAAATAGTGTACGGATATAATAAATAATAAAATAGAAAAATTTTATGATTCTTTTTTAATTTAATAATATTTAATAAATTTATTTCTTATAATAAGAACTTTTGATTTTTATATTTCAATAAAGGTTACTTTATTTATGTAAAAATGTCACTTTTATTAAGCAACTTTAATGATAATTATCAAAGAGTTTTGGTCATAAAAGCATTGACTTTATAGAAACTAAATTAATTGCAGTCATTTAATTAATTATGAAAATTGCACTTTCTAAACAACGATTTTGTGAAAAAAGTAACTAGCTTAGCATAGCTAAAGATCTGATAACTACAGAAATCATAAAAACATTTTACACGAAACATTTATATTAATAATTGCTATAAGGCATTGCATTTTTTATCAAAAAATATATGAAAAATGTGATAATTTTTACATCATATTATTTTGAAGTATACTACTGTATTACTTCGGTAATACATGTTATCTATGAAGAACCTAGCCAATAAATTTATTTTACATTAGTCGTAAATTTTTACCATAATTCTATGAATAAAAAAACTATCAGATTTGTTTCACTGTGATAAAAAATAAATACTTCAAACATTTTATTTTTAAATAAAAAAATCATTTAAAAAAGAAATATTTTTTGATGTTTTTTTATAATATGGGAAAATTTTTGTTATTTTAAAATTTATAATATGATTTAAAAATATATTAATAGGAGTTTTACAAAAAGTTTTAAGAAAACTCTTAAATAAAGCTTTAGCTTAATTTCTATTTAACTGTTTTACGTTTCATTTCATGAAAAATGTTTCGATGTTATTTCAGTAAAACTGTTCGTAAATTCCAAAAATAAGTAAAAATACAAAATGAAACTGTTCTCGGTATAAAAGCAGCGATATCTAGCTCTGAAAATTATTTAACAAAATATTCACAAGAACAGCTACAACATTTAAATAACCGAAAGAAAAAAAATTTAAACTTTTAAGGCTGACGTAAGCAAGGCATTACTCTTAAGATTTAAAAGAGATTGTTTACAAACATTGTAATCATTAATTAAAAATATTAATTAATGAAATTGATTGGATCTTAGCAGGCTGACGAAAATGTTGTTGGTTGGCGATAATTATGGTCTACGCCAATCTTAGCAACTCAACTTCGATACACTTGATATAGTAAACCAAACTATTTCTAGAGCTTTGTTCCGGCTTGACACTTTTCTTCAGTTTGTCACCAAGGGTGTGGGCTCCCCTAGGATTTTACCATGAAATCTTTAAATATTTAAATTGGCCTTTACTGATTTTAAATAAACATAAGGCATTTATGCCTTATAATCCAGGATGCCAAATTTCGAGTTTGGTGATTTTTTTGGTGGATATTCTTATATATCTGGCAACCTGGTTTTTATTACATCATTGATGTGGAGTCCTATAAACATCATGCAAAAAATTCTATTTTGGCAATCCTAGTATTTACGTCATCGCACATGTCACAACTTTTCTTCATCAACAAACTCAGAATTTAGCATCCTGGATTATACGACATCTGTGCCAATAATTTATACATTTAAATTCAAATATTTTATTTTTAATAGTATTTACTTTAAAATAAAATAATTTTCTATTTTGTTAACAAAAAGAATAAGAAATACAATAATAATTATAGATATATTTTTTAAACAAAATAATAATTATAAATATATAAAGAAAATAAATTTAAAATAAGAATTTAATAAGAATTGTTGATAAAAATTTTAAAATATTTTTATTTTTCCTACCTTTCCTTTAGCTAATATTGTGTATAAATTATTTTTGCACACAATAATTACTTTGCAATAAAGCAACTTATTCTAATATATAATATCGAAAAAAAATAAATGTTTTAAATTATTTCAACATATTATAAATATATTAATTTGCAACAGTGTATTTTAATGTAAAATAATAAAAAGCCAATATAATTGTATCAAATTAAATTATTGTCAGTGAACTATTAAAATGATTGGTTAGAAACGCTATACCCATTTTTATTGGCATTCAAATCGCTATCTTTGAGGGCGCTCCGTGGCTGAGTGGTCTAAAGCATCACCGCTAATCGCTTGAGAGCGTAGGAGTGTGGGTTCGATTCCCACCATGGCCCTGGGTGTTTTCTTCGTTATTCTTCTGTGGTTGTACATCTGTCATTGTGCTATTTGTCCTATTATCGACGAAGACTTACAAGCGGATCTCAAGAATCAAGCATACGAGTCTGAATATATGTAATGTAATAAAAAATAAATAAATAAACTGTCTTTGAGCAGAAGTAAACAAAGAGATCAATTGTCTGCGAATATTCGTATTGAGACGGTGTCGTAAATCCGACTTCTCGATGAATTTGCTGCCTGCCTTGAAATCACATTCTCCAAAAGGCAGTAAACAAGGCGAAGTTCATCATCGAATGTCTAAAAATACTGTCGAAATTCATATTACTTACTAAACGATTTCTTACCTAAAGACCAAAGCACTGGTTTGAGAAACCATTTTTGATTGATTTAAACCATTAACACTTTGACAATAGAGCAGATGAAAAAGTAATGAAAAAAAGACAAAACATAACATACACTTTATGATTGACACAGATGCCGTATAATCCAAATTCTGAATTTTTGGCGGATTTTCTTATGAATATCAAAACCTGCTTTGTATTACGTCATAAGTATGGAGGTAACCCTAGTATTTAAGTCATCGCGCACGTCACAAAACGTCATTTTAACAACATTTCTTCATCGCCAACAAAATTCAGAATTTGGAATCCTGGATTATATGGCATCTGTGCCAAGTTATTCTAGCTTAGTTATCAGAAAAAGAATTAGTGCTATTATCTTTAGTTCAAAAAGGAACACGTTCGGCTCTTAGATGTGAATGTTTCCATGTAATTATTAAAATGCAAACTAAGGCTGTTGTCAAATTGCCTTTCTTTGATATCCCAGAGCAGATAGACTAACAATCAAAGGGTATTGTAAAATAACTCTGCATTAACTAAATTTTGTCTTCTGAAAGGACTTCCATAAGTTGTAGGTTCGTATCCACATATGGCAAGAGAGGAAACAGGAAAACTCCCAAGCACCACCTTAATAGACACAAATGTAGAAAGTAAACTATTTTGAATTGTCCATGAGAGGCTGGGCTGAGTTCGAATACAGGAACTTTTCTACTCCAAATATTTTTACCCAACTATTCTATCAAATTGAGCTTTTGTGAAAGGAGTGACAGCGTAGAGCAAAAAATAAATGAACGATTAAAGCATTTGAAACTAAATACTGCTTTAAAATAATGTTAAAAAAATTATTCGATGCATGATAAAAATGCGCTTGTAATAAATAATGATATGGAAAAAGTATTTGTTGGCCATAAATGAGATTGGTTAAAATACACCATAAAATAAAAAATGTTGATGTTATATAATATTATCATGATATTAATGTATAAAATTTTCAATTTTAAAATATCCTAAGTTTCCATTTTCTTCCAAGAGTTAGATATAATTTTTTGTATTCTAAAATAACAAAATTAATTTAAAGGCTTAAAATTTTTGTTAATTTCATGATTTTAATATTTTAAATTTCAAAATAAAAGGAGTTCATTAAAATTTATCGCTATGTGTTTTGCATATTAAAATATTTTTGTGATATTTAAAAAAAATTGTAATAAGTATTAAAAAATATTGTAAAATCTTCTAATTAAAAGTTCGAAATGATTGAAAAGTTATTTCTTAACCTTGTTGATTCTAATACCTTTTTTAGATTAAAACCTAAATATTGTATGGTTTATTTTATTTTCCTTTAACTTTAAACATTATTCTAATTCTTTAATTCTAACATTATTCTAAGTCTGTAATCGTAAGCCAAATTTCTTAGTAACAAGTAAATAAAGGTAGTTTAATTATAAGACTTATAAATATCAATATTTTAATAACTGTTGCAACTACAATATGTGTTAAAATTTAATTACGTTTGCCATTGCAATATAATGCATTTCCTATTGCAATATCATGTCTTTTAATTAAAAATCCCTTAAATTATATTTCTAAGACCCGTATTTATGAGATTTAATTAGGGATGGTGCTCTACTTTAATGATGCATTATATAATCAATCACTACGAGGAAATAATGATTTTTCAACTTACATTAAACGATCGGTAGTGCCAGCCAAAAGAGTTAAATGATAAGTAACTTTAAGATATTAATTAATTTCATAAAATACCAAAAGTTAGTCTTGTTCTTACACATTATTTAAAACCTGTTTAGTATTGCTGTCTCAATATTTATTATTTATTTGCTTGAAACTATAAATATAAGGAATTTTTTGCTGGAATAATGTGTGACCTACATAAATGATATTTAAATATGGAATAATGTTCATTAAATGTATTAGTTATTTTTCTGAAAATTGAAATGTTTGTAGTACTTTTTGTTAAAATGCTTTGAGCTAAATTTGTTATTTATTAAATTTTTTCAGTTTTGGAGAAAATGTATTAATATAAATTATTTTCTAGAGAGAGAGAGAAAGTTAGTACAAAGTAGTATATACTTTAAACTTTTAACAAAATTAAGCTGGAGTTGTAATTAATATTAATAATGACTCACTCTTTATCAAGCACGGTATCGTTTTATCATTTATAATCATAGAAAAGTAAAGTTTTTTATAAATATAAAACAATGTTATTCATAATTTAAATATTATTACTGTTTTACTACTACATAATAATAATTAGTTAAGAAATAAAATATTATTGACTGATATTATAACTTTAACATATGATAGATATAAAAACAGTATATTATGAAACACGTAAACGATTACCTATAATGAAATTTAGAATCCTATGTTACATATTATGTGAAACATTGTAAATGTTTCCTTTTTTAGTATATATAATAATTATTATTTCCTTTATACAATAATATTTCCTTTTTTATACATTATAGTAACGGGTCAGTCCATAAACTCGTTCACATTTTTTGGTGAATTTTTAAATGATATAAAAAAACACAATTTAACATTTTAATCAATTATAAGTTTTCTCCATTATCTACAATGTCTCGCCATCTTACAAGCAGCTTTTTTATGCCATTGCTGTAGAAAGATTCAGGTTTTGATGCAAAGAAACTTGAAGGTTCATTGTTTACATCCTGTTTAGAATTTAATTTTTTCACTGTAAAATATTTTGTTAGGCATGAAATAAGTGAAAATCACGTGGGGGCAATATCTGGAGAGTAAGCAGGATGGGGTAAAGCTCCCAATTAAATTCACTAATTTTTTTGCAGCGTTGTTCGAGCCGTATGCTGTCTAGCGTTATCATGATGAAACAACACTTCCTTCATATTCACCAATCGAAAACGTTTTTGATCAATTGTGAGTTTAGACGGCAAACTTATTCACTATAAACTTATAAATTAATAGTTTGATTTGGTTCTAACAGTTCAAAATAAGCTACCCATACATATCTCACCAAACACTCAAAAGTATCTTTTTGGGATGTAAAAACACCTTTGTTGTTAGAATTGGCTGCTTATCTCTATTTTTCCATGTTCTTTATCTTGTAATGTTATGATATATAATCAATATTCGTCACCTGTTACCAAACAATCTAAAAATGGCTCTCTTTCGAAGCGCGATGAAAGGGAGGTGCAGATGTTTATTCACTGTTGGCGATTGCCTTCGGATAGATCATGCCCCACTTTCCAAGCTTGGACACTTTCCCAATCTTTTTTAAATGACGAAAGACAGTTCCATGAGATAAATTCATCCTTTCTGTGATCTGATCCACTGTTTATTGTAGCTCTGACTTCACAAGAGTTCGATGAATGTCGTCATCAAAATCAACAGGACGTCCTGAACGGGGTTCATCATCAATGCTGCTTTTTCCAACTTTAAAATTCTTAAACCACTTCTGGACAATCCTTACACTAATAAAGTGTTCACCATGTGAACTATTAATTTTTATAGCTGAAGACCTGGCAGATTCACCACACGAAGATAAAAAATGTAGCACAGCAGGCTTGTACTGATTATCTATATTCATCTTACATGGATACTAAAATGAGTTCGATATTAACGGAAGTTGGTGATGAACTGAATAATATGTTAGTTAAACTATGGCAAATTTCAAAAGGTTCAAAATTGTATTGTTTTAGTAAATGCGCCATAAGTGAATTCCAAGCACACTATTATTGCGCATGAATTTATAGGGCGAACTGATGCTGTTGTTGTCGTGTGCCAGCTGGCAATATGGGGTGCGCTGCTCCACTTTTCCAACTGAACCATATTTAGGTGTGAAGTCCGACTTCCTCAGTACACGCATGTCATAGGTACCAGTTTATAGGGTAGGCAACCATTCACACCTCATTCATACAAGGAAAGGACAAAGACAGGATAGATGAGGAGAAAGTACATCCATGCTCGAACCGGGATTTCTAATCCAGGACCTCCTTATCCACAGTCAGGCACGCTGACCACTAGACAAGTTGGGGGGCGAGTGAACTGATAGTAACATAAAGTAATCATTTGACAATAAATCTAATTCGAAGAATCGAAAAACAGCATTTTTATAGAATTTATAATTGTAATTATTTTGTAAGTAAAGTAAACAACTAATATCTTTTATCAAATAGGTAAAATGAATATATCAATTAAATAAATGTAGCATTAATTAGTTAATTGAAAACTGTTAACTTTTGAAAAGAAGGGATTAATAAATTTATTTCAGAAAAATAAAATAGCCCGAGAAATTTAAAAGCTGATAACTAAAATATAAATATCTAGTTCTATACAGCGTAAATAATTTTATATCTAAATGACAATAATAGTTTTATATTTAAATGACAATGTAATATTTAAGTGAAAAATAGGAAAAATAATAGAAATAATTAGGCAAAATATTTTAACATACATTGATTTATTTACTTTGAATCAAATGAGAAAAATTTGATTTTAACAATTTCTTTAAGAATAAAACATTCATATTTAATTAATATTGATATTCAATTTTCTTCAATAAAATATAATTTGCATTTTCTTTCGCATATTCGTTTGTAAAAATGCTGCGGTTTTTACTAAATAGAAATCATTGACAAAGTTCAAAGACAGAAATGAATTTCATCTTAAAAGGGATAAAAGAAAAAATAACTTATTCAAAGCAAATTTACTATGTAAAAAATAAAAATAACTAACTTAGCCCATTATTTGTGGTTTCATATATTTTTTATCCAACTGTTAAAAAAGAAGAAAGTTGCAAAAGCTAAACGATAAAATGATTAATAATAATGAAACATCAAAAATTAAAAAAAATTATGAATAAATTTTTATGAGGATTTGATTTTTCTTATAAATATATCATTGCTAATTAATAATACTTTAAAATTTACTTTTTAAATTAAAGAGAGATTTAGTTTTCAAATAAGGAATTGACTATACTTTAAGTTCAAAATGTTCTTTTAAAATGTATTTGATGATTACTCTTATTATTGAAATGTAAATTAATAAGTATATTTACTTTTGTATTATGGGAAACAGTTCATGCAATTATTGCAAAAAGCAAGTGTTTACATTCCACTCAAATAATTGCGAATGTATATTAAGGAAAAAGTCTGAAAGAGTTTCAGTAAAGAACCAGGCTTTGAATTTATAAAGATCAAATTAAAGAGAAATGTGTATTTCTGCAAATAAAGATTTTTCATTTGATGCTGTTTAAAATGCCATAAACGAAAAATTAGCGAAAGTTGCTTTTAATTGCGCTAATTAAATAAATTCTCTTCCAATCAAAATAAAATAAAATTTAGTTTACTTGAAAAGTAATTAGACTCAATTAAATTCAAACAGATTAAATTACACATTTTATAACTTTTTAATTTCTTGTTTAAAAGAAATTTAAACACAGTAATTGTTGACATTAAATCATATCTTATAATTTACGAGCAAGAATCTTTCATGAGAAAGTAAACTTCGAATTAAAAACCGATATTATTCAAAACGAAAGGATAAATAATCAAATACACAGAAATCAAATATAATTATGTTTATTTTAAAAGCATTTTTATATTTTGTGACTAATTCACTCAGAAATGATAAATTGAAATAAATAATGAATAAAGAATTAAATAATGAGAAGAATTTTAGAATTCTAAGGCTGCTGCTCGAAAGTTTAGCTTACGTTTCCGATGTAATATTTTTAAAACTTTGATTGTTTTTATTTGTTTTGTTAACTTTTCCGCTTTTACAATTATTCCATAAGCTCTATAATAAGAAGGATTTATTCCTTAAATATAGCAAGGATGCTTAAATCTAACGGAAAAACATTGATATCTAAAACTAGAATGGCGTAGTAAAATATTCAGGTTTTTGAACTCGCCTATGCATTTAGAGGTTGGAAATGGAAGCAAAACAATTCAATATAACGACACAATCTTGTTCCAATGATGCTGGTAGATGCAAAAATTCTTCTAGAAGTATTAAATATTTCTTGAAGAAACTATAAAAAAAAACTAACAAATTTATATCTCCATGAAATATCGTTTTATCTAATCTTGAATAGCTTTTTTTATCATTGAATTTAGAGGAATAGTTTGTTTCTAAATGTTTATATTTCTCGTGCTCTCTGAGCTGCGAAATTTCTGACATGAAAAAATATATTTTATTTAAATTTTGTTCAAATATCTTGAATACGATAAAACTGGAAGTTTTAAACTTAAAATTATTTTAACGTAGGTATGCATAAGTTAAGTGTCATGATAGTTTTAAAAATTGAAGCTTGCTACTACTGAAAACTGATACGTCAACGTAATTTTATTTAAAATTTATAAATTTACACACACACACACACACACACACACACACACACACACACACACACACACACACACACACACACACACACACACACACACACACACACACACACACACACACACACACACACACACACACACACACACACACACACACACACGCACACGCACGCACGCACGCACGCACGCACACACACACACACACGCACGCACACACACCCACACACACACACACACACACACACACGCAAGCACGCACGCACACACACAAATTTTAGTATTCTAATAATGCTTTTTCTATTGCATATATGTGAATCACACATTTCATAATTTAATATAAATTTGTTGTTACTTATGACGCTTGGACAAGCCAAGCTCACTATGCCGTTGGCTATGCGAATTTAAGTTAATAAGTTGCGTCTTTCGTTTAATCAGAGCACCACAAAGTGAAAGCATGAATTTGCTTTAAACACTAATGTTTTGAATTTAAGAATTTGTTGCCATTTTGACGAATCCGATCTGATATGATACATTTGCTTATTTTCTAAAAATATAATTTAATTTAGTATAATTTATTTCAGCTTTGATTTTGATAGTTTCCTTATAGATTAATATTCTTAAAGCGCACGGCAGAAGATGTGCAATTTTTAACGCAATGAACTTTTCTTTTCGTAGAAATTTTTAATGGCATATTGAAAAAAGCTTATTAAGCAACATAATACTGAAAAATAATAAAGAAAAATCAAATGTATAATCTTAAATTGTAAAGGACAAATAAGAATGCAGTTTAAATAAGACAAAATAAATATATATATATGTATATTATATATTTAGATGCAACCATTAAAATTAATTGGAATGGCCAAAGTTTAAATATTTATTTGATTATACATAAAATTTAAAATTAATTACAATTGTTAAAAATATGAACTGTAAGAAAAATGTAAAAAATTAATTCCTCTTTTAATTAATACCATGAAAATTAAGATATTGTTATGTTTTATTCATTCAAATTGAGTTGAAAGGACTCTATATTTTGAAGATTTTTTGTTTACATAATCTTAGAGAATTATGTCTTACCGAAAAACTTATATTTAAATGTTTTGCAGAAAATATTGTACCTTAATACGAAAGATTGCACAATTATTAAGGACTCTGTTTTATAATAGAATATTATAAGAAGTGTAAATATAGAGTATTTAAAAACTCTTAAATTGGTTAACACTAAACGGAAAATTGATTGCGCTTCAAGTATTTGTGCAAAACCATACGTTCTGTGTGACAAAAATGATTGAATTAGAAATATTTGGATATATTTGATGAATGTTAAAATTGAGGGAGTGGATCCTCTGGTGGTGCCATCTATCGGAGGAGTTTAAAGCAAAGTCGCACTTTCACTTTGTGGTGCTCTGATTAAACGAAAAATTCACCTTATTGACTTAAATTCGCAAAGTCAACGGCATAGGCTTATAAAAGTGTCATAACTAACAAGAACAACAAATTTATATAAAACTATGAAATGATACACATATATACAATAATAAAATCATTATTATAATACTAAAATTTACTTAAAATGCTATTTAAAAACATTATGAAATTCTTATAAATTATTTGAGCACTCTATATTTTTGGTAATATTTCATAGCAGTGTAAATTAAATTTCTTAATACGAAATTTTGCAAAAAACATTCTTTTTAAGTACTAAATAACTATAAAATAATAAATATTTTCTTTTAATAATTTAATTTAACTTATGATTCTGTTTTTTTGAAATTATAAAGCATTTACTTTCTAATCAAAGTTATTTTCTGAACTGATTTAATTTTGAAGGAAGTTTAAAATTGCAACAATCTTCTATTTTAATGCCAATACCTATCGCAGTATATTATTCGAAAACCTCGTTTTCTTTATTTAAATTTGAAAAGCAATGATCAATGAATGACAAAACGCAAAATTTCATTTATATGGATTACCAAATATGGTTTGTATCTAACAGTGCTAATTATATAGTTTTATTAAAACACTATGAGTGTGTGTGTTTTCATACAAATTACAGATCTATTAATTATTTTACAATATAAACATTTATTTTTCTGTTTTGTATTTTTAAGAACTTTTGCCTTCTTGAGCAAACATTCGTGCCTCTGAGGAGGGCGCTGACAGAAAAGCCCCACTCCATTGTTGTTGGCTGACTGCCCGAGGCCTTTCGGCGCGGAGAGGAGTGAGTGTGAGTTACAGTCGAATTAACCAAGACAAGTGAGCTATTGATTTGGTGAGGAAGGCGAAATGTGAGAAGTCTTTCATCTGATAAGTGGCTGAATCTGCATTTGCAAAAAAAAAAAAAAAAAAACATTTAATATTATTAGCATTTTAATAATAGGTGCAATACTCACCATCATGCATTTATTTCATTTTAAAAATATTTAACACTAAAAATTTTGTTGGATACCAATTTTAACAATAGGAAGAAATATTTGTTTCCCTTAAAGAATTATATATGTTGTTAATGTCTTAGTATATTTTATGTTTTGTTAAACCAAGACAAGTGAGCTATTGATTTGGTGAGGAATGCGAAATGTGAGAAGTCTTTCATCTGATAAGTGGCTGAATCTGCATTTGCAAAAAAAAAAAAAAAAAAAAAAAAACAAACAAACAAACATTTAATATTATTAGCATTTTAATAATAGGTGCAATACTCACCATCATACATTTATTTCATTTTAAAAATATTTAACACTAAATATTTTGTTGGATACCAACTTTAACAATAGGAAGAAATATTTGTTTCCCTTAAAGAAATATGTATGTTGTTAATGTCTTAGTATATTTTATGTTTTGTTAAACCAAGACAAGTGAGCTATTGATTTGGTGAGGAAGTCGAAATGTGAGAAGTCTTTCATCTGATAAATAGCTAAATCTGCATTTGCAAAAAAAAAAAAAAAAGTTTTAATGTTATTAGAATTTTAATAATGGGAAGAATACTCATCATCATATATTTATTTCCTTTTAAAAATATTTAACACTAAAAATTTTGTTGGATACCAACTTTAACAATAGGAAGAAATATTTGTTTCCCTTAAAGAATAATATATGTTGTTAATGTCTTAGTATATTTTATGTTTTGTTAAACCAAGACAAGTGAGCTATTGATTTGGTGAGGAAAGCGAAAAGTGAGAAGTCTTTCATCTGATAAATAGCTAAATCTGCATTTGCAAAAAAAAAAGTTTTAATGTTATTAGAATTTTAATAATGGGAAGAATACTCATCATCATATATTTATTTCCTTTTAAAAATATTTAACACTAAAAATTTTGTTGGATACCAACTTTAACAATAGGAACAAATATTTGTTTCCCTTTAAGAATTATATATGTTGTTGTTTTAGTGTATTTTCTGGTATGTTAAACCAAGACAAGTGAACAAAAAAAAAACTCCATTTAATATTATTAGCATTTCAATAATAGGAACAATACTCCTCATCATATATTTATTTTCTTTTAAAAATATTTAACACTAAAAATTTTGTTGGATACCAACCTTTACAATAGGAACAAATATTTGTTTCCCTTTAAGAATTATATGTGTTGTTGATGTTTTAGTGTATTTTATGGTATGTTAAACCAAGACAAATGAACTATTGATTTGCTTAAAATGCAAAATGGAACAAGCTTATCAGTTTTTATATAGTTAATCCTGCGTTTATACAAAATTCTTTTTTTTATAATTAGTATTTCTATAATAAGAAAAATATTTTTTTCAAATTTATTGAATCGTTAAAATAATTAACATTAAAAATTCTGTTCAATATTATTGGTATTCATAACAACTGAAGAAAATATTTGTTGCCTTTAAAATAAATATTTAATAGTGTTTTAGTATATTTCATACTTTAATGAAAAGCAAAAACAATTGAACCATTGATTTGTAGACTAATGTTAATGTGACAAGCCTTTCAGATGTTGCGTAATGGAGTCTGATTTAAGAAAAATCTCAACAATAAAACAATATTTATTTACCTATGTCTTACACCTTAAAAATAATTAATAATACAATATTCCGTTTAATAGAGTTGCATTTTAACAACATGAAGAAATATTTTTTTTAAATATTGAATATCTTATTAATGAGACGTTAATATATTATTTATAGCTTAAAGGTCTTTAGAAAAAAGACAAGTGAAACTTTGATTTAATGAGAAAGACAGATATTATCAGCCTTTCAGATACTTAGTTGTTAAGTCCACATATATAAAAAAGTGTTGTTATAATTAATATATTATGTTTTAATAATAGGTCACACTATATTTATTTTTCATTTTATTTCCTTTTAAAAAAGGCAAAATCCTAAGAGAGACCACACCCTTGGCGACAAATTGAAAAAAGTGCCAAGCCAGAACGAAATTTTAAAAGTAGTTTGGTTTAAAATATCTAGTGTATCGAAGTAGGTTTATCATGATTCAAGATTGGTATAAGCCACAATTATCGCCAATCAAAACCATTCGCGCCAAGAGTGGAGGCTCTGCTATAATCCATCAAAAAAATAAATAAATAAATAATAAAATAAAAAAAATAAAATAAAAATCTACTTAATATTATTTTTATTTCGAAATTTATTTGCATGTTTGTCATGTTCGCAAGTCTGCATGTTAGTTAGCTCTTAAAAATTACATAGCATGCCTTAGTGTATTGTATTTTGTGTTTTAATATACCAAAATCAAGAGTAAAATAGTATTTTTAGAAAAATGGAATATGATAAGAATTTTAAGTACTTATGTTCATATTCATAAAAAATTCTTATTATGATAAATATTTCAGAAACGTATAAAAATTTATTTTCTACCTCTTAAAAATAATATATGTTATACCATTTTGCATTTTCAAGTTTGAATATTTAAACAATTTAACACTTTATCACTTCTTCATACTCAGTTACATTTTATTTGAACATGAAATGTTAATTATTACTTAATTTTTAATAATAAATATTGAAGTGATTTGAATTCAGTTTCCTTGAATTCAGATGATTAAGTAACTTTGTGTAAGCATTCGGTGAATACAGTGCTTACTAAGTCAGTTCCCGTGTTTTTAAAGGTTTCTTATAAGCATTTGCAAATTTTATCATAATTGAATTTCACATGAAAATTGAAGAATTCCATGTTTTCTTAAATGAAATAAAATTTTTTTAGAATACTTAATTTGTATTTAATATACATAAAATAAGATTTTATGATGGTAAAAAATTTGAATAAGTGAAGAGATTAAAATTCAATTATCATGATAAATTAAAGTAATTTTGAATAACTTAGGAATTGATGTAAATAGAAAATACTTATGGATTAAAATTTTAAGAATTGGGCCTTAAAAGAAAAAAAAATGTCAAGATAATTTCCTGGAGAATTTAGCTAACAGTGTGATTAAAAACTTTATATGATTTTATTTTCACTTTATTGTGTATGATATTAAAATATTTTTTAAAAGTCTGAGAGAGTTTTTAATATAGCTTTTGCTGCAAAGGCTCAATTTTATGTTCAGCAATGTAGGCTTATACACGTACGGCTATGTTCATCCATGGCACTGCAGCTACTAAATTAATAATATAGTAGAGTTTATATAAAACATAAATAACATCTGGTAAATTTCATTCTAAATATTTCTCTTCTCAGTTTCAAGTACGATATATCAACTGCATTGGCATTTCGTAGAAAAGTAAAACTGTTTAGGTAATTTATTTTTTAAACTAAACCACTGAAATTTGACGTTTACGTCGCGGGTAGACCAATAATAACAAAAAATAACCAGTTTGAAGTCTTAGGTAATATCGGGCAATGACGTTTTTCTCACGTGACAAATGCTGATGTCAGCTCTCTAAAACCGTTCTGCGGTAAAAAAAAAAAAGATGTTCCCTTGCTCGTGGAGACAAAAATTGTTAAAGTAGAACGAAAAACGAAAGGCCTGTCTGGGGAAAGGAAAAGTTAATTAACTGTCCTCTTATTTTTATGCCATATTTTTGAGTGCCTATAAAAAATATAATTTTTTTTAAAATTAGTTCAGTTGCACGATGTGTCTTTTTCCAGGTAATATTTAAAGCTTATCACTTTTTGTACATTTTGACTTTGTGGAATTTTTCCTGTTCCGTAACACTAAGCTTTACTTCCACCCACGCACACCCCGCAGTAGAAAGATTTTTTTTCTTCTTTTTATTAGAATCCCCATGTGTTATTTTTTTGTTTGATATTCTGCAGGGAATTTCATATCAAATCCAGTTTAAATTAGAAATGCTATCATGCAGCAGGCATTTTTTATCAAAAAATTGAACCCAAGGTAAAGTATGCTTTTTGTTTTCCTAAGCTTGTAATAATGAATAAACTGACATTAAGTTATTCATGTGCTGATATCGTATGCCTGTTTTCAAAATATATAATACAAATTTCAATGTTTTAAAATGTCAAAGCAAGCCAAGCTAGAAAATAGCTTAGGTTTTATCACATGGCAAACAAAAATAGAAAGCCACATGAAAACTGCAGTAAAAGTTATGAAATTTGAAATAAGGCATTCAATTATGTCGAAAGTTAAACAATTACGTTAAATAAAAATTAGACTAAAAATAAAATTAGATATATTTCTTACTCCAGAAAGAAGAAAGTTTAATCTTTTTGTCCACGATAGGCAGTTTTAAGTCAATGAAAAATTGCACTAAGTTTGAAATTAATAACTTAAATTTTTTTATCTGAGGAAAAAAGAAATTAAACAATAAAGTTCTGTTCGAGAAGGAAATTTAATTATTTAGGTCAAAAGATGAACAATTAAGTCTAATGAAAATTGTAAATTGGGAGCATTAAATCCTACTTTGGAAAGAAGAAAACAATTCATTCATTTACTTTTCTCTTTTTATAACAATTTACATTTGTTAGAAGTTATAAACTTTTTTTAATATTTTCAATGTATGCAATACTCACTCAACAGCTCTATGAAACTCTTTGAATACAATATTTAACAGCTTTATGAAAGTATTTATATACAATATTCAACAGCTCTATGAAACTCTTTGTATACAATATTCAACAGCTCTATGAAACTCTTTGTATACAATATTCAACAGCTCTATGAAACTCTTTGTATACAATATTCAACAGCTCTATGAAACTCTTTGTATACAATATTCAACAGCTTTCTGTAACACTTTGTATGAAATGTTCAACAGCTTAACATAAAAAAATATTTATCATATCATATTTAAGCGAAATTAAAAAAGTTCCATTAAGATTGTCACCCTATATTTTGACTGGACTGTTATTGGTTTTAATCAATATTTTTAGGGATGTTATTGGTTTACCAGTTGTTGTTGTAAATGCTAATGCTAGTGATTGAAAACTGCATTTTGAATGTAGCTTATCTTTTTATCTTTTTAGCCAAAAATAATATTAGACATATATATATATATATATATATATATATATATATATATATATATATATATATATATATATATATATATATATATATATATATATATATATATATATATATATATATATATATATATATATATATATATATATATATATATATATATATATATCAGATAATAATTTGCAAACAACAACTCTTTTTAATTAATTTCTTTTTGTAATTTGTTCGTGAGTTCAGTACTTTTGAAGAAGAAAAAACTGTAGGAATAAAACATAAGTTATCCTTGTTTTCTCGTTTTGGACACATTTAATAAAACGATCGGCATATTCCACCAAAAGTGCTATTTTATAGCGATAGATGGCGCTAGTAGAACACGTTAAATATCTCGGATACATACATAAAACTAATAAATGGGAGGTTTAACCAAAGATAGTGAGAGAGAGAGAGTAGCTAATTTGCTCCTTCTAGAATATTCCTCCTTCAAAAATTGTATCATTATTCTTTATTATGGAATTAATCTCATTCTTTACTGGAGAAAGGAACTCATGGCGCTGTTTTGCTACGAATCTGAAGAATTTAATTAGTTTTTTGATTCTTGTTGGATAGCTGCAACAGAAAATGGATTTGAAATCGTATCTCTTTAATCGGAAGTGATCTAAATGCAATTAGTTTTAATCAAATTGTTTTTAGATTATTCAAAGCAACTAATTGTTGTGTGAATTCGGGAAAATAAAATAAACGCATTTCTCGAATACTTCTTCAAATATTACATGTTTATGAGTGATTGCTCAAACATGATGTTGTTTTTATAATCACAGAATTTTTGTGAATCTTAACATTCAAAAGAAGAGCATCAAAATAATTAGCTTTTATAAATCAACAGCAATGATACTGTTGATATATTCATTTAAATACTATATTCATTACATAAAATTTTAGAATTTAAAAGCTGCTATTTAATTGTTAAATCATTTATTTTATAATAAAATATATTAAAAGAAATACTTGATTACAAAAACCATTTTTCATATAAAAAATAAAAAATGTTTCACTATGTTTCACGAAAATACATAACTCTTTCTTATTTTATTAAAATAACGGAATTTGATTTCTTTTTGTTTCACAAGTCAATAATAATATTTCTTTTACAAAATTGCAATATACACTATATTTATGATGGCTTCTATAGTAAAATGCTATATTTTGTTCAATATGAAATAATTATATTTAATTTTAATGAGTTTTTAAGATCGTGATTTTCATGATGACAGTAGCTGTTTTTTCATTATTCCAAGAATTTTCATATTAATCGAGATTTTAAATACTTATATATTATATTTTGAAACTTTATTTATAATTATTTTAAAGAAATGTATATTCATAATTATTAAATTATTATTTAATAACATCATATTTAACGAATTCATGTGCTAATAATTAATTCTTTATATTTATTAATTTTTATTTTATACCATCTGATTTTAATTTATAAATGTATGATCATATATAAATAAATATACTTGAATTTGTCTTAAAGTTATACTTTTTGAATTATACTTGAATCTTGCGATATAATTTAAATTTTGAGATCATGATAAATGCATAATTTTTATTGAGAGACTCTGTAAAGTGCTTTGCATTTTACAATAAAAAAATGAAGATATGTAAACTCTTGTTTTATACAGTTTGTTTTTTCAATACTGATAATTTTGGTTTTCATTGTGAATAGAAATATATTATGAGAACTACGTTATTTTCGCATTAAATTACTAAACCGATTAAATATAATTCTATTTTACTTATTAAATAAGATTTATTCACTGATCCTGTCACACACACACACATCATTATCCAAAAATCATTCAATTGAAGTAGCCATTTTTTAAAAAGAATTTATTACTATGAAAAGTAAATTATATATAATTTAACTGTAAAATTCTAAACTTTAGTTTATTAATTTTTGATAGTAATAAATTATTTAAAAAATAAAAAATGCCTATTTTAATCGAATGATTTTTTGGATAATGATATTTAATGATTTGGATTAATAAAAAATTCAATTCCATAAGGATTAAGATAATATCTTTGCAGGACTTTAAATTTTTTCCAACTTGAAATTTATAATTTTACACTTTTCCTAATTGAAAAATGTATCTTTAAAAATTTTTTACCTAATAACATGTCCATAAGCTATTTTTAAAAGAAGGTAAGTGAATTTATGAAAACTTTTAACTGAATTGAGTTTATTTACCCAAATTTACAGGATGTGTTATCATGGTACAATATTCTCTTATCCATATGCTTCCAGGAATAAAATTTTTAAGGAATATTATTTTTAAATGTCATATTATTTTAATTTTTTTATGGAAATATGTCTTATATGGATCTGATAGGTAATTAAAAATATTTTAGTTTTTAATAATTTTATTATTATTTTAACTTAAGAAATATTATATATATGACAAAGAAGTGATAATGTGAAAAAGCAGTAATATTAGTATACACAACAAATACACGCTTGTGATAAAAATTAAAATAAAAAGACTATTATTTTAAGAAAAAATTGCATTAACTTATACATCCTTAACTTAAATAAATAAATATACCAAGACTTGAGGAAATGAACAGTTATAATTATTTAAGCTAAGGAAGCTAATATTCTATTCAAAATTTCGTTAATCAAGACGCAATTAATTTCTCCCCATGATAAGTATTGTGTGCTCTCGAATAATAAATAGAGAGGCGATTCTTCTTCTAATGAAAGGCAATGGTTCCTTGTAACTTGTATAAATCTAAGGCGACACTACTTGATGATTACACGCTTTATCAAGAAAACAAGTGACTCCGCTTATCAAGATCTCCATCAGTCTAAAAAAATCTCTTTTAGTCTTGCTGAATAGTGGAGAAAAGGCTTTATTCGGTTTTTGCTGGAATAAGGTGTTCAACCTACCTTTCAGTTTGTCTTTCCTCTGAATAAAGGTTTTCAAATTTAGGGTAAAGCATTCACGTTTAATTAACTGAAATAAATGGTTGATTTGATAATTGGGCTTTCTAATCCAACGTTCAAGAAATCCACCATTCATGAAAATCATTTGTTCAGTTCAAAGAGTGTTTTTAGTTTAGCTAACGTCATTAATATTATTGATATCACAAATCGTTTTTGATTGTTGTTTGTCACTCTAACCAGATTTCATATTTTTCAAAGTGTAATAATAATAAAAAGGATAGTAATAATAAGGGTTTTCAATTATAGGATAAAGCATTCACGTTTAATTAACTGAAATAAATGGTTGATTTGATAATTGGGCTTTCTAATCCAACGTTCAAGAAATCCACCATTCATGAAAATCATTTGTTCAGTTCAAAGAGTGTTTTTAGCTTAGCTAACGTCATTAATATTATTGATATCACAAATCGTTTTTGATTGTTGTTTGTCACTCTAACCAGATTTCATAGTTTTCAAAGTGTAATAATAATAAAAAGGATAGTAATAATAAGGGTTTTCAATTATAGGATAAAGCATTCACGTTTAATTAACTGAAATAAATGGTTGATTTGATAATTGGGCTTTCTAATCCAACGTTCAAGAAATCCACCATTCATGAAAATCATTTGTTCAGTTCAAAGAGTGTTTTTAGTTTAGCTAACGTCATTAATATTATTGATATCACAAATCGTTTTTGATTGTTGTTTGTCACTCTAACCAGATTTCATATTTTTCAAAGTGTAATAATAATAAAAAGGATAGTAATAATAAGGGTTTTCAATTATAGGGTAAAGCATTCACGTTTAATTAACTGAAATAAATGGTTGATTTGGTAACTGTGCTTTCTAGTTTACTTATAACAAATCAAGCATTCATGAATATCATTTTTCCAGTTTAAAAAGTGTTTTTCGTTTAGTTAATGCTAGTATGATTGTTATTTGTCGCTCTAACGAGGTTTCATATTTTTCAAAGGGTAATAGTAATAATAAGGGTTTTCAAATATAGGATAAAGCATTCACGTTTAATTAACTGAAATAAATGCTTGATTTGGTAACTGTACTTTCTAGTTTACTTGTAACAAATCCAACATTCATGAATATCATTTTTTCAGTTTAAAAAGTGTTTTTCGTTTAGTTAAAACTAGTATGATTGTTAATTTGTTACTCTAAAGAGGTTTCATATTTTTCAAAGGATAATAGTAATAATAAGTGTTTTTAAATGTAGGGTAAAGCATTCACGTTTAATTAACTGAAATAAATGGCTGATTTGGTAACTGTGCTTTCTAGTTTGCTTATAACTAATCCAACATTCATGAAAATCATTTGTTCAATTCAAAGAGTGTCTTTCATTTAGTTAATGTCATTAACCTTATTATATTGATATCACAAATCGTTTTTGATTGTTGTTCGTCACTCTAACCAGATTTCATATTTTTCAAAGTGTAATAATAATAAAAAGGATATTAATAATAAGGTTTCTCAAATATAGGGTAAGGCATTCAAGTTTAATTAACTGAAGTAAATGGTTGATTTGATAACTGTGTTTTCTAGTTTGCTTTTAACAAATCCAACATTCATGAATATCATTTGTCCAGTTTAAAGAGTGTTTTTCGTTTAGTTAATGCTAGTATGATTGTTAATTTGTCACTCTAACGAGGTTTCATATTTTTCAAAGGGAATATTAATAATGATTTTCAAATTTAGGGTAAAATATTCTTGTTTAATTAAGTAAAATAAATGGTCAATTTGGTAACTATGCTTTCTAATTTGCTTATAACAAAACCAACATTCATGAAAATCATTTTTTCAGATAAAAAAATGTTTTTCATTTGGTTTATGTCAGTAACGTTACTGATATCAAAAATCTTTTTTGATTGTTATTTGTCTCTCTAAAGAAGTGTCATATTTTTCAACATGTTTTCATTGTATAATGAATTATGTGATGATAATTCAAATTCATTTAATACTTAAACTTTGGATACATCCCAATTTACTGAGTAGATAAAACAAAATAGTTGATTTTGACACATTTATTTAAAAGAATTTGTAAATGAAAGTGTTTCAATCATATAAGTTAATAGAAATGTAGTTAAAAAATTTGTTAAAAATATGAAGATAAACCTCAAATAATGAATAACGACGCATAATACGCATAAGAACTGAATGATTGTAGATAACGATCTTTGCTGGAACACAGAATACTTTGATGATAAAAAAATAGTAAATTCATAATAAATGATAAAATGGTTGACAGTACTGCAGCAATGATGTTCACTGAATTTTAGATTTATTGGTAGGCATAGAGCTTACATTTCAGGAAATGAGATTATTAGTGTGATTATTCCTTTCTTTGGCCAACAGCTTACATACCATAATTATTACTTGACTTTTTCAATTTTAATTTCAAATTTACAGAAGTTAAAGTCTTAAAAAAACTTGTTCTGAGATATCTTTTTGTTTGACATCAAATAAAAGTGATTTGTGAACTAGTCACAACTTTATGTTTCCCAAGCCTTTAAAATAAAGTGTGTTATTTGTAGATAATTAAATACATGTATGATGCTTACGTTTAGAAACTAAGCAATAAAATAACTAAATAGAAACAAAAAATTATTGTAATAAAATTAGAAAATTATCTTACGAAAAAATAAGAGTACTTTTACCTCATTTGATAACTCAAAATTTGCAATATTGTTATCTTCAAATGAAATGGTGGCCAGAAAATAAATTTTTCTGATTGATAATTAAGAAAAAGTAATGGGGTTGAAAAATATTTTATGCTTTCTTAAATTCCTAAGACCAAATCTATATTATACGTGGATAACTTAAGCGTATTATCTCTAATAATTTCACTGTTTAAAACTTAAACAATGAAAAAAATAAATAAAAATTGAAAATATTATTGCAATGAGATAGGTATATTAAAATAACAAAGTAAGAATGCTTATATCTCTTGGTCAATCTAAATTGGTAATGTTAGAATTCGTAAGAAAAATTATATTCGCGCTCGCGAAAGGTCAGTTTTAGTTAAATAGTTATTAAAGAATAATTAAGGAAGAGAAATTATACGAAATTCATGATGTAATAAATTATTACGCTTTTTTATTTACATGTGAGCTAATTATTAAAAATTATTATCCTTTGTTTATGAGTTTAATGTAACATGCTCTTTTAAATTCTTAAAATCAATTGTGTTATTTATGAATATTTAAAATGTGTTTTTGTTGTACAATGCCCAGATTAGGATGTTTCACATTTCAGCACTAAAAAGTGCTAAAGTGACAGCACCTCTTATAGAGAGGCAGCCAGTGATTGTGCCATTGTAGCCCCGGCATTAGGTCTTCGTAATTTAGAAGCAGAGACCAAGCAGAAAACCCCCAAATCTTTATTTGCCAACCCAGAGGTATCATTTCACAGGGAGGATATTGCGACCGTTGCATATTTTTAATATAACAACCACCATTAGCAAACACGGATCTTTGATTGGATCGAGAATCGAAATCACAACTTTCTGATAATCAGAACGAACGCTCAAACCAAACAAACCATCGTGGTTCATAATTAAAGTGACAGAAATTCTCAATTGAAATCTAAGCAATTGTACAATTAGTGTGAAATATTAAAGTGATACTCTAAGAATAATACTAAAAAAATACGATAAGAATAATACTAAAAAAAGTATTTAAAGAACAAAAATTAAATTAATTTAAAAATAATATAAGATGGTGTTAACTGTATATGTTAGAATTATAAAACAAAGCTTTAAAATATCCAGTAAAATATCTGCTCTATTATAATTCGTGATTTGTTAAATTTATAGATCCAAAAAAATTAACTCTTTTAGGAAAAAAATACCTTTATTCTTTAAGAAGCAATATTTTGTTTAATTTAGTACTTCGTAGCAGTTGAATATACATCGAAGCTTATAAGGAACCGATAATTATTAAAATTGCCTTAAGCTTTTAATAAAGAAACTCTTACGAAGCCAACGTAGATATTTAAACAGAGCTCTCTGTTAATTACAAAATAATCCTTCATTCTTTTGTGTTAGATTTATTCAATATGAAAGGTTTAGATTAATTTGTATTTCAAAGTCTGTTAAGTGGAAAATAATTATCTGCTGTTTTGTTAGAAGAAATATATTCGAGGGAGATATATTATTTGATCAAATGAAATCTTCAACGTTTCTCAACATATTCATCACACACAATTATAATGTATTCAATTATATTAGTATACATTCAAATAAAAGAGCCCTTGAAGCTTTCAAAATATGCTACTTTTTGTACTTCAATATTTTTTATATTTCAGCTTACGATTTTAAACAAAGCATAATCATTCCATTATCTATGAAATCTATATTTATAATGAGATTTTAGTAAATAAATTAAGTCATTCACATTGATGTATTTGGTTTAATTAATTAATTAATTCTTAGAATTATTGCAATAATAATGATTTATTTTCCCTGTGTATGTAATGATTATATTTTTTAAAGTTTTAATTCAGTAATTTTTTCACTGGTTATTAATCATTGTGATTAAAAATGATGATTAAAACATGAGTCGGAATTTGTATTGTTGTCATTTATGACGCTTGGACTCGCTATACCGTTGGCTATGCGAATTCAATTCAGTAAGGTGTGTCTTTCGTTTACATAGAGCACCATGAAAGGGAAAGCATGTCTTTGCTCTCAATTCTTCCGATAGATGGCATTACCAGAGGATCCACTCCGTAAATTTTAATATTGATCTGGAGGGTGAGGATATTTTCTTTAGACCATTACACTCATGGTAACTGCTCAATGACCGACCACAGGACTTTCGATTCCACAGATTTAATGAGCACGTATATCTCATGTATTCGGTGGGTCTTTGTTGGCATTGGGAATCGAACCCAGCCCTCCCGAATATCGATGCCTTAACCATTAGGCTACTACGGCCCTCGTAATTTGTTTAATTGTTATGCTTACTTCGTGCAAGACTATGCAGGGAAATAGTCAACAGTCAGATAAAAGATCTTAAGATATACCCGAAAACAATATAGAAGTATTGCAGTTGTTTTTTAGATTAAACGACTTTGATCTCTAGAATGAAAAAAGTTAACTGTGAATGTATAAAAAGAGTTATTTCTATAAAATGTGTAAATTATAATTTCAAAAATAAAATAACTTTATATTAATAAAAAATGATAATATAAAAATAATATTTATAATAATAAAAAGTCAGCTTATAAAATGAATTTTAGTAGTGCATTTCCTAGAGACTTCTATTGATTATGGTTTTAATTGTTGTCACAATAAGGTTAAATAAATACAAATGATAAAGAATTTAGCTGCATTTAACGCTTGAGATATGTCTAAATTGATAAAATCTATGAAATTAAATTTTTTTGTGTGGGTTAAAGGAATGAAATACTTTAAATTATGAAAACTGAGTTTTTAAATCGATAAGGAATTTTTAATTTTACGACTTTTATTCATTTTTCTGCTGTAGAGCAAGTTAAGTTTCTGACACACACACACACACACACACACACACACACACACACACACACACACACACACACACACACACACACACACACACACACACACACACACACACACACACACACACACACACACACACACACACACACACACACATATATAGAGAGAGATATGTTTTTTTATGTATGTGTGCTCTCTCAGCCAAAAGGATAAAACTTCATTGAATTGGGTGTTTTATCAATATTATGTAGCAGGAAACGATTTATTATCATCAACCTATTTTAGCATATAATATTATTTAATATTGCATTATATAAGTAATGAGCATCTAAAATGTATCCTACCTGTTTAACAGTGATAAATATAGAATTATGACATCAAATAATAATTAAAAATACCTTGGTGTTCAAATATTAATACGGATCCTTTGGTGGTGCCATCTATTGTTGGAGTTTTAGAGCAAAATCGTACTTTCACCTTTATGGTGCTTTGGTTGAACGAAAGACTACTGATTTAAATTCGTATAGCCGTAGGTAGAGCGAGCTAAGCTTGTATAAGTGCCATAAGTAATAACAAATATTAATACGATAATATTATGTCACTTTTGTTACTTACTTTCTCATGTTCGGGTTAACATAAGAGAGTAAATCTAGGTAATCAAAAGTCGTTAACCGACTGATTTTACATTTAGTGTTTAAAAGTGTAATAATTCCATTTTAAAATTGCAATGCTTTCTTATCAACTTATATATATATATGTTTCGAAAAAAGTACATTTTTTATTCTCATAATAGAATATAGATTTATCGAAAAATTAATTACGATAAAAATGTATGATTCTGAGCATCAATAACATAAGTAAACGTTATCATAATAATACTAAAGTAAGTGTGTCCATAAAAAGAAATTTTATTTTTGTCATTTAAATTGAAATTTTGTAACACTAAGTGAATGTTATAATTTGAAATATAATTTAAAATATAAAATATTTTTGTCATTAAGTTACCTAAAAATAAAATTTCCTCTATTAAACTTGTAAAATACATTCAAACATAATTGAAATTTATGTAGTAATTTATAATATCACTGAAAATAGAATTTTCAGTTTTAAGCATTTTGAGAAATTCTAGAAACTAAATAGCAACGAGAAAATGAAGATAAATATTTCTGTGTTATTTAAAACACATTCCCAACCAGCTTCCTCTTAAATTAACTAATCAATGTTGTCTATTCTCTTCCCCTCAGATGGTTAGCGCTCTTGCGTTCGGTTCAACAGTTCGTGGGTTCGAATCCCACCTTGTGCATGGATGTTTGTAGTGGTTTGGAATCCACTTTAAGCCGTAGGTCCCCGTCTACGTGCTCAACGGTCTTTTTTGCACACGTAGCCCTCGGGTGCAAAAAATGACCGTTGAGCAACAAATAAACCAAACCTTCCCCTCAGATGAAAGTAACGATATCAGATACGACGGCAGGAAATTTTGACATACGTTTCGATTAAAATTATTAGAACTAATATCACTGGTAACTTAATGATACACGATAAACCCATGAATTCCTAGATATGCTTAGAGCAATTTTGTGCAAGATTTGTTGGCGATATTTTACATCCTTTAATGTCTTCAGTGGAAAAAGAGTTACAGAAGCTGTGATCAGCTTCTTCAGCAATATTTTGAAATGTTATTACAGACACATTAATATTATTTAAAATGATTCACATAGTGCCATGTGTTGCATACAGGAATAAAGGAGAGTGAATAGCATGTAGTGTATTTTTGCTTAAGAAATTAGATTGAAAACCTCTTTGAATAAAAAAGATATAACGTTAGGAAAAAAAAACATTAATCATTATCACTTCTGGAAGTATTTTCTAACCCACAAGTTTAGGATGGCTATCAATGCTACTTTTAGGGATACCATTCCTACCCACGAATGGTACACATGCAAACATCCTGGTTCCGCACTAGTGGGTAAACACAAGAGATGCAGCCAAACGGCTTTGACAAGACTGCGAAGTGGCCACCTGCTTGCTCAGAGACACGTCTCGGGTACCAAGGTCTACCCTCTTTGTCCCAAATGTCGAGTGGTTCAGGCCTCTCCATCTCATATTTTTCAGTGCATTGGGTGTGAGAGAGGGGACATGGATTTGAGACCGGAGGTGGTGCTTGAGAGACTGACTATTTTTGGATTCATGGGGCTGGTGTGATGGTACTGTCACGCCAGTCAGGGATAAGCAACAACAACAACTTCTGGAAGTGACTTTTTATTTATGTGTTGTTGTTGTTTCTTATAACACTTGGACAAGCAAAACTAGCTCTGCCGTTGGCCATGCGAAATTAAGGCAGTAGGATGCGTCTTTCGTTTAACCAAAGTACCAGGAAGGTGAAAGTACGACTTCGCTCTAAACTCCTCAGATAGATGGCACCATCAGATGATCCAATCTTTATTTTTGACATTGATCTGGCCTGGGAGGAAATTTTCTCCAGACCATTACACCCATGGTGACTGCTCAACGACCAACCACAGAACTTTCGATTCCACAGAATTAACGAGCACGAATATCGCATGTATAGGGTAGGTCATTGGCGGCATTGGGAATCGAACCTCACCCTTCCGGACGGAAGCCTGATGCCCTAACCACTAGGCTACCATGACCTATTAGTGTGTGTATTAGTTATCAATCATTATATATTAATTTAATTTTGCAAATTACTAAATATATTGTTATGTTATTGATTTTTGCATTTGTAACACATTTCTGTCGTAAAGCCATGTTCAAAAGAAAATTCTTTAATTTTTTTGACGTATATTAGGTGTACTTTAAGCAAAAAGAAGACTAAAATCTCTTTGTATGGTTTCCTAACGAATTTAATCTAAGAAATTATATAACATCCCTCAATAATTTGCTGTATGGTCTTTCTTCTTCCAATGTTGACACATTTCTGATATCAGAGTTGTACAAATATACATCTGTTATTACATTAATATTAAATTTTAGCTGTGAATATCTACTAGAACAATTGTGCTATTACCGCCGCTGGCAAATGTTTTCCTTTACTTTATTAACATGAAACAGAATTTTACGTCGTTTTGTGATTTGGAAACAGTATATATGTATTAACTAACCATAATGTAATAATAGAAAAGTTTGTTGAAGTTTAAAATCCTAGTTTCGATTCCAGACACTTTGAAGATCAGAAGAAGAATGTTGAGATTGTATTATCGCCATGCACATTTATTGGGTTCTGTGGAAAAGAGTTTTCTTGGTTTTCTCCCTTGGAATGTATCCCATAATCTATAAAAATATTTATGGAATACGGTTAGATATTAATTACATGTCTACAACAGGCTTTACCTGTGAAGCCTATGTGATGTCTAAAGCATCCTACTGCAGACTAGTAGTAGGTCCGTGACTTTCGGAACAGTAATCGATCCTATATATTAACAGTGCGCTGACTTTAATCTTAAGATTTTATATAACTTTAAAATATAATTTTTCAACAGACCAACTACAATATAATATTTCCTCAAATATTTCAAAGAAATTAGTTCCTCTTTTTAGTTTTCCCCGATTGTTTTAAGTAATGAATTTTAGGTAATGAAAAGTCAACTATATAGAAACTTTTGAATTTTAATTAATGATAGCATTTATTAGAGCGCTTCACTTAAATTTCTTGGGAGAAAAGATTATAAACTGACTTTAACGAAAGAAATGAAAATATGTGTACTGAAAAAATTATAGTCTCTATAACATTTTTTAATAATTAACAATATTAATTTCGTATAAACTGTGTTCTTTGTACTTGAGATATAAAGAACATAATTTCTAATGAACATTTGTGGCTAATATTCAAGCAATAAAGGTTAATATATATATATAATAATAATATTAATAAAAGTTATTGTATTTTGAGATATATTTTATCACCTCTTCGTACTTACAACTATGCAGAAATAATGAGCTAAATAAAATCTATTGTTCATTTTTGTTTGGTGTACATTGTTTTAGTTATACTTAAATCCCTTTGTGCATCATCAAATGTGAATAATTTCCTTATAATAATTACACAACGCTATTATTATGAAATCACTGATGAATGCTTCAATTTATCCTAAATACTTGATGCATCGAAATGTATTTCTTTTAATTTTTATTGCTTATTAATTTAATGAATTTAATACAATACGAAAATGTTATTGTATCATCATTCCCTTTGTCAAATATAGTATAAAAAGTTTTTGATTAACAAGGCTTTGACTAGGTTTTTTGTTAATAGGGAATTTCCTTCTGATTCATGAATTCATTGTGATCTTTAGAATATTGCAAGAATCATGTGTTGAAGAGCTCGTTTGTATTTGAAAAGTTTTTTTTTAAATTTTCTCATGTTTTTATTTTAGCTTAAATTCATTCAAATAATTAAATATTTTATTTTCCTTTTCAGTATTTGTAATATCAAGTTGAAATTTGGAGAAATTTTTTATCGATATATTTATTGCCTTTATGTATTCTAAAAACATATAATGAAAATAATATTTTTGTATTAATTTAACATTTTTAATTAATGTTATGATATATGTTTGTGAACACTGAAGCTTTAATTTAGTCATATTCTCAAACGTACATTTTTTTAAACTTAAAGTTTGAAAAGTAAAGGTGTGAGCTAAAAATATCGTAATTTTATTTAATACTAAATGTTTAATTTGGTATCATTTCAGTTTTTTAAAAATATTTATGAAATATAAATATAATTAAAAAATTTGAGCTAAGTATATATTTTGTATGTTTTCTTTATAATATTTGTTTTTTCTTATAATGGCACGATTCGATTTTTTAATAAAAACTGATGCGAAAAACAATTATAACTTTTGTTTCTAAATAATATTTAAATTTTTATTCCCATTTTTAAAAGATAATATATTTTTAATAAAAATTGCTATCATAGCAGCTTTTTTAATTCAATTTTACTGAATCTGTTAAAGTTAAAGGCTATCATATTCCGAAAATAAATTGCGTCGATTATGGAAGGCATTTATTTTCAATGATATGAGTACAGCGTAAAATAAATTCTTTTAATCATTACATTTTAACACATGCATTGAAACTTAATAATATTTCTTTAAGATATTAGGAAGAATATAGATTTTGCAAGCACTTTAATCTACATTTAAAATTTTATATATATTAAGAAGGTTAATGGAAACAGACATTTGAAAGCTTAATAGCTTGGGGAGATTATAGAAAACTTAGTAAATTGTTGGAAGAAAATTAGGAGTTTTAGTTGAAGTTTAATAAATATTTGTATGCTCAAGCAAATGTTTTGGGTATTAGAGAAGGCTTAATGAAAGTTTACCGAAATTAGAAAGCTTATTGTTTTCAGAAATCTTAATAATAATTTTTAATAGATAAATCTTAAGATATATCAAGATCTATTATTAAAGACAATGCGAAAATCTTAATAGATATTAAAACTTATGTTAACAAAAACTTGTAAATGTTCAAAGGATTTATTCAATAATCAATTGAAGTATAATTTTACTGTAAAGTAGTTACAGTTTTTCTTGAATGAAATCAGAGGCAACTTAGTAGTCTAATATAATTTGAAGAGTCTTGTGGTTTTATTTTTGTTTTACACAAATTTTTGATTGCTAATGTCAATGCAGAGAAGCAGTTCCCGGAATTTCACAAGTATATTAAAGATAAACTAATTATTAGATACAAATGTATATAAATGGTCTTTCAACAGATTATATTTCTTTATGATGCCGTGGTAGCCTAGTGGTTACGGTATCGGCCTTCCATCCGGAAAGGTGGGGTTCGATTCCCAGTGCCGCCAAAGACCCACCGAGTGCATGCGATATACGTGCTCGTTAAATCTGTGGAATGGAAAGTCTTGTGGTCGGTCGTTGAGCAGTTACCATGGGTGCAATGGTCTGGAGAAATTTACTCCCCCTTCAGACCAATGGCAAAATTGAGGAAGTAGATGCTGCCTTTGGTGCTGACATCTATCGGAGGATTTGAAGAGCAAAGTCGTATTTTCACCTTCATGGTGCTCTGATTAAACAAAAGACGCTCCCATTTGACTTAAATTCGCATAGCCAAGGCATACCGAGCTTGGCTTGTCCAAGTGTCATTAGTAAAAACAACATATTTCTTTATAACCAAAATTAATTTTATTTCAGAATATTCGAGTAAATCTAGAGCTGTTATTGATATCGGATTTGATTATTATGAGATACACCAAAAAGATATATATAGTGCTTATTAGTATCACTGAAATAAATAAATTTTGAAATTATCTCTATTTTTAAGCAGCAAAAAATAAATTGTATCACGATCAAATATTGATATGTATTTATATCAACGTGCTCGTTAACTGAGGAATCGAAAGTCCTGTGGTCGGTCGTTGAGCAGTCACCATGGGTGTAATATGGTCTGGAGAAAATTTCCACTCCTCCTCCAGATCACAATTGAGGGAGTGGATCCTCTGGTGATTCCATCTATCGGAGGAGTTTACAGCAAAGTCGTAGTTTCACCTTTTTGATGCTCTGGTTAAATGAAAGATGCACCCTACTGACTTAATTTCACATAGCCAATGGTATGGCGAAATTGACTTGTCCAAGTGTCATAAGTAACAAAAACAACACACTCTATTGATATAGGATTGCGATTGGTGTTTGAAAGTATCAAGATCGAATGAGCTTCTTGCTGCTTCATATTGTCAGTAACTGCAGACTATATATCCTATCTCTTTATTAGCAAATAATTAATTGCAATTTATCATAATTGCAATGTTTCTTAGCTATTTACGCATTCATAATTTATGTTAAAAATTTTATTACATTGGAAATAAGTTGTTTTTTCTAGTAATTGAGTAATATCATTTGGAATAAGAAAGTTTAGAAATATTTACTGCTTTTACAAATATGCATTTAAAATTTATTTTATACATTTATATTAAATGCTCGTTATTTTTAAGGGATATAAAATGTTTTATAGTATATTTTGATTACACAACGCTGTCTATATGAATTTACTTTAATTCATTGAAAATTAATCTTTTAAAATAATTCGTTGTTAAATATATCATTTCTCTAATCAATACATTTCTTTATCTTCCTGATGTAATTTCATAAATATTTTTTAATTTTATGAATACTATAAGTATTTTAAGACCTTTTAAAATCTAAATTAAATTAAGTTAAATATAATGTTCCTATTTAGATATATCTTTTTGTTTCGATGATGGAATATTTCTAAATTTAAAATACATTGATGGATAATTTTGTTATTTGGTTCCTAAAAAATGAATTATTGTTTCTTTAAAGAATATTCGTCTTATATTGAAGGCGAATCTGTCAGTAACAAAAACTTACAACTGTAATTTGTTTGAGGAGCCCAAGTTGGCCTTCCACTCATTATTTCCTATCTGCCCCTGTCAATCAAATCTGTTAACTTCACAAAGTTTTTCCATTGTTTCCTTAACAAAAACTCAAATCTAGATTAAAAAAAATGACATTTTTGTCTGCCCAATCAATCACATTTTTATTTTTAGACCACTTTCTCTATTTTTTTTATCAAGTGGTATTGGTTCCGAGAATAAGGTACACAGAATGCTTCGAAAAATAAATAAAAGATCTTAAATCAATCTAAAGTTCAGAATTGTTAAGACTAGTAGCTGATATAGTGTACTTATTTTTAGCGAAATTCAAACAAAGTAATTTCGTTTTTCTTTCTTCTTGACTTTATGGTAAAAGGAAACAAGATTGAGAAAAAAAAATTGACGGGAATCCGGAGTGACCTGGTACTCTAGGACGGATCATTCGTCAAGTTTACGTACGTAGAGATGAAAACTGCGAGCAGAAGCATGAAACACGGCTTGGCGCTGGCATCATCTTCCATTTTTCATCACGTCCTGTAGTAAAAAAAATGACTCTTTTTGTATAGGACGGAAAAGGAGAAATGTAATAAAACGGAAGTAATAGTCCAAAAAAGAGCCATTATTTTTCCGAGGAAAAGAATGCCTGCAGTAGAACATATGCATTTGGGAAAAGTGCTGAAATATTATTCGCATTTCTCCCCATATCAGTTATAGGATCCGCTGAATATTCATGGCTTTATCACCATTCATAGCTGCTATAGCTTTATTCAGGCATTTAATTCCTATACTTTAAATTTATTCGTTATTTTAACTAACGCAATTGTTAAAATCGTCAGGTATTTTTGTAATTATTTATGAAAAATTATCATAAAAATGTTTGTCCTTAATTTTTTTAAAAATTAAAATTCAAAAAGCCTATTTTTAGTTTTAGAGTATTTTTTTTAAAAAAATTATATAAGTTTTTGCTTATGCTGTTTACGTATATAAATTTTTATATAAAAATAAAATTATTGTATAGAAATAATAAAAACACAAGCAATCATACTGATTTTATAAAATCGAAATATTCCTGAGAAATAAAAGACATTTATATAAGGTTAACAAGAAAGTTCATGCCATTGTCACCTTGACATTGAATGAAGGGATAGTTTTTTTTTATTCCAATGGCAGGCACACTTGGGTGACGAATCCTATGCCACAGCAAGGTACTCATTTATAGTTACCCAGCGGGCACCTGTGAACCAAGTCACGGAGGCGAGTAGCATTACCCGCGCCATACCACCACAAACCTGTTTATAGGGTGGGCCACATTCATACAACTTCACAGAAGAAAGGACAGAGAAACATAGAGAGAACAGAGAAGGAAAGAAACATCCATGCCCGAACCGGGATTCGAACCCGGGACCCACAGCTCAGCAGTCAGGAACGGTAACCACTCAGCCATCGGTCGGCATGAAGGATAGTAAGTATGCAAATTAATGTATGATGTGGTTGAGACACCGGTCAGTCGAAAGAAGGAATATTAATTGCTATAAAAGCAGATCCACTGTGCACCGACATCAATCATAACTCGCACAGCAATGAAGGGAATTGGGTGTGCCAAAGGAGCTCTTTCGGTGTTGTTTGCTGGTTGTTTCGGTGTTGTTGTTCGGTGAATTTAAAGTGGTTTTATCATTTGCTGCATCAAGTCTCCAAATCTGTCAAGTCCTTAAGGATAATGCTGTGAATGAACGTACGGCATGGCATTGGTTTTCACAAATTCAGGTCAGGATATTTTTCCCTCTGTGTTGAAACTGGTATGTCACTGTTGACATGTAGTCGCAGCACTTGGAACTCTTGAAATAGAAGGAGCCAGCACTGGTTGATCACAAGGGTGTACTGTTCTTGGCCGATAACGCAAGGCATGTCGCACGGGTAATCATGAATATCATACAGTGACTTGATTGGGAGACTTTGTGCCATCCTCATTCCTCACCTGACCTTGCACCATCGGATTACCACCTCTTCCATTCTCTGGACAATCATCTTCGTGGAAATTCTTCAACAATGAAGCAGACTTGTGTAAAGCACTCGCGGATTTCTTTGCTTCTAAATCCCTCGAGTTTTACTTCAAGTGGATTGCACTGGCGAAAGGTGCTGGATGTCAATGGCAACTATTTCGAGGACTAACAAAAGTATAAATTTTCTGTAAGTCATGTTCTTATTGGTCATTAAAAACGTCAAGAACTTTCTTTACTACCTTGTACATAAAATGAGTACATTTCATTAATACATTTTTAGGATTTTTATATATTTTAGCGATTTGTGGTAGCCGATTTTGATAAAAGTCCATTAAAATTGTCTGTTGAGAAAGACTCTATATTTTGATTATTCTACTCACTAAATTAATTAAATTAATTCTTTGATTAAAATGGGTTCATAATTTAACATCTCAGTTTATTTAGATGTGTCTTCAAATTTTGATAGTTTAATTCAAAAAGCTTACCCTTTAATATTTTGACGAATGTTATGCCAGTTTTATGTAGCTCATATCAGCCCAACTCCGTTTCATTTTTTGATTAAAATGACTTAAAGTTTTGACGTCTTATCAATATTTTTCTTCAGATGGGCGAGGGAAATATTTTCAAATTTTAATGACTCAAGTCAGCGATACTTCATTTTAATTGGTTTATAAAACTATAGGTTCAAATTTTCAATATTCAGTTTATTGAGATTTCATTTTAAAAGCTTAAAATGATAAAATGACTTAGAATTTTAATATCTCAGCTCAACAACTTTCTGTTTCATTTGGTTAATGAAAATGGACTGCAAAAAGTATTCCAATATCTAAGCTGACTAAGACTGCCTAATGATTTACATCAAAACATACAAACAAAAAAAACTTCATTATTAAGTATTGGATATCGATTCAACTTTGATTGATTTTTTGACTCCTATGTTGATTTTTATTAAACTATTTCAAAAATGATTAGGAAAACTGATTAATCATATTACAATTTTAGCAAAATATGTGTGATGCGTAATATTATATGTGCATTTAAAATCATTAATAACTGAAATAATATTTTCGCAGTAGAAATACAAAATTTTGAATAATTGACTAACAAGTACGTGTGCATTTCTTACTGCTCAAATATTACAATAAATAAAGATGATTATGGACTCTAACAGCGTTTTTAAAATGTAAAAAAATAATTTTATGAGATAAATATCATAATAATTGCATTATTGAGAACAGAAAAGATGCTAATATCGATTCGTTGTTAAATAATCTTAAATAAGAAAGATTTCTGATGATGTGGTTCTAAAAATTGCTTAAAATATCTATTGGTCTATAAAATTGCTATATTTGGAAGAAAAATACAAATAAAATAATATTTACAAGACAAATACGAATCAATAACTGTGACGATTAACAGTGAAAGTATTTAGTGATCAAAATTTCAAGAAATTTGGACTCATATACTCTGAGAAATCAGAACTATGAACAATTAACTGTGGTGGGAGTCATGCATTGGAAAAATGAGTCTAGAGACTGGATTGAACATAGGGGATATAGCTGCTTGTATTGAATATAGCTGCTTGTATTCAAATTAGCTGCTTGTATTCAAATTAGCTGCTTGTATTTAAATTAGCTGCTTGGATTGAATTTAGCTGCTTGGATTGATTATAGCTGCTTGGATTGAATATAGCTGCTTGGATTGAATATAGCTGCTTGGATTGAATTTAGCTGCTTGGATTGAATATAGCTGCTTGGAGTGAATTTAGTTGCTTTGATTGAATATAGCTGCTTGGAGTGAATTTAGCTTCTTGGATTGAATATAACTGTTTGGATTGAATATAACTGCTTGGATTGAATATAGCTGCTTAGATTGAATACAGCTGCTTGGATTGAATATAGTTGCTTGGATTGAATATAGTTGCTTGGATTGAATATAGTTGCTTGGATTGAATATAGTTGCTTGGATTTAAATTAGCTGTTTGGAGTGAATTTAGTTGCTTTGATTGAATATAGCTGCTTGGAGTGAATTTAGCTGCTTGGATTGAATATAGCTGCTTGGATTGAATATAGCTGCTTGGATTGAATATAGCTGCTTGGATTGAATATAGCTGCTTGGATTGAATATAGTTGCTTGGATTGAATATAGCTGCTTGTATTTAAATTAGCTGCTTGGAGTGAATTTAGCTGCTTGGATTAAATTTAACTGCTTGGATTGAATATAACTGCTTGGATTGAATATAGCTGCTTGGATTGAATATAGTTGCTTGGATTGAATATAGCTGCTTGGATTGAATTTGGCTGCTTGTATTAAGCATGATAGTGCATTTTATCAACTGCAGTGATAGCTGTATAGTGATGAGTTATTCTTTTGTCAGACCTTCTGACTTCTTAGATTTGAAAACCGTGTTCACCAGCGCAATCACCGAAAATTTTCTGTATCAAGTAATGTTCAAAAAATATTTGCAATTTGATATAAATAAAGGGTAGAAGCCACGGCAATAGCTCAAGAGAAAATGACAATGCTCAAGCTAGTTTTTGATCACATAATTCAAAGTGCTTTTGTCTGTGATGTAGCATCAAAGGTTTCTTAAGCCATGGTCACCCGGCTGACAATCCATGGTGTCACAAAATGTCATTGATATACAGATGCTTATTGATTTACAAATTACTCCACTTTTCTTGTGATGTAACAATATGATTTTTTAAATCCACGTGGATAAAAAATGTCTGTGCAATCAGATACCAGTATGAGTCGACTATAAATTACGAAATTCCTGGATCCATTGATACTGCTTTTTGCTGACAAAAATGGAAAAGTTGCAATTATACAGTACCATAAATTACATTCCCTGTATCCCACAATTTGAGTTGTATCAAATCAGAAATGTTCTGGTAAGCATTTCTTCTTGCATGAAGAGTTACAATATATTTGATCAATAATATTTAAATAAAATTTATTTATGACAACCTTATACAATGATTTCATTATAAAACACATTGTAAGGGCCTCTACAGCTGCTTAATTTACAAGAATATGTTAAAAAGATAATTATCTGTAAATTGTATTCTTATTTTTGTTTAATATACATGAAATATACACAAGAGTTTTACATAAAACAAAATTTGCACAGTACAAAATTTACACAATACAAATTTGCACAGTACAAAATTTACACAATACAAATTTGCACAGTACAAAAATTTACACAATACAAATTTGCACAGCAAAAAATTTACGCAATACAAATTTGCACAGTACAAAAATTTACACAATACAAATTTGCACAGTACAAAAATTTACACAATACAAATTTGCACAGCAAAAAATTTACGCAATACAAATTTGCACAGTACAAAAATTTACACAATACAAATTTGCACAGTAAAAAATTTACACAATACAAATTTGCACAGTACAAAAATTTACACGATACAAATTTGCATAGTAAAAATTTTACACAATGCAAAGAAATCTACACAATAGATAATTTACACAAGAATATCTTATTCTTGTGTAAATGTAATGAGTGTAAGACATCACTTTCATGGTGTAACGAATTTAATGACTAGCATGTATATTTAAAATTTTATTGACATCAAAACACACTGACATGCAATCGTTTATTTTATTCATGTTAACAAAACAGTTTACCTTTTAACTGTAAAAATGTGTTTCGTATTTTGGTCATCCTAAATCCTCATTATTGTAAATTTAAGTCCGTAAAATGTTCACTCAATATTTTGTTCATTTGGATAAATCATCGCTCTGACTCCTTGCGAAATAACTTCTGTCTTTCAGGAAGATATCTGTAAAAACAACTTATAGAGAATTTTGCATTATTATTAAGCAAATTTAAATGAATAAAAACATTATATTTGTTTAGTGTTGGGCCACTGGAAAATTAATACCAAGGTGTTATTCTATCTGATAAATAAATTGCAGTTATTGCGAGAGTTGTAAGAGATATCACACTGGACATAAAAGACTGTTTGATGCGCGATGTTTGTCAAACAGCTCTCATGTCCACAGTTGAAATGCCGAAATACTCAGAGCGTGTAAACTTTACAATTTCAACAGCATTTACAGAAGGAAGTGGATATTAATGGACATGCACTGACTTGCTGAGCAAATTTTGAATAGGGTTTGGATTAGGGGATGAAAGGGGCGCAATCGAGTGGATTAATTTTACAGAAGTGCTTCTGTAATCTACTGTTTGTCCGCGGACGCCGTAGTTCTATTGAGTGTGGCTTCGAAAGAGAATTGTTAAGCTATTGTTTTGATGTGATTACAGGAGACATCGCATAATAAGTACGCTTCTCAAGTTCTGATTATTCTAATAACAATTGCTCTTCACTTCAAAGTTTTGAATTTAAGAACGTGCTTCGAAATGTATTTATATATTTCTTCACATTTCAATGTCAATGTTAGAAAGATGGCCATTTTTAAATATATATATATATATATATATATATATATATATATATATATATATATATATATATATATATATATATATATATATATATATATATATATATATATATATATATATATATATATATATATATATATATATATATATATATATATATATATATATATATATATATATATATATAAGGCAGAATACATATATAATGTATTCTTACTAAAACGAACATATAACTGAAGAAAAATTAATCTTGGAAAAAAAATTTGCTATAAAAATATTTTTAGATTTCTTTATTGGAATTTGGAGCTAAAGAGGAAAAATAGTTTTTATGGAAGCATTTTTCAAAAATAATCAGACGTTTTGATATTTGTTTTCTCAAAAATTGTTTAAATATAGTAATTCCATAACTCTATGCTGACTTGGTAGCTTAATCGTTAATGTTTAGGCCTTTTGAGCAGAAGTTCACGTTTCGATTCTAATCATGGGTACAGATGCCGTATAATCCAGGATGCCAAATTCTGAGTTTGGTGGTATTTTTGGCGCATTTTCTAATGTAACTGGCAACCTGATTTGTATTACATCATAGATATGGAGACCTATAAGAATTATGCAGAAAATTATATTTTGGCACGCCAAGTATTTACATCATAGCGCACGTCATAACACTTCATCTTCGTAACATTTCTTCATCGACAAAAAAATTCAGAATTTTGCATCCTGGAATATATAACATCTGTGTTCTAATCATGTTGTGGAAATTTGTGTAGTTTCCAGACCTTTTAAAACTGTTGGCATTCATGTGTAAAAATTTGTCATGCTATAAATGTGAAATGTTTTATATCATATTTTTAATTGCTGTTATTTTGTTGCCATATTAAGCAATTATAGTTGTTTTGACGTTGCATTGCAGCTGAGGTTTAATTTCATCCACATTTTGTGAAAATTTTAAGCTTATTATTTATTGAAAATTAAATTAATATCATACAAAAACTTGGATTTCATCAATTTGGATTTAAAAAATCTAAATGTTTAATTTGAAGGAAATATTAAGAGCTTTATAATTTGTCCTAGTACAAAGATTTCTGTTAATATTTTCATTATGATGTTAACCTTAGGAAATGTTTATAAAAGTTTATGAAGCATTTATAGATTTTATGAGAATGATTTGCTTTAGAAGATACTATTTGAATATAATTGTGAGCATTGAAGACATCAAAATTTCGTGATATTGTTAGTTAAATAGCAATTCAATGTGGCATTTATTTATACTATCTAGCATCCATGAGAAATATTTACTGTATTAAAGTAACAATTCATGGTGGTGGGTGATGGGACTAATCCCCATCTGATCTAGTGGAACTAGACCAGATCCATGAGATCATAGAGAGCTAAAATGTCCAAAATCAGATGTGGACTTTTCACAGCCATTTCACGTGGAAACCCCAAACACTTCAAGATGTGTTGCAGTCAAAACGAAGATTTGTCCCACTTGAGGCACGATGGATATTTTCTTTCACCGTCCTCAAAGGTCATACACATCAAGTGGCCAGTAGAAAGTCGAGACAGTGTCATCTGATGTACTCTGGAGCCATTAAATGTTGTGGCGGCTCCAGGATGTCTATGAAGTACCAAGGGTGATCAGGAGTGTCAGCCCAGGTTTTAGAAGTAAGTTGTTTAGTAATGGGAGAGATGCCTGATGGTGTTAGTGCCATGCGATCTTCCGCAGAGCAGAGCACGAGTCGAGATGAATAGCATCAAAAATTTGATGTTGTCTGCACAGAGCTCATAAGGGAGAGTCGCAAAGCCTAAGCCTATACAAATGTCCTAGCAAAGTTTATCAATTAATTAGTGTCGTCTGATGTACTCATGAGCCCTTAAATGTTGTGGCGGCTCCAGGATGTCTTTGGAAGTATTAAGGATGAGCAGGAAACAATTTATATTAAGTAGTATTAAAGTAGAAGTTACACGGATGCTTATAATATTAAGAATAGGACAGCTTAGCAGGAAACATCACTTCCAATATTACTGGCGAACTAAAGGCAATTCTAGAGGCCCTACGATTTCCCTACGAGGCAATCCTAAAGACCCTGAGTACTACTGATAAAGCAAGTGAGCTCGTCATTTTCTGTGACTCTAGGGCTGTGTTCGAGGTAATAGGGAATAGACTCCAAGCTTTCACAAGATATCCGTCATTATTTAGAGGGCATTTTCCACCTGGGAAAAAGTTGTACTTCCCAGTAGATACGTGCGCATGTTGGCATTGAGGAGAATAAGGAAGCAGATAAGGTCTCTCGCTTCATTTGCAAGCCTAACTCGGAAACTCCCACGACCGTAACTTTAAGAGACGATGATTAGATACAAACTGAAAGAAGAACACATCAAAATAGAACATCATTTATGTGTTGTCAAAGCAGACTGGATTGTTACCAGGACTATTTCCAGACTTGGAACCCAACACTCCTGTTGAATGACTATCGATACCGAATTCACCAGATCTTACAAATCATGTAGAAACTGCCCTGAGGAGGTGATCACCCCGGAACATATTTTTAACTGCCCGACCATCATAAGAAGTTTACAGGCTATTGACGAATTTTCCTTTCAGGGAAACCTCTATGATGACAAAATTGTCCACATTGCTAAGGCTGTTATTTTGGCAATTGGAGTGATTTGACCGAAGTTCAAATGAGTACGACATCAACCACTAATCAACCAACAGGACAGCTTATACATTTCAGTGTTTGTGTTTTGAAAAATATTTAAATACATTGAGTTGTTATATAAATATAAAATGGTAATATTTTTTCTGCTATTTTATACGCTTTGAATAATTTAGAAATAACCATTCGTAAAATTATAAAGGGTTGTAAAACATAATTGCGTTCATTTATTTATACAAATATTGGATATTTAGTCCATAAGAAATAATCTTAATTTTCTTTTCAAATACTTAAGAACAATGGAATTATTAGATAACACTGCAATGCAATTTTTTTGCATGAATTGTTCTTTAGAATAATCAAACTATTTTCACACGTTGTATAATATCTACATAGAATATTTCAATGCTTGTATTTATTAACTATTAGTAATATACCGTGAGTTGTTGGCATAGATGGTTACATTTTTATCTTAAAATGTTTAAAAAAATATTAACCATAAAGTGCTTGTTTCTGTCATTGCGGTTGAGATCCTGAGTACGTCACTTTATTCTCATTGCTTTAAAATATGCATGACGTCAGATAATGTCTCATCCACGTCACATCGTATTGAGACGGCGTTGTAAATCCAACTTGTTGATGAATTTGCTGTCTGACTTAAAATTACATTCTTCGAGCGGCAGCAAGCAGGGAGAAGTTCACAATCGAATGTCTGAGAATAGTGTCGAATTTCACCATCGAATGTCTAAGAATAGTGTCGAAGTTCACCAATCGAATGTCTGAGAATACTATCGAAGTTCACCATCGAATGTCTAAGATCAGTGTCGAACTTTACCATCGAATGTCTGAGAATAGTTTCGAAGTTCACCATCGAATGTCTGAGAATAGTGTCGAAGTTCACCATCGAATGTCTGAGAATAGTGTCGAAGTTCACCATCGAATGTCTAAGATTAGTGTACGAACTTTACCATCGAATGTCTGAGAATAGTTTCGAAGTTCACCATCGAATGTCTGAAAATAGTATCGAAGTTCACTATCAAATATCTGCGAATACTATCGAAGTTCACCATCGAATGTCTAAGAATAGTGTCGAACTTTACCATCGAATGTCTGAAAATAGTGTCGAAGTTCATCATCGAATATCTAAGAAGAGTGTCGATGTGTAATATGATTTCTTATACGATGAGCAAAACATCAGTTTGAGTGTCCGTTTTCCATGGATTCAAGACAATAACACATGGACAATGGAACAGCAAAAAAAGCAAAATGGAAAAGAAATGACAAAACACCCACTTTCTGGTTAGTTTAAATTGGCAAGGACGCGAATCAAATTTTTATAAATTTCATTAATTAATAGAATTCTAAATTAATAATTTCTATATTTGCAAATGGTACAATCCTAGGAGAGCCCACAACTTTGTCAACAAACTGAAAGAAAGCGCCAGGTAAGAACGAAATTCCAGAAATAAATAGGTTTACCCTATCTAGTATATCAAAATACAGTTACCAAGATTTGCACAAGCCACAATTATTTATTTATTTTATTACATTACATATATTCAGACTTGTATGCTTGATTCATGAGATCCGCTTGTAAGTCTTCGTCGATAATAGGACAAATAACACAATAACAGATGTACAACCACAGAAGAATAACGAAGAAAACACCCAGGGCCACGGTGGGAATCGAACACACACTCCTACGCTCTCAAGCGATTAGCGGTGATGCTTTAGACCACTCAGCCACGGAGCGCCCAAGCCACAATTATTGCCAACCAAAATCATTCATATTAAGGTTGTGAGCTCTGACAGGTTCCAACCTTTGTAAACAATCTCTTTTGAATCTTAAGATTATCGCCTTACTTACGCCAACATAAAAATTATTTTTTTATCAATATTGCTTGAATAATAAAAAGCAGATTTACAAATGAATAGGCTCAAAAAGTAAGTTGAATTTCTTAATTTGTTTTTCCTTTTAAAATGAAGGTAATGAAAAATAATTGCCCTTACCTAATATAATTCTTAGTATGTTTGATACTAAAATTCATATGGTACTGAATTTATAAAAATAGAGAGTGAGAAAGAGAGAGAGTGAGAGGCACACATTCTCAAAACTCTTTAAGAGCAAATTTTTAAATATAAGTGGGTAAAAAATGAGTTTATTATAAACTAAAAACAACCTAAACATCGAATTTTTTTGATTAATCAAGATTATTTTTCTTCTTATTTTATAAAATAAAATCAGAATTATTAAATTAAATATTCAAAATTATATCATCAGTTTGACCCTGTGGCAAATGCAATACAAATAATTTTCCTATTCGTTCCCAGTAAAATTAATTTTAACCTTATTTCCATTAATACTCAATCAAAATTTATAATTCACTTAAAATAAATTTGTATTTTATTTTAAAGTTGTATTTGCTATTCAGACTATTCACGAAAATTATACATATAATGGCTTTCTGATAAAGATTTAAATCTTTAACTTGATAATACGAACGAATAAGAATTTACAAGAATGAATATGAATCTTAAAAAGAAGCACTGGATATTTAATTTATGATCACAATACTACTCAAATCAGATAACATTTACAGGAAAATTAGATTTGTTAAAAGAAAGTTTTGAAACTAATTAAAAAATTTAAAATTGACAACGTTTAATAAAAAAAGTGTAAATGCAATAATTTTTAATATTTTTGACAACAAAAGCATAGTAAGAATAAGTATATTAATCCTAAAGAATTTGTGAAAACTTTTTAATTACAGAGTTCCACTGATAATTGTTTTAACTAAAAGTTTGGAATTATTCTGAAACTGAATCTGTTCTGTAATTTTAATTAAATAATATAATTTTGAGAATCTGAATTAATTTTTCTTGAGTATTTCAAATATTACTAAAGGTAAATCAATAAAAGTTCGTAATTGAAAAGCTTAATATAAGTAGTTCTATTAGCACTTAACAAAATTACTTTTTGAAAGTAAAATTTAAGAATTCAAGTGATGTAATGCATTTAATTTAACATTAAATTACTCCAACATTGATAGTTTATTTAGTTGAACCACAACTTGAATGCCAATTTAATTCCATCGATTCTCTGCATAGATACTGAATACCGCGGCGCTTTAATTTAAATTTGCTATAACTTGTGTTTTTGCATACATTTTTTAAAGTAAATTACTGAAATAAGCTCTTGTCTAATGATTGTATAAGGTAAGAATTCTATAAAAAGATGTAAGAGAATATATCTATGTACATATAATTTAAAATTTTGTGTTTATTCTTTTAGTACGTTTATATAGCACTTGTAGAATTAATTTTATGTAAATATTTATACTTATAAAGTTTATATGGAAAGTCTTCTTAATATTGAATAAATGTAAGGCTTTGTCTTGCTTAACTCTAAAGAAGGATTCATTTTTTCAGATATTTAAAAATCTAAAATGTTAATAAGCATTTTGGGCCTTGGGTTACTTAGGTTTCATCAAGTTTCGTTATCAATCCTATTTTAATAATTATTGTTAAATTAATTTATAAATTTTAATAACATACAGGTATATTTAAAACATTTTATAGTTAGTATTAACAAAAATATTTGAATATTATAAGTTATGAAATAAAAAAGTATTTAAATAACCAAAGCTTCAATTTTATTGAAAATAATGAAGATTTGATTTTTTATATGTTCTCCTAAAATATCTTGAGATATTAGGCATTTTGATCTATATAAAATTGATTTTATTTGTCGTTTAACTCCCTAATTGTTATAACTACACACACGGACACGGATACACACACACACACACACACACACACACACACACACACACACACACACACACACACACACACACACACACACACACACACACACACACACACACACACACACACACACACACACACACACATCCTTCTTAATGAATTTACAATTATTCTGCTTAAACTTTAAGTCACTGAATTTAGAAGAAATTCATAGTTGTGGTTATTGTATTTGAAACAGCATTAATTTATGGATAAAATAATTAATCTGTAAAATAATAATAAAATAATGTAAAATATTAAAAAATAAAGTAAATAAGTAGTTAAAACTTTAGTGATCTTAAAATTTTTAGTACATATTTAAAATAACATAGCAACAAACCGTGATTAGACAAATTTTAAAAATAAACACAGATTGAAGATAAAAAGAGATAATTTTCTCATAAAAATAGCTAATACCTTTTTCCACAAGAAAATTGAATTTTTTTCACAATAATTTGTTTATTACTAATTATTCCATAAATTTAAATGAAAATTAATGATCGAGCACGTACACACAAAAAGAAAATATTATGATCTTAAATATTTAATAAGAGAATGTACTTTATTCTTCCACCGTATGTCCAGCCCAAATTGAAAGAACATTATGTACAAATTTAGATTAATTTTCTTTTCCCAGAATGCATTGCTAAATCGTGCGAGGAAAACTGTAGAATCTCATTTTCTCTTACGACATCGGTGTCTGCGAGCGAATTGCCTGCAACGATCTTGATCACTGCATGTATTTACTGTCCGACGAAATTCCATCCAGATGATACAGCAGAATAATTGTCGAAGAAGCACTCTATTCTTGCTCTTCTTTGATCAATGAGGAATTAATTACCTTTCGCCTGGGGTATTAGATAAGGATGGAAGTTAAGAAAATTTTTTTCGATTAAATCTTGGCAAAATTTTTTCTTTCTTTTGCCAGTCGCAAAATGCATAGAAGCGTACGCTAATGGCAAAGTCCTTTTACCAGAGCTCCTGCAGAAAATCGTTTTTCTCATTATCATTAAATTCAGGTTATCATCAAGCGGAAATTCTTATCTTTAAGTTCGTTAAGCTTTCACGTGAAGGAAAAAAATAGGGAATCTGTTTGACGTGCAGAATAAAATGCACAAAATTGTATATCCACTTAGAGATTTTTCAACTGAATCTTTGAATTCAATTTCCTAAAATTGCTTATGGATAGTGTTAAGCACTTTTTGTAATAAGACGTAAATGTAAACATTTTGGTGTTGTGTTTACTGTCTTTCATTATTTTATGTCTCTATATGTAAAAAAAGCTACTTTTATATCAAATTTAGTGTTTGTTAACATTCTTGGAAGAAAAAGTAATACACACATTTTGACAAATCGCAACATTTAATTTATGTTTGCATTGTTGAAGTAATTAAGTGTGATGTGGTACTTGTCATTTTCGTAAAATACTTAAATAAAAATATTCTCATAAATAAATATTTTTAATACATACACTGCATTGCAAATTTTCTACGTGTAGTTATTATTGCGATGTTATTTACGATGTATATACATAAATGTTGCAAAAGAATACATGATTTAATATAGGTTTGCTTGTATTCTTCGTTTTGCAACAGTTCATCTGTATATATTTTCGATAAAGTTATGATTGATAACTACTGATAATGCAGTAATTATGATGGTATTTACGATGTATATACACAAATGAAGCAAAAATAATATGCTTTAAACTGGGCATTGTATTCTACGTTTTGGAACAGTCAATCAGAGTATATTTTCTATAAGGCTTTGACTAATAACTACTGATAATTTTTTAATTTCTGCTCTAAGAATGTCGTCAGTTTAGGTACAGATTTACGATATCCTTGTCTACGACTTTGTCTGTACGGTTTCCATAAATGTTTTCCAGATCTTGGGTCTGTGCATTATGGGTAAGGTAGTGAAATTGTCATACATTCTTAACGTGATACCACTGTTTGGTACCACGTTAAGCTGCTGCAGAAGCTGCAATGTAACATGACAATATTTTTTGAAGTATCAGCCATCAATTGTAAATGATTGTCATAGCATAAGAGAAACATGATGATCCAAAATGTTCCTATAGGCTTCAATATTCAGACTAGCAAATGGATAATTTTCTATTAAACTCCCGATTCTGATCCCAAATAAATAGCATGTTTTTTACGGAGAAGCATAAATAATGTAACGTAGATAGGATAATTTTATTGGCTCAAAATTTTATTTTAAGTGTGAAAAAATTAACTAAAGAAAAGAAAGGTTAAACAATTTTAAACAAACTAAATGTTAAACAAAGGTTAAACAAGACTATGCAAAAGATTGCTTGGTGATAATTTTGTTGATTAAAAGAATCATTAAGGTCGCAAGTCACCAAGGGCAAAAACTAACTAAACACAGCTAAATTTAACTGTGTCTCATTGAATGAAAAGTACTATTATACCTAAATTATAATTACTCAGTCGATCATCGATGGGATTGCTAAAACAGTTTTCACCAGAAATAAACTTTGGCACTTAAATATCTTTTATTAATAAGTGAAAATTATTTAGTTAAAAAAAAGTAAATAAAACGTTTGAATTATTTTTTAGTATTTTCTGGAAACGTAAGCATTTCTAAACAATACATAATGAAAATAGAATATTTATGACTATAATTTACGATTTTTTCTTTCCCTTTACATCGATTATCAAAAGGGGGGTATAATGGAAAAATACCCGCAAATTTCTCTAGCCATACCGCAAAAATAATCTCTAATTAAGTACAACATCTCTAACACTAAATGTAGCAAAATGAATGATATACTCTGATATAAGATATTTTCTAGATCATTCATCTAACCCTAACATTACCCAGTCAATTTGGAATAACGTGTAGAGTGACTTATCGCTCTGAAAAATAGTTTGAAGAGAAGCACGGCCTAATTAAGAACAAGATGGATTGATGTCTGGATTATGTAAAACTTTTTCATAAGTATTCACTTCTTATTGTTGTCGTGTTGTTGTGTTACTAATGACACTTGGACAAGTCAAGCTCGCTATGCCTGGGCTATGCGAATTTAAGTCAATTGGGAGCGTCTTTCCTTTAATCAGAACACCATGAAGGTGAAAGTTCGACTTTTACATCCTCCGATAGATGGCAGCACCAGAGGATATACTACTCTCAATTTTGTCATTAATCTGAAATGGGAGTAAATTTCCCCAGACCATTGCACCCATGGTAACTGCTCAACGACCGACCGACCACATGACATTCGATTCCACAGACTTATCGAGCACGTATATCGCATGTACTCGGTGGGTCTTTGGCGGCATTGGGAATCTAACCCCACCCTTCCGGATGGAAGGCGAATACTCTAACCACTAGGCTTCCACGGCCCTATATTCTTATTATAATGTAATAATATAAATGAGAAATACGGTCCAATTCCAAACTTTACTTCTTATTGTAAAGTTTGGAATTGGACCGTATTTCTTATTTTTATTTGAAACTTAATGTGGATGATTTAGAACTGTGGAAGTTCTTTATGAAACTATCTCTTCAGGGCACTCTGAGTTCTTCCAGTCAGATTCTTCTTCCAGTCTGAAGGATGCACAATGTTTACAATTCATGTCCAATTTCTTACAGGGTATCCCCTTCACTTCACCATTTTTGGGATAACTCGATCGTAATATTATTTACTGTTAGCTATTAATATAACAATCAATAATCACACTTTACCAATGTCCTTTTCTTTTGACATCGCAGTTCGTCGTTTGAGTTGTTGTAGGATAGCGTGTACATATATATACATCCACAGTCACTCAATGATCTAAGATGTGAAACACATAGTGAATATAATATGAAACAAATAATCAAATGTAATGTATATCTATCGCTTTTTTAAATACCTATTATTAATTTATTTAAGATACAGCAGGAATAATTATAGTGAAATAAAAAGTATACATCCATAAAGAATCAGTTATCAATTTTATTATGGTGTTTATTAAATATTGAATTTACAATATATTTTTGAAATACAATATTAGCTATAATGATGCATATAATAACTTTAACAAGGAGTCAGTATTCCCTTCTTGTATCAATATTGAAGTTGTTTATAGTATATACAATATGAATCTCTTTCTCACATATGCATACTGAAGTGAAGAATGCAACAATGTTTAACAAATTTAAATATTCCTCTCAATTGAGGTGCTAATTAAATTTTATTATTATAGTTATTAAATTATTATGGTGCTAATTAAATTTTATTTTTCAATACATTATTACGATACAAAAATAATCATAATAGGCAAGGACACGAAAACATGTCTAAAATATATAAATATTCTATTTTTAATGTTTAAAAATTATTTAACATTTAATACAATTTTAACGTTACGTGAATGCTCCTTTTTTATTTTGCGATACAACAGGACTAACGGAAAAGAGACAAGAAGTCAGGTTTATATTATCCTGACAGAACTAGGCAGAACTTATCGTGTACCATAAAATATCTTACGAACAGTACAAAAGTAATTTTTTTAATCCAAAAACATTTATAAGACTACAATAACACTGTAGAATTAAAAGTTTAATTAACAAATACGTTTCTATAAAACTATCACTTTAATACTCCTCAAAAGACTAAAGAAATTAGGGACCAAGAAATAAAGAGATGCCAAAATTGGTTTTAAAAGCCGTTCTAGCAATTGTATGTAACCTACATTGTAAAAAAACATGTTCAACATCTTTCATGGATCGCCACAAGAACTAAATTCGTTTGCCACGATGTTAAAAATAATAATATATTTGAAGATGCATTTTAATGATACTGTATGAATTATTGTAGATAAGTATATCGTCTCGTCTAAACAAAATCCTGTCTTATTTTGTCCGCTTCTATATTGTCTTATTTAGATTTTTTTACATTTAATGTATATTATGCGTTTTTATATTATATGAATCACTTTCACACAATACGCCCCATCTCAATCACACACAGTCGCATCTATAATGAGCAAGTTGTTGTTTCTCTAGCATTCCAACGTTTATCATTAATTTATTTTACTGTAAAGCTGAGGCCGTGGTAGCCTAGTGGTCAGGGCATCGTCCGGAAGGGCTGGGTTCGATTCCCAATGCCGCCAAAGACCCATCAAGTGGATGCGATAAACGTGTTTGTTTAATCTGTGGAATCGAAACTCCTGTGGTCAGTCGTTGAGCCATTACCATGGGTGCAAAGGTCTGAAAAAATTTCCTCCCCATTCAGATCAATGTAAAAATTAAAGTAAGGGATCTTCTGGGGGCGCCATCTATCGGAGGATTTAAAGCATTGTACTTTCACCTCCGTGGTGCTCTGATTAAAACGAAAGATACTCCCTACTGACTTAAATTCTCATAGCCAAGACACAGCGAGCTTGGCTTGTCCAAGTGTCATTAGTAACAACAACAACAATGCTGTAAAGCTTTACAGTGTGAGTCATTTTGCTGAAAATTAAAGTTCCATCTACTATACGCCCGTGTTTTGTGCTAGTTAAAAAGTTATTATTAATTTATTTTGCAGTTGATCTTGAAAATTCAACTTATAATGAATCTAAATCCTTGCATCATTTGGTTTTCATTATTAATTTATTTTACGTTATAGTTATTAATGAGTATATGTTACTGCTACCACACTCAAAATCAAAGATTGTAATATCTTCAGGGTTGATAGACAGACTGGGAGTGGAGGAGTTCATACATTCCTTATTGAAGAAATTTTGTCTGATAGTAGAAGTGCCATTCAGCACTTGACCAATTGGCAAATTGTGAGAGACAGTGTTGGAGTATCGATAGTCAATAAATTAAAACAGTCATCCGAGTTCCATGACATTCATCTTTAGTGGATAGCATCCCATGTTGAATCTAGAAGGAAATCAAACTCCAGACATCTTAAACAAGATAGCCCTTGAGCCGTTGGCACCTCTAACCTTTTAGGGGATCTTTTCAAGAGTGAAAAGCAGAATTAAGACCACATAGATTGTCCCTCCAGACCACCAACGGTATTAATGTTCTCGTCCTGCCTTTCACGGCTTTAAAGAATGGAACAAACCACTCGAAGTTTCGCCAAGTTTCGAAGTGGTCACCTCAGATCATTAAAGTTTTGTGAGGGTTCCGAAATTTTCGAGGCATGTACCAACTGTTTCGCTCAACAAGTTATGCCAGAGAACATCCTTGAGTGCCTGGGGCTGTCCAAGCAAGATTTATACAACGATTCTTTGGTGGTGCAAGATTTTTTAGGAGTGTTACACGTTATGGACTAGACCTGGTCTAGCGCTTCTGGCCAAAAGGAACATGCAACATTACCAACAACAACATGAATGTAATCTTGTATACATTTATATCTGTACTGCGTTGTTATTCCTCTATTATACAGATGTTTATTATAAATGAATATTTCATACAGTACAAATACTTTTTCTGAAAGACACATAATTTTGTATAATAACAAATAATTTTTCTCTGCAACAACAACATGAATATAATGTTGTATTCAATTACATCTGTACTTGGCTATTATACCTCTATAATACCGATGTTTATTCTAAAAGAATATTTCCATACAGTGCAAATAACTTTTCTCGAAACTTTTCTGAAAGAATATTGTAACGTTTAAAAATATATATGTATTATTTCATTATTTTTATGCTTATAACCCTTTGTTTTGAGATGAAACTTTTTATCGTTTAATCTGTTTGAACATTTTTTTACAAAATTATACAATTTAATTTGATGACAAAGATGTAAATTATATATTCTATAAATATATTTTGATGTCCTAAATTGCAATATTTAATGTCTTACTTTTTTATTTAGAATAAAAAAAGAAACTATGCAAGTATTATAATTCAGAAAGAAAAATATCGAAAATAAAAACAGAAAATAGGATTTGAGTGATAATCGATTTGTGTGAATACAATGAATGAAATAATAAGAAGGGAAATCCAATTTTCCCTAGCAATTTAGCATAATAAACATTTTCTCTCTTAACAACTTAGGCACACGTTATCTTCAAAATAATGATCTGTAAAGACTTCTACAAAGAAACAGTTCTAGAAAATATTCAAAATAAATCAATGTAGAATTATGTAAAAATCCCTTCACAATTTAAGAATTAGTTTTCTGAGAATAATATGTAGCACTGAAATGCAATAAGTACACAATAATTATTTAGGAATAAATCTATTCTAATAAGCAATTATATTACGTCTTATAGGGAGCAGCATGCATCATTAGTAAACGGCAATAAATTTAAATTTTGTTCTTGGGAAATTTTGCTTTAACTTACTTTTGTATTGAAAAAAAATGAAACAAATAAAATGACATTATGTTTGTACTTAAGCTATTCAATGAAAAAGTTACTTGCTAATATTCAGAACAAAGAGAAATATATAAAGTTTTGGAGTTAATTTTTTTATTGTAACAAGAAGCAAAACAGGGGAAACATTGCCTCAAAATAAGAAGCAGTAATTAGTTTTTTATTGTTATTCAATAAAGATGTTATTTAGTTATTCAATAAATAAAATGATGGAAAATATTCCGAGAAACGAGAGAAATATGGAATTTTTACAATTGATCTTATTGTATCAAATAACAAAGTAAAAAAGCAAATTTTCAAAGTATTATAGGGTAAATAATTTTTTATTGCTATTTATTGAGGAAATTATTTGATAGTGAAAAATAAATCGAAATATAAAAAAGTATGAAATGAAAATTTCAGAATTATTTCTTCTTCTATATTTAAACAAGAAGTAAATGAAAAATATTTCTTCGAAATACGTTACGGTAAAATACTTTCTTATTGTCAACATTTTTGCATTTTTCTTAAGGATTAGGCTATATGTCGAAAATGATGAGAAATTTACTGAGTATCAGTACTAAACATTTTTTTATATATATTTTTGTATTGCCTTCTAAATCTGATGGCTCTGATAATGTAATTCGCTTTTCTATTCTGTCGTTCTTAAGTTCGAATCTCAAGGGGGAAACATGAATGTTGATCGGTTCCAATCTCAGGGGAAAGGCATGAATGCTGACTTGTATTTCATTGCTTCCAACCGTATCTAAAATTGTTCCTCGGGGAGTTCTCGTAATCGTAACCGAAATCGTTGCCAAAAGCCTATTGTATAAATGAAACAAGACGTTAAAATAAAAATGTGATTTTAATTCCTGTTGTTGTTATAAGATTTTCGAAGTAGTATATAAAACGAACTTTTCTATAAAAATTGTTCGATGAATAACTTTAAGAACATAGATCATACCGATAAATTTGCTAGAAAATTACTAATTTAAGTGTTTCATAGTTTATATTCTTTAGGGTTAAAATCTTTTTTGTGCAATACATAAACATTAAAAGGATGGCATGTTATGCGTAACAACTGGAGATTAAAATTTAAATGTTTCATAGTTTACATTTTTTAGGGTTAATGTTTCATATGTTTATATTCTTTAGGGTTAAAATTTTTTTGTGCAATATATAAACATTAAAAGGATGGCATGTTATGCGTAACAACTGGAGATTAAAATTTAAATGTTTCATAGTTTGTATTCTTTAGGGTTAAAATCTTTTTTGTGCGATATATAAACATTAAAGGGATGGCATATTATGCGTAACAACTGGAGATGAAAAAACTTAAATGTTTCATAGTTCATATTCTTTAGGGTTAAAATCTTTTTTGTGCAATACATAGACAAGAAAAGGATTGCAAGTTATGCTTAATAACTAGAGATTAAAATGATTCATTGTAAGTATTTCTGGGTTTAATAATAAATATGAAATCTGTTTATGCAATGGCTAACAGTGAAAAAAATATTTGCTGGGTGCTACGATCACATATAATGCTATCATGTAATGACACATATTTATACGAGAATTCATATATTACCGTGTGGCACGCATTTAGTTAAAATCATAGTAAATATTACATAATTTACTTGTAGTTGAATTGTTAT